>JARUPY010000182.1:602708-1202917 GCA_029817715.1 Melastoma dodecandrum
GCTGGTTCCATTTAGGATGAAGATTGGATGATGGAGTAGTGGAAATTGTTAGACTTGTTGTTTGCTTAGTCTGTGTAGTTTACCTTAGTTTTCAGCATGGCTTTGTCAGTTTAATCATGTAACTGTTGTTGTTATGAGAGTTTCACTTTATCAGACTGATTATTTTTAGCTTGTCGCTGATTTTGACAGCTCTATCGTTTCCTTGTCCGAAGAACTGAGAGCAAGTTCAATGCGGTCATTTTGAAGCGCCTATTCATGAGCAAGACGAACAAGCCTCCGTTGTCCCTCTCCAGACTCGTCCAATACATGCAAGGAAAGGTTTGTTGATGTCAGCAATCTCATTGAAATTTCCTGCAGTTACCTGTCCAGTCTTTCCTATTCTCTTATGTTTGGCTCTGGGCTTTCCAGGAAGATAAAATTGCAGTGCTTGTCGGTACCGTCACTGATGATAAGAGGATCTATGAAGTTCCGGCTTTGAAGGTTACTGCTCTGCGTTTTACTGAGACTGCCAGGGCAAGGATTGAGAAAGCTGGTGGCGAATGTTTGACTTTTGACCAGCTTGCTCTCCGAGCTCCGCTTGGTCAGAACACGGTAGGAAAATATAAGTGCTTGTATAGGTTTTGTGTTAGTTTCTTATTTCTTTCTTGAACCATTGTAAAGATTTCTGAGGTAAACATTGTGATCCACTTTTGGTGAATTGCGTGCTTCTGGTACTTGCAGGTCCTTCTCAGGGGTCCTAAGAATGCCCGTGAAGCTGTGAAACACTTTGGTCCTGCACCGGGTGTCCCTCACAGTCACACCAAGCCGTACGTCCGATCCAAGGGACGGAAGTTTGAGAAAGCTAGAGGCAGGAGGAACAGCCGTGGATTCCGGGTTTAAGCCGGTTTGCATGGTTTGATCCAGTGGCTCTTGCTGGGTCATCTGGTTTATTTTATGCATGTCATGCTCTCTGGAGTCTTTTCCATGTATTCTGGACTAGTTTGATTTGATGGGGAGTTTTGAGTTTAGCATTGGATGCATTAGTATAATCTGGTGGAATCCATCGACCATCTGCAGACTAACTTTGAACCTAATTAAGTTCTTTGTATCTCATACAAATGAGTTCATCTCAATGTGAGTCGAGAAGCTAATAGAAAATGAAAACAACAGTATAAAAGAAGCAAAATGAGTTAATATTGGAGTAATCCATAATCAACAACAGTTGCCTTATCACTCCCAAGCTTCATATAGAACGGTGAAAGGGAAAAAAAAAAAAAAAGAGGAACAAAATAGAGAGGAAAATGCCCCCATCTAACAAATCTGATCCATGGGCAACCCGACAACGGTAAAAGAGAACTGCCTCCCGCAAAAACCCTTATATTATCGAAGCGACGAGCTACCGGGAGACCTTGTGAAAGATATAACATTCAAATAGAGGGGTCAAGGATGAGGCACGTAAGCATCCCCACCATTGTTCTCAAGCAGATTCTTCATTCACCCTCTTATTACCTGCATACCCAATGAACTATCAACTAAGAAAGAAATTACAACTACTATTCAACTCATAAATAAGCACTACCTGAGAGATCAATCAAAACTCGCATTTAAAAACTTCAGCAATTCACTTCTTTTACTTTCAGCCTGCTTATCCTCCTTTGTCTTGTCAAGCTTTAATAGAATCTAACATGGATAAGAGAGGATATCATGATTCACAATCCCGAGCAAGTTGGAAATGCATATCAAGACAGTACTTCAAAAGTTTACCCACCTTTTTGCCAGATACGGCACTACGGCGAACACCATCGTCTCGGTCCCTCCCCAAGAACTGTATTACAATATGGAATGGTATCAAGGGCCCTATTTCAGTGAAGAAAAGAAATGCAACTGGGTACTGTGATAATTAAACTGTTACCTTAGAAAGCTGCACTGGACTGCTGCTTCTTTCATTTTGCTGGCTCTACATGTGGCTCACATTGCCAAGAAGACCCCCCCCGTAGAATATCCAGGAAACCCATTCATGCCACGGATCCCAGCTCCAATTTCAAAGAGCCAATGCAAAACAGGCAGAAGGTAAGATAAGCACCTTACAGGTGAAGAAAGAATAACACAGACAAAATTGGTGATTCAACATGGACTTTGTGATGGATCCCTTATGAAACAGAACATTTACCGCAAAAAAAGTATATTTCCCCTCCAAGCCATTAAGCTAAGATATTATAGTAGCATCAATTGCACATTACATAAAAAATAGACGGTATAGAATGTGCAGTATACCACCAATAAAGGCTTTAATCACGAGAATGCTCCATAGGTAAAACCATAGCCAGACAGAACTGAAAATAATCCTACCTTTTGCGCCTTATTCTTGTCTCGCTTATGGGAGCGATTCTTGCTCTTTTCCTTTTCTTTCTGCCAATGTCGAGCAACAATCAACCAATAATGAACAAAACAAGAATAATGGAAGATGGAGGAAGATAAAATCACCAGCTGCACCTTCTTAAGCTTGTCGGTTTTTCTATACTTCTTTGACAAATGTGACGATTCATGTCCACTTTCACTATCGGAACTACTGCATCAAAAGAGGAGAAAACACAGAATTACAACCCAGAGAAAGCTGCAGCATCATATCACCAGCAGGAAAGTATCAAGCATCAACTTTATGTCAGATATACATTAGCTGCAAGTTATCTTTCCATGTAATGACTCCCAAGACAGAAGAAATTCCATGACTAAGCTATTTCTTACATTCACAAGAAGCAACGATAGATTGGGAGCAACTCCATCGGGCCATACGAGTTTCTTTATCAATCATAATCACATATCATACTTTACAATTGTGTTTTCCAGTTCTTCATTTAATTAAATGAGCTCCTTGCATCCGCAGAATCACTAAAGAATCAGCAGGACATACAGATAACACCGCCACCAAAATACATCTCCCTTATCTATTCGAACTCAAGCCTTATCAATCACGGCCACGATCATAGGAACAATCCCTAGGAAATCCAGGATCAAAAGCCCAAATCACCAAATAATCAATCAACCACGACAAGCAATCAACATCCACGGACACGGCGATTCCCCAGTCGCCACAAAACCCAATCAAACCTGGAATAGGAGGAAGAATCGGAGTCGAAATCGGAGGAAGACTCGCGTCGTCGTCGGCGATCACGCCGTTTAGAGCGGGAGTCTCTCTTCCTACGGATCTTAAGGGAGTCCCTGTCTCGATCCCCGCCGCGGTGGCTCCTGCTACGCCGTCGACGGCGGGAGCCGCGGGAGGAAGAGGAGTCGGAGGAGGAGGTGGTGGGGGAGGCAGCCATTGACACGGCTCTAGGGCTAAAAGCTCTATCTCGAAACGGTTATGACCAGACCAGACCAGACCAGACCATTCTCCTCCTTTTACTTATATGCGTTTGAGTACGCTAATTAATTTTTTAGCTAATACCAATACGTGCACGTCTCCAAATTTTGGCTTAAATTTTATTTAATATATCGAAACTTTTAAAAATTATTTAGATATAAGTGACTAATATTATAACTTAAAAAATTATCTAACTTTATTATATCTTTAAAAATGTTAGCAAAAATAAAATCATGCTTTAACCCTTAATTTTGATCGAAATTCAGTAAGATGTTTATGCACTCAAGAGGAATGTGTTTGGTTAATACTAAGAAAAGTGAGAATCGGTAACAAAGGCAAATAGAAAAAATAAGTAAATATATAAAGGTAGGCGAGATTGTTCAAAAAAAATTTAAATTCCAGAAGACAACCTTAGTTACAGGAAGTGGTGATATTTTTTTTTTACAAGATACAAAAAATTACGTTAAATTAAAAGGAAAATGGCCGACGCTAAGCTTGAAATCACTTCAAAAGACCGCAGTTATGTTCAGCGCTGCGGTTAAGTTCAAGGCTGTCATCGCGTCCAAGGGACCAGTGACGTTTAAGGGTACGGTGGCATTCAATGGAGCTGTGGTGTCTAGGAGTGAGGTCAAGTTCAAGGGTGTCATCTCGTCCAAGGGAGCAGTGACGTTTAAGGGTATCGTGGCATTCAATGGAGCTGTGATGTCTAAGGGTGTGGTAAGGTTTAAGGGAACAGCGGTGACGTTCAAGGGTGAGGTCGGGTTCAAGGTAACATCGGTGATGTTTAAGGGAGCGGTCTGGTTCAAAGGACTAGTAGTGACGTTCAAAGGTACGGTCAGGTTCAAGAAAGCACCGGTGACGTTTAGGGGCGCGGTCAGGTTCAAGGGAGCATCGGTGACGTTCAGGGGCGCGGTCAGGTTCAAGGGAGCACCGGTGACGTTGAGGGGCGCTGTCAGATTCAACGGAACACCGGTGCCGTTAAGGGGCGCTGTCAAGTTCAATGGAGCATTCGTGACGTTGAGAGGAGCTGTCAGGTTCAAGGGAGCACCGGTGACGTTGAGGGGCGCGGTCTGATTCAAGAGAGCACCGGTGACGTTGAGGGGCGCTATCAGGTTCAAGGGATCACCGGTGATACTGAGGGGCGTTGTCAGGTTCAAGGGAGGACCGGTGACGTTGAGGGGCACGGTCTGGTTCAAGGGAGCACCGGTGATGTTGAGAGGCGTGGTCAGGTTCAAGGGAGCATTGATGATGTCCAGGGGTGCGGTCATGTTCAAGGCAGCAGCGGTGGCGTTTATGTTCATCATCCCCCTAACGAATGGCACTCCAGTCTTGGTCAGCCACTCGTCCGACTGCAGCAGCTCCCCGGGCGTGAACATCATCGCAAGTCTCTCGGGAATGCTTCTCTGGATACCTGGCCATGTGACACGTTTGCTCTTGTCGGACCCAGGTCCCCTGTTCCTGAACTCCGCGTAGTAGCAGGTGCTGAGACCGAAATCATCCAACCACGGCATCCATCCATCAGGGTCGATCAAACTGTCAATGTACGAGTCCATGATGATCGTCCTTGAGTACATCTTCCAGGGCCTCCCAAGGTATGCCTTGTTCATGACCGGGTCAAAGGGGAAGGCAGGGTCCATCGCGATGGTGCAGTTCTGGAGGACGAGGGCAGAGGGCTGGCTAGGCATCTTCCTTCCCTGAGCTGTCACGATGGTCTGCTGGTTATACATGGGCTTCCTCATCAGCATCTTGCAGTTCTGGAAGACGGTGGCGGAGTCCCCGAAGATGAAGTCGATGGTCCCAGTGATGGTGCAGTTACGGTAGAACTGACGCTTGGTGTGCGCATAGAGCGTGTCTTGGTACCCATCCAAGTGGCAGTTGTAGAACACGGACATGTCAGACTGGACACGCAGAGCTACTGCCTGGTGCTTTTCCGCTCCTGCCGAGTTCTCGAACCCGATGTCTCTGGCCATGAAGTTATCCCCAATAGCAGCTGCGATGGTGGCACGAGAAAGTGAGTGCTGACCCGAGAATTTTAACTACCTGTGTCCTGATGAACAAAACGATTAGGGGGTACATACCAACTGTGGCTGTCCTGAACGTAGGAGTGCCATCGATAAAGTTTAAGTCGAAGGTGATCCTCGTCTTTGTCGGACCATCTCCGACAAGGAACACGTTTGTCATGTTCCTGTCAAATTCAACTTGCTCCCTATAAACACCCTCCTTGATGTAGATGACGAACATCTTATCGCTCCTGAATGGGATGTCCTTCAGAGTGTCGTTAAGGGTGGTGTAGTCCCCGCTTCCATCCTTGGCGACAATGAGGTTGGGATGCAAATCTGCGATCGGCGTTGTGATAAGCCTCTCGATGTTCGAGCTCGGCTTCCAAGTTCCATCAACCTCCCTGAGCAACTTCCTCCTCAGGAAATTGCCAGAATCCCAGGCATCGCCTCCGTGGCCCAAAACTTCCTCGTTGGCCTGGGCCAACAACCTTCTCTTGAACGGGCCGGCCATCCATGTGATGCTCTGGTCGGCACCGTGGCCAAGGACCTCCTCCTCGGAAAGCAACCTGCGGCGGAAGTTCGAGATGTCCAGGCTCTCAAGGGCAGCGGCAACCTCATTAACCATGGTGAGCCCGTTGGCAGTCAACTCGGACGAGACTTTCAAGGCATGCCTCATCTTCTCACCCGCATCACCGGACGTGTTCATGAACCCGTCGAGGCAGGTCTCCTGGTAGGTGACGGCGGCGCTGAGCCACGTCTTGAGGTCAGCCATGAGAGGCCCGATCTGGCTGACTTCGAGGTTGCCCAACTTGTCGAAGGAGGTCTGGAGCTCGTTCACTGAGTAACCCATCAGCTCCTCGCAGTCCTTCAGGGCCTGGGCGCCCCTGGGGTCCTTCTCGAGTTCCTGCAGGGTCACGGACTTCTTGGCAGCATCGGCCACGTACTTGGCAGCGATCGCGAACCCTGCCCTGATGAGCTCCTTGGGGTCGGTGGTGCTGACGTTGGCGGATTTGAATGCATTGACACAGGTTGCCCTGTAGTCGGTCGGCTCACAGATGGCCTGGATGGCGTTCATGGTGGTGGTGACCTGGGCCTTGGACGAGTTTGCACTGTCATCGGAACCGCTCATCACAATTCCGATCGTAACCGCGGCTCCTACCACGACCAGGATGAGGGAAGAGACCCCGATCGCGACCTTCTTTTTGTCAGCCATTTCCCTTCCTAACAAACTTATCCCCCGCCCCTAGTCCTTCGAAGCGAAATCCTCCGATGGACTAATGGCGGCGGTGACTTCCCCGCCAATGAGACCCAGTGAGGAGAGGCTATGTCGAAAGCAATGAAGGCTCCCCCGTTGTATACCTTCAAAAATGGGAGTGAACGCCCCCCGCGAAACTCTCTTGGCTATTTCCTTACCACAAGTCCGAGGCTGTGATAAGTTTAGCTCGTGGATGGAGAACTTAGCTTCATCCTATAGTTAAGGGGAGTGATTAGTTCTTGAACCCAGTTTTAGCAAATCCATGCATGGCCCCATTATTAGTAGCCGCTGTACAAGGAGGGCTTAGAGCTATTTTACTGTATTTTTTTGTCCATTTAAGGATAACTCGCAATTTAAAACAACGAGTCGGAATCATCGTACCAATATAAGTCGGAAATCATCCTCGGAATGTTTTTTTTTTTTCGATTTCCATAAATGAAGAAGATATTTGATTTCAATTTGGGATTGATCCGCCCTTTTAATTAATAACAGTTCAATAATGACCACGTCCACTCGCTTTGAGCCTTTTGGTTTTGATCTGATGTTAACTGTGGATTCATTCATCAAAGCAACTCCGACAACTGTTCCAGCATGTCGTTAGCGTCGGCTGTTGAGAAGAGTCCCGACCACGGGAGTGAACAGGGAGGCTTTGCGATAGCGTCATCCGACCTCGGACTCAAGCTTTGAAGGGGGTGCCTGGTGTGACCGCCTTGGATAAGGGGAATGTCGGTGATGACGTGTCGCTCTCCGACTATGAGAAGGGTGAATCCAGGACAAGGGGGGTGCAGGGTTTCTGCTTGTAGCTACTGCAAGAGGGAGTTCTCCACGTCTCATGCCCTCTGAGGCCAACAGAACGCGCACAAGCAGGAGCGCGCCTTTGCGAAGCAGCGAAAGGGCGTGGAGCTTGACCCCGGGCTTTTTTGCGGCCTCCGTCCCCTGAACATGCCATATTATTATAATAGCCATGCTGGTGTTCCCGAGTTCCCCCTCTATCGGAACTATATTTCCGGTACGACGCTTGGGCTCTCAGACCACGCTCGCAGGATACAGGCTGGACCACTTTCATCGGCCTTTGGCATGGGAAGGTGCGCGAAGTCCTCTCCGAATTGCCTCAATCCAGACTTCAAGGCTTATAATGGTGCATTTGTACCCATGAGGAGTCCTGTTCCCCCATCTGCCTTGGCGGTTGGCTGCGTCGGCCGTTCTGGAAATTCTACCTTCCAACATAAGGGACTGGTTCAAAGAGATGACGGCAGCTCATCAGAGAAACTCGTCGCGCACGAGTGCCATGATCCATCTGGTCTGGACTTGACACTTAGGTTGTAGCTTTCCTGTTTTTCATCCTTGCAATGTAATTACGTCAATAATCTGGGATCGGATCATGTTAAGATAGTTAAAGTCCATTGTTTTATCATTTCAGTATAACTTTCTTGTACAATGCATCGCTTCCCAAAACCTGGGAGAGATTCAATGTTGGTTGTCTTGTGTGGCTGTCCGACTGGTCTGATGCCATCACAACATCGGCATTCCAATACCACGGCTGAAGGAAAGGTGACGCCGGCGAAGTAGAACACTTGTCAGGGGACCCCAGTATCACCGAACCCCAGTCCCTGGAACCGAGCTTCGGTTCCTTCAGCCGTCTCCTCAGTAGCAACTTTCCGAGATCCTGCTTCCTCATTTCTGATGCACTTCGAAGCAAGGACACGCACAGAAGAAGAACCAGAATCGCATCTTCCTCGGGGATGAATTCCATGACCATTAGTTTCCAGTTGATGAGGGCAGTTGCTCTCCCCGTTGAGTGTTCCTCCGTGTAACGTACCACTGTCACAAAATCGTGTTCTTGCTCATCTTCTGCTTGTGCTCCATCGTCTTGAGATTCATTACATTGCAGATCATGGGTCGTCTCATCGTCAGCATTCGGTACTTTGTATTGTATTCTTCTACCTCTCAGCAACTTCACCTGCGATGCATATCAAAATTTCTCAAGACCTGTAATTGGCTGGAAGGACGGAAACTACTAGATCATATATCAATCTTTCTCTCACCGTTGATTCAGACGATGTCCGATTTGTTATGCAGTAGATAGGCCTAAATCCAGATGCTGTCGAGTGCCATCTCAGCATCAGTTCATCACCAGTCGAAAAAGACCACGCTGCGTCCCACCCTTCTTCGGGTTCTCTAGGCGTCGCAGTTCCGACTACTTTCTCTGCAATAGATAACCAAATTTCATTACACAAATGGTGGAAACCAGTTGCATCATCTGCAACTTGATCGATAGCTCAAGCAGATATGCTCATTCTATGACGAGGCCGGAGCTTACCTGGAGCTTTACCAATGGATCCAGCAACATAAGACCAAGAACCTTCTCGTATCTCTACGATCCTATCTTCCCATTTAACGCTCGTTGGAGTTTCACCGCCTCTCCTCCAAATCCCTCCTCCTATCCTACATATAATTTGATGGAAATTGATGGAACCAAAGGCAGCCACATATTCGCTAACGAGTGAGAGAGAGAGAGACCATTACCTTATACGTACCACAAAGCACTCTCTTCCAGCGTGATCAAGGACCGTTCGAGACAACCATCGACCTTCTTGAGGCCGATATTGGTTCATCCTCAGAATTATATCGGAAACCATGGCTCCTGAATCATCAGTAACCTGATCAGGAACACACTTGAGAAAATAAGGCGCCTGAACCGGAGGGGTAACCGATGTAACGATTTCACAGTGTGGTTGCAACTCCTTTCCCATAGTGAGGGTTGGCGCCCTCAGTAAATCATTCCAGAGAAACTGTTCGGTAATCTTCGATTTGCTCCCACCCAAGAATCCACCTCTATGACCACGAAGCTCAACGATGATCCCCCGAGTTCCAAATTCACAGTAAAGATGCCAAGCTTTCTGCCAGGTATTGTAGGACAAGCTGGTTATAGGCTGGTCAATCTTGAGTTCTGTATGGCATCTTGCTACACGCAGCCGTAGAAATTCTCTTGATAGATTCTTTTGTTTCGTCCTTAATGCATTATCGAGTTTCACAAATGTGCATACCTGCACTCACCATCCCCGTGCTTAACATTATTCATTTCAAATGCCGGAACTGAAGCTAGCAATAAAAGGAACTCCGTGCTTCTATTTGGCTACAGAGCTAAAACAACAAGAGAAGAAAAACACCTCAAGAAGAAACCTCGGCATCATGGACTTGTATCTCGTGTTGACGTCCTCGTCAAAAGCTTCCCAGTAGATGGGCGGCTTCTGCACACGAATTCCACGATGGTCCAGGGCCACCCAGCCGCCGGCTCTCTCGTATGGATGATTGAAGATCCTATCCCACAGCTCCTTGCTTTCCTCTACCTCTTCCTGCTTAATGACATCGCCCAACCTTGCCACATTTGCCGCATTGTCCACGGACTCCTTCAAATCTTCCGTGTATGCTGGAGGGTAGCTCTAGTCCACCAGATTACGTATCAGTCGAAGCTCATATCGACACGTGACGAACAAACATGAAACAATCAACCGATATAATAAACTCGATTCAATTGCTAACCTGATGGGTAACCCATATCAGCAAAATATCGATGGTGGGCACGAAACGAAGTCCCTCGTCTGCGATCCTCGGAAGAATGTGCAGAAACCCCTTATATCTTTGCGTTGATGCTATCAAGTACATGATTTCGGTCATGAAAGGTTCGGAGAATAGCGAGCACAGAGACCTATGCCTCAAAACTTCATCTAAAAGACCGCCTTCCTTGACATATGGGGAAGAGGCATCGGAGTTCACTTCACTCATGAAGGGCTCGGATGGGTATCTGCAGATCCATATTTCCCTGCACCTCAACAGAGCGTACTCCTCGTTCTCTTCGTCGAATATGGCCGGTTTCCCGATCAATTTCGAGAACCTAGATTCGCAGTATTGCCTGTATCCAGCCTAAAATCAACACGGTAAACAGATTCAACCCAAAGATACCACTTTCCTAGTCCACCTCAGCACATCGTACATTCAGATATGCAGATTCAACCCCCAAATCTTCGGTAATAAGCTGACAGAAATCGACTCACTGGATTCAGAGTATGACAAAACCAGACCCATTCGACATCAACGGGAGGGAGGATCATCGGAGGCGTTGACCCGGTGGTCAAACCGCTCATCAGGGGCATCCACAGCTCTTCATACCTGCCAGCAACAGCAAAAGCAGCGCATTCAACAGCAACCCAACGGCAGTCACGGCCTCCAAAAGAAGCATTCATTTGTCACCTCCTGATGGCTTCAGCAATGGCGGGCTCCTCGTGGATCCAGGGGGACGCATCGACACTCCTGAGGAACCCAATATTCCTCCTGGCAGCCGACACGAGATCGATACTGATCCGGACGTCGTTATTCCCCTGGACTTGGCTGAGGCATCTCGTCACCTTACTGTCCATTGGAAAGCGAAAAAGTGGGTAATCGATGAAGGGACGAGAAGGGAAGGGGAATAAAGGAGGGCGACTCGCACTTGGCAGTCGTGGATTCTTCCTGCGAGACTGACACGGTCGAGGGGGCATGACGATGATGTTGATGATGATGAGTAGTAGTTGTAAGTAGGAGGTGGATGTGGGTCTGCGCCACGTGTTAAAAAAGGTTGAAGCTATCCAGGATGCTTGGTTGCTATCATGATGGTCACACCATTCTTTTGCACAAATGCAGGATGACCTGATTTGATTATTAGATGGGGTCATCGTATAGTTCTGAGGGCGTTACTTTCGTGTCAGAAGTAGAGTCGGGGCAGATGGGATTGGGGGGAAAGAATGATCGCACAAATCAATCAATCAATGAATGAAGTAGGGAATGTTGAGAGGGGGTATCCGTCGTTGTCGCCGGTTGTCTTTTTAGTTAAGGTGGGGATTAGGTAGAACTTTTGGAATAGTAGAATTAAGAAAAGGAAAGGAGGACGGACAAACAAGAACATCTCGTGATGTCTTTGCTACATCCACACTCTTAAAATTATTCGGCCCATTCATGTCCATGGGCCTGTAGAAGGTAATTCTCCCCTTTCCAAATTCGACGACGGCCCCCCTATTTCTAGCTTTTGATGGCTGTCGTTTCCATTCCATCCTCCGTTTGACGCTTTGAAAACACGTCCGTTGTATTCCTCGTGAGATTAATGAAATTTTCGATCGGAAAAATGCGAGCGTTGAATCACAGGATCAGCAGCAACGGAAGGGAAGCACGGTTTTGACGTGGCAGTCCGACGATGGAGGGACGGCTGCCGTGGGGTCAATGTGGACTCCGCCTTACTCAGGCACCAACCGCTGAACTTACCGACCACATGCTTTTATTACCATCGAACTGGTCCGGTGCTAAGATTTTTACCTTGTTCGCGTGTGTGGGCGTGGGCTGGAGTTGGGGAGACGCGAAAACCACGTGTGATCCTCAGTGTTTGTGGTAGTCGCAGTCACTTGGCAAAATTCACATCATCCCCACAAGATGATGATGACCTACACTTTGGGCGGAGAGAACTTTCAACGTTCCATTTAATCATGCCTAACATGGACCAACCGACGTACCAATTAATGATTCGGACATGGACGACTACATTTGTCACGCCTATATCAACACCCCCACCCCCAGCGAACGTTCGTATTTTTATCTTTGCAGGTTCAAATTATGGCAGCCGCTGTCCATTTCCCACATGGGACGACACGACAACCTTATTATTATTCTGACACATTTTTTGAATCATTCCCGCCTGTCGTTAACCTCCAGCCATTATCAAAACCATCATTTTCGTTAACAAATTGGGAGCAAACGATCATCACCACCTAACACACCACCCCAAGCTTACGGCTGTTGATTATTATTATTATTTATGATTATATAAAATCGTCGTCGTCGTCGTCGTCGTCGAGGAGGGGTGGGTTTAGGAGTAAAGGCGGTAGCGTCACGACAGTTTCATAGTACACAGCTTAAAGGGTTCGAAGCCATGCCATACCCACCAGGGCATCCATGTCCGAGTAAGTAGTTGGCTACGACGACATCCCTTGAGAATGTAATTCCCTCCCCACTGTTGATTGATACGACCAAGATATGTGGTCGTTGTTGCTTGTCTTAATGTCTCCCCCCCCCCCCCCCCTCCCCCCCCTCCCACCGACCCCAAAAGGGAGAAACTCTCATGGATCGTGACGTTCTTCGCTACCGCATCACAACGATGTTCTTCGATGTACCGGGGAATCATCCCATCGCCGCCCAGGTCTGTTCCCCGATTCCTTCCTGACAGAAGTTATGGGTTCTTTGATTCTTCTGGGGTTTGCAGTGGGGTTGCGGTGCTTTGAATTTCTGTCTAGAAAGATGAAAATGGGAAGAATCCCAGACGAGTTCATAATCTATTCTGTGAGCGGACAACTGGGTTTGCCTTAGATTAATTCAGTTTTTTATTTCTGGGCTGATGATTATGATGGAATGGAAATGAAACAACACCCACACAGTTAGTAGTTCTTCCCTGTGATGAGACCCTGAGGGCGCGCGGTTATGCACTTCTGTTGATTCTTCCGGCTATCTGTCTGATCTCGCAGTAATGAGGGGGGCTTGACTTGATTGCCGACGAGAAGCGGGACTTGATCGAGACCTGTGATGGGGCACCTTTCGTCGTTGTTCAATGGGCTAACGAGAACGTTCTCGGTCAGAAAGGGGAGGAGGAGTCTTGGGGATTCCCAAGACGGAAGGGACGCTGCCCGTGCATTGGCTAAGGAAGCCAAGAAGAATGACCTGATACTGTTTTCATCGGGCACGATGAGCGTAGAAGGGTGTGAGAATTTTGTGTCGGTCTTCTCCAAGAGAGGGCAGAAGGGCGTTAACCAGGACTGCTGTATTGTCTGGGAGGTAATCCTGAGTGGATTCTCTGTAGATGAAGAATGAGTAGTTTGTGTACTTTTCTGCGATTGATCTTTGGTATGTGAGATGCTGCATTGTCTTGGCAGGGATTTGGGTGTCAGAAAGACATGATGTTCTGTGGTATATTCGACGGGCACGGTCCCTGGGGACATTACGTGGCGAAAGGAGTGCGAAAGATGCTGCCGTCTTTGTTGCTGCGCAAATGGCAGGAGACCCTGGCTCTGGCATCCATCGACTGTGATTTTGACCTGGAAATGCCGAAGCAACACCCACATTCTGAGGTGTGGAAGAGCTCTTATGTAAAAGCTTGTGCCGCTGTTGATTATGACCTGGGGCAGCATCGCAAGATAGACTCGTTCAACAGTGGAACCACTGCCCTTACCATTGTGAGACAGGTGATGTCATTAACAAGTGCAATTGTGGGCCGTTCCTTTCTTGTATACGAAGCATGTGCATTGAATCAAATTAGCAGACGGGATTGAATGAATGCCGCTAACTGGAGGCAATTCTGCAGGGCGAGCATATATACATAGCGAATGTCGGAGACTCGCGAGCTGTTCTGGCGACTGCCTCTGACGATGGCAGCTTGGTATCCGTTCAGCTTACAGTCGATTTCAAACCAAATCTACCTGGTATCGGCCCCTGCCTTGTCCCTGATTTCATCCATTTGTCTTTTGCATTATATCTCAATGAGTAATCGTATTGCTCTATAATCCCGGTGACAGAGGAGGCAGAGCGGATAACTCGGTGCAACGGGAGAGTGTTCAGCATGGCCGATGAACCCGGGGTACATCGCGTCTGGCTGCCAAACGACGATTCCCCTGGGCTAGCAATGTCAAGGGCCTTTGGGGATTACTGCGTCAAAGACTACGGGCTTATATCCGTGCCCGAAGTTACACCGAGGAGGATAACCAGCAGAGACGAATTCGTCGTGCTCGCGACCGATGGGGTACATGCTACCGAATTCGCGCACTTAATCCCTATGGGCGCGATCGTGTGTCCTGACCGTCCTCGGCCCGTTGCCTGCAGGTGTGGGACGTCGTAACTAACCAGGAAGCGGTGGAGATAGCCTCGTCGGCCCCGGACCCGGCTAAATCAGCGAGACGGCTGGTGGAGCACGCGGCGAGAGCCTGGAAACGGAAGAGGCGGGGGATAGCGATGGACGACATATCGGCCATCTGCCTCTTCTTCCACTCTTCCCCTCTTCCGGGACGGAGTTCATCAATCTCCAAATGAAAACGAAGGATCAGACGACAGAGATCGATCTCTCGCCCACGGTATCTGGTAACATGAAGTTTTTTAAACCGTTTTCCATAAAAGGGGAGGAGGAGCTCCTTAATTTATTATTATTAGGTCAGGTAAAAAAAATTATTAATTAAATGCACGACAGACAGACCGACGCGTACAAAGTGGCTGGTCTTGGAGATTTTCACGAGAAAGTGAATGGGCGGCGTGGGTCTCACGTCTGTCTGTGATTGGGGCAACGCGACGTCTGGACCTTATGATATGATTTATGAACCCCCAAAAAAAAGTCCTTTCCATCACGTCAACCACTACCCGAAAGAAAACCCAATCCCTCCTTTTCAGCAACAGTACGTGACAATTAATTAATTATTATTATTGCATTTTTTTAGAATAGAAAAAGTAGACGACATGATTCACACCCACTAAATCATTAAATCATGTGAAATTTACAAAAGCAAGGGGAAAGTAAGAGAACTCTGCTACCGTCGTCGCTGTAAAGTTGGTTTAATTAGAAATGGGTAATCCGATCAGAAGTTCTATCTATCCCTAGGGCGTATAACTTCCAGGTGGGGGTGGGGACCCCACATTGGACAAAAGAAGTGGGCCCCACTCTTCCAATGTATATTTTTTTTTTTAAAAAGGTGGTTCCAAGCCAGTCGTGTCAATATAATACTCGTAAAAATATCATAGAAAGTAGTTAATACGCTTCTAAAGTTATATTTTGATACTATTGCTTTTGTTTAAAAGTAGGGTTTTTTAGGAAGATACGGTACAATCGCTTCATAAGACAATAAGTTTATTATTTTGGGATCCAAATATACAGTAAAATATCATCACAGTCTTTCTTGCATATAAGGAATTGAATTTAATTGAATTGTGCATGGACTTGTGCCCAGAATATTCACCGGATTTCAGTTCCCGGTCCGTCAGTCCCCCCCCCCCCCCCCCCCCCCCCCCCCCGGCGCCGCGGGACACTTCGCACGAAGCCCCTTATCATATAAGCCGGACTCCATCTCGCAACGGATCAGATTAGTTAGGTTGCTTATCATAGATAAGTTGAGTGGCAGATCAGTGATAAGTCTGTGGAAAAGAGACCTGTACAACAACGCCATCGAAGATAGCGAGACCAATCTCATGTTATCTCTCTCTCTCTCTCTTTCTGTGTGTCCGTGTCTTTCGTTATCTCTTTCTCCTTTTTTGTTTTTTCCTTTTTCTTTCTCTTTCTCCTCTGCCTTCCTCCTCCCGTCTCGCTCGCGTTTAAAACCCTAGATAGGGATCGGATGTCCTCGGCTTCCCGGCGCGTGTCGCAATCTTTCGAACTTCGCAATCCCTAGAGTTTAGTTTTGGGGATTAGGTGCGGGGTTGGGCGGGTGGGTGTTTCCGTTTGGGGGCGGCAGAAGATTTGCGAGGGGACTCGGAAGGTTTTTGTGTGTTCCTGTTGCAACCCGCTTTTGGGGGTTCGGGGATCGACGCAGTAATGTCTTCGCTGAGCAGAGAGTTGGTGTTCCTCATACTTCAATTCCTCGAGGAGGAGAAGTTCAAGGAGTCCGTCCACAAGTAAAGCCTTCCGACTTGCTTTTTTGTTTTTTTCTTTTTCTTAAATTGGATCGTGTTTATGCCGATGGTGTTTTGTGCGGGCTGTGAGGTTCTTCTAAGGTTAGATTTGGGGATTGGTTACCATGGTGATGTCGATGTTGGTGGCTCTTACTGTGGGTCCGCCGTGTAGTCTGGAATGAGAATACTTCTGCCTGGTAGTTTTTTGTTTTCTGGAGTCAGCAAGTCCAAGAGCTGATGCAAGGCATGTGTGGTTATCCAGTTATGTTCCTCTAGCTTTCTTTTCTGGGTATAATTAGTCTGCTTCAACGTGAACATTCTCTGTGCGAGTCTATGTTTTGTTAAGCCGCTACCGGGAGGTGGCCATGGCGGATTTTCCTTAGCATGTCAAGTCCGTAGTTCCCAAGAAGCCTGGTAGCGATTACGGCATTTTTAGTCCATTGTGGACCTTTTTCGCGAGTATTTCTGTAGCGTGGGTATGCTTTGATCGGCAAGTCTCTTGTTTGTTATGTTGCCTGTAGTAACAGTTTTGGACTGGTCCGTTTCTTTTCGCTATCATTGTCTTATTTTCCATCTCATCGAGTTTCATTGGCTAGAGTTGCTGGCTTTTCCATTATGGATTTCCTTTCTGGTGCAGGCTTGAGAAAGAATCTGGATTCTTTTTCAATATGAAATACTTTGAGGAAAAGGTCCAGGCGGGAGAATGGGATGAAGTTGAGAAGTACCTAGCCGGGTTCACCAAAGTCGATGACAACAGATACTCGATGAAAATCTTCTTTGAAATTAGGAAGCAGAAGTACCTTGAAGCTCTCGACAAGTAAGATTACTGCTTTAGAAATGCTTGGCTGCTCCATGTTTAGCATCATCATGTGTCGCAGTAAAGACTGACTTGTTTATGATCTGACATTATAGGCAGGATAAAGCAAAGGCAGTTGAGATACTAGTAAATGATCTGAAGGTTTTTTGTACATTTAATGAGGAGCTATACAAAGAGATTACCCAGCTCCTTACTCTTGGAAATTTTAGGTGATTACCTTTCCATTTAATAGTTATTACTTGGACAGCGTGGATCAATACGTGAATTGATCTGACTGAATTTATACTTGTTACCAGCTGAAGTTCATTGTTAAGAATGCGCCACAGCTGCAATTTATGAAATCTTCCTCATATTTGTTGACTGGTGACATTTTGTTTTCAAATTTAACAGGGAGAATGAGCAGCTGTCCAAATATGGTGACTCCAACACAGCTCGAAACATAATGTTGATAGAGCTCAAGAAACTAATAGAAGCAAATCCTTTATTCCGTGACAAGCTGATCTTTCCCACTTTAAAGTCATCAAGGTTGAGAACTTTGATTAATCAGAGGTGAAGTAAAATGCCAAATTGATATT
Organism: Melastoma dodecandrum; assembly: GCA_029817715.1. Lineage (NCBI taxonomy): Eukaryota > Viridiplantae > Streptophyta > Magnoliopsida > Myrtales > Melastomataceae > Melastoma > Melastoma dodecandrum. The sequence goes on from JARUPY010000182.1 coordinate 620,359, forward strand.
ATTTTCCAATCTCCCAGCATAAATTGTTACTTTGATTGATTGCCGACTTGCTGTATACCATGGTTTTGTTAGGTTATATTGCTTCTAGAACTTCGATGTGCCTTGTCACTAGACCAGCCTTTCATGGCCTCTTTTGTTGGATGTGTGACATATGTCTTTTCTGTCATTAGGTCTTATCAGTTTGTCAAAATAGCTAGCATTCAGTTTCTTCCTCCACCATGATGTAATAATGACGTGGTAACCGTGATCTGGTGTATTCCTCTGTTGTATGACAAGATGGTGCTTCCCTATTTTTTCAGTTTGAATTGGCAGCACCAGCTATGCAAGAACCCAAGGCAAAATCCAGACATTAAGACCTTGTTTACAGACCACTCTTGTACGCCTCCCAATGGCCCTCTTGCACCGACGCCTGTAAACTTGCCAGTTGCAGTTGCAAAGCCTACTGCTTATACAGCCCTTGGACCTCATGGGGTATTTGCACTCACTTTTCTTCTATTGAAAATTTCATTTAGCAGTCCTTGATCTAGTTTTCACTTTCATTGCCATGTTACCTTTACACCGTTTTGCACTGTCCAGCCATTTCCACCAGGTGCAGCAGCTGCTACTGCCAATGCTCTGCCTAGTGCAGCTGCTCTGTCAGGATGGATGGCGAATGCTTCTGCTTCTTCGGTTCAAGCAGCTGTTGTTAGTGCTTCTGCAATACCTGGCCCTCCTATTCAAGGTAAACCCCCAATCTTCATGATTTTCATTCATGGAGAATCAGAGACACCAAACTACTTCAAACTCCTAAAAATGTTAGAACCATTCAAAAAAGAAGGGTTCCCTACAGTGTTGTTAATTGTTACTGTTGCCTGTTGTACAAGTAAGCACTAGGTCTTGACATTATTTCTCATTTTTGCATTTATTCCTTCACTTTATTCTCGCTTTTCTTCTGGGCAGTCCCGATAATGAAAGGGCCAAGAACACCTCCCACTGCTCCAGGGATGATGGAATACCAGAGTCCTGATCATGAGCAACTTATTAAAAGGCTTAGACCTACTCAATCAGTTGAGGAGGTACATTTACACTTTCATGTAGCTTGTGCTCTACAGCGTTGCTCTGTTCTTTTGTTTGCTGTAATTTTGGGACTTTTGTTAGGTTATAGTTGGTAATGTAATTTCCCTTGCTTGGATTTAGGTGACATATCCCATAGCTCGACAACCACCTTCCTGGTCTTTAGATGATCTTCCAAGAACATTGGCTTTCACCATTCACCAAGGATCTGCTGTCACAAGCATGGATTTTCGCCCATCACATCCTACCACTCTTCTTGGTATGATTGCAGTCCTAATCTCTTCTCTCTCCTTACCAACTAATTTCCTGGGAAAATATCTTCTCTTGGTGGCTGGGATATCTAAAGCTACATATTTTACAGTTGGCTGCAGCAATGGTGAAATTACATTATGGGAGCTTGGATCACGTGAAAGGCTTGTTTCAAAGCCTTTCAAGATATGGGACATGGCGTCGTGTACATTGGCATTTCAGGTTTATTTTTCAGCCACAGTTATTTCTTTGGCAAAACTTTATCACACTTCTCCCTCTTATCAATGTTTGGTGAAGTCTTCACCAAGAACCATCAATGTTGCATGCATTAGGAAATGACTGTGGAGATTCTAATTGCAGGCTACTGCAGTCAAAGAATTAGTAATTATGGTTAGCCGTGTCGCGTGGAGTCCAGATGGGAACTTTGTCGGTATGTGGTATTTTGATGGGTGCTTTGAGATTGCCTTCCTGGAAGTGTGTCTTAATGGTTTTCTTTTGGTTAATGTAGGCGCTGCATACAACAAACACTTGATTCACTTGTATGCCTTTCACGGTTCAAATGATTTACGTCAGCATAGGGAGGTTAATCACGACTTCTCTAATTTCTTTTTCCTGGACAAATACCCAAAATCAGTAAGGATAACCAAACTCATTTTGCTGACATGCTTCTGAATTTGCTTAAAGATCGATGCTCATGCTGGTGCTGTAAGTGACTTGGCCTTTGCATATCCTAATAAACAACTGTGTGTTGTCACTTGTGGAGATGACAAACTTATCAAGGTAAGTTGATTTCCCAAGAGAGTTCTATTGAGTTACTTCTACTCTAATTAACAAGATACAACTGCTCAGGTTTGGGACCTCAATGGGAGAAAGTTATTTAACTTTGAGGGCCATGAGGCACCCGTTTTCTCTGTTTGTCCTCATCACAAGGAAAACATTCAGGTACATGGTGAACAGCAGCTGTGTTGTGGCAGAGTGGAGTAAATCCTTATTTGGTGTCCTTGTAAATGCCTCACTTCATTGGCTTTTATGCCAGTCTTGAATGTTTTGTCCAACGGACTTTCTTTTCCATCCCTAGAAGCAAAACATAGTCAGTATTATTCCTTGTTAAAATTTATAAATCAAGAAATTGGAGTTCTACAAATAGATTCCTCGTTCCTCTATTCAAGAGTGACAAAGTACTACTACTAGACCTCTGTGGTAGTCATTTGGGTTCGTGAATTGGCTGAATTTGGAGGGCTCTGTCTGAGAGTGTTATGCAGAAGTGGCTGCTGAGTGGTCTCTTCTCGTCGGGCATTTACAACTCAATTAATTATTCTTTCTGCTTTCTTTCTCCTTCTTGCAACAGTTCATATTTTCTACAGCAATTGATGGGAAAATCAAGGCCTGGCTCTATGACAATATGGGTTCCAGAGTTGATTACAATGCTCCAGGCCATTGGTGCACTACAATGCTTTACAGTGCTGATGGAAGCAGGTCTAAGTGATATTCCCTGAATTGTTTGAGTTTTTTTAAAATTGTTTTGGAGTTTTGTGTTTGTGATCTCACTGTTGTTGCTCCTTACATGTTTCTTCGGAAAATATACTGATGTTTTTCTCCTTATCACTTTTGCTTCCTTTTATGTGGAAAATTAGGTTGTTTTCCTGTGGAACGAGCAAAGAAGGGGACACTTATCTTGTGGAATGGAACGAAAGTGAGGGGGCTATAAAGAGGACATACTCAGGATTTAGAAAGAAAACTGCTGGTGTTGTTCAATTTGATACTACACAAAATCACTTTTTGGCTGTGGGTGAAGATAGCCAGATAAAATTTTGGGATATGGACAATGTAAATGTTCTTACGAGTACAGATGCTGAGGGTGGACTTCCGGTCAGTGAATGGGCGCTTAGCTTCTTACAACTAAATCTGGTTGGCACTAACATTCCGTTGTTTATTTGGTCAGCCATTTCCGCGCTTGAGATTTAATAAAGATGGGAATCTCCTGGCAGTCAACACAGCTGATAATGGATTCAAGATACTAGCAAATACTGTGGGTTTTAAATACCTGAAAGTTAACGAAACCTCTACCTTTGATGCACTTAGAACTCCCATTGAATCTCCCGCAATCAAGGTCATGGAATTTCTGTTCAGCGGATATACATGGCTAGGGTAATGCAGAGGGGATATTCACAAGTTGATCACCCTTTACTCATCTGTTGCAGGTTTCGAGTGCTATTGTGAATCCCAGCCCAGTAAATTGTAAGGTGGAGATGAGCTCTCCTGTGAGGCCTCCCTCCATCCTGGTATGGTCTATGGATTATTACATACAAATCATGCCAGACGCCATTTTGTCTTCTTAATGGCTTTATAAGGTCCATATCGAATATCTGTTGTCTTGTCTCAGGATTTCCTGTCTAACCTTTGTATTGTTTGTTTGGAAGAATGGTGTTGAAGCCATGAGTAGGGCCATGGATAAGCCAAGAGCGGTGGAAGAAGTTACGGATAAAGGAAAACCTTGGCAGTTGGACGAAATTGTGGATCCTGCCCAATGTCGGATGATTACAATGCCAGAAAGTCCAGATGCTTCAAGCAAGGTTAATCTCATGTCGTCGAGCTTCATGATTGCTGTGTAATTTTTTTTTATCTTAACGGATGTCAATTGCCGCCGCTATCATCAGGTTGTTCGCCTATTGTATTCAAATTCTGGCGTCGGCATTTTGGCGTTAGGGGCCAATGGCATCCAGAAGCTCTGGAAGTGGGCCCGAAATGAGCAAAATCCAACTGGAAAGGTGTGTTTATTTTAGTTGTTCTTTGTCTTTAGCGTTTAAAAGATTCTATCAATGCTGATTTTCTTGAATAAATCTAGGCAACCACAAATGTTGTTCCCCAGCACTGGCAGCCAAGCAGTGGTCTTGTTATGAGTAATGATGTTGCAGGTGTTCTTCTTGAAGAAGTTGTTCCTTGTATAGCACTGTCAAAGAATGACTCCTATGTCATGTCCGCTTGTGGTGGCAAAATCTCGTTATTTAACATGATGACTTTCAAGGCATGTCCTGTCGCTCTTGTCTTAGACATTGGATCCATCACATTTTGCCTAAGCCTTTGACTTGATCTTCGCATCTTTGCAGGTAATGACGACATTCATGCCTCCTCCCCCTGCGTCAACTTTCCTGGCATTCCATCCTCAAGACAACAACATAATCGCCATTGGCATGGAGGATTCCACTATCCATATCTACAATGTTAGGGTTGACGAGGTACGTTCTGGATCCTTGGCTATTTATGCTTATTGGTTTTTACCCCAATCCTCTACAATCTGATGGAGTCTTACAGATTTCTCTGTCGCCCTTTGTAGGTGAGATCCAAGTTCAAAGGCCACCATAAGAGAATAACTGGTTTAGCCTTTTCCAGCCATTTGAATGTGCTGGTGTCATCGGGTGCTGATGCTCAAGTAAGTCCTCTAGGATCTTGAACTCTTTCCCATCCGTGTGAGGGTTGTAACAGATATAAAGTGTGCCCTGTCGAGTCTTCTATCTCCATAAGCTCAGAAATTACAAGGCTGTGGAAGTGTTGCCGGTCTTACATTTTTTGAATTACAGTTCATAAAGTCACAGTTCTTGTCCAGTAATTGGATCTTTGTTGCGACCAGTTGTGCCTATGGAGTATTGACACTTGGGAAAAGAGAAAGTCAGTCCCCATTCAGATACCAAGCGGTAAGGCAAACAGTGGTGACACGAAGGTACAGTTCCATGCAGATCATATCCGTCTATTGGTGGTTCACGAGTCCCAGTTGGCAACATATGATGCATCCAAAATGGAACGAGTTCGGCAGGTCAGCAGCTTATCCTAATTCCTGTCATACGGCTGTCTAAGAGAATTTCCCTCATTATATATATGCCTTCAATGTTGCAGTGGTTTCCACAAGAAGCACTCTCCGCACCCATAACTTTTGCCGCATACTCATGCAACAGCCAGTTTGTGTTTGCCACCTTCATGGACGCTAATATCGGGGTCTTTGATGCGGATACCCTCAGGCTGAGATGCCGTATTGCTCCCACCACGTACTTGTCGCCCGCGGTTATCAACGGGTATGCACTGGACTGAAACTTATCGTCCTCTCCGGGAGTCCGTGTGAGGGATATGATTTCGTGACTCGATCGACGAGAAGTCATTTAATGGAGCTCCACGATATGCTTTCCTTTTTACGAGCAGGAGCCAACCGGTGTATCCACTCGTTCTCGCTACCCATCCACAAGAACCCACCCAATTTGCCCTCGGGCTAACAGATGGTTCAATCAAAGTTCTGGAGCCAGCAGAATCGGAGGGGAAATGGGGAGCAGCTCCTCCTGCGGATAACGGATTGCTGAGAACGGCATCGTCATCGACCACGAGCAACCACACTGCAGATCCGCTCCAGAGATGAGGCTGGCTTTCACGACCGCCTCTGCTCACGTCAGTGTGCTCCCCTTGTAGATCGATAGGCCATGTGCGTGCTGTCGTAGATATTAGAACCTGCTGTAGTCGGGGGGGTCGTCAGATCGGACGTATTCGTATAGGATGGGTTGATATGTTCCCCTTAGGCTTTAGGTTCTCCGTTGCTTTGTAGATGAAAATTTGTTAAGGTCAGATTTTGGTTTTGATCATATGATATGACCGAGAAAGATTGAAGCTTGGCACTGTAATTTGTCATGATCATAATCTTTTCCAATGGCAACTCGCAGTTGCAATATTTACGCTTTGGCAATGCAGAAACATCAAGAAATCTCGATCACGAGCCTTGCACGTGCTTATCCCCCCCGGGTTAAATTGGATTAGGGTTTATAAAGGCCCCAAACTCAGGATTTCTTTTGTTTTCATTTGGCGATTCCTCTCCTCTTCCTCTGGGCGAGCATGGCGAATCGAACAGACCCGACGGCGAAGAACATCAGGGGGACGAACCCACAGAATCTGATTGAGAAAATCGTGCGCTCCAAGATCTACCAGAACATCTACTGGAAGGAGCAATGCTTCGGCCTCACGGCGGAAACCCTAGTCGACAAGGCCATGGAGCTCGACCACATCGGAGGCACCCATGGCGGCAACCGCAAGCCCGCCCCTTTCCTCTGTTTGATCCTCAAGATGCTCCAGATCCAGCCTGAGAAGGACATCGTCGTCGAGTTCATCAAGAACGAGGATTACAAGTGCGTTCCCGGCTTTGATTGACTGTCTAGTTGTTTCTTCCTTTGGCGCTTTGGGTCGATTGGGAGATGTAGGCTTGGTTGGTCTATTGGTCGTCTGGCCATTTGCTTACTATCGGATAGGTCCTTACTGGGCTAATTGTTCGTTAATTGCTTTTCGATGAACTTAATGGAGAATAAGTTTGTGCTTCAGGTATGTTCGCGTCCTTGGTGCTTTCTACTTACGTCTTACAGGAACGGATATCGACGTGTATCGCTATCTGGAGCCTCTGTACAATGACTACCGCAAATTGAGACAAAAATTACCCGATGGACGTAAGGATTATCATCTTGTGTTTTATAGCTGAGATTTTAGTTCTCATATTTATGTTTCATGTCCTTGACGTCTCTCCCTCTTTTTCTTGTTCAACAGGATTTGCTTTGACACATGTTGATGAGATCGTTGATGAGTTTTTGACAAAGGACTATTCCTGTGACATAGCCATGCCTCGTATCAAAAAAAGGTAGGATGTAGTAGACCACATGATAAAGCGAATATCCGTCGAGAAAGGGAGAGATTCTTTGAATCTGCATTGGCATAAATTTGCTATTAGGGGGTCTATGATTGTTCCCTTATTTGGAACTTCCATTTTATAGATGGAACTTGGAGTCAGTCGGCGCCCTTGATCCACGCAAAAGTGCTTTGGAGGATGACTTTGAGGAGGAGGAAGAAAAGGAGGATAATGATGTGCTGAATGACGGGATGGATGATGTTTCCCATGAGAATGTGAATCTCTTATCTATTTCTCATTCAGTTACTTGACGTGTTGGAGAGATTGTGTAACAATTTTTAATGATTTAATGGACAGGATTATCACCGTGGAAGAAGTCCTGAAAGGGAAAGGGATCGGGATAGAAGACGGGACAGTCACAGATATAGGTAGCGGTCCCTTCTCATTTTCTTTTTTTAGTTTTTGTTAAACGTATACATTTAATTTGCTAGAATAGGTTGGTTTCACAGTTCCTTTTAGGATAACTTCTTTATGCATGTTTTGTTAGGCATCCACATTATTATCCTGCTTCCAGTGCTCTCCTAGTGAACATCGAAAATCTTTCACAAAACTATATTACAGCTTTTTTCTCTACGATACTGACTTAAGCTTCCTAGTATTGTTGGATATTGGTTGAAATTATTTATATGGCTGCATTGTTTGAACCCTGGAAAAACTTAGTGCAAGCTGGTTGGTCACATTGGACTTCGTAATGACATTAGAGTTAACCTGGAAGCTGTATTTTCATCAGTCTACTCATGCTTCTGCATGTGCCAGAATTGCCTTTGTTATACCAGAGTCCAGTTCTTGGCAAACTATCAGCTTCCTAAAGTTACAGTCAGTGATCCTGCCAGGTTTCTCTGCGCTGGCAGTGTGCAGTGAGAAGTATGATGGATCAGACATTATTAGAGATGAAACTTGCATTTTAGTTTTATTCCTAGTGGACATTTGATCATTTGCGAGTTCCAGGATCACTTACCTGAGTGTCTTGTTAAGGAAATGTACATGATTTTTTCTTGGATTTTAGATTTTTGTTGTGCACTCATGTTTATGATATCTGATTTTGAGGCACACTTGTATCTCAGGGACCGGGATCACGACAGGGATTATGGGAAGGACTACGATAGGGAACGTGGTCGCGGACGGGATAGAGAAAGGGATAGGGACAGAGACCGAGACCGTTACCGTTTGAGAGACGAGAGGGAATACGGTCGAGAACGAGACCGTGACAGAGAAAGAGAAGGAAGGGAACGTGACAGGCGAGACAGTTATAGAGGACGAAGGAGGAGCCCTTCAAGAAGTCGAAGCAGGAGCAGGGATCACAAGGATCGCGATGGCGATCATCGCAAGCGACGGGGCCGTGGGAGCCTCAGCCCCAGGAGGCGTGGGGATGAGGCTGAAGGTGGTGGTCATGAGGAGCCCAAGAGGAAGAAAGAGAAGAAGGAGAAGAGGGAGGATGGCACCGACCACCCCGATCCAGAGATTGCTGAAGCCAACAGACTGCGCGCCTCCCTCGGTTTAAAGCCATTGAAGCTTTGACCTGAAGCCATTAAGGCTGTGTGTGTTCTCGAGGACTTGTTATTTCGGTCGAATTTTTTTTTTCCTCCATTGTCCTTCCTAGCAAAACACAGCCTAAATCGACTGGTGGAAAGTATGCCTGGTTTGTCTATGGATGAAAAAGTATGACATCTCCAGTCTCTTATCCTCTGTTGTTTTTTTATGGGCCTCCGTTTTTGGCCCAATGAAAAGGCCCATGAAGAATTAGATGGATAAAGGTGGAGCATATGTGATCCGGTTAACACAGTGTGTGTAGTAACTGAAGGCTAATTTATTCTTCCCTCTCTGTCCGGACAGAAGCCAACTAGCCCTAAAACCCTCGTCCTTGGCTTATTCTGCCTCCTCTCGCCTCTCTCTCTTCCGCGTCTTCCTGTTGCGCCGACTTCTCTGGTAATCTTCTCTTCCCCGATCCCGTTTCCGATTATTCATCTTCGCTACCATTGCGGCCCTCTCCCGGTCTTTTTCCCGTCCTCGCATGCGTGTTCTTTTCCTTTCCCTCTTTTATTTCTTGTTGTCTTTGCGATTTCGGTTTTCTGATCTGTACCGTTTGGACGAGGGTTACCCTGGGATTGTGTTTTCGGGTCTATCTAAGAAGTGCGGACTAATTTTTTCGTTTCGAATTTTCGGATTGATTTTAGGGATTGTGGCTTGTAATATTGCTGGAGAGGTGAGGAATCGTGGGATTTGTGGTCGGGATTAGTGTTTCTTTAACGTGTCAGAATTAGTGTTTCTTTGAAGTGTCGGGGAATCGGAAGTGCATTGGTTGATGAATTGTTTCTTGGCTATGTCCGTGAAACCTCTGATTGGTTTATGCTTTGTTTTTCTTTTTTTGTTCAAGCTTGAAGCAATCTCTGTCAAATATGTCGACTTTTGTCAAGCCTGAGAATGCCCTAAAACGTGCAGAAGGTAATTCATCGCGTTCCTTATTTCTTACTTTCTTTTCCTGCATTGGTAATTCATTGTCAATTTTCCTGGTTATCTTTTGATGTAAATCGGGTTTCCCTTCTTTTTGTGGGATGGCAGAGTTGATAAATGTCGGACAAAAACAAGATGCTCTGCAAGCACTCCATGACCTCATCACGTCTAAAAGATCCCGAGCTTGGCAGAAGTCCCTGGAGCGGATCATGTTCAAGTACATAGAACTGTGCGTGGACATGCGCCGCGGAAGATTTGCCAAGGATGGCCTGATTCAATATCGCATCGTTTGCCAACAAGTTAATGTGACCTCTCTGGAAGAAGTAATCAAGCACTTCATGCACCTCTCAACGGAGAAAGCTGAACAAGCACGGAGCCAAGCGCAAGCATTGGAAGAAGCACTGGATGTTGATGACCTCGAGGCCGATAAGAGGCCCGAGGATTTGATGTTGAGTTATGTCAGCGGAGAAAAAGGAAAGGATAGGTCTGATAGGGAGCTCGTTACTCCATGGTTCAAGTTCTTGTGGGAAACCTACAGGACGGTGCTTGAGATATTGCGAAACAACTCGAAGTTGGAGGCTTTATACGCGGTAATTATTTTTTATGCCGTCGTGATGTACTTTATTTGCAAACTTTTCTTTGTTCTCAATTCAGTGACAACCATGCACTTCTGCTGTCAGTTTTGCCCAGGCAGGATATCTCTCTTTTGTTGTTCATTCTGTACAAGCGGGACATCTTTTTAACTTTTTTATGGCCGATGTCTTTGCTGCATCATTTCATGATTTAACTTGGTTTCTATGTAGATGACGGCACACCGTGCATTCCAGTTCTGCAAGCAATACAAACGGACTACGGAATTCCGGAGACTGTGTGAAATTATCAGAAATCATCTTGCAAATCTCAACAAATATAGAGATCAGAGGGATCGACCCGACCTCTCTATCCCAGAAAGTCTTCAACTGTATGTTGATACTAGATTTGAGCAGTTGAAGGTCGCCACTGAGCTTGAGCTTTGGCAGGTCAGATTTTGCGTGTAGAAGTTGATGTTTTATTGGCAATCTGCATGTTTTACCTTAACTATTTTTCTTTTTGTAAAATTTATTTTCACAGGAAGCTTTCCGCTCGGTGGAAGACATTCATGGACTTCTGTGCATGGTGAAGAAAACGCCTAAACCGTCCTTGATGGCTGTGTATTATGCAAAGTTGACTGAGATTTTCTGGATTTCATCTAGCCATCTCTATCATGCATATGCATGGTTCAAGCTTTTCAACCTTCAGAAAAGTTTTAATAAGAACTTGAGCCAAAAGGATTCTCAGCTCATCGCATCGTCAGTGGTACTGGCAGCATTATCTGTTGCCCCTTATGGGCAAAATAAGCATGCATCTCATATGGAGCTTGAGAATGAGAAGGAAAGAAACCTGAGGATGTCGGATCTCATAGGGTTCAGTGTGGATCCTAAACAGGAAACTAGAGAATTGGTAACTAGTTCTTTTAGTTTACTCTTTCTGCCAACTTCTGTTTCTCCACCTTCAGTCTTGTGACATTCTCTTTGTGTTTCTCAGCTTTCTCGATCATCTCTTCTCTCAGATTTGGTACGTCACCTTTGTATTTCATGCCTTCTACTTATTCAGTCTTGCTGTTCTGGCTGACAAAACGTCGACTTCCTATCAAAACTTGCAGGTTGCAAAGGGTGTGTTGAACTTTGCCACTCAAGAAGTGAAAGATCTATACAATCTATTGGAGAATGAGTTTTTGCCTTTGGACCTTGCTTCAAAGGTGCAGCCTTTGTTGGCCAAGATTTCCAAACTTGGGGGTAAGCTTGCTTCTGCATCCTCAGTGCCTGAAGTGCAGTTGGCACAATATGTTCCGGCTTTGGAGAAAATTACCACTTTGAGGCTACTAGAGCAGGTACTTGTCGTGGCTCAAGTTTGTGTTTGTTCTTGCACTCCTTTTGTTAAGTGGCTACAATGAAATTCTACTGGCACATCTTGTTTGTTGTTCCCTTATTCAGGTGTCTCGAGTGTATCAGACAATAAAAATCGAGAAGCTATCACAAATGATACCTTTCTTCAATTTCTTGGTGGTGGAAAAGATTTCAGTCGATGCAGTCAAGCATGGTTTTATTGCGTTGAAAGTTGACCATGCCAGAAGTGTTGTGCTTTTTGGAGCTCAGGTTAGGTGCAACATGATGAACGTCTTTAATCATGACACCCTCAACTATGAATGTTGCATTTATTACTAGAATGTAATTGACTTGCACAGTTTTATCAAATGCCATTGCTCAAGCAATTTGCAATAATTATACAGTAATTATTTGAATTGCAAATCTATCTCTTTACATATGCCAAATTATCTTCCATTCACTGGCTAAAGATTTTACTTTCTTTTAGATCTTTTTAGCGGCAATGAGCAAGATGTGTCTGGCTTTGTGTTTGAGTATTTTTTCTGGCTTTGTTGTTGCAATTTGGCAGGGTCTGGAATCAGCTGGGCTGCAATCTCACCTTGCAGTTCTTGCGGAGAATTTAAATAAGGCAGTGACTATGATATATCCTCCCTCAAAGAAAGGATCCAAATTAGCTGAAATGTTGCCAGGTTTAGCCGAGACCATTGACAAGGAGCACAAGAGACTTCTTGCTCGGAAATCCATCATTGAAAAACGCAAAGAAGAGCAAGAGAGACAGTTGCTGGAAATGGTATTGTGACGTTGTTGTGTAATACATTTTTTATTCTTCCCATGGACTAATAATTTTAAAAATGTGGTTTTTAAGGAACGAGAGGAAGAGATCCGTAGGCAAAGACAACGAAAAATGACAGAGGAGGCAGAACAGAAGAGGTTGGCATCAGAGATTGAGCAGAGGAAGAATCAACGAATCCTTCGTGAGATAGAAGAGAGAGAGCTCGAAGAGGCTCAATCGCTCCTCCAAGAAGCACAAAAGACAAGTAAAAAGAAGGGAAAGAAGCCGATTCTGGAGGGAGTACGCATCGCAAGTGAAATTGCCTTACCGCAGCTCTTTGATGTGATGCATCTAATAGTGTGCGGTGGTCATATGCAGGAAAAGGTCACCAAGGAAACCCTGATGGAACTTGCTCGAAGCGAACAGCTTAAAGAGAAGATGGAGATGGAGAAGAAGCTGCAGAAACTTGTCAAGACTATGGATCACTTGGAAAGAGCAAAGAGGGAGGAATCAGCACCTTTGATTGAAGCTGCATATCAACAGCGCTTGGTAGAAGAGAAGGTGCTTCACGAGCGTGAGCAACAGGTGCATTGGAAAAAGTCTTTTAAACTTATATATCTTGGATTCGTGCCTTTGAGCTGTGACTTGGTGAGAAAACAGTATCTAATTTTTTGTTATTGGGTTCTCAGCAAGAAATCGAAATAAGCAGGCAGCATCACGATGGAGATCTGAAGGAGAAGAATAGGCTTGCAAGGATGTCGGACAACAAGGTAACACTTCTAAGTGTGGAATCATACCTTCTCAATGTGATTTACTGCTACTATTAAAGGACGGCTTTTGTGTATGAACTTGTGCCTTGCTGTGGTTTCTGCAGGCAGTCTTTCAGGAAAGAGTCTTGAGTCGTAGGCGAGCTCAGTATGATGGGCTAAGAGCCCAGAGGGAGGAGCATATCCGGCTTGAACTGCAGGCCAGGAGGCAGCAGAGGGAAACAATGAGGAAGCAGCTTTACTTTTTGATGGAGGAGGAGAAAAGGCATCAGCGCATTATTGAAGAGGAAGAAGCTCGAAAACGTGAAGGTACATGAGGGAAGAAAGTTCTTTATTTGTTTCTGCTGTCTTTGTTAAGGGAACAGTTGCTTTTCAGTTGATTGTAAGGAGTGAAATTCATGCGGGACTTTGGGCCTTACAGAAGCTGAGAGGCGTCGTAAGGAGGAAGCCGAGAGGAAGGCTAAGCTGGATGAGTTGGCCGAGAAGCAGAGGCGTAGAGAGAAGGAAACGGAAGAGAAAGAGAAGATGTGGAAGGAATCCATCCTGCGGAGTACCGTGGAGCCTCCTAGGCCAGTGGAGCCTCCAAGGCCAGTGGAGCCTCCACGTCCTGTCGAGCCTGTTGCTGCTGCTGCCGCATCTGCAGCCCCTGCTCCGAAGTACGTGCCGAGGCACAAGAGAGCGGCAATGGAGAGCGCCCCCGGGTCTGCTCCACCACCGCCTGAAACCGACAGATGGGGTGCCCGTCGGTCTGACGACCGGCCTCCACCCTCAGGGGACAGCTGGCGCAACGAAGATCGTCGTCCTACCTCCTTTGGGAGCGGATCAAGGTCATCCTGGTCTTCGTCCAGAAGAGGCTAGTGGAGCCTCGCCATAAAGAGGCAGCTGTGACAGAAGATTCGACATCGTGCCAGATGCTTTGGGGCATCATTATATGAAGGCGAGAGACGAAGGGACTCTCGTGGATTATCGAATCTTGTGGAGGGAAGAAGAAGGGAGGGTGCTAAGTAGTGGTTATTTTATTTTCGTTTGAGCAAAACATTGAGTTGCTGTTGATTGTTTCACCTCTTGTTTGATTATTACAGCTTGGGACTTGACTGAACGAGAAATTTTGGATGTCGTGAAAGCGTTGGTTTTTGTTGTTTGCTATATTTCTCTTAGTAAAATGTTATTTTCAGAGTTGTTCTGACCTCGTCGAATGCTTACCAAGCAGCTCTCATTAGAAATGTAAGTCGGTGCGCCGTAGCGAGGCGGGCCTATTGGGCTTACGTCCCATAATGAACAGTTGATTCATGGCCCGAGGCCCATAAACAAGGACAAACAAAGGAAATGGAAAACCCCCTCCCATAAACCCTTCGCCGCCTTCTCCGTACGCTCTTCCGCTTCGGAAACGAACGAGTTGTGCGATGAATTCGATCGCTTCCAGGCTTGCTAGGGGTTTGAGGATCAATTTCTGCCTCGATCAGCACATATCCCTCGGTAGCGATACGCCTCTCGATTGGTCTATCCGTCTGATTGCTTGTCGTTGGTCGAATTGAGTGCTGATAGTTTTGAGATCTTCACGGGGAAATTCTGAGTACAGCGTTGGATGCCGGGAGGGCACCGAGGAGGTTGTACTCTGCAGCTCCGTCTGAGAGCGAGAGTGAAATGAATGATAATGATGATAATGCGGGGGAGGAGGAGGCCGTGGTGGTGAAGGGTGAAAGTGATGCAGGGGCCGATGAGTATGACGAGATTCTCGGGAAGAAGCGGGAGATGCAACTCCAGGGCGTGGACCCTCGACGAGGCTGGGGCTTTCGTGGCGTTCATAAGGTATCTGATGCTTGCCACAGTGCGTGGACATTTCTCTAGTGCTGCCTTTATGCTTGCATTTTGTGTAGTATCTAGAAAAATGCACGGTGAGTATGCCTAATTTGAGGTAGCCTGTTTCGCAAATATGCTCTATACAACTGCCTGAAAGAAAAGGCCAAATTTAAATTGCAGTCTCTTGAAAAGTGAAATTGGGTCTGTAACTGTGATGAATTACTGGACCTAAGGTCTCCGGATCATTTCAGGCAATTATCTGTGGAAGAATTGGACAAGCACCGGTGCAGAAGACGCTGAGGAATGGCCGGACTGTTACCATCTTTACTGTTGGAACTGGAGGTCTATTTGATCAGAGAATTGTGGGTGCAACAGACTTACCCAAGCCTGCTCAATGGCATCGGATAGCTGTGCATAATGAAGCTCTTGGAGCTTATGCAGTACAACAACTTGTTAAAAAGTATGCAAAATACATAACCAATTCTTTTGTGTTTTCACTTCTCTGTTGATCTCGTCTGTATGCTTTATCTGACAGAGTTTCATTTGATGTAGCTCATCGGTATATGTGGAAGGGGACGTCGAGACTAGAGTATACAATGACAGCATCAATGGCGAAGTGAAAAATATCCCTGAGATATGTGTCCGTTTCGATGGTGACCTCTCTCTCTCTTCCTCTCCCTCTGAAAAATCCTTTAGTTTTCTTTTTTTCTTAAAGAAAGGTGTAATATTGAATCATATTTATCTTATATGAATAATCCCTTTTTGAGGTCTTCCACTTTGCGCCTATGCCTGTTAGTGCCTCCTTTACTGTTGTCATAGAAGAAGTATAGTCAATCTACACTTCAGATGAGATGATATGAGGAATGAGTCAAATGTAAATTGATGATGCTTAGTTTCTGTGTGTGCATTTGATTGGTGACTTGGAGAGGGATTTATCGTTTATTTTCTTTGAATGGCCCCTGCAGGAAGGATTCGCCTAATAAAGTCTGGGGAAAGTGTGGCCAAACTCAACTTCGATGATTTGCGTGAGCTCCTTTATGTCTCATTTCATTTTCAATAGGGTCAAGCATCACCTCTTTCGCAAATTAAACCGCTCGATTTGTATCTTGAAATTGGCTTCCCTGTCATCCTTTGGCAGGTGAGGGATTATTTTAGGCATAAGCTATCTCAGTCGGTAAACTGGCTTGGGACATCCTGCAGCCGAACATGCCATGGCTTGCGACGAATAGTTCAGGAGAACATTGCCCTGATGCATCTCTACCCGCTAACTTTCTGGGAGCAGGTAATCCTAACTTTATCATCTACTGTGGGCTTATGGGGCGAGATAGGGTGGTTTCAGTATTGCCGCTCGATGCCGAGGTTTGAACTGAAGACGGTTCAGTCTGTAATTTTTGTTTTTAACATTAGTGTCTTATTTCATCGAATGATGTAATACCCATGCAAAAGAGGCGTATGGCAGTCCTTATCCCCCACTTTTATTTAAACGAATCACTAGCCGAAATACCAACTTCAAATGCAAAAACTGACATGAGAACTAACACTAATATTACATAAGATCAAACATAATAATCATTCCACCAATTATGTAACTGATACCGCAATTGGTTGCCAACTACGCAAAAGGTAAAGTACCCGATGACACTGACATTTCCTTACACATCATCATGGAATCCTGTCTCTTGGCTAATACACTTTGGGATAATCCAACAATAAGAGTCTCAGCAAGTTGAACTTTTTACCTTTACAAAGTAATTCAAGCTTTGTTAGCAAGCGACCTACTAGGAACATTTTCATCAGAAAGTCTCATATGTCCAATGAGAGTCACTCTCACAGCCAAGCACAAATTCAAAAACAGGAAGAAAAAACGCACACTTGCTTACGATACTGAAAGCTCTGGCCTCTTCATCTTGTCCGCCGCACACTTCTATTGGGGTCACGGCGGTAAAAGAGAAAAAAAAAATAAACCAGGTTCTGCTCACACTGCCGGAAGAGGAAAAAATATAGTATCATCATATTTACTATATTAACAACCCGACAAGCTAGTTTACCAACGCCTTTGGTCTGCTTGGCCTTTTCCCTTCCATGGCATCCTTCTTCTTCAGGCAAGTTGCACAAAGCAACGGGCCTTCCCAGTGCTTTGATGGGGTTGGGAAGAGAATCCCCGGATTCACCGATGGATCATCAAGGGGCTGATCCGCTTGGCAAACAGCACATCTGATGATCCCTGATTTCTGATCTGGAATGTGATTACCAAGCCTGCAGTCATAGTCGGAGAAATTTACAGTTACATCACAACTCGTCCACGTTTCATCTAGGAAAGGACAAGTCATTTTTGTCTCCTTTCAATTATATCGTTGCTTGAAGGACATGTAAAAGAACTTGGCACTAGAAAACAGTATCGAATACGTGAAAAGCCAGGGACGCGAAAGAGTTACGATGCTATAACATGAAGATAACTCTAAAAAGGCGAGGACAAACCCTTAGCAGTCAATTCATAGGAAATACCTCTCAGCTAGGACTGCAGAGCCCTCTTCAAACAACTCCTCCACAGCACCAACAGCCGAAAGCTTGCTAGCTTTGTTCATTGAACTCAGAGATTTTTTACCAAAGAAAAGAGAATTGAGGAACTTCTGTTTCTTTTTTGGTGCTGGAGGAGGGGGTATAACAGGGATATCAGATGGATTGATATCAACAACCAGGCAGGTTGTATCATCTTTGAGGCCTCTTGACCGCAGTGCATCCTGCATTTTAGAAGCAATGACCTTTGGTCAAATAAATAGGATCATAAACAAGTCTTTGAATGACAGCATGCAATGCGATTAACCTTGACAACAAGCTTTGCAGCAAGCTCTGCAGGTACGCCACGACAGGACTTGGCAGCCATGTCAGAAGATAAGGCGTCCCAGATACCATCAGAAGCAATTATTAGTCTCCCTCCAGCAGTTGAAAGCTACACGAACAGAAAACCCATCCTTCTCAGTGACACGCGATGGAGAGGGGTTAAAAAAATGAAAATTTGATCAAATACTCACCTTCACTTGTTTAACGTGTGGTATCGGCACAATAAATTCACCTACATCAGGGTCACCAATCGACCTAGAAAGGCATAACCCTCCTGGCCAACAACGAAGAGGGCCAACCTACGAATGGACAGTTGTAGTTGGATGGGGATTCAGTAATTCCCAAGACTAATAGATTAATGACGCAAACGTCAAAGGCATTGTTGGAGATTACTGATGGCAATACCTCATTTCCACCGAAGACATTCAGTCTGCCAACTTCACCTCCACTAGCAGTCACACGTTCTCTCTCTTCTGCATTCTCTTCGAGCCTATGGTCAACAGTCAGAAGAGAGACCACACCTCCCTGTGTATCTAATATGCATCGAGAATCGCCAACTGATGCAACTGTGATTGTCCAACCATCAATCACAACAAAGGTCACTGTTGTTCCTGATGTTTCACCTGAAATTAATTTCCAAATTCCAAAATCTATAAGGAACAACTAATTGCATGTTCTGATAGCATCAGCTTCAATAGAAAAATCACATTACCTTTCTGCTGAAATTCTATGTCAGTCTTCACAAAGCCTGCGACGAGCGCCCGCGGCAGAGCTGCAAGCCACTCATCGCGACTAGCCTCTTGGGGAATAGCACTCAATACGTTGGTTAATAAATTCTCTTTAGTGAAAATAGCAGCAGATACACCATTGTGACCATCAAAAATCTGCATGACAGCACCCTATCGATGGTGAATCTCATGGAAATAATTCAAATACACTATGCTTGGAGAAACAAACAATTTGTCTAAGATATCTCTGGGCACTAAAATCGTCAATATGTCATATATTAACACCCAACCAAGGGACATTGTCGCCTATTACTTACATTTCTACAACTAGACAATTCATTGCATTGTCATAAAGAAAAATAATTTTTTGATAAAAAAGGTTGACTATGGATTCATCTAGAAAGTATGCCAATAGAAATTACCGCAAAAACTGAAAAATTTGTCGAAGGATCCCCAGGAATTCTCTGACATTCGGTCTTAATCAGAAAGTAATCCTCTCCTTTCTTTGCCAAAGCAGCTTGCCCGTACTTCAGATAAGGCTTTTCCTCCTTCACGCCCCGAAGCTCTCGCCCTATCAACGTCCCCAAAGGTACAAGAGGGGGATTCACCCTCCCCAATTCTGCTAGGCTCATCTTCCTCTATGCTCTGGCATCACGATGGAACAAATCCATCGACCTAACATAACATGAGGAAAATAGGCTGCTGTCAGTCATACAAGTAACCCGTGGATATCCAGCAATTCACATCGATGACATTTTGGGGGGCGGACGCCAAGTCAACATGATCTCACCAGAGCACAAATTGAAAATGAAACCGAATTAATGCACGGTTCTTCCCATTAGAAACTCCAGAGAAGCTCGTAAAAGAAACCTCTCCCAAACGAACAAACAAAAATCCAGAAAAACACGACATACGACCCAACAATCTGACAAAATACACAATCCGGACAGGAAGAAAAATCGACCGATCCGACTCATCCACGACTCGAATCAACACGGAAGAGCTCCCAACAAACCCTAGCGAATCCAAATCAGCAGCCTTGAAAAAAGCGACCGAGTCACGGGATGTAAAGTCACCGAAGCCAGTGGATATACAAAAACCTACGGCGGGAGGCGCGACGATACCTGCATTCACCGAATCGGCGAACTGAGCTCCCGCCTCGGATTCCTCGGAGGAAGACGCGACGACTGACTCCTTCCGCGCGAGAAATCACTTGGGGGAGGGGGGTGGGGAAGGAGACGAGGATGACGGGGTAAGGAATCGAAATGACGGTGCTGCCCCTTTAGAAATGACCGTTTTAGCCCCCGGTCCCCGGTTTAACAGCGGAAAGAAAGCTTAGACCGAGTATTTTTGCCTATTTGCATGCAGAATTTTACATTTTACTTCCCCGGGGAGAGATGACAGTGTTTCTCGTTGCATAAGCCAAATTCGATAGCCAAGGGGAGTTGACCTTCCTGACTGACTGACCCATGAAGGAGAGAGATCAATCCCATTTTTCCAAAACACGTTTTTCTCCCCCACTGACCAAATGCCTGGAACCAAATTTCATCCCCCCCCCCCCCCTGGTCGGAAAACGAGGTGGGTTTTTGGCTGGCAGACAACATTATTTGGTGGGTGGGTCATGGGTATGTGTGTGTATGTGATGGACAAATAAACATTTTCCTGGGATGGGAAGTTGGTACGTGATTTTCAGGGATTGTCAACAAGGGATAGGAGAGAGTGCTCCAAACTCATCATGTGCTTAAATGATGAATCATTTCGGCTGAAGAAAGAATTAAAAATAAAACAGACCCCCAGGGTTTGATTTTATTATAATCCCATCATTGATGGCCGGGACTTGGAGGATGAGTCTGAAAATAGTCGCAGAGGCAGTTCTTTCTGTTCCTGATGAGACTGACTGCTTGCTGGATAATACCTTTTGGATCACTTTTTCAATCCTGTTTTGATCTGGTCGTAATCCAGTTGATAATTGACTCCCTGTTTGGATCACTAGGGCTTCGGCAGAGTGGTTCTGCAATTGTTGTGATGAGGAAAGGAGCAACTCACTGTCTTGATGAATACAATGACTAGCCACGGTTTTAGTTGGGTTACAGTTGGCAAATGCAATTACGGCCTCTGATTCCGACGCTAATCATGGGGGGGTGTGAATGAAACAGCCAGGAATGAAGTCTGGATTGGAAGATGATACTTGTGCAGAAACAATCAGACATGATCAGAAGTCCAGGCAGTTTTGCTGATGTGGCCATGTGCTCTCATGGACCACTACCAAGCCATGTCTATCTACTTTTTTTCTTTTGAGAACTGGGGTCCCAAAAGTTGTCGTCCCTTCCTTTCTATCTGTATGATTTTTACCTTGGTTCTCATCAAGGTGCGTCGAGCCGTGGTAGTAGTTGGCTTGACTGGACATCCGGCGGTAAAGCGAGTTTTCGGGTGCGGGCCACGGATCCATGGGAGGACCCTATGCACTCTTACCGATCCACCAACTTTCATTTGCTTCTTCATGGAAGAAAAACGAACCAAGAAACAAACTTGCAGAAGGCAAATAGGATTTGCTGCAGTAAATGAACAGACATGATCAACAAGGTGACCCACCCAGACTGCCCCCCAACCACCGCCGTCATCATCGCCATCATCGTCAGGTAAATAGGCAGTTTGGATCTTTACCACCCCCATTTTGTACATCAACCACTCGATTAATATAACTGGATTGTCAAGATGACTAAGTAACCTGTGAAAACAACCCAAAAAAATATATTGAAAGAATAATGTGAGGCCTCTTCCTGGACTACCCAGGTCCCAAAAATCCTCACTTAGTATTCATGTTTCGTCGTCTGGCATCATTCGAAGCAGGCAGGCCAGGCTTGGGTGCATTTCCATTTGCTAGTTTTTTGGATGATAGAGGATTTCTGGCCGGAGCTGGTACCGTGGACCTGAAAAATGATGGAAGTTAAAAACAGGTATTGCAACCAATGGTGAACTCTATAAGTACACGGGCTACCCCGAATTATCATTTCACAGACCTTATTTCGCTATTCTTTCCATTTTTAGTCTGAGATTTTTTATGCTTTGCTGCTGCAGAACTCTTTACTGGTCCTGAAGAATTGTATTGCCAGTGCAATTCTGTTTCGAGGGAATCATGCGTCCCAACTTCCAATTCATCCAAGTCATCGCTTCCTATCTCCCGTCGGGCCCTTAGCACATGACAATCCTGGTCGTTCAGTCCGATTGTGGTGAATCTGCCACTTGGAACTTCAGGATATATCTTGGACGGATCCGGGTGACATCTCTGATAAAATCCATTTGGCAACTCTGGGATGCTGCTGGCTTCCCAGACAAGGATGTTATCCCCTCTATTTTCACCATCGTGCCTTTTAACCATCACTTTATCGATCCATTCCCCTGACACCGATCCTTTATCGCCGCCTTTCCCATTAAGGCCGGGATTACTCCCCGGAGGCGAAGGAGGAGAATTCATCAATAAATCTGGAATATCATAACTTCGTTTTTTTGGCTTGGATACAGAGTTGTTGTAGTTCTGTAAATTAGAATGCGGAAAACATCATTCTGTTACCAGAGAAACATTTACTAGTCACGATGGTTAATGTTATGGCATGCTATACCTGGATGTTTCCCACGTCCTCCATTGGTTGCCGATAAATCAATGAATCTACATCCGAACTTGACCAACTACTGGGCAAGTAAAGGGAAGGATTGGTTTCTTGGCTTTCCGGGCTATTAAATCTGGAGTTATGAACAAGCTCCACAGTGCCATCTTTCTTTGCTAAAGCAGCCTTGAGACTGGCAATCTGCAGGAGAACATTTCAGATTCCTCATTTCTACACAATGCACATGCTATTGGACAATGTCTTTCCTTCATAGAAATCAGGAAAGCATTTTTTTAATTCTCATGAAGTAACTTCATGATGGAGAAATAGAGCTACTGAACCTGTTCTCTGAGCGCTCTCACTTCTGTGCCATCTTTGTTGACCCGAGCAGCACCGAGTTCAACTGTAGAAACCCGTTCTGAAAAATTTAGGGTACTAATCGTTTCCCCCAACGCATCAGGCTCCGGACTTATGTGAACAAACATGAGCGTTTTTGCTTGTCCTCCCGATTCATCAAGACACCAGTAAAGCCTCAATGTTGCTCAGAGCCTTAGGGAAAGAGAATTCCATATCAATACAAGGGGTTGGGTCTTTCTCACCTAAAGCATCTTGTAACAACTGCGCCAGCTTCCTATTTCTATACGGCACATGAGAGTTCTTTTGAGCAAGAGCAGCTATTACATCTCCCAGTGCAGAAAGAGACCGGTTAATGTGTTGAGCTTCCTTCAGTCTGTCCCCTGTCACTTCAGATTTATCGACCCTTTCACTGCCTGCTAGATCAACTAGACGCATACATCCTCGGAGAATGGTTCCTTTATTTAGCTCTTTCCCTTGAACATGAACTGTCAAGCAGCTGCAAAGATTAAAATTAAACAAGTTATGCCTTATTAATGGCAAGTCCTCTTACGAGAGTTTTGAACAGTTATCTAAACCCCAATCTTTTCCTAAAGAAACTATGAATTGGGAAACAGATTCACCATACCTGTGAGAACGACTGCGTCGATCATTAAGGGCTGTTGAACTGACTGCCCGATTTTGTAATCGAACGGAGACTGCTGAACACCCAGAAAATTTGACAACCAGCCAAACGGTCACATAGAGGACACCCTCCTCAGTAATTCAATAATTAACATCCTACTCTCTAAGTCCTCGGTGAAGATCATACGTAACCCATTCAGAGAATTTACCCAGATTCAATAACCAGGAGCAAAATACTGAAACTTTATGACTAACTATAATTAGACATGTCCTCAGCCTATTCGAGCCGCATGTTTCAGGGGAGGAGATGCACTTATCGAGCATTCCATGACTAATAGTAAAGGCAAACACACGATGGAAGCAGAGAATGAATCCTTACAAGCTTCCTCAGCCTTCCCGCAAGCCAAGTCACAGTCGTTCAAACGACCACCATGCTGCTGTAGAAAATCATCTACCATGGAGTCAACAGAGAACTGCAGCGCCGTGGCCTGCTCTGTAGCCATCAAATGTACCTTCCCGTGCCCTTTGCTGGTTGTCAAATTTTCTGACACGGTCGAGCAATGCGCCTCTGGGAAGATTAGGAAACAGACGTCAGACGACCAAAGTAGGAAGAATCATTCACGGGGGATTCGGGTTTACAAAATATAATGCACAGGGAACTCAGAAGAAGAGAGCAACGACAGCCCAATTCAGGGAATGCGAAGAGGAGAAAGAAGGTGGTGATGAATGATGATGAAATGAATGATGATGATGATGGGGATTCAACCTTAGTCGTTGGAGGGAGGGAGATGGACCGAACCTCCTCATCCCAAGCATCATCAATCACGTAGTCTCTTCCGTAACACGTGGAATCTTCCCATTGGTTTGTGGCTGTAAGTCCACAGGAAATACTCCTTTAAATAATAATAATGCAAAGTCGTAGAAAGAAAGAAGAAGCCGGGGGTCAATCTCTGAACTTAAAAAAAGATTTCATTCATTACTCCTGAGGAAGAAAGTTTTTCCAGTAATTGCAAGGATGAATCAATCCAATGGAGTTGTTTAACATAAAAACAACAGAATGAGAAGATCATCATCACCGTGCTCATTACAAACTCTCCTGGAAAAAGAAAAGAACAAAATATATAACTTACATGGGTTTTGAGCATAGCTATGGATAGGGCTGAATCAGATGAGCACATCATTCGACATCCACATCTCTACCAGCATCACATCTTCAATTGGCCCCTCTTCCTTTAGCAATGATAAAAAAAAAGGCCCATCAAATTGTGTTGGAACAAAATGGGATGCTGGCCTGGCACGGTGGAGGCGCATGACAGGAAAGCAAGAGGCCGACCGCACCTGATTCTCCCTCCCCCCGCGGCAAGTCAACGAAGGGCCAAACAACATTACAAAATAACCAAACAGCTCCACCCCCGGCTGATCTGAGCTTCCAAGTAGTGGGTGGGTAATTGGGGCAATAACAATTCCCCTACAACTACAAATACAACACGAGGAGCAGCAAAATTCGAGTGCAGTTGATCAGTCCCTTTTGATCACCAGGTCATATTGAGAAGATGAAGATGAAGATGAGGTGGGAGCAGAACAATTAATTACTAATTGGCAAAAGCGCATCCAAAACAAGACAGACGTCTGTTCCTGTTGGAAGAGGAGGGATGGAAGCGTATCTGAGAGAAACTCAAATCTACAAAATTAAAGGAGGAATAAAAAAATACCCACCCTTCAGAAAGGAGAAGTTGATAACAATGCCAACTTGAATTCGGGATTCCGACGTCAAAGCCCAATCTTTCCTCCTACCCAATTCCCCAAATCGAACAACAATTGTCGGGAATGTGAGTGAAGGAAGACCCAACTGGGGATGGGGATGGGATGTTGGGAATAACTCGTTCCCCCTTTTGATATTTATTTGTTTATTTACTCGTCCATTCCTCTGTTTGAGGATCAGTTAGTAGCTGCAGCAGCAGCATCCTTCGCGTATCGAACGCGGATTGTAAAGGTTAAGGGGAAGGAAAGAGAAGAGCGAAGGGAAGGGTTGGTTCGGGTGTTTGTTGGGATCGTTCCTTTCTTCCCCTCCGTTCTGCTTTCCTTCTCTCTTCAGGTTCATTTCCACCCGTTTTTGATTTCATCACTTGTTTAGTCTTGCGTTTCCGGGAAGTTTCTTCCCCTTATGTCCCGGGTTTGTCGTCGGTGAAATAGGTAGTAGTAATCCGATTCCCTTTCCGGGGTGGTTTCTTTTTTTGAAGTTTTCAATTTTCTTTTGCTGGGCTTGCTTGATTTTGTTGGATTTCTCGAAGGTTTTACTTAGCTCCTTTTGAACAGAGGATTGATGGATTTCTTTTGTCGTTGGATATGGAGATTTGATCGCCTGTTGTAGTAATGCGGGTAATTTGCGGATTCTAGCTGTTTCTTTACTGAAAGGACGGATGGATTGTGTTATGCTTTTGTTGTCATTTATGTTGGGGGTTGGGGGGCGCTATGCACTAGGAAAGCCTGGAAGGGACTGTATTTTCACGTAGTAACTGCGAGAATCATGTTGCCTCATTGGCGTTTTCTTTCAGGGGAGTACATTTGATTGGGGATATTTCCAGATCCACTTTGATTCTGCGAGTTGATGTACATGTAGGAGATCGCCTATGATTGTTGCTAGACCTTCTATTGGTTCGAGCATTGTTTGTGGAGATCACTGTGTTTACATCGATTTAACTGGGAAATCATAGTTGTTTTGCCTGTATTCGCTGCAGATGGTTAGGGGGGAGAAGGCGGGCGGCAAGAGAAATCAAAGGAAGAGGGTAAAATCTGGGGAAGGTTCAGATGATTCGGATGAGGATTATGTGATTTCTGAACCGGAAACCGATGCATCAGAGGATGTGTTAGAGGATTTGGATGTGTTCGCATTGGAAGATGGTCTTGATAACTCTGACGAAGATGAGATAGAGGTAGAGGTAAAGGATCGGGAATATGAGGTTGGAGAGGATGAAGAAGACAGAAAATCAATCTCCAGGCCTCGGTCATCTCATGGCAGGAAAGCTAATGGAAAATCTCTTCAGAATGGTACAGTTTCTGCGAGACACTGTCTTGATAATTTTGAGGTAGAGGGCGAGGAAGATGAGGAGGAAGAAAAAGAAGACGAGGAGGATCCCATTATACCATGCACCCGGCCAAGGTCTTCTCGCTGTAGGAAAGCTAACAAACAATCTCCTGAGCAGGATGCCTCGGTTTCGATAAAACATGATCTTAATAACCTCGATGAAGTCGAGGCAGAACTAGAGGACAAGGAGGAATCTGAGAAGGAGGAACATCATAAAAAAGAGGGGGCAGATTCCAGAAATTCACATTCCAGGTCAAGGTCCCCCTGTGGCCAGAAAAGTGATGATAAATCTCTTCAGAAGAATAGACCAGCTTCGAAAAAAGAAGATGATGATGATGAAGAGTATGTAGTGAATGATGAAGACGAGGAAGACGATGATGACGACGATGAATTCACGGCTGAAGATGAAGACGATGATGATTGTCTGGATGATGAAGAAGAGTCCCCTGAGGAGAAGGGAACTGAAAGTGAATTTGGGACACATAAGAGTGCATTCAAGAAGAAGGCTTCTCAACGGAATGGAATAAGAAAAAAGGGATTGAAAGTTTCGAGAAAAGCTCCAAAGAAGAGTGGAACGAAACAGATCCGGCTGCAGAAGAAAGCTAAATTAGAAAACGGCATTGCTGGGGAAAGCGGTGGTGGCTTTCTTGACGAAGATGCACATTGGAGAAGAACTTGTAGAAAGAATACTGGAAGAAGAAAAAGGAGATTTGTTACATCATCCGATTCGGATTTCATGGCTTCAGGATCCTCCGATTGTGAGTTTACAATATCTGAAGAAGAGAGAGAGCAAGTGAAAGAGGCAAACGAATTTTGTGGGACCAGGACCCTGGTTCCATGCACAAGGAAGTCATCGACCTCAAAGAGGTCAGTTGGAAGTGGAAGTTTTTCCTTGAGAAGTTCTTCATCTTCTAATAGAGCAGGAGAGGGTGATAACACAGCTAACCAACCAAAGCCTACTGGCACAAAGGAGAAAGAGAAGGTGGAAGAACCTAACCTCATGAAGCAGGTCTGTGGAATTTGTCTTTCGGAAGAAGATAAGAGAATCCGGGGCACGCTGGATTGTTGTAGCCATTACTTTTGCTTCACTTGTATCAAGGACTGGTCAAAGGTAGAATCTCGTTGCCCCTTGTGCAAACAGAGGTTCCACACAATTACTAAACCAGCAAGGTGCAATGCGGGGATTGATTTAAGAGATATTATGTTACAAGTCCCAGAACGCGATCAGGTGCAACTGTCTACGTCCATTCATTTATTCTTTCACTCCATTTGTGTTATACAGATATGTTTTCAGTGGATGAGGTTGATGTACGAATTTCTATACATATCAACTGTTGTCAAGTTGTGTAGGAATCAGTTGGAATATGCCCTCCTCTGGGATGCCTTGACATTTTGCATGCTTGTATGCATTTGCAAACTTAACGACTAAAAAGATGAATTTATTAGGTTATTAAAGAATTGCATGGCTGTCTTTATATGCAGAGCCTCCGTCTTTGAGATTGTTTTCAACATGACTTCCCTTTGTTGTTACAGGTTTATCA
Source organism: Melastoma dodecandrum (assembly GCA_029817715.1). Lineage (NCBI taxonomy): Eukaryota > Viridiplantae > Streptophyta > Magnoliopsida > Myrtales > Melastomataceae > Melastoma > Melastoma dodecandrum. The sequence continues at coordinate 647,840 of JARUPY010000182.1, forward strand.
GCCTTCAGAAGAAGAAATCAGAGGTTATCTCGATCCATATGAAAGTGTTCTTTGTACAGAGTGCCATCAAGGTGGCGACGACGATCTCATGCTTCTGTGTGACCTCTGTGATTCTCCTTCGCACACTTTCTGTGTTGGTCTCGGTAGGGAAGTGCCTGAAGGCAGTTGGTACTGCGATGGTTGTCGACCAGGTGCACTCGGATCCTTAGGTTCTCAGTCGCACGACCATTTACCCAACAGTCAAAGAACAAGCAGTAATTTGCTCAGCTGGACAATACCAGCTGCTGGTTTTAGTGAAGGGTTCGACCTAAATGCACCTCCATCAACTCATGTGTTAAACCTTCCGTCGCCGAGATTTCCCCTTGGCTTCTCGCAATCATTATCGCCTTTATCTGGAGCACAAGCATCTACCCTTTCAGGTAGAAGAATGATACCCCGGATTCGTTATAGTTCCTCCTGTAATACTCCAACCGCCCCAGGAATTGGATCACGAAATCTTGGCGATCTTCTATCTCTAATGAATGGAGAGTCCCCTTTGAAATCGTCCGCCCTACACCCACCCTACCAGTATATGCTTCAACAGGAATCACACAAAGGTAGATTGATAGAATAGAAACCAAATAGCGAAACATAATTTGTTTTATTGGATCAAGATTCCAAATAACTATACGTATGAATAAAGGATCCATGGATAAAGATAGAAAAGTGAACCCACGAGTTAAGAATAAGAAGTTCTTCATTACCTAGAATTGAATAAGCACTTAAAATAACGAAACAGATCCCCACATATACAGCTACGAAATGGAATGAGTCCAAGAACAGATGGCTCGTCCACTTCCATTTTACGCATAGAGCCACAGCCTTATCCTGTCCGTCAGAGCAGGTTGGCGACTCTTCGGTCGATGGGGATGGAAACCATGGCACTCAACAACATTAGTTCTTCTGGGGGACTAATGCAGGGAATTTCTTTTCCGGCCTTGCAAAGGATAGAGGGACTTTTCACAGCTCCAAGTACTTCCGGCAGACGTCTACTGAATGGATGTGTGGGGATGAACTTGCTTTCAGTGCCGGAACAAATTCACCAGTCCAGCATCAGATTAAGCATAAGCTCTGATGGCGGCGGAGCTCCTCCCTTGATGCCAGAGGAACAGCTGCAAACAATGATTAAAATACATTTAAGAAGTCTCTCTGGGGGAAATTATTTAGGTTCGTGATTTTAGTTATGGGTGGCTGTCTCTGGGGTTTCCTCCAACCAGGTGATCTGCTTTTCCCTTGAAGGAAGTTGGTTTTTTTTTTTTTTTTAAATCTTATGCAGATTACGACGATTTCAAAGACATTGAAAGGAGCTCAATACACACCATTTTGGCTGCACCGGGAACTGGGCAATCGGGCAGCGAGGCTTCTGCAATCCCTCCAACGTCAGTCTGTTCCCATGTCAACAACGGAATGGGTAACGGACAGACAAGTCTGATGAAAGGATCGTGTTCTTCATGCTTCGATTTTTTCGTCAGGGAGGTGGTGCGAAACAATTTGAAAGCAAAACTGCAGCAGCAATGGCTGAGTTTAGGTCGTTAGGAGATTCATGAAATTATGCAATGCAGTTTTTGCTACACCTTTTTCTCTTCTCTGTTCGGAGATAAAGAACTTAATCTGATTTTATTGTTTTCAGTCCATACAAAACTTGGCTTCATATATCCGGAACAGTTTACATCTTTATGATATTAGTCAGTTTCTTCGTTGACAATCTAATTCTTCTTTATACAGCTTCAATCCCAGGTTTTTGTTAGTGAATCATTTTATATTACATCCCAATGCCAAAGACTTAGAAGAGCTCGTTATATGTAGAGTGCCTCGACTCTGGAGACCATTGTCCAAACAAGGGAAGTAGACCAGTGTAATGCCTCCTTAAATCCTGCAGAAAAAACTGATACCCGCTTTTCCTTTTTTTCCCTTTTTATAACATTAATGATAACCAAGAGGGAGCAACATACATAATATTGTTCATGGCTACGAGGCTCTAACTTACACATGAAGATACAATTACATTACATTATCTATTACATCTTATTGGTGTCCTCCTACTCAGCTTGCGATAAAGGCTTCTTCCCATTCCTCATGCGAACAGCTGGATTGCAGGCTTTCATTAGGGTATCACATCCATGGTTGTCTTCATGAATTGTCATCGAAGATTGTAGACCACAGTAGATTGGAGACAAACTGGCACCTCTTCTCCCTCTCCTGTCGATCCTCGGTGGAGAGTGGAGGACTTTGGTCATTGCTGCATCACCGAGAATCAAGCATGAGATGGACAGACTGATTGCTAACCGTGAATTACAAAATCAAGAGAGCTATGATGGGGTCATGGATATGGTTTGATTCCATATTCATGACCAAATACACCCAGCTAATTACAAGGAAAAAACATTTCTTAAGAACCCTTTCCACATGAAGTTTATTACCACAGGGTCAGTGCAATTAATCAATACCATCGTTGTGTCTGATATTTGTAGAATGAACTTCAATACTCTAAAATCAATTAAAAGGTATCTTTTTCTGGCCAATGGTTGCTTCTATGGTCAACCCCGACTGTCTTTTGCACCATAACTCTAAATCAAAGCTTCCTGAGTACACTTCCTTTCTAAAGCAATAGAGGCTCTCTACTGTCTATGGAACTACATAGCAGTAAGGATAATCCTGATATCGTAGATAATATCTGACGTAGCAGGGAAAGTAATGCATGGAGAACATACCATTCTGTGACAAGTTCATCCGATGTTTTCTGGGTCGAGTTTGTTTCAATCTGAAGATGTGGCTTGACAGTGGAAACATCATCTGCCACAGGCAAAATGAACGAAGACAACAAAGGATCCGGTGCTGAGCTTGATGAGGGTGGTATAAAAGAACCCCCCAAAAGGGACTGCAATGTCCCCTCTCGCAGCTCTCGCCGTAGCAAAGATAATGTGGATGAATGGGATCCACCTTTACGTGCTTTCCTCTTTCGCTGCATGTAGACACTTATTAAGGAAACAAAATACAGCTCCAGTGAGTTAGTAGCAAAAACTTTGATATGCTTCAGACATCTCATACAGGAAGGAAGTTCGATGCAATATAGGATCTAATAGAACTCATGTCTCCCACTCAGAAAAATTTGCTGGACAACTAAGAGAAAGAAAATTTATAAGCAACTTATCCAAACTCGGATGAAGAATTTGAGCAATTAAATTAGGAGAGAACAGTATCCTCAACATGTATAAGAAAAGAATGAATAGTGAGATTCAGCTTTATAAGGATATCTTGAAAATGTTCCCATGCTGCAGAGTTATGTGCGCAACCATATCCACCCCTTCCTTCATTTCACAAACAGGACAAACCTACAACATCGAGGACATCAGTATGAGGAAAGGATTACGGGCCTAAGAAGTTCTCACCGCATTTCATCCGTCCTTGTAGATAAAAAGCTCAAAAACTACAGACTTTATGCGGCAAAGATGAAAATGTTCCCCGCAAAAATATAGTATGAGAAAACAGAAAAAAGGAGGTACCCCATTATTTGCCTCCAAAGGATGTTCATCGTCGATATGACAGCATAAGCCCACTATGTCAAAGTATTCAGAGCAGAAGGGACAAGGGAACTCCTCCCTAATATCATCTTCGGCATCAAAATCTTCAATCCCCAAAAACATATCAGCAACCCCTCCATATTCTGCAGAGTAAAAGAAACAATCTGAACTACAAGTAAAGCTGAAATGAAGAAAAAGGCGTGGGAAATCGAAGCAGTCAGTGATGAACGAGTGAAACCCAAGTTGCCGAGCATCCATCCATAAGGTAGCAACCAATCCGGTTTGGGCAACACCTAAATTCAAGGATGTTGTTCCATTTCGATCTGACACCATGCTTGCCTTCTTTCACTCAAAGCCTCTATACAGTTATCCTCCAATGATCGTTCATAATCTCCATCGAAAAAGCATGCATAGCAAATGATCAAGCGTTCCTAGGTTTGAAAACTATTTTTATAGGCAGCTAACAAGACAAGAATTATCCAAACAATTTCACGTCTTCAGACCAAAATCACCACCAGTCTTCTCTTCTCGCCGCCAACCACCCGAATCACATGTTCAACATAATCAAAACCCAACCATATCGACAAGCATAAGCAGGAGAAAAGGGAAACAAATCAAACCAGCCACGAAGGTAATCCCAAACACAAAAAATCGAAAGGGCAATTCAGTTAATTTCGAGCTCACCAGATCTGGACAGGATAGAAGACTGAAAACGCTTCGAGGCAGACCGAGCACTCCACGTATCGGCATCCATTGATTTATCAACTACTAATCAATCCAACCAACAAAAGAACAAAGACCCAACTTTGAGTGCCTCTTTTGACCGCAGAAACCAAGGATTCCGATTCGGGTTCCCAACAAAGATTCAATAGTGGAGGAAAAAATCGAAAATTTGTCGTGCCCTTGAAGTGGGTTAAGATTATGAATTTCTGGGGTTCGAGCCTGCGAGCTGCGCGAGGGAAGGGAAAGAGGAAATGGGAGGAAACTTCAGGCGAGTTTCGCCGAAGGAGAGTGTGGACAGGAGGAAAGGAAAGAGAAGCCCTCTCGCCTTGTTCAATAAATTATTTATATATTTTTTTTAGTGATTTTCATGAAATAATATTTCCTTTTTTTTATCGGTTGAGGACATAACTATTTGTTTCCGGGAGAAGCCAATTTATGCAGAACAAGAGCAAATTAATTGTTGTTTATGTAAATTATGCTTAATGATTCCACGAAGATAATGCAAAAGCCACAAATGGTTCATTTAATCAAATCAGACAGTGAACCACGTGAATTCGTGTCCCTCGCTAGATGTTGTCTGATTTTGCTTTTCAGTTGGCAATTTGAGGTGAGGTGGGAATTTATCCAGCAACAAGGTCTGGTGCGTTGGCCCAGAAATGGAAATCACTCTGCATGCACACTCTACTTTTCTTCGAGGAAAGTGTGTTCTATTGTGTTTGCTCTGTGCAGGGTGATGATGAACATGAAGCAGCAACATCAGATGCTCATATCAGACCCATTAACCATTTTGGAACCGAATACTGTCATGGAACAGCCACGGTTGTTTACACGCATTGCTGCCCAAGTTCTCATTTGTGATGTGCCCATGAAGTTAAAAAACACGCTTTCTGGGCAGAAATGATCAAATGATGATTTCTTTTCCCCATACACGAGAGGCACATCACATCAGGTGTTTGTTATACAGTTAAAGAGTAAACTTCCCTTGATAACTTTATTCCCGATTTTGGACTGTCTGGGGACACTAAACAATTGGTATGAAGAGCCCCTTTTCGGCAGACCAGCTGCTAGACCTAGCTTGAACTTTTCTTCTTCTTGGAAGGAACAATATCAGTGACCGCAAAAGACTTCATGACAAGGTCTCTAAGGGTGAGTTTTAGGTCAAAGGTCATCCTTTGAACAACATAAGATAACAACACCACGTCGCTCATGGCTCTGTGTGCTGTGCCGGAAACCGGAGCCTGAAAATACTCCCCTAGAGCTTGCAGATTGAGCTTTGTTGGAGATTTTAATCCTATTAGCAAAAAAAAAAGGAAAGATTGATAAGGTAATGAATAGAATGCAAGCCGGGGATAAGGCAGATCATTAAGGATAGGGAGAAACAGACCTTGGGCTTTCACCAATTCACGCGCAAGAAGAAGTGTGTCCAGAAATCGCCAATTTGAAGGAATCTGAATCGAACATCGCTCAAATTCATTTAACAAGAATGGCACGTCAAAAGCCCGAGCATTGTGAGCAATCAACAGCACATAACCACCGGGTTTTTGACGACTTCTAATGTACTGGAGCATAATCGGTATCAACTCCTGCATTCTGCATAAATGACATGACCGATGGATCTTTCAGATACGTTAACTAGTAGCACAAATTGATACAAAATAGAATGATGCCAGATATCCAAAATCCAATAGTAAATTATATCAACTAATCCTTAAAACACAACTTGCTGCTTCTGAAAAGAACCTAGAAACCCACTGCCAACTAACAAGCCTTTGCACATTAAGAAAGCAAGCAAAAGTTTTATATACAAATGAGGTCATATGAAATATAGTCTCTTCCCAAATTCAATGGTAGTTATTCCTCAAAGATTATCTCAAAGGTGGTAATCACTACCAATTATAGGCACTCAGACGACAAACAAAACCAGATCCTAAAGGCACCAAACAGAAACAGACCATTATTTGCACAGCGAATTTGCATGGGGGAAGGGATTCTAACAACAAACTCATGCCAGCAAAAAAATTTACTCTGGATCATTAATAGATACATACCTGGGAACCTCAGGCCTGCTGACCATATGAGTAGTGATGCCGTGGATATGAGAATTAGGAACTAAACGGCCAGGATTTACTAGTGTCTGAAATGTACCGTTTTCACCACCCGAAAGATCTTGAAAGGCGATCTCAATGATTCTCTCATTTGCACGACTGAATCCCGTTGTCTCAATGTCAAAAACAATCAATGTCACAAGGCTAGACAAATCCTTTATCTCCTCGATCCTTTGTTGTATATCACAATATTCAACCTTGTCATAGGCAATTACCTCAGCTCTATTTATGTTCAATGTCGCACTTGCAGATACTTCAGATTCCAAGATTTCATCTCTAGCTTTACCAGGTTTTTTCCCAGCTGCGGACTTCCTCCTTCCTTCATTCTTCGTAGAGATTGGTTTACGAAGCCATCTCCTAGTGTATCCTCCTTCAAGATTATAGGTTTTGGAATCTAATATCTTAAAATGGGAATTGCTTTTGTAGGGCCTATTAAGATTGTGGAAGCTTTCTCTCCAAAACTCGGTAAATTTAGGTATCCCAGTTCTTGATAGTTGTAACAGGGAAAAGCACATTGTGACCGACCTCATCAGAAGCCTTTAGTATGGGCCAAATTAACTCTAGCACCATGACCTCATCTGCCACGAGATACGAGGTTAATTAGAATTGCCAATCATAACTGAAAAAGGTGCTCAATTACTTGATTTCAAATTTAGCTATGTCATCTGCATAAAATAGAATCTCATCGTCGTTGCAGTCATCATTAGAGGACTTCTAAAACAGATCGAAAGCACTGCCAAAGATGGATTCATGCCATGATCTGCGCATGTGTGCTAACTAGTTCACGTGTTTCTGCATTGCAGGATGTAGCAAAGCATTAACCGTGTTCATATTTCTCACATGAAGGAATAAATGGAAAAAAATGGATACTCTTAGGAGACCATTCAATGGGAAGATTGTCGGGAAGCAACGAAAATCATTTTCTGGGCCACACATCGAGGCAGCCTTAAATTATCTTCTTCCCCAATATCTAAGATCAACAGCATCAAGCAAAATTATCTTCATTGGTAACCACAAGGACGGAGATATCAGCACATTCCATTACACCAAACCCAGGAATCACAAGCGACACCGAACAAGGCAAAGCTAATTTAGAGCGGGAATAGTCATATAGGTAACCAGAAAATGATTTCGCGCGAAAAGCAATCAAATCAAGAGATGCTCCATGAACAAAACAAATCGCAGAGTAACACGTATCCATAGACCAACCCAACAAAAAAGGGAGCAAAATCCCCCACCTCCATGCAACAAAACTGCAAAACTGCACAATCCCCATTTCGTATTTACCCCACCGACCAAAAAAAAAGAGAACCAATAAAGGCCACTGAATTACGAAGCATACCCAGAAACAGCGCGAGGATTCCGGAGTCGCCAAGAGGCAAAAGTCGATGCCTTTATGTTGTTTGGAGAAGTGGCGGACACGGAAATGGAGGGGGGAGGAACGTGGGTAAGTAGGAGTGTGGTTAGTTGAATGAACAAGGAAAGAATAGGGTGGAAGTGACTTTAAGATAACGGCAAGAAGGGAGGGAGGGAGGGGAAGGAAAAGGATGCCCGGAAGGAAGACCGGCAGTGGGATGGAGGTGGGATGCGAGTCCCAGTCCGCAGGTTTCGGATCGAAAAAAGGGTCAACAAGGTCAAAAGCATGCTAGTCGGGCCCCGTCTGAACGGGTACGTCTGGATCCAAAATTTGATCATTCAAATTGAGACCCAGAGTGATGAATAGAATCCAATTTGGATCGAGCTGAGCAAGAACCCACCTCCTTGGTTATTATCGGGCCAATTCATTTCTTGGTCCAGTTAAAAGTTCCGACCATGGTGGCCCCGACAAATTATTCCCTCAATTTTCTGCAATCCTCTCTCTCGGCTGGAGGAGGATAGCGAATTAAAATTAGGGTTTGCTTAGCGATCTCAATTCCTCGGTTGCACATTGTCCCCAAGTCGAAATCGAAGCTATCTGGTTCCGGCAGAAATGGTCAATCCCAACAACGTATGTAGTCCTCCGTTTAAGTGGAGCTGAAATGAAACCTTATTTTGATTTAGCTGGTTTTGGGTTTTCCATTTTGTTGGTCCGATCTGAAGTTTTCTTTTCCTTGAAAAAATATAGCCCGCCGGAGTCGATAACACCTTCAGGAAGAAATTCGATCGGGAAGAGTACTTGGAACGAGCTCGTGAGCGGGAAAAGCAGGTCACATTTTGCTGTAGTAGTTGTGGTGTGGATTCTTTTTAGCTGTAAGATTTGATGAGTCAATTTTACTTATGCAGGAGGCGGATGATCGGCATAAATCCAAATGTCAGTTGCCTCCCTCTCAACTACTTGATTTTCAAAGCAGTTTACTGCTTACTTGGATGAGATTTTTAGTGGAAGTTGTCTTTTTTTTTTGTAAATTTTATTGCCGGTAAAGTTTATATTTGTGGCAATCTTATTGTGTTACTTTAATGGACTGGGTCAGCTGGTGAATATGACTAGGAATTGTTATTATAGTCGGTGTTACTGAACGAGGCAATAATATTGTAAGCTTTGGTTCAGCAAAAGCTCCCCCGGTTCAGAGGAAGCCATTGAAGCACAGGGATTTTGAAGTTGACCTCGAATCCCGGCTTGGAAAGACTCAGGTTTGGAGTTCTTTTCATTTCACTTTGCACTCTTTTTCGGCTTTACGAAGAATATTCTTGGTGGACTGAAACATTGTGTGTTTTTGTGGTTGTGCTCCTCTGAAGTTCAACTACTAATTGTCTCTTCTTGTACTTGTCTGTTTAATGTAGGTTGTTACACCCATAGCACCTCTGAGCCAACAGGTAATGCCTTTCTATCTAACATTTAGGGAAATAGCCTGCACCGCTATCTTCCTATTGGGTCATATTAGAAGATTGACCCCGTTGAGGGTTGGTTTAGTTATATCTGGGTGTGGCTAATTTTTATCGCTCTGGTGTGATCTGTTGTTATTCAGGCTGGATACTACTGTTCAGTTTGTGAATGCGTGGTGAAGGATTCGGCAAATTATTTGGATCATATTAATGGAAAGAAACGTATGGACGAACTGTTTGTGATATTTTAGTTTCTTCTTTTTTTTTTTGTAAAAATGGATTATTGTAACAAAATGTGCTGTCCCTCCTTTTGGTTACTTCTTGATCCCCTGCAGATCAGAGGGCCTTGGGTATGTCTATGCGGGTCGAACGTGCATCTCTTCAGCAGGTTACTAATTTCTTTATAAACTCCTTTGCTTGGAAAACTTACTTTTGTGGTGGGCCGGCCAATTGGATCCCATCACGTGATAATTATGTAAAGAATTCATGATGTATCTTTCTCATTTTAGGTGCAAGAGCGTTTTGAAGTTCTGAAGAAAAGGAAAGCCCCGGGCACATTTACAGAGCAAGGTAGGCCTTCCAGGGGTTTGATTTCTATGAGCATTGCCTCCTTTGCTTTGCAAAATTCTGGTCCAGCATCTTGGTAATAGCGATTATTTTGCACCCTGTACCAGACCTTGATGAGCGAATCTTAAAGCAAGAACAAGAAGAGGAGGAACGCAAGCGGCAACGCCGTGAACGGAAAAAGGAGAAGAAGGTCTCTGTTCTGTGTTTTCTCAATCGGGCATAATAGAATTATCATAGTTATTTTCAATTCGTTCAAGTTCTTGGTGGATTCTCCCTCTAAATTTACTGCTTTCTGATACTGGTTTTTAGCTTCATACTCGATAAATTCTCTACTCTTCAGAAGGAAAAAGCAACAGAAGAAGAGGTGGAGATAGATCCAGATGTTGCCGCTATGATGGGATTTGGCGGTTTTGGTTCGTCAAAGAAATGAGCATTTCTTGGGGGGTGATGCCAGGTTACCGCGAGAGGAAGGATGCCTTCTTGAGACCTGGGAAGCAGGAAATGTGTACTAATGAACAGCAGCATGTTGAACTGTTCAATTTTGCATGTGTTTCCAGCAAATGCCACAGATTGTAGCTGACTTGCATGTTCTAATTGGCCAATGTTAACGATGGCAGCATGCTTTATGTCAATTCTGGAGTACAAGTAGCAAGAGCCTGTTTGTTTGCTCCCAACTGTTGAACGGGTCCGATTTTTCAAGAGAAGATAAATTATGATTTGTACACCTGATAATTGTTTTCAACTATAAACGGTCGATGTGAAAATGCAACGAGGAAATGAATCTTTTTTATTAGTTTAAGAAAGGCCCAAATCCAAGGAAAAGAAATTGAGTCGACATGGGACATCAAAACCCCGAATTTCACATTTGGCCTTTGCTTTTGCGGCAACAACTAAGGCCTGATTAGCAGTGGATGGTTAGTCCATAAGAGGACAGCTTTAAGTTGGTAATATTAGCTGAAAAGTCCCGCTCAGGTCAGAAGCCGGTCATCAAAGAACATAAAAATGACATTTGCCCTGCCCCAAGAACATCTCCGTTCAAATTGTCCGGCTCTTCCTCCAGACGAAAGGATGTATCATCACTACAAATGAAAACAAAACCAAAGAGTGAAAATCCTAAAAGGGGAAACTTAGCCCGCCATCAGTCTTGAGTCACCCGCCCTACAGTTCATCCTGCAACAAACCAAACATCAAAAGCGTGTCAGCAGATTGAATAATCCCCCAGCTGTATGAAAATCCATCGGTCGAATGAGAAAAGAAAAGCACCCAAACCGACCTTGATTTCAGAGTCATGATCAACGTCATCATCTTTAGATTCTCCTGTTTTGATTTCATCGTCTTCAGCATCATCATCCGCATCGTCCTCATCCTCAGCCTGAAACATATATCAACCCAACCCCGATTGAGAACAAGCACCTGGACGTACTGATAGTACAAAAAAAAAAATGGTAAACAAAGTCTGGTTGCTTACATCAGAATCGATTGGGTCATCCTTTGATTCCTGATGAAAGAGGCCAAAAAATCATGCGTCAAAAAATAGTATTGATAGCATGAACTGGAGTTTATAGGAGGAGTTTCCTTTTTGTTAGGGTAGTAAAAGTAACTCTCATGTTCCTATCACTAAAAAGATCCTCACATTAAACTGAAACAAGTAAAGCATCGAGTTACCTCTTCCTCTCTCTTCTTTTCTGCCTCATCAAATGCTGCCTTCTCCGCCTGTTTGAAACAACAGTCAGACTTCGAGCATCAAAAGATTATAATAATTTATAGAAAAAAATGAGATGTAGGATTTGACTAATGCCGTACATCCTTATTCTTGGCCCATGTTTCCTCAGCTAGCTTCTTTGCATACTCCGGATCATCACAGACAAGGACATTGTCAAACAAGGTACCAGATTTGACCTGATTCAATTAGAAAATGTCAGTTCCGCATTCTGCAACCGCTAATGGAGAGAATGGCACGAAGAATCAACACTTTAACCAATAATACCTGCCACAATTCAATGCCAACATACTTCAAGTTGGGATAGACATACAGCTCTGGGTCATCCTTGAAGTCTGTAATATATTAGCTGTGGGTATAAGTAAAACCCATACTTCATAGACAAAAAATGTTTTGGACACGCTCTTCATCTCAAATGATGATGGAGACACCAAAAAAGAAAGGAGGGAGCACCTGGGTTGTCAATCATGGAAGCCTTCCACTTGCCCTTGTAGTTAGGGTTCTTAATTTTCTGCAGAAAGAAGACAACAGATTAGAAATATAACTGCATATATTACAACCCACTTCTTATGATAAAAGTCAAATTACAAACCTTTGCCTTCCATGGTCCCTTGTACTCGGGGTTAGGAATGGTTGGAGCTGTCCATTCACCATCCTCTTCATCATCCCAATCTTCCGGCTGCAGTTTCAAGCAATTACCCCATGCTAACCACACCAATAGTAGATAATAAAGAAGTGCAAGCAAAATTCAGAGAACTAACCTTCTTTGCATCAGGGTCAACAATCTCTTTAGGAATGTCATCATAACCCTGAAAAACGTGATGATTTAATAATTCCACTAAACCAACAAAGTGATCCGACAAAGATAGATTATAACGAAAGTAAAGTCCCCATACCTCTGGCTTCTTATCTTCAGGATCAGATATGTACTCTTTGTCATCCCAATCTTCTGGCTGCAACATCATTGGGAAGATTACTTTTGCCCGAGTGACCAGCCAGAAAAATAAAATTAAGGCCTAGCATGTCAATTACCTTTTTGGCTTCGGGATCCTTGATCTGCTTTGGTGGAAGAAGATCCCAGTCAGAGTATAAGCTACCAGTTTGCTTCTCAGCATTGTCGATGAGGATGCTGTAGGTAGCATCTGGTCGGAGAATCAAAGTATAAACATGACTGAGTTGATCAGTCTCGCAGGGTACATCCTTCTTGATCAAGTGATTGGTTTCATTATAGTTGAGAATAGCATGAACTTTCTTTGTGCTGTATCCACATATGTCAGGCCCAAACATAATGCTGCATCCAATCAAATAGAATGATCTCAGCTAAAAAACAATTGTGAGCCAGCAGGTAGACAACAGAAGTAACGCAATTGAGATCAGCAATGACAAGACAAGTTACCTGTAAGAAGTGTCACCACCGAATTTCTTCTGATCGACATCACCACTCATAAGCTTCATGTAGCCTCCACCACAGTCTAGTTTCTGCTCATGCTTTACAGAAAACTGGAAGACCAGAGTCTTATCTTTATTGCTGAAAGCAGGGAACTGAGCCGATATGGCATAAAACCTGTAGTCTTCGCTTGTTTGAATACCTACAGAGAGCACAGGTCAAAATGAGAATCCATCCTCCCAAGCATGTGAATCAAGCAATATGCAATTGTACAGTAATTGAGTGATATGTGATAAACAAATGTGTACAAACCAAAAACATGGCTTACCTTTGTCATTGGGATCTCCACTCCATTTACCAGTAGTATAGTTCCACTCCCCAGCCATGTTTTCATCTCTTTTCCAGTCAGACTTGACCCACCGACTCTCCCATCCATCTGCAAACATTACCAACAGAACAATTACTAACGGAAAAAAAAGCAGCTCCACAAGAATCTCTAATCAATGGACAGTAAAACACGCCAAATGACATGAACACCTCGTAATTGTGCATATAACAAACGAACCATTAAGCTACACTGGCCTAGATCCGTCTAACAACAATCACTGCACATTTCCTTTCAAAATTCTATACGAGTTCGTGCAGATGGCGACCAAAGGATCAGCATAACAACTCAGTTAAGTCCTGTTACAACAACTAATTCTACAAAAACATTCGATCAACACCAAAAAGCTCACTTATACCAACTCAGAGCAGATTAATCTCAACAAAATGCGCTTGAGAGAGCTGCGTCAAAATTCATTTCCAACAGATCCACCAAATGGAACACTAGAAAAGCGATTACCGAAATCCTCCGTAAAAAATACAACAAAAAAGATCAGATCCGAAAACCGAAACGCACACGCAAACACAACGCCAAACGATCCAGCTATCCAGAATGTGGACGAACAAAACGAAGCGAAATGCATCGAACTCCGCCACCCGACGCCATGGAAACGCACCGTCGAATCGCTCCTCGAAGAAGACCTCGGTGGCGAAAGCGAGCGTGGTCAGCGAGAGGACGGCGACCGAGAGGAGCAACTTAGGTATCGCCATTCGCCCAATCGGGGAATCGAGGTAGAGATGGGGGACTGAGGTTTAGGGGAGCGAGCCGCAATTTATATCGGTCTCCTCATCGGGTTGTGTGTGGGAGGCGTTGACCCGTTACGTGGACACAGAGATGATGACGTGGACTAATGGAAGACTGACTTGTCGGATGAGGCTCGTCATTGGTGTGACGTGGACTGATTTGATTGGTTCCTCCTACACGTGCGACGTGGGGGGGTGAGGAGCTTCCCCACTGTAGGTTGATGGGGATTGGTTGCAGCAGAACGGTGCTCTTCTTTGCATAATATTATTGCCATTATTGTAAAACATAATTTTAGCAAGAACAACATAATAACAGAATATGGGAAAATAATTTAGTTCATGACTTTTTCCATGCATGTATTCTGCATGTTAATGGTACCACTTTAGTCACGGGTTAAGTGCACTTTGGAAAAATGGATATGATATATCAAGTGACACTTTATAAAGTATGCCTCTTTTTATGCTGGAATGACAAAAATGAAAGCATAAATGATTCCCCAGAAGAATATGTATCCCCCTTTATATGAACACATCTTTGGACCATCCTGTCCGATCTGATTACATCGAACGGCCAACTACAACCATGTAAATGGAAGACAAGAGACGTGGCAGGGCAGACTGCCATGGTGGAAGCTTGAGGTGATTTTGGCCGGCTGGACCGAGGGGTGGATTGAGGTCTAGAAGAGCTTGAACAGCCAGCCGCCGTGGGCAGCGAAGAATGGAGCGAAGACTAGAGACTTGACTGCCATGAGCTTGATCAGGATGTTGAGGGATGAGCCGGAGGTGTCCTTGAGGGGATCCCCGATTGTGTCGCCTATGACTGCAGCCTTGTGGGCGTCTTATCCCTTTGGACCAAGCGTCCGAGCATGCTCGGAAGCACCCGCCTGCAATACGAACGGTCCAGTTTCGGGGTTGCGTCTTAGAGGGACGGATTTTTGTTCTTTCATTTTATGTGAATGAAGGAAGTCGGATTGAGAGATCCATCTCTATGTACTTCTTGGCGTTGTCTCATGCCCCGCCGGTGTTCGAGGCCGAGATAGCGACCTGAACAGAGGTGAGATCATTGTTCGAATGATAATCATCGCGACGACCGGAGATGCTATCATAGGGGGGACTGCAAGGGAGTGATCAGTACCTGGACTCCCGAGACGAGCGAACCGGCGAGCACTCCTGCGAGTGTCTCCACGCCGAACAGGGTGCATGCAACCAGAGGAGTGAGCATGACCAAGGCGCCTGGTGGGATCATTTCCCTGAGGGAAGCATCCGTGGATATCTTGACACAGTTAGCGTAGTCGGGCTTGGCTGTCCCTGCCTGACCTCCTCGACCATCTTCAGCGCCGTGCTTCCGACTCTCTTCATCGTCATTGCGGAGAACCAGTACGGAAGCATCGCTCCAACAATCAGACCAATGAATACCTTTGGCGTCAGTACACCTACAGCCTTTATGCCTGCACAGCTCACAAAGGCACCAAACAGAGCGAGCGAGACTAGAGTAGCTGATCCAATCGCAAATCCCTGGTGCCAGACAAAGTCGATTAGCCAAACCTAAGTGGGTTCCGATGGAATCGACATCAACAATCTCTACCTTGCCAATAGCCGCGGTTGTGTTTCCGGCAGCATCCAATGCATCAGTTCTTTCCCGTATCTTGTGGCTCATCCCGGCCATCTCTGCAATACCCCCGGCATTGTCGCTGATGGGTCCATATGCATCAATAGCCAGACCAGTGGCGATAGTGCTGAGCATTCCGAGAGCCGCCATGGCGATTCCGTATATGGCGGCAAAACTGAAGCTAACATAAATAGCGAGGGCTATTGCAAATATCGGAATGATGACTGATTTGTAGCCGAGAGCCAAGCCGAAGATCATGTTGGTCGCAGCTCCTGTCCTGCAAGAATCTGCAACATCCTGCACCGGACTGCAGGAACAACAATGTTGCCGAATCAGAAATGTTTGAATCTGCGTTCCGGATATTCAGCGGGCAAATTTCTGCGCACATAAGTCTCACCTGTAGGCACTGCTCGTGTAATACTCGGTCGTGTAACCGATGACGAGTCCAGCCCACAAGCCTATCGATACACAGACGAAGAGGTGCCTGCACATGCTCAGCAAATTTTTAATGATGGAACTGCGACAATCTAAGAACCGCAATCTTCGATTAACAGTTAGAAAACGTACCAGTTCTTCACGGTCTTTTCTGTTCCAAAGTCGAACAAAGTGAACGCCGACGGCAGAGTGAGGAATGTAACAAAGGCAATCCCGGCAGTCATCAGAACGGTCGAGATGAGGAGCTGGCGTTTCAAGGAAGGCTTGATTTCCTTCACATGGGTGATCTCCTGGAAGTCAGTCGCGAAGAATGTGGTGATTAAACAGACCACTATCCCCATCTAGCTGATGATCAAGGGGTACGACATGGCAGAGAAGTCATGGCTAATGCCGAATGATGACGTCGATGCGATGAATAAGGCAGCACACGACGATTCTGCATAGGGCTTTTCCGACCAGATCTGCTCCAACATCAGCCGCCTTAGTGTAGATACCTCCACCGACTCTTCCAAAGTGAGCCATGGAAGAACCCCCAAGCCCGTAACCAGTGATCGACTCGTACAGTCCCTCCCAGTAGATGGAGAAGTAGAGCACGATGAGGCCGCCAGCCGCGAGCAGGAAGCCCATGACAGCACCAGAGCGAAAAGCCGTGATGAACGCCTTCCCCACTCCCGTCCTTGCTTCTAGGGTAGTTCGTGCATTAGCATAAGTCGCGATCTTCATCCCAAGGAATCCTGATAGAACAGAGGTCAAAGCACCAAGGAAGAACGCGATCGTGCAGAAAAAGGCGTTGGCCAATGCCGGCTTGCACATGTTTCCCGGATTGTACGTGCAGGGCTTGCTTTCAAGGGCGGCGAAGCCATTAACCGAGCCGAGGAAGACAAAGATGAGGGTGCTGAACGCACCCATAAAGATGCCGAGGTACTTGTATTCGGTAAACAGGAAGAGGTCGCCCCTGATAAGAAAATCCACCCCCGATCAAACATCTCGACGAAGACGACAAGACGGCCACATTAACACCCGATGGAAACAGTAAATCGCGGCCGATCCGGCTTGAACTCATGGAGAAACAAGTTATACAATTACTATATATCGATTAACAAAAAAATGACACAAGTCCTCAGTTGAAGGCATTGCATCAGCAGAAAAGATGATATAATCATCCCAGCAAATGACAAGCCACAAAATGCCACTCCCAAAACAACCACTATATATAAACCACAACACGGCGTGGGAGGGAGACACTCGGACAGAATTACCGACGGAGATGGCGCTCTGGATCTCGTCACACCTGACGATGGCATCGAGTTCGTCGACGCCCTCCTCGTCGTTGTCAATGAGACTGTGATGGCACTCGTCGGCATTCGACACCTTGACCCTGGACACGTAGAACCATTGGAGGAGGGCAAAACCGATACCGATCAACCCGGCGAAGGGTATAACGAACCCGGTGACGGCATCCCCCCACGCCCCAATGTCTTAGTCCTCTTGACAGCAGCTTCAAACACAAAGAACAACACAATGCCAGATCACGGAAGAATAAGTAGAACCATTTTTTGTTTTATCTATGCCGTTATCGTTAGAAGTGTGGACGTCAGTCGGTGTAAAGTGCCAACTGGTCGGCAGGTGGGTGTGGGTGGGGAAGTAAGGGAAGAAGAAGATTTTATCATTTTCTTAGATTATCTTTCGGAATTTTATAATTTTCTGATCCATTAGACAAACAGCTCGAAACACTCGAACACCAATTTTTTTTCATTTTATCACATAAAATATATATTTAAAATATCGATTTTTTTAAAAATAATTTAAATACTTAATGAATTTTAAAACTATAAATTAGTCGGATAAAAAAATGAAAGTTTTCCATTGCATGGCATCCCATCACTTCCCTGCGTGATTAGTCTGGTCGAATGAAATAGTTTCTAAAATTAAGGAATAGTAAGTATACCAAACATTATTGAATTTTTATCGATTTTATTGTCATTTGATGATATGGTTGGTACTTGCCTCCTAATAGGTATGGACCGCCAGAGATAAATGAGATCTTGGGCATCAATCAAAATCCAGACCTTGACTTTTGACCAATGTGGAATGGTGTCATTCCATGTCACCTTCTTCTCCTTCCTCTCCAACCTACATGCCCTCATTCTTGATGTCGATATTTTCGCAGGCACTACGAATTAGGTCCCGATGACCCTCATTACGCTGCAAAATTCTATGACAGATGTGGCGTAGAAGACCCCGATGCTCCCGGTTGTTCGACCACCAACCATGTCTCCTTCGACGATAATTAGGACCGGGCACAAGCTCGCAGCAAGTCGAGACATCATGTATTATGACAAGATGATTTTCACATGTTTATGCACTTCGAATGGGGATGGTACAAAGGAGAATACACCAATAATATGTAAGTATCGTAAGGGCTAATTTGATCGATCAAGCACGATGAATATATACTCTTTAAGCATGTGGACCATTTTAGCTTGTCGGATTACCCTAGTAGGAGATTGATCTCGAGGTGGAATCGGTAAAAACGATCTTTGCCAAGAAGGCATGACACCCGGGAATAGCTTAGCTTTGACATCATCGCAATGCCATGGGTGAATTGCCATCTAGAAGGCAAAAGGCCAACAATTGCGTCCTCTCCCCCTCCTCCTCATCATGATCTGTATTTCGTGAGCATGATATTACTTGCAAGGTCTAACTCCAGCTGCATCAGGATATCAAAAGGTTCTGGAGGAAAATCCCAGGTGTATAATGAGGTCCAGGATCTAAAAGGCATGACGACCTTCGTTTCTTTCTAGAAGTATAATATTTAGACCGATAACGGTTTATGCATAACTATCAAGTGATTGTAATTTATGTGTCGGAATATAAGGGTACACTGCCATGTTAGACTTTGCATGTGCGGACTAGCAAATCAATTATTATAACAAAACGAACATGAACTAAATAATTATAAATAAATACGTTCTAAAACTTCGATTTATACAATGTGATCACAATCGCACTGTGATACAACTGTGTTTTTTATATTTTCACCGAAACTAAACTTTCGTTGCGCCCGATTAAACCTAACAAAGGTCGAACAAAAGCATCGCATGTACATAGGAAGGAGAAAGGAATTGTAACAAAATTCTACAACAACTTCTGCTCATGGAGAGCTTTTATACAATTCTCAAACTAGAATGCACGTAACAATTTCTACATAACTATCAAGTGATTGTATTTTATGTGTCTATTAGGGAATATAAGGGTACACTATCATGTTAGACCTTGCATGGACAGACTGGCAAATCGCCATGGTACCGTGTTAGACCTTGCATGGACACACTCTGATACCACTGTGTTTTGGATAGTTTCACCGAAACTAAGCTTTCGTTGCGCCCGATTGAAACCTAACAAAGGTCGAACAAAAGTATCGCATGTATTGAGGAAGGGGAAAGGAATTGTAACAGAATTCTACAACAACTTCTGCTCATGGAGAGCCTTTATACAATATTCAGACTGGAATGTACGTAATAATTTATGCATAACTATCAAGCAATCAGCACCATCATCACCATCACGTCACGACCACAGTAGAGAAGATATAAACAGACCTTCTTCGTCAACGCTTTTTCCAGAATACGGAGTTCATTTGCTGCACCAAAGAGCACTTCATCCATAAGCTTCATGTCATTCTCGATCTAGAGGGCAAGGCTACCGATCTTGAAGGGGAGAGAATCCGGGAAATCGGACAAAGTGGTGAGAGTCTTCGTTACAGTATGTCCGTGGAGCCAGGCGAAATTTCTGTGGAAATTTTTCAGGAAAAAAATCGACTTCGGTCTTTGGCTTGGCGGCGCGCCGGAGACGTGGAGGTGAGGACCATAATGCCTTCTCCTTGGCAGCACGCCAGAGACGATGAGGGGTAGGAGGAAAGGATGACATTGGCGACGGAGTAACGAAGAGAGACAAAAGACCAACGAAGGTGGGTAGGCCGTTACTGACTTATACCCGACTTCCACCGACATGCACACTTCAGTGGGCTTTTATTCAACAGACTCTAAGCCCATATGACACAAACAACCCATTTCCTGTAATTAGAAAAATGGAGGTCTTCCTAAAAAAAACCATATTAGGGTCATTCACCATAATACCATCACAACCGTGCTCTGATACCACTATGTTTTGGGTATTTTCACCGAAACAAAGCTTTCTTTGCGCCCGATTGAAACCTAACAAAGGTCAAACAAAAGTATCGCATGTATTGAGGAAGGGGAAAGGAATTATAACAGAATTCTACAACAACTTCTGCACCTGGAGGGCCTTTATATAATATTCAATTGGAATACACGTAATAATTTATGCATAAATATCAAGCAATCAGCACCATCATCACCATCACGTCACGACCACAGTAGAGAAGAGATAAACAGACCTCTCCTTCAACGCCTTTTCCAGAGTACGGAGTTTATTGACTGCACCAAAGAGCACTTCATCCATGAGCTTCATGCCATTCTAGATCTGGAGGGCGAGGCCCTCGATCTTGAAGGGGGGGAGTCAGGGAAATCGGACAAAGTGGCGAGAGTCTTCGCTACAGTATGTCCGATGGAGCCAGCCCGAAATTTATGTGGAAATTTTTTAGGAAAAAAATCGACTTCGGTCTTTGGCTTGCCGGCGCGTCGGGGATGTGGAGGTGAGGACCATACTACCTTCTCCTTGGCAACACGCCGAGGACAAGGAGGAGTAGGGGGAAAGGATAACATTGGTGACGGAGTAACGAAGAGAAAGAAAAGACCAATAAAAGTGGGTAGGTCGTTACTGACTTATACATGACTTCCACAGACATGCACACTTCAATGGGCTTTTATTCAACAGACTCCAAGCCCACATGACACAAACAGCCCATTTCCTGTAATTAGGAAAAGGGAGGTCTTCCTCAAAAAAACCATAAAGGGTCACTCACCATAATACGATCACAACTGCGCTCTGATACCACTGTGTTTTGGATATTTCCGTACCTCCTTCTTCAACTGTTTCTCCAGAGCGCGGAGTCCAGTTACTACACCAGAAAGCACTTTGTCAATAAGGCCCATACCGTTCTCGATTTTGAGGGCGATCTCCCCGATCTCGGAGGCCAGCGGGATACTGCGAATAGTGTTGAGAGTCTGCGCTGCCTTATATCCTTCGCAGGGAGTCCGAAATTATTGTGTGATTTTCTCAGGAAGAAGGTCGACGACTTCGGTCTTTGGAGGATCCCTCTCCTTGGCGGCGCGCCGGAGACGCGGAGGAGAGGACGACACCGCCCTGTGCTTGGCAGCACGACGCCGGGGACGAGGAGTAGGTGGTAAAGAAGACATTGGCGACGGAGAAGCTATGGAAGTTGGGTTAAGCCGACGGAGATTCGGAAACATGCCACCTTATGCATCCAGAGACCAGACTTTCAATCGTAAGGGTTCCTGAAATGCTTAAGGAGATTCGGGATCTCGTATCCGAGCATGTCGTCGACGGTTTGTATCATTTTCGGCCGCAGCTTCTCAAATCTGTCGATGCTATATCCATTCAAGACCTCCCTGAAGTGATCCACATTCGGGAAATCGCCCGTGGGCAGATGGACTTCCCTTTGTACCTGATTCACTCCAATGTTTATTGTGTTGATATGGCATAGACGTGACATAGATCGGACAAACAGAGAGAAAGAGAGATACCTTCCCGAATTCCTCTTCCAGATTATCAATAAGTCTCTGCTGAGACTTTGCCTTGCCGATCATTGCAGGCATTTCCTTCCTTAGATGACTTATAATGTAGGCGTGAATCTTAGCAGGCCTTGCACGCTTCACAAATTCATTGATCTGAAAAACAGAATCCATATGTAATCAGAAGGAGAGTAGTTCGAACGCATGCACATCTCTGGAACATAAGTATTAAGCCCCGAACAAACTCGGCGATTACAAGCCTTCTTGGGAATATCAATCAAGTCTGCAAGGATGTCAGCTTGTTCTTTCTCAAACAGCTCACGCCCAATAGGACCAACAGCTTTTTCATTCACCGGTTTGTCATTGAATGAGCTAGGGAACTCACCAGCAAAGGAGACGCGAAATCATTAAAACGGTAAGTTACTTCAAGGGGCTTAAGTTTTTTTGTATACAATCTCTTTAGTCCGACAATAATTGATGTTACAGAGGTTTGATGTATCCGAGGCATGAAAAGGCAGGTGGTAGAGCTGGAAAGAGAATAAATAGATGGGGACAACTACTCAACCAGCTGTAGGATTTTTAAGTACCTTTGTCCCAGATTTTGAAGCAAACCATTGAGGTGATGGTGCTGACTGAGATAAACTAGTACCTAAATTTTGCAAGAAGAAGAATAACACTCTATACGGACGTATTCGAATCTCCGGATCCTGAAGACGAACAAAAGAGTAGAATTACAAACCGTTTGTTTCAGGATCCTTGAAAGGTGTCGATGGTTTCTTTCTCTAAGATAATTGAAAGTCAAAATAGTTCAAAATGGTTTCTTTCTCTTTCTCTGAGATAATTGAAAGTCAAAATAGTTCAAGTCAATCATCTGCATTTGAAAACTAAAAAAATGAGAAATTAACCGTTTCACTCACTGCAGTAAGGATGTCAAGTCCTTCCATTGTAGGTGGATCAACGTTCTCTACCAATAGAGTATGCCCAAAAGAGATGTACTTACTAGGAATGCATATTAATCAACTTTAAGAAACGCAAGAAAGATAAGACAGAGTATGAAAACTTAGTTTTAAGAAGGAAGTGATCGGAGCAATGGCAACGGGAAACCCGTGTTTCTGGTAAAGCAAATATGAAATATCACGAGAGAGAGAGAGAGATAACAGAGAACTTACCTAAAGAGGCCGAGCTGTCTGATGAAAATTGAGCCCCCGATTGAGCCAGAGAAATTTACTGCTTGTAGAAGTAAGTATCCGATATCAGTGACCATAATTGAATAATTTCCCAGCCATTGAGTAGAAAAAGTAGTAGGAGTTGACCTGCATAGCGACACAAAATTTTGAAAAACCCAGAAATCCCTGCCTCTTGAAATCAGCAATAGCCCAAACCTGCGCACATATCAAATCAAAGAAAAAAGGATAGTAAGAAATATTGTCAGTGTTCATAATGTCAAGAGGAAGTCACTGGCACTCGCAATCAAATGAGGATTGTGGGCTGCCAAGCAAGTGGAAAGTTTTTCAAGTGGAAGTCGTTTACCTTCCTATTTGGTAGATTCAGATTATTTTTAGAAAAAAAAGAAAGGAAATATTTTGAGATTTGCAGTGAACCCCTTAATCCCTAGAAACATGCCAAACCAAAGCCACAGCCTGACCAAGAGCTGATCCATCGAGAGGATACATTTAAGACACATTTAACATCTGAGGAAATGAATTGAATTCACAACTAACCCCACGACTGAGTTGAGTTCACAACTGATGATCTAACGAAATCGGCAACTATCAAACCATTATTGGTGTAGGGGGCTTAACTCATGAACCTCCCCCAAACACCCGACCGACCTCTCCGTAACTTGCAGGAGAAGGAAAACGAAAGGAGGAGGAGGAGATAGGAGACCTGCTTAAGCTCCTGCCGGGAGAGCTTCGATATGTTGAAGAATTGGTCGCATCGTTCCCAGTAATCCTTCCATCCCCATCAACATCCTCACAACAACAAAAAAAATCACCAAACAATCGTCCCCGATCATCCGGTCCGAGGAACAGCAAAGATGGGGACCTGAATCGGAAAAATCGAACCACTCCTGATAGATCTGGCGGTGCTCCCTGGAGCAAGAACCCGTCGAAGAGGGGGCGTTCATCTCCGCGGGAGACGATCGCTTCACCCCGACGTCTCCCACCAAAGAAAAAGTAACTTGCCGGGGGGAATTCATAATATTTTTGAAAGAGCAACAAAAAGGACGTGGACAAAGTCAACGAGTTTCTTACTCGTTAGATTTTAAAAAAATTTACGAAATACAATACAAGTTTTAAAAATTACGAAAATATCATCAATGGGTGCATTTTCGAATAACAAAGAGGGCGAGTGGGCATCCGAGAACGGTACGAGGATGCGGTTACAAAGCGCACCCTCATTAAAACCCGCCCCTCCTGCACTTGTTGAAATTTTTCACCAAGTGTTGCGGGGTTTGTGGCGTCTGATGGCCTCACTTAACTCAACAAGGGGTAAAACCCGCCCGTCTCTAAGTTATTAACAGCTACTCTAGGAGGACTGTTTTTATGCGGTGCTAACGCGGGCTGATGCAGAGGAAATGGTTGTCCTTCCATCCCTTGGAGAGATAGAGAGGGATGAACCTCCTATTTGCCAATATAAGTGTTGGCCTACTTCTACAACATATTGCATTTAGCCCCTTCATGCTTACTGTAATGAGTTATTTTGGTTTTCTACTAGCAGCTTTAACTATAACCTCAGCTCTCTTTATTAGTCTCAACAAGATACGATTGATTTGAAATTAATTGTCTAAGGCGAACCCATAAAAGTAAAAAGAAATCTTTTTGTAGTACTCCTGGCATGATGACTTTGACGTCATCCTCACCTTCCTGCGGCTTATCACTGGCCATTGTAGCACGTGTGTCGCCCAGGGCATAAGGGGTGAGGATGACGTGGGTTTTCACAAATCCGCCACCTACCTGACTTAAGGAGTCGGGTTCTCTTCCTCCCGACTCATTCTTCCCCAAACCCTAACGCCCTAACCCTCCGCCGTGCCGCCCTCCTTCATTGCGCCCTCCGCCGTGCCGCCGTTTGCCTTGCCATGCCGCCCTTTGTCGTGTCGTGCCGCCCTCTCCGCCATACCATGCCGCCCATCTAGTTCCGGCACTGACACCCTCCTATTTCCACCCCGGACTTTGTTTGTTGAAAAGTAATTTTATCATAAGCATGTTTATTGCCGTAAAACTAGGTTTAGTTGAAATTAGGTGTAGTTGAAATTAGAGTTAGAACGATACTTTTTTTTGAATAATTGTAGGTAATTTGAAAGTGCGAAGAAACAACTATTCTTTATATCATAAGTATTATCTTACGTTTCAATGTCGTCGCACGTGCATTTACTGTTGTATGGAATGGGAAGGTTATTCATGGTAGTGACATAGTATGTTATAATAGAGGCCCAGTGAAACGTTTAAAGGTACCTGCTGAAATCGATTATGTGCAATTGGAAAGGATTATCGCTAATGCAATGAGATTAAACGAAGGAAGTAGGTTGGAAATATGTCATAGATATCCGTTCCTTCGTATACTCCATCCGACATTAAGTTTGTGCTAGTACCTATTGGTGAGGATGAGGATGTGAGGTTATTGTGCGAGTTTGCTATGTGCAATGGCGATCGCATTCAAGGAATATATATGAACTCAATTTCTGCTAATTATGGTAATGAAGATAGGACAGAAAATTCAAGAAGTAAGTATGGTGATAATGTGGGGAATGAGGTCATGGGAGTAAATGTGGATGAGGGAGGCTTTAATGTTGTACATGATAACCCTGGAAATAGGAATTTGGTGAGCCATATTCGTCAGTTGTCTCCGATGATCGAAGAGGGTAGCGGTTATGATGCTAAGGAGGATGATGGTGATAATGAGGAAGATGATGATAATGAGGAGTATGGTGGTCATGAGTATGATGATTTTGAAGGGGGTGACCCGTTTGAAGATTTAGAACATGACTTGGGCGATGAAGGAGTTATAGACGAAATGATATATCAGCTATGTGAGAATAATATCCTTGAGTCGATAGTGAATTCTGATAATGACGTCGATACTGATGAGGAAATGTTTAATGGTGTTGATTTAGGAAACGATGAAAAAGATATGAGCGTAGGGGTTAATGAGGCTGGTCCGTCTAGACAAAGGTTGGAGAAACCTTTACCTTTCTATCTTGATAGTGGCGACACTGGGAAGGTGACTTTATAGGAGGACGAGGATGTGAGGATTACGGACGATCCAGAATCTGTGGTTGAATTTCGCAAAGGGATGTAGTTCAAAAAACAAGAAACAACTCATTAATACGGTGAGCACATACCACAGCAAGAACCATTACAATTACGACGTTGTCGGGTCAGATAAGACTAAGTGGTACGTGATTTGTAAAGAGCATAGGGCTGGTTGCAAGTGGAGATTAAGGGGGAAGCAACGTTCTGGTGATCATGAGTTTGAAATATCGATTGTTGGTGAGCCACATACATGTTTAAATGTAGTGCTGTCCCAAGATCATTCTCGACGTGATTCTAACTTTATTGCTCCATACTTCCGTATTTTCGTGAAAGAATCTCCTTAAGTGAAAGTATCATTCCTACGGAATATAATAAATGAGAGATTTGGGTATGAAGTTAGTAGGGGACGTGTATGGAATGCAAAGAGGAAGGCAATTTCACTTGAATACGGTGATTGGGATAAATCTTATAATGAGTTGCCGCATCTTCTGAATGCAATTAGAATTGTCAACCCTGGAACAATTGTTGATTGGGGTACATGTTGTAATGTTGGCGAGGTGGAGGAATTCTACTTTCAAAAAGTGTTTTGGGCGTGTGATCAGTGTATTCAAGTGTTTAAGCATTGCCGGCCGGTTGTAAGCATAAATGATACATTTCTATATGGTAAATATAGGCATAAACTGTTAACTGCTTGTTCAATGAGGAGGTGGTTTAGATGTACACGAGGGTATACATTTTGCAGCTGATAGGTGGAATGTTATTCACCACTAAGTCGGACAACTTAGTACACCTGTTCTGGTTGCCACTTCTGGCTGACTTTGAGAGGGCAGGGCATTACAGTTGGGGTAATGCCTGCATAGCATGGTTATATAAAAGTTTGTGTAAGGTGTCTCACCACAAGGCGTCACAGATCGATGGCCCTCTCATATTGTTACAGATTTGGGCAAGGGATAGATTCCCACATATAGCGCCGTTGAGATGTCGTAGCCCATTTGTACAGGATATGCGTCTGAGCTATTGTTGGGCCGTAGCGAAGGATGTGCGCACGGTCACTACCCATGTCCTTTCGTCTTTCAGAGAGGCCTTAGACAGGCAAAGCATTGATTAGGTAGAACTTACGATTCAAGAAAGCAATTCCATTTGATTGTATCATATCTCCTTCACACATTCTAATTGAAATATGCTAGTGATTTGGCATCCACACCCGGAACAACTGATAGCTATGTTTCCAGCATATTGTCGATCAGGAGAGGGGTTTTGGCATGCTCGAGTCCCTCTCGTATGCTTTTATATAGTGGAGGGGCATTTCCCAAACAGAGTGATCCGTCAGTTTGGCGATCAGCAGCTGGTACCTAATCAATGCGACACCAGCAAGGCCCTTCATCGCCTTGATTTGCGAGGCAAGAATATGAACAATTGGAGGGAGATTCACCGGGAGTTTGTGGAGGTGTGGCAAGATCGATTAAACAAGGTCGTGCCGCTCGTTTGGGAGTTTCGAATTAAATACTCTAAATGATATGCTAGGAACACTAGGCAATACATATCCCATACCGGCTCTATGCTAGGCACAATGGTAAGTAGATTAGGTTTATCTATTCAATTTTTCTTCTATCATATATATTCAATTATGCCATGCTTATTGTGTGACAACTGAAGGATTTCAAAAAGATTAAGCTTAAATCTAATGATGCTTATTATGCCGAACTCGTCTCTCTTGCCGAGAACTCTATGCAAATGATGAGGGAGTACGGATCGGTTCGATTATATGGTCGCGCCGGTGGGTTGGAAGACCAACCTGCGTTTGACTTCATGGCGCCACATGATGGACAACCCTTTGACGACGATAAAGAGATGCCACATGATGGACAACCCTTTGACGGAGATGAGGAGATGCCACCGACATATGACGATCCTGTATTTGACGAAGAGGGTCATGAAGTGCGAGAAGGCACGCTCATCTCGCAAATTTCTCACATTGATACCGAGTACTGCACACCTCACTTCGAGGTTGGGTCTAGTTCGACTTCAGGAGCTCCGATTAAAGGAGCGAGAGAATATGGATAAGTTGATTACAACTTCGAAGTTCGTTAGAGTTAAACTCAACTAATATAAGTTTTTCAGGTATGACCATTCCCATCAACATGAAGGACCATCTCAAATCACGTAACTGTTCCCGGATGACTCGTCGGAGCAGCCTCACCCTCATGTCTCGAGCCCGTTATCATGCCTTATGTGAGGAGGAGATCGAGTAGGCGTAGGGGGAATTAGTGTTGTCTATAAACAATTATGAACTTTCACATATGATATTTTCTGATTTTTATGTATGAAACTTTTTATGATTTATGAAGATGGATTTAGATGTTTGGAATCTTTTCTTGTTTGGATGTTTGATTATCGAACATGGATTGAGAATTTAATATTTTACTTGAATGGGTCTGAAGGGGGGCGGGTTTCCGTCAGACGCCACAAAGCCCGCAAGACTTGGTGAAAATTTCACAAAGTGCAGAAGGGGCGGGTTTTGAAAACCCGCTCCTGCATGAGGGCGAGTTTTGAAACAGTCTCCAAATGCCTCCGACCAACGTTTTTCTTCCTGGGCTGCAGTAAGTAGATCGAGAGGTTGTTCCGCCCCTTTTCGCCGAAGATGGGTAATCTGTTCTCAAAAAATGTTGCTCCAATCTGACCTAGCTGGCGAGCGATCCCAGTTCGCGGCATAGAACAAGACAGCAAACGAGCGTACCTTTGTTCGCTTCTTCTCCACCAAGCACGGAAGTTTAAGGATAAATGTAGGTTGGTGGCTACCTAAGGAGACTCCGATTCGATCCGCCCCCCGGCGGGGGGGGGGCATCTACCTCATCCCGATCACAAGGGGAGGTTCACCATGATGGGAGGTACTTTTTTTTCCCTTTCGCAAAGAATGAGCTAACCAACTTCTCGGAAAGACATAATTGACAGCGTTGATCTCGGTAGCGACGCCCCCCCCCACAGAATTAAAAGACCCTAAGAGTGGGGTTTGAGAACCCGCCCCTAAACCCTAAACCCCTTCCTTGCAGTTTTTCAAAACCCTCCTTCTTTGTCGGTATTCCCATAATTTTTTAAACTCCAACCTTATATTGGAAAATTTTTTAAAAACTCTATGTGTATATATAGAGGGGCTCATGGGGTGTGGTTCGACGTGGACAGACGGAGATAGTCACTTTGGCCCATTAATAATAATAATAAAAAAATCCTAGCTCCCCTGTAAATAATAACAAAACTAAAAAATTCAAATTACATCATCCAATCTAAAAAAAGTACTACAAACATTGAAAGAATGGAATCCTTGGTTCAGTGATCCAGACAATTTATGATAACTTTGGATGCTTTAGAAGCCCGGAATAAACCTAAAACCTTCCTCTGCAACTCCTCCCACTTCCTTTTAGCTACCACGGTATACGTGCGGGCTTCTTTTGTGAATGCAGCTGTCCGAGCATTAATGACCATCTTCTCCAGCTCCACTGATTGTATAAGCAGAAGTCCTATCATATCCCCATCCTCAATGGGTTTTGCACGGAAACCGTTAATCTCGATGGTCTTGAGATGATTTGGCCAGGTCCCCACTAAGCTCCACCGCGGCCAAGACCGAGATTCGAATATCACGGCATCATATCGAGCCGGCTGCATCTCATTGATGACAATCACTATTTCAGTTAAAAAGGAAAAAGGAGGGAATAAACTGGGTTTAGTTTGGAATTCGAGCGGCATACCCAATTATCTCCCCTAAATTGGATCACCAACTTTTCGACATCCCTACCGCAACGGATTGGGCGAATGAGTCCCAAGAATTCCCGTCCCTTAAGGAAGCCGCCTAAAGTCAACGTGCGACAATTCAAATAGATGATCTGGGGTATCCAAGAGAAAGCGAGCATCTGTACACCAAGCAAATAAAACAAATAAGAGGCAACGAAACATAAGATAGCCAACATTGGTAACAGAACCGTGCAGAGGGATCAATTTTCTAACACGATATCAAGCGTGTGCGCACACAGCAGTCCAAATCCAATACCGAGAAAAGCATACCAAAGATTCACTAAAGGGATGGGGGTGGTCATACCATCAGAAGCCAGGTCCCAATGACAAGGTTATCGACATGAGACAGCTCCTCAATCAGTATGGATGAATTAATAGCTGCACTACGCTGGAGTTCTTTATCAGTCAAGAAAACAAAATCCAATGTAGCCCGCACCAGCGACGTTACTTGATGCAGACGGATTTTTATCTTTCCATACAAAACATTTAGAATCTGTAAGGACAATAGATGGGGAGCAGATATGACCAATGTATCAACACCATCGTTGAGAGGGGAGCTGGAGAACTGAAATCTTGGATCAGCGTAGCCATCAATAACCAACTCTTTCAACTTGTTCGAACAAAGCCGAATATGATGCATGCCCCAGCATCTCGCCAACTCAAGACACTCCAGTGCAGGAGTGCCAGTCAGGACAATGTCTAGGAGGCGATCCGTCATCTTCACATCTCCAACGCGCAAAACTTTGAGCGAATTCCAGCTAACACGATGGCAGAGGGAAAAATCACATCTTTGCAGGCGCAGGCTTGCAACACTCGGGTATGCATAGAAGAAGACGGGCAACGCATGAGAAGGGCTGTCAATGGAGTACTCGGATAGATCGTCAAGGGCAAGGGTAATATCAGGAACGCGATGGGCGACAGCAGAACTCAGCCAAAAGTCAAACACAGGCGCCCTGCAGGCTTGGTACTCGATCCCTTCAATCTCGAACCTGGCGAGGTGGCACTCCGAGAGCAACCTTTCCAGCGAGGAGGAGAATCCCTTGAACTCGGGTGGAGGAATCGATTCGATACTATAAGTGTAGGATACGGTGGGTGTCATTGTCCACAAAAGGTTCCAACTTCTTGATACGGCCGTCGTCCTCAGGATGTCCTTGATCGACAGAAAGGAAAATATATGGCCAATTAGCGAGTCCGGCAACGGGCTCAAAATATCCACCCGCTCCCCCGCCTCCTCCTCCCCCCAGGTTCTCATCCTCGTCCTGTTCCAACACCAAGGCAGGCGAGCGGCTACGGCCATCGCAGCGGCGGACGGCATCTCCTTGGGATTCTGTAAAACCCCTCCCTCAATTATAAAAACCTTCATCCTTTCAAATATATAGACCTGTCCGAAAGATCTAATATCTAGTGGGCCCCACAACTTTTATTCCCAAGTTTACACCAAATTATTTTGTACTGGTTATTTGAGTAGGGCAAAATCTAGTAATAAAATATTTAAGTATGGTAAAAGATTTCCGTTAGTCAATTTGATGGAGAAAATCTTTGATGAGGGAGGATTTTGGTCGATGGTGGAGCAAATCTATGCAAGGATTTACAGCGAGAAGATAATTGGTGTTAATCGCCGATTCTCTATATATAGTTTGAGTCGACACAAATATTTACTCTCCAATGGAACTTTTCAATTCCCAATGATCATTAGGCTATTTGTTGTTTCCCCCATTTGTTATAGGAAATCCAAAGCGCTTGGTAGCCCTCGGCTTCACGTATAATTGCAGTTCCTACGAATCCATAACCTAGAGACAAGGTTTTGCATATTTTCTAGCTAAAACCTCCAAAACAACCACCCGTAATAACTTGTGTTTCCGGTGTCCTCAATGAGTCGCCATGAATCCCATCGTCCGGCCAGCTAATCGAGCCAGACGCACGCTAATCGACGAGTGTAAGAGGCTCGTGAGAACTGGACAGAGCTGAGTTTTGCACTCTACGTGGATATATATATAGGGGTTTATGGCATGTGGCTCGGTACGTATAGTCGCGGATCCGTCACTGTCTTTGGAATTTGAATATTCCGACGAAAATGACGTCGATGAAGAGGCTCGCCGCTCTGATGGTCATTGCCGTTGCGATAATTTGTTCATTAGGCTCTGTGAAGGGTGAGGATCTAACCTTTCAAGGGGGATTCTGCAACACGAAAATCGATGCCGACGAGAGCAGTGAGGAGTGGGATGTATCGTATCTTATCTGGTGGCTGATTAAACAGACCCCGATTCAGGGTTACCTCCAACACTTGTCTCACAATGGGTACTATGGGGTCGCGGCATGCAATGGGCAAATCTCGCAGGATGACTGCAATGACTGCTTGGAGTATGCTAACAATATGATCTTCACGGGCTGCGGGTTCGGCGACGGTGCACAGCTGAAGCTCGCCGACTGCCACCTTCGTTTCGAGCATTACCAATTCCCGGATGACTGGTAAGCCCGAATAGGGAAGGCATTCAATCCAATCGCGCATTCTGTCTGAAAGTCTTGCAAT
Source organism: Melastoma dodecandrum (assembly GCA_029817715.1). Classification (NCBI taxonomy): domain Eukaryota; kingdom Viridiplantae; phylum Streptophyta; class Magnoliopsida; order Myrtales; family Melastomataceae; genus Melastoma; species Melastoma dodecandrum. Next base: position 680,123 of record JARUPY010000182.1, read on the forward strand.
TTTAGTACCTCTCGTTGTTTTCACTTCATGAATAAAGTTCTCGATAGTTTTATGGGACTATCGAGCCGTTTCCATTAAAACCGTGATTCGCAATGAATGTCAAAACGAAGTTCATCGTATAAGCTAAATCGTCCGTACAAAAAAGGTCGGGAAGCCCTGCCAAAAGACGGGAGGGTGATCGTCGTGGAGTACCTGATACCAAAGGACCCAGAAGGGGAGTACGAACTCACCATGTAGTTCATTTGTTGGTAGCCCCCGGCTTCACGTATAATTGCAGTTCACACGAATCCAAAACCCAGAGACAAGGTTTTGCCTCTTTTCTAGATAACTGCAAACCTAAACTTCCAAAAACTCCCTCAATGACTTATGTTTCCGGTGTCCCCAATGAGTCGCCATGAATCCCATCGGCCTGCTCACTGCGGTATTTTCGTAATGCGAAATCTAAACAGGATAAATCACGAAAGGAAACATCCCAGCATGCCGATAGACTAGTGTGAGAGGCTCATGCGAACACAGATGGTGCTGAATTTTGCACGCTACATGCATATATATGGGGTTCATGGGGTGTGTATCGGCGTGGACAGTCGTAGATGCATCACTGTTTCTGGCATTTGAATATTCTGAACAAAGATGACTTTGATGAAGAGGCTCGTGATGATCATTGCCGTGGTGATAATTTGTTCATTAGGCTCTGTGAAGGGTGAGGATATCACCTATCAGGAGGGATTCTGCAACAAGAAAATCAATCACCCCGGGAGCGATGAGGGGGAGATCACAAAGCATGTTGTCACGAGGTTGATCCAAGAGGGCAGTGGTAACCTCCAACATTACACTGAAGCTGGGTACTATGGGGTCGCGGCATGCAATCAGCAAATCTCGGAATATGACTGCGATGACTGCTTGATAAATGCTTGGAATGACCTCTTCAAGTGCTGCGGTTTAAGCGACAGCGCACAGGTGAAGCTCGCCGACTGTTGCTACCGTTTCGAGAGTTACCAATTCCCCAATTACTGGTAAGCCCAAACATGAAAGGCATTCGCTCCATCAATCGCCAGGGAAATTCTTAAAAATTTAAGTAACTCTTGAGGTGCTACGTGTGTTTTAACTTAATGAATAATGTTCTCGGTAGTTTTCTGGGACTATCGAGACGTTTCCACCAACTCCGTGATTCTCAATGATATGCCTTTGTATTCGCGGCGAGGTTTCTAAGCATAATCCACACCATCAGGCAAATGTTACGACAAGAGCAATGCGACGGGGGGAATTAAAGCTCTTGTATTATTTCATTACACGCATGCAACTGCAACTCGAGTCTCATCTGGCCTACATGAGTCGGGGGCCGGTAACAACTGTTAGTCCCAAACTGACTCAACTTTGAACTGTGGTAGCGACCAACGGTTGGTGCTGCTAAGTCCATGGAGAAGAATGCACTACGTGGAAAAGACAATGACCAGATTCGTCCCTACTCAAGAGCCTTCTTCACTCCACCTCACCTTGCAGCTGGGACGATTGAAGGGGGGGTCTCATGAAACACGATACTGAGTCGCCTTTTATGTGTAATGACAGACATTTATAGTCCACCCTTAGTTCGTGGCGAGGGGTCTCCTCCATGAATGTAGTCGCTACCCATGTCATGATACAGTATATTAATCTCCGGACGAACAGAAAGCCTTCTACCTCGGATTTCATTGCGACAACTAAGGCACGGCTCAAAAGGGCAGTTCGGACATCAACGATGCAAGTCCTCAAATCATATGAAATGTAAGTGTCATTCCTTCTGCCAACCAAACTCCCCGTTAGTTGATTGCTATTATGTGCTGGAAACTAGGATGCAGATACCTAGTCATAAGAGAAGAAATGTTGGACGAGATTATGAACCTTGATAAGCCAAGTGGTCTGCAAGCAGGTATCGCAACTGCAATTACCACGACAAGATGGACAACATCCGGCTATCTCCTCTTCCCGCATCTGAGGATACCTACGTTAAGGACACGAAACACATGGGAAGTTGGCTCGTCGAGGACTCCTTTGACTCCTCCTCCCAATCCCTCTGTCCTGTAATCGTGCTAGTTGATACTTTAACTCTGTTTCAACTTTTTACCTTCAACAAAACAATCTCCTCCTCGTTTTCACTTGATTTGCTGTCAGAGGACTGAATCTCAGCCTTCCCACCTCCCTTTGCTTTTCTGGTTATTGGCAGTTCCAACCCTGCTCGATCTTCCGGCGTTCCTCCAACAATTCGAAACCTTTTTCTGCCCAGTGTTCTCTCCTAGAAAATCTTGCCTAATTTTGCTTCTGCTTCCATCTTTGTCATACTGCTCTGCACTCCCAGCGGATGAAGACCTTGCATCCCGATCAGTCTCTTCCATCGGCCACTACGCCGCCTCCTAAAGACTTCCATACCATAAAACAAATTTAGTTGTCAAGCGATCTTTCTTTCATCCGAATAAGAACTTGTTGATGATTTCATCTTCATCTGTGACCGGCGGTCGATTCTCCCGCAAGCTCTAACCTTCCATTGAAGGCCCGCGATCCAAGCAGCAATAAATTTCCCCATCAGATGGATCCAACCTCAGCCTTGTCCGAACTAGGCTCCCGCCGGCAATCCAGAACAATCTCCGCAACTCAATAGAAATAACAACCGCCGCTATTCATAATGGTCAACCTTCTATATATATGTGGAGTCAAGAGTTGCTTAAAAAGAATGAATTGGTGGGAAAGGTGCCACTCTTGAGACAGAAGATACTGACACTGTTTCATTCCACTTCTGCTGGGGTCATTCGGGTGCGCATGCTACTTTCAAAAGAATTTCTAGCTTATGTTATTGGAAGGGATCGGAGAAGGATGTTCGCAATTTCATTCGCGTGAATTACGGTCAGAATCCAGTCGTCGGAATCAAGAGAACAAGAACATCAACGGAAATGGAGTGCGGCTGATCGGATCTACGGGAAAGGAAAGGTCCGGTCTGATCGCCGTCAGGGCAATCCTGAGCAAAATAAGATCGGGGAGATCGTCGCGATGCACAGAAATTCGATATACCATTACATAATATATCAATCATAATATAATCCTCTGTTCTATACAAAAAAAGGCCAAATTTCGGAAGTTTTACAAACTAAATCCACTGAGGACACGACTCCACTCAAGGCCGAGACTTGTCATCGACCTCGGGCGGAGAGGGCGACGATGTAGCGCTTACTTTGCTCGGGATCGGCGTGTTCTTCCGCGACTGGCGTTTCGTCGGGACTAGAACACACTCGTTCTCTAATTTCTCATCCAGACTGTTCTTGTCCTCGTCATCTTCCTCGTCGACGCTTTTGAATACCGGGTGTAGGTACGCGTTCTGCAGGTAAGCCTTCAGGTTCAGGTTGGGATCCCGTGCACGCTCCAGGGTGTCTTTCATCATCGCCTCCTGAGGGCGAACCATAAAACATGAGGCGTTCTGACAATAGTTGGATTTATTGAAGGACAGATCAGCTTAGATAGTCGACCGGGGTGTACCTGTAAGGGATATCGAACAAATGCAGGTTCATAGCGTCCCTGGCAATATTTATGGAATGCTATGGTGAGGATCGGGAGGGCAATCAAGAAGGGAGTCGACTGAGCAGCGTGCTTCGTAGCCAACAACCCCAACAAAAGCATCTGCGATATTACTAGCGCAACAATCACACGACCATGCACTTCTGGCCAGAACGCAGCAGCACTTTCGTACTCCTGGTTGTAGACATTGATGATCTGCATGGAACAATGGTCGAAGTACATATGTGATGCCAAAATCTGCAACTCTAGTCGAGGGTTCATTACTGCACTTTGGACATCTCAGAGCATACCTGGTGACGATACACGATGAAAGCCAGGCCAAAGAACACGATTATGAACGGAAGGAGGACGGGGGTCACTGCAGCATATACGAGGCCCAGTAAAAAGTATAATTGAATCTGAGGTTCTCCTGTGTTGAAACCAATGCTTCCTGGGTTCATCGCCTCTTCCCGATCCTTTTCAGTCTTTACCAGGAAAGTATTTTTCAAGTGGTATATTATCAATGGCTTCAGCATCAGAATTTCCCCAGCGACACCAGCCCATCCATCGACCATAATATAAGTTATAAAGAAAGTTGCTCTCTGAGGGATTGCTAAACCTATCGTTTTGGGGATCCTGCAAAAAATGGAGAAGGAAACTCGACGTTCATCACGATGAATATTCATTCCACACTGAAAACCGCATAGATTTCACAGAACTAGAAAAAAAACAGGCATTGGGAATTCCGGAGTTGATATTTCCATCAAACTAATAGATGAGAAATAAATGTTTAACGTACTGGGTTGGTGACTGATTGATGAAAGACTTCAGCTGGTCTAAAGCAGTTCCGATGATGACACTCGCAAGGAAGGTGTTGACAAGATTGAAGATGTAGTATTTAGATGCCGATCTCCTTTCGAGAGATGATAGAGATATAAAGCCTTCAAACTTTGCCATCAGCATGAGTATCGACGGCAAGAAAATCAGGAAAAGCTTCAAGGCGAGCCCAGGGAGAACACCTCCTATTAAGGACTTTATGACTTTACTGTAACCAGTAGAATTAAACAGGAGTGAGGCTTCAGAAGTAATGTAATTCGAAGCTTATCTGCGTTGTCAATGTGTGTGTAAATGTCATTGGATTACTCACAGTTCAATGACGGGCTTGAGGAATGGCAGCACTTTCTCGATTCCTTCGATGCTTGCAAGAGATTGCACAATAGTGATGGGTATCATGAAGAAGAACGTGAGGAAGAAGAAGGCAACACCCATGATCAGTCTCCTAACCGAGACAGAAACATAGGGAATTGCAAGATTTGGCCAATAAACGTCACGCGGCTCCGGAGCCCAATCAGTCAGCCACAAAGTCGGGTTCCTTGATTGTTGTGTCTGTGCACAGACAGCAGCTGCCCACCTTGTTTTGAAGGAAACAAATGCTGCTGGCATTATTGACTTGGAGTCGCTCGCCACTCTCTCTCTCTCGGTAGCTATCTGCATAAAGTATCAATCATTGACATGAAGTTAGGCCTCCTTAAGAGAATAAATAAAGAACGCAAACAGCAAAAGCATTTGCATACACATTATAGCAAATGGAAGCCTTACTTCTTCCGATGTCTTCTCAATTTCAGATGTGTAATACTCCAAAGCATCCACTTTTTCCCCACATAACCCGAGAAAACCAATCTGAACAAAACACAAATATGGGAAAAGGCATGCATAAAATAAAACCACTTTCTACAGAATGTTGAACAATTTGAAGGAGGAAAAGATTTTGAAAGAGAAGATGACTCTAATACCTTCCTCATTGGCCTTTTAGAATTGTTTCTAGAGTACTTAAGCTGGTAATAATCAAGCCAGTTCTGCATCGACTTCTTCGTATTAACTAAATCGGCCAGTTTGTTCGCATTGTAAACAACCTGCAAAAAAAACGAAGAGCGAGTCAGTAATCTAACACCACCAGATAAACAAATGGTTCCAGCATGAACTTGGAATTGAAAACAGACAAAGTAGCACATGGCCAAAGCATAAACCAACAGACTGCCCATCTAAATGTAAAAGTCAGAGAAAGGCAAACCCGGAACTTCCAACAACACACCCTGGGAAATTAATAGAACTTCTGCCAACCTGATGAGTAAGGTAATGATCTGGGTGATTCACAAGAAAAAAATGCTCGACAAGCTCGCTGACAGATTCATCGGGATCAGGTGGTACATTCCTCACAAGGACCTGACAAAGAATAAAATCTAACATGGGTTGTTATTACTTCCTTTATAGATCCTAACACGAGTCAAAGATGAAAAGCACCATCCTACCGAAAATTGGTCGGGGCGGCGTCGTTCCGAGGCAAGAAACTGATAACGCATGGAAGCAACCTTCTCATACTCCTTCAATAGAACATAGCAAGTCCAAAAGGTAAAGGCATAAGCCACTAGGATATGAGCCCAAAACCTGCAGGGAATAATTCATGAAGAAATAACTATAAGGAACAATGGAATAGATAGCTGCAGCATCAACACCTGAGAGCAAGCAATGGAATAATAGCCAATCCAAACTCAACGATATTGATAAAATTCAAAACTGTTTGCCCTAAATTAGCACGGCAATAAAAAATAGGATCACAAAATACCTACCAAAGAGTGGCTTGGAACAAAATTCTCTCTCCATCGGCCAATGAATAAATTCATTGCAAGTTTTCTCACAAATGGGTATCCATACCTGGGTGATCCTAACGGAACGTTTGATATTGAGAGCTTGTCGATATCACTGGCAGTCACATCTTTAAGTTTCGCCAACTCTATCGTGTTATTTGTCCAATTTACGGGCACCAGAATTGCCCATGCGAGGAAGGTAACTGGCACAAATACCTTGAGTCTGTGTACAGAACAAGCAAAAAGATCATCAGATGAAATGACTGCATAATTGAAGATTTTGAAAATAAATAGAAAGAAACTGCAACCAAAAAAGGCATAGAAAAACCAAACGACTTCAAGATACTTCTCTGATTAGACCCAATAAATCATACCCCATTAAGTAAATCCTCAGATAGACAGCAGAGTCCAATCCGGCATGGTCTATTAGTTCGGGTTCTGGCATCTTAAGTGCTGCTGGCATCCAATTTAAGAATCGTAGGTAGGATCGGAAGTCTAAGTTCACAAACTTGCTGACAAATGTTCCGGAATTGGTTGGATCGGATCGTAAACCCTTAAGATACCACTTTGGGAAGTATACTCTATCGTTGAAAGGCTGAAGCCTCAATACAGCAAATGCTACGAAGAATATTAGAGCACCGAAGATATTGACGGCTGCTGAAAGCCCAATATCCCTGAGAGTTGCCATCTGTTCTGTTTACGAGAAATCTCTCCCCAGCCAATCCTGCAGCGAGAGAAAACCAGGCCATTATCACTTCAGCCTAGGATACCACAGCTCAAGTCCATTTCAAGCAGTTAGAATGGAACTGAGAAGTCGAATCCCACGACTTCCATCACAATTTCCAACTTCCATGACCATTAACAGTCGCACTGCAATTCGAACACCAACAGCAAGCACAAGCTAATTCACCAAATTGCGAACCCCACATCGCCACAGACAAAAGTCAATTCTACTCAACAAGTTGACTCCAACCGTCATCACAAAGAGGACGACAGTTCCACAGTTACACCAGCGAACACGCCCACCCAGAAAGATCGAAACTTTACCTGGAACGACAAACCCCGCGGATTTGAACCGGAATCGGATTTCGCAATTCACCGCAAGAGGATTGGAAAACGATGCCCGAGGGGGAAACAAAAGCCGGACGGAAAAGGGTCAAACTTGACAGACAGATTCAAATCAGAACAGGGGGGGGAAGACACTTGGAATCACTTGAGGGACTAGATCAAGAAAGAACAATTCCTAATATCCTCCCTGGAATCAGTAAATATGCATTAAAGACAAAGAACAGCTCACGCCATCGCCATATCCCACACAGCAACTTTACCCTTTCCCTTCTAACTCCCCCCCACTTCCAAGAACAAAACAAAACCCACAAAATATCCGGAGACGAAACAGTCACTTTTGCCAGAATGATAGAAAAGGCGTGGGGTTTATCAAACAAAACGTAAGAGGGACGCGAGAGCAAACGGCAAGAGAGTGAAACGTCGGTTTTGATTCAATTGAATGACCGGGGACGGCGCCGTTTCGGTCATCACGAGTCTTTATGGCTCTCGGGAGAGCAGTTGGGACACGTGGGGTGGTCGACCCACAGACCGTTTACTTTCGTTTCAGCTTAAAATGGATTTGGGGGGGGGGTGTGGTGGGGTTGGGATTTCCGCTGTTTCGGACCGTGTCGGCATGGCGAGGCAAAAAGTAATAACGTCAAAGACAATTAAATTACTTGTGCAACGGTCACTTCGCGGGGAAACGAGACAAGGGAATTGAAGTCACGCGCGGCGGGTTTTATGTCGGCAGGCCCATGGTTCGAAATTCCACTCGACTTTTGATTAAAATATTTGACTAATCACTTCCGCATCAGTCTTTAGGACAACACCACCCCCCCGGGGGGGATGTCGTCGTGTCAAAAAATCAGCATGCTTTCAACTAACACCGCCCCCACCTCTCGTCTTTATCTTTTGAGGTTTCTACACAGGAAATAAGTGGATTTTAGGACGGGCTTATCATATGTTTTTAAAATTTTAATCTAATTTCAAGAACGATAATTGCTGTACCTCGATATCTACTCATCATTAACTTAATCCGTTTCGGTCATTCCTGCTGTGTTCGGATACGGGTCAAGATTTTTCTTTAAAATTGATTGGTTCGGGCTTTCTTCATCAACAGTGATTCGCTGGTTAATGGGCTTGGGCCCATTCACTTGCCCTCTCGGCCCATTCAGAGTATGCCTATATCTCATCGGCCCTTGCCTAAGTTATAATTTGACTTAAAGGGAAAAGGGGGCGGAGGGCAGCACCGTCTTTTCACTGATCCTCGACTGTTGCACCGACAATGAAAAGTTTGGTGACAAATGGAAGGTTTGGAAAAGAGAGCATTGGTAATTGATACACAAATGGTTTCATATCGCCAAGTAGAATCATCATAATACTTTTTTATCTACAGGAAGAATGATGTACAAGTTTTTCTCTAGGGGAAATCAATCTCTTGTAATTGTTCATTTTTTTATTGGGAGATGATTGCTAACTTCATTTTTTTAAGGAGTAAATTTAATGTCCTTTTCTCTCCCTGGCCGACGCGTTCAACCCCTTCAGACAGACAGACCTCTCCCTTCTCTCCCCCTCTCTTTTTCTCTTCCTCTGTGTCTGTCCAAATTCACTGCTGTCACCCAAGTTTTTCGAGAATATCACTTCCCCTTTGTGCACACCCTTTTTCCCTTCGCTGTAGTATAACGTTAATGGCTGCATTCTAAGGCCAACGACCTGTCCCACCACCCCTTTCTCTTCACGATGCAAAGGCTCCGACTTTATGCCTCACACTGAAAGGAAGAGGAGGCCTTCTTTCCTAGCCACGATGTCCTGGCAAAGGAGGCCTTTTTCTTCGTACCCAGCTCGTTTGCTGACTGGGTTCTTGTGGGTTTCCGTGATCCTTGTGCCCCAGCTGGCCATCGCCACCACTGACCCTGCTGACGGTGATAAGAAGACTTTTTTTTGCCTTTGGGATTTGTTGGATGTGCATTTCCTGTTGTTGTCGTGTTGAGCTGAACAAGCTTGAAATAAGCGCTTCTTTTTCTTCTTGTTGGGTTTTTGATGATTTGGTGGGTCTAAAGATGCCTCCTTTTTGTTTGCTGCAATCTTGGTTTGGGTTAAGTTTAGTCCACGTCGGTAATGTTTCCCTACTGGGTTCAAGCTTGCTCTGTATCTATGGAGAGTGCAGCGTGTCTCTTGCTTGCTTGGAAGTATTGGGATAATTTGGCGTTCACCCCTTTTTCTGGAAGAACGTCGGCCTTGTCCGTCAGCTGGAGTGACGACGATTAGTTTTAGCTTCGATTTGATGGCTATTTATTTCTTCCAATGGCAGTTCAAGCACTTCAGGGGATTTACAGTGCATTGAACAATCCTTTCCAGCTCACCAACTGGAAAAGCAGCGGTGGGGATCCCTGCGTGGAGTCATGGATGGGGGTGACTTGCAAGGGGTCATCTGTTGTCTCAATGTACACCCTCGTTGCTTGAAAAATGATCCTGAAAATTTCACCTAGTTTGGTTTATTTGAACGAGTGTCTGACTGAGGTTGTGCCTTTGACAGTCAGTTGTCTGGTCTGGCATTGAACGGTTCGATGGGCTACACTACCGATGCCCTCGTGTCGCTGAGAGTTTTGTGAGATGACTCTTCTGTTTTCCTGTTCTGTTCTTGCCAAGTATCTCTCATTATTCTTTGGCTGGATCACTGTTGATTGACCGGAATATGCTTTTTTATCTGCAGGGACATGAGTAACAACAATCTTAATGGTCAGATTCCCTATCAGCTACCTCCTAATCTCACGAGCCTGTAATGATATCGTTCAGCTTATTTGGTTCTCCTCGAGTGAGCAACACGTTTCCTTTTTGTCATCCCTGACATCTTTAACTAACAAACTGTGCAGGAATATTGGTGGCAATAACTTCACGGGGGACCTTCCATACTCTATCAGTACGATGTCTTCCCTCAATTATTTGTGAGTTCCATGTTTTGGTTCTTTTAATATGGAGTCTCGTTTACTGTAGTAGCGACGCCGTGACGATATTTGTCCAATGTGACATCTTATTTAACATGAATGATTCCAGGAACGTAAGCCATAACTCTCTCTCGCAGCCACTTCAAGACTTCTTCTCGAATCTCGGCAATCTTTCAACCATGTAAGTTTCCTCAAGAAGCTCGCGGAGTGGGAGCTTACTCAGAGTGTAGGATGTTGAACATTCTGAGATTCGTGTGTTAGAAACTCTGCTCTTGGACTTGGAGTGACAACTATGATTACGTTAAAAAATTAGCAGCCATGGAGGTTTTGATTTTGATTCGGGTGTTGTCCCAATTCACTGATGTAATGTCATTTGGGTGGGACGATCTCTTCTCTTTTTCCAAAACATAAATTGATTCTGTAATCAATTGTAGGGATCTCTCTTTCAACAATTTTTCTGGGAATATTCCTACATCCTTCGGCTTGTTGAGGAACATTTCTTCTCTGTGAGTACTCTGATGTTTTTCTAGTAAATTCTTCATGTATTTCATCTATCAGCCAAGTAGAGTGACCTTGAATTGTTTGCCGCAGATACTTGCAGAATAATCAGTTTACAGGTTCCCTTGATGTTCTTGTTGGATTGCCCTTGACTACACTGTAAGTTACCATTATCTTGTTTGAAAACCTTAGAGCACTTCTGACTGGCTTTCTCTTAGCATCTCTTCCTTTCCTACAGGAATGTAGCCAACAATCAATTTAGTGGATGGATTCCAAAAGAGCTTAGTTCTGTGCAAACATTTATGTAAGTGACTCAGGAATCAGCATTTGGCGATATGGCATCTCATATTTCCAATTATGAAAAAACTCGGTCCTCTATCTCGGTCTTTACTTTTAGTTTAACCTTTGTAACAGATACAGTGGGAATTCTTTCGCCAACGGTCCTGCTCCGCCGTCTCCACCTCATATTGCTCCTCCTAAATCCCACGGCAATTCTAATTCTGGAAGCTCGGGTGGTCAAGCATCAAATCCTGGCAAAGGATTGGCAACTGCAGCTGTTGTAGGCATCGTTTCAGGGTCAGCACTCATTCTCGTAATCCTTCTACTCGGTATCTGTTTTTGCTCTAGGAAGGCTAAAAAGCAACGTGGCGGGGCAAGAACTGCTGCCAGGGGAAGTCATTCTTCATCCAAACGAAGTGGTTAGTTACTCTAAATGGAAGAATTTTTTTCTTTTCCTCTCACATTATTAGTCCTCTGAGGAATGTATGAATTAGAAGCTATGTATGAATAATATTATTGTTAGTGTATTCTCGTCCATTATATATCTATTAGCTACATGATGTTGAATGATCTTTATTTTTTTCAAGGAGCCATTTGCGTCTATTGTTTGTTGGAATGTTCAGTCCATCAAATTTATTCTCTCTCCTGTTGCAGTTAGCAGTGAGACACATGAGCAAAGGATCAACTGGAGTTCTGCTGTTGCAGATTTGAAGCCTCCCCCAGTCGATGAGGTTGTACCCACAAAAAATGGATCCATTAAAAGGGTCAAGTCACCAGTCAATGCTACGTCATATACTGTTGCTACTCTCCAGTCCGCAACTAATAGCTTTAGCCCAGACAATCTCATTGGGGCAGGTTCACTAGGCCGAGTTTATCGAGCAGAATTCTCCAATAGAAAGGTACAAAGCATTCTTGATTGTGATTTGTTGTATGGTCAGAATAATGTTATCCTTTATCTAAATCATATGTGGATGTCAGTATTGTTATTTGGTGATTGTTTGTGGCTTGAGAGGCTGATCTTAGCCTTCTTCTTTTTATCCTCAGGTGATGGCAATTAAGAAGATTGATCATGCAGCTCTGCCGTTACAAGAAGAAGACGATTTCCTTGAAGCGGTCGCTAGCATGTCAAGTTTGAGGCATCCAAATATTGTCTCGTTGGCTGGCTACTGTGTCGAGCATGGCGAGCGCCTTCTCGTTTATGAGTACATCAGGAATGGAAACTTGCATGATATATTGCATTTTGCTGAAGATGGTGGTAAAACCCTCAGTTGGAATGCTCGGGTTCGGGTCGCACTTGGAACTGCTCGAGCTCTGGAGTAAGTTATGCGCCCATAAATCTCTGTTCTTGTTCTTTTCTTTTACTCTTCTTACTGTTATGAGCACCCTTTTTCAATTCTTGATAACTTTGTTCCTTGTAGGTACTTGCATGAAGTATGTTTGCCCTCGGTCGTTCATAGAAATTTGAAGTCAGCCAATATTTTACTGGATGACGAGCTTAATCCCCACTTGTCTGATTGTGGTCTAGCTGCGTCGACGCCAAACACGGAGAGACAGGTGCAGTCTCTTGTCAGTTTTTGTGCCGTCATTATTCTTCCGAAGTGATTGCACAGTCACTCTTTTCGTCTTGCTTCAAACTAGTCTTCATCTCGTGTCTCTGATAGGTTGCTGCTCAGATGCTTGGCTCATTTGGTTACAGTCCTCCTGAATTCACTTTGTCTGGAGTGTACACTGCTAAGAGTGATGTTTACAGTTTCGGGATTGTTATGTTGGAAATCTTGACGGGAAGGATGCCCCTGGACAGGTGCAAACTCTTCTGAATCATTATCCAGAATTACCATGTCAAATGCTGGTTTACTCACTATCTGAGGGGAATCATTTACAGGTTTGTTTTGTTCTGGTTTCTTTTTTTTTTCAGTTCAAGGGCAAGATCAGAGCAGTCCCTTGTAAGATGGGCCACTCCTCAACTTCATGATATAGACGCCTTAGCCAAAATGGTGGATCCTTCATTGAACGGCATGTACCCTGCAAAATCCCTTTCCCGATTCGCAGACGTTATTGCTCTCTGTGTTCAGGTAACTTTGGTCAATTCTCTCACAATGTGTACTTCGATCTAATATAAAATGTATTAATGCAGTCTTCCTCATGAAATTTTATCTTGCAGCCCGAGCCAGAGTTTCGGCCGCCTATGTCCGAGGTGGTTCAACAGCTGGTTCGCCTGATTCAAAGGGCGAGCATTGTCAAAAGGCCTTCCAGTGATGAATCAGGTTTTGCATACCGGACACCTGAACAAGAAGCAATGGACTTCAGTTTTTAACCCATCGCAGGTCCGACATGATTTCTCTCCAACTCTATGTTTTTGTACAGAATGTAATATAATCAAACAGAAACAAACTTCTTTTTGAACCATTGCAAGTAATATTGGCGCTGAAGTTGAATGCGATATTGAACTTCTGATCAGTCACCTTGAATCCTTATGTTTCTTCCAAGTTATCCATAGATCGGAAACAATTTCGATCTACTAAAAACATTCATGGGAGACAGAAACTCGACCACTTTTTCATTGTAGTCATGAAACCTCCAAAACTTCTCCATGAACTCGAAAGGACAACATAGTACCACCAGTAGGAAGATGGATAAAAGGACTTGTCTTCCGAGGAATACACATACATGGCCATAGCATCATCCTTTGCAGAGTCCACACCCGCTGTACAACCACTGCATACAATTTTTTTTCCCAAACACTAGATCTGAAGCATCACTGAAAGCTCGCTTGTCCATCAGTAACCACCCCCAGACATGTATGCTCATCGTTTCCGGCGCTTGGCTTCCACCTGTAGAAAAGGGACCCATATTTTATAACTAGGCAATTGCAAATGGCAGCACAATTAGCCAGCCGGAAATCTTTCCGATGTTAAAAACAGCCCAAGCTGCATAACCTTGGAAATGACAAGTCCACCTTGAAATAATTAACTACACAAGGAACACGGTGATGAAGAAGGGACATAAACATAAGTCATTTCACTCTCCTAACATTCACCACGCCTGTTCAGAACAATAATTCAGATGATTATTGGAACAATAATATGACACCAGCGTCGCACAAGAGTCTGAGAGGCAAACACGACACCCATCTTTAGTTCCCAACCAAAAAAATCAATAGATAGCAACATATCCAGACCAATGACTTCTGTTATGTAGCAAAAACAAAGGCGTCCGAGGCAGAACTTCGCAGTAAGGTTTCTATTCTACTGTTCCAGAAGTGGTCTTAGGCTTGGTAAATTTGGTGGTCGTAGATTATCTTTGACACGTCCTTAAACTTGGTTTAAGTAGCATTAGAAGAATGGTCAACAAAAATATTATAGGATGAAACCAAGACACCAATATGGGTGATCCCAAGAAAGACCGTTCAGAAGTTTGATAAGCACTAATGGACATTTCTTACAACGTAGGAGGGTTGTTATTATGGAAGTTAAAAAAAATAATCCGTCTTGTTACTTAGAGCGGAACCAAGTTTCGTAAGGGTTGTTATGTGAACTGCACCCACAATATGCTATCCAGATTTGAATATGTGGCAATTATTTGTTCTCACTGATCAAGTTTTCTAAGGTCCCTCCAAGTAGTTTTCCCAACCAAACAAGACCAAGGACCAAATATTCCACTGTCTTCTCCATAAAGATACTAACAATGATAAAGTGCTATAATCAAAGTATTAAATAACAAAGATATTTTCTTAAGACTAAGAAAGAAATTATGGAATATTTGCAGAGATGGTTATTGCACTCATCAAATTACAACAGAATCTATACCTTTATGTAATCCACAGGTGATGCAGCAAAGCCATTCTCTGCTCGTTTCACATCATCATCAGAGCATTCATCGCAGACAAAGTGATCAAGCTTCTTTGCCTCTTCAATCGTCAAGTCGACACATGCCGGATGATACCTTTGAAAAAAGATGGACAAAAATCATAATCTCCCTCCGGAATATGTTTAAGATAAAGTTTGAAAACAAAAGGTAAAGCTGAGTTCACAACCAAGCTTTCACTTTGGTGAAAAAAATATAATTACATGGAATTAATATTGCCAGCTTTGAGTTTCATGCATTGACTCATAATTCAATCCTCCCGCAACTTATTGATTGTTTTACACGCATTGTAGGTTAATTTACGGAGAAACATAGCACATCAACAATGTCTGAGCATACTAAAGCATGCGTCATTCCTGGGCCTACAAAAAATGAATCAAGTCTGACCTAAACCAAAATGCATTTCTAACAGTAAAGGCATGTACTAAAAAAATGATGTCACAAAACAAAACAATCACAATATGAAAGAAATACCAGTCCTTGCAGCCCTCACACTGCACCATGAGATCATCTGGATTGTATGGCATCTCACATTTGCAGTACCTTCATAAACCACAACAACTCAAACATGCATCAGCACCGTACATTAACAACGATAAAATGAAGTCGAATAGCTTTCCCAGAAAAAGCAAAAGCCGCGAGACTCACACTGCAACACGATCAGGAATAAACGCACCAGTAGCAGCCTTATACTCAAACCTGCAGTAATAATCCTCGGCACCAACATTCTCGAGCTTGGTGTAATTCTTGAAAGAATGCACGATGCATTTTCCCTCAATGGTGTGAGCACTTTGAACATCATAGTGATCGGACAGGAAGAGCTCCTTCGCTCCGTGGAACTGCCTCCTACCTCCGATAGACTCCTCAGGCCGGTAATACCACCTTACCTTCACCTTCACATTGTTCCTGCTGTCGGCCTCAATCTTCTCGATCTTTGCCACGTAAGGTGGCTTCCCCGTGTCCGAGGGTTGCATCAGCACGCAATCCCCAGCTACACACATGGAGTCACATTCACTCAACCACTGCCACAATCTTAATTTCTCAAACGTCACTCGCCAAAAACCAGATCAAGTGCTTCTTCCCTAAACCGGGAAATCCCCCAAAAAATGTGACTTTGGGAGAATGCGCCAGGAAAGGGGAGGGGAAGACCCATAAAGGGTCACTCACCACAAGGCTCCCCATCATCGGACAAGGAAACAATTTTGGGAAAGTTCGGGTTGAGGGGGGGAAGGAGGGGATTACCTCTGACGACCTTGTTGGTGCCGCGGATGGTGTAGGAGTCGAGGTCCCTCTTGTTGCTGGCAGAAGGTTTGGTGGGTTTGTTGGGCATGAGGCCCGGTCTGGTCTTGGCCATCTGGCTGCTTTCCGGATTCCGAGCTTAGGGTTTCTACAGGAAGGAGGGGAAGGAAGAAGAGTCAGATTCCAGGAGATTAGGGATCAGGGCGAAGAAAAACGAACCTTTGGGACATAACCCTAGCTAGAATTTTTGGGGGTTGAGAGGAAGGAAGTGGGACTTGGTGGGTTGGGGCTTTACCTGCGGGGGTGTCCTTCGGCTTGGCTGTCTGAACGACCTTCGGATCTAACCATCCACAAGCAGTTAAAGTTTATGTCTTATATAATCAACTAATTAATTAATTAATTATACTTTGCTATGATAGTTTAGGATAATTAAAATTCAAGCCCGCTTTTACTAAAAATAGTATCATTTTCCAATGGTTCCTAAAATAGCTTAATAGGCTTGGGCTTGATGTTTGATAAACCTATTGGGCTTCCCATGTAGAGGCCCATATTATAGTCGGGCTCGTTTTACGGCCCATGTTAACACCGAGGGGGTCCCGACAATGGGGATTGGGAGATAAACAAGAAAAGGAGGGGGGTTGTCGGCCGAAGAAGAAACCCAAAGAGTCCCGTCAAAGGGTAATGAGGACGGCGGGCTCCATGCATCTCCCTCCTTATTACCCCCGTTGTTTCACGAAAGCATCGAATATATTTGTTATCGATGGGATCGTTGAAAGATACAAAGAAAAAAAAAAGGAAGTGGTGCCATCGAACAAAGCATCAAATAATGCGTCTACCTGCTCCGATCCGGTCGTCCATCAAAACGGTGTCGTTTTGTTGGTGGTGGTAGTAGTAGTAGTGATGTCTTGTTTAAGCCAAAAGGAGAGGGGTGTGTGGGTGGGTGGTGGTAGGGTTTTTTCATCTTTTTTATTTCGCTTCAATGGAGGAGTTTGGGAATATTACTTGTCCCCTTATACTGACTGCTCCCACATACTCGCTTTTTGGGATGTTTTCATCAGGACCCTCTGAAAGTGATCATCAAAAGCAGGGGGGAATACCTAATGAAAGACCTTTTGTGTAATTACCCTCGAGATCACTGACTCTGCCCCCCCCCCCCCACCCTTTTGAGATTATGAAAAAGATCGTCTCCTTTTTCCTAAACTCAACTCGCTCATTACTTAAGCTGAAAAATATGATTAAACGCGCTAACCAAGATCTCAAATGTCACGCTTCTTGATTCCACAGGTTGCTGCTGCTTCATCTTATCACGGACCAATAATAATATTCACCCCCATCATCATGCAACAACGGAGAACTATTCATGGAAGCGACATAAAGTAGGGTTTCCTTTCCACGAAGACCCTTGAAAGAAAGTAAAACAACTGGGGTTTTTGCTTTCTCTGCTTGCTTTGCTTTGCTTATAGCCTTTCGCATCAGCCTTACGAAGAGGGGGGTGTTATAGGAGTGACGTACTTACTCACCCCGTTAAACCATAAGAAGTGGGTCAATTGTTTTCACTGGTTAAAACTCTCTGGACTCTTGTCAGACAGTCGAGGGCATTTTGCTTCCCGAGTCGACCATCTCCATACGTGTGACGTCGTGGGAAATGGCATTGCGTTCGGCCGAAAAACCTTTGGTTATTTCCAAGTTCCCATGTGAGGGTTGGGGGGAACTCGACGTGTTACAGGGATACAAATTATTGGAAAACGCCCCCAATGAAAATGAACCAAGAGGGTGGGAGGAGGGAGAGAGGGGACGGACATCTATGGTGATGGCTAAGGAAGAAGTAGGGGGGGTGAAGGTGTGTAATGTAGATGAAGAGACGTTCGAAGTGTCCCCCACGAATTGCTTTCCTTAACAGGCTTTTTGTCTCTTGGCTCTGATGAAATTACACGAAACGAGAGAACTCAAAAAAGTAATGGTTAAAAAAAATATACTGTAATCCACAGATTCTTTGCGACGATAAAGTGGGCATTCAAACAGACTCGGGATGTAAAAGAAGGAAATATTTTGAAACGTCGAGTTCAAATGTTAATAAAAGATCGAGGATCACAGCATGTTCAATAATCAAATGAGTAGATAAATCATGCAGAGTTCTTACACAATCGATCACTCTTGTCTTGACCCGGACAGACTTTCCTTAGCGAGAGAAAACATATAACCCTGTCCGATTTTAACCCTGCCACCTCTCCAACTAATGTAAATGCTCTTCTGGCAGCACCTGAATATTATTCCCTCTTTACGTCAACAGACATGAAAATCCCCTCTCTTCAATTATCGATCTTTCCCCAAAAGTGGTACGTATGAATTCATTTGCCCGAAGGGTTGAAATAAACGTATTAAAGAAGAACAAGAAGAAAAAAATATACTTTAAAGTGATTTAGATTTAGTAAAATTTTTTTATTTTTGTATCTACGACACCCTTGAACAAAATCCAATTAACATTTAGGGCTAGCAGAAACATTTTACCATTTGTAAAGGGAGGACCGTGTCCAGTTCCCATTCTCCACACACTACACGGACTACACAACCAGAACTCCCAGCAAACTGCAAATCTAACCAAACCCTTCCTGCAATTCTTTTACCCAAACGCATCGAGACGAAGAATGAGTGGAGCAATAAGAAGAAGAAGAAGAAAAATATATGATCATGGACAAAACTTTAGCGAAAGAGAGAAAATCCACTATTTCTTTAGAAACATTTGTCTCAGCAGTAGCAGGTCCTTTGACAAAGGGCCAGAGGAAGGCCGAAGAATAAGGGAATTTTGCCAGGTTTGCTTGACGTGGGAAGGCATTATTCCTCCCATCTTCGCCCCTGCCCTAGAATTTGCCAGTGAAAAAGCCCCTATCCCTCCTATCCATCACTTCACTTCACTCTTCTATTATTAACAGCAGCTCTCCACTTGAGTTCATAAAACAGAGAGATCCCCCTTCGACAGGGTTTCCCCGTGATGTTATTATTACCAGTTTGACGGGGAGGCCGTGGTCGGTGTTGTCCGAAAGAAGAGAGGGTGTTCGAGGGGACGATATGGAGGTCGGTTCCAACAGCGAGTCTTGCTTGATCATGTGTTTCGGCGACAGCAACAGCAACAGCAACAGTCGTGCTGCTGCTGTTGGAGATGATGGTCTATGCCCTATGATCATTACCACGCCTACTCCTCCTTCCCATCACTGCAACTTCAACTTCCCCATCCCTCAACCGCCTGCATCGACCGTCTTCATGGAAACCGACCATGCTTCCTCCGCGGCTGAATCGTCGTTTTCTGCTGTCAAGGCCAAGATCATGTCTCATCCTCTCTACCGCCGTCTCCTCGCTTCCTACGTCAACTGCCAGAAGGTTTTTGACTTCTTTCGGATTTAATGCTATTGCCTTCTCATTTTGTCAAAAGAAAGCCTTTCATTTCTCCAAAAGTTATCGGACCTCCTCTTTTGTGAAGATGATAGTAGCTACCAACTTATGTTGTGGACTAAAAGGGAAGAAGGTCGAGTTCGGACTGCGGGAGAAGTTTGCTTTTGAGGGTTTTGTGATTCGAGTTTGCTCGACCTATTCTTGTAAAGTTTGCATAATTGCGGGTAGTTATTATAAGGAAGGGGGTGTTTTTGATTAGGTAGGGGCGCCACCGGAAGTGGCTGCAAAGCTTGATGAAGCCTTTGCGGCGGCGAAGTGGAGCGGGAGTGGTTGCGTGGGTGAGGATACGTCTTTGGATCTATTCATGGAGGCCTACTGCGAGATGCTGACCCAGTACGAGCAGGAGCTGTCCAGGCCCTTCGATGACGCTATGCTCTTCCTCCAGCGGGTCGAGTCCCAGTTCAATGCACTCACCCTCGCGCCTCTCGACTCTTCTGGTGGCTTCCTTTAAATGCGTGCATCTTTCCTTTCGGTTGAAGTTAAAAAGATGGATGCGGTGTCTAGGGTTTGGGTTTTTCAGTGCCTTGTTTTCGTGTGCTTTGGAAGATGCGAGATGAATTTCTTTGTGTTTTACCATGACATTCCAATTGCAGTTCTTAGTTCGATATCTCTTCGTTTTGATGGTGAAATTCCTCTTTCCTCTCTTTGTTAGGCGGATGTGTGAGATGATGTGACAAGGAATTTTCATTTCTGCTGGCTGAGGATAAATATTCTACCGATATCGGGTTTGCAGTAGTCTCTTGTTGTGCGTGCTCGTCGCATGGTGTATTTCAGACCATTCTTTGGTGCGACAACACATTTATTCGCTAAATTTCTTGCTTTTAGCGATCAGTCGCACGCATGGTTTCTTTTCCTGACGTGCACTTGGCCTGTCTTTTTGTTGTTGATGTTGTTGCCGGACCGCTAGTGGGGCTTGGATTTACTTCATGGTATGTCGAATTCTCAATTGAGTTGGCATGGGGGTGTTTGTAGTTTTCAGTGATGCTGTGGATCGGAATGCCTTGCCAGAAGATGGTCTCACTGGGTACGGCTCCATTGATCCCCTAGCGGAGGACAGTGAACTGAAGAGCCAGCTGCTGAGGAAGTACAGTGGGTACCTCGGCAGCCTGAAGCAGGAGTTCATGAAGAAAAGGAAGAAGGGCAAGTTGCCTAAAGAAGCCCGGCAACAGTTGTTGGATTGGTGGAGCAGGCACTACAAGTGGCCTTACCCTTCGGTCCGTAATCTTCACTTGCGCATTATTTTCAGGCATCTTATTGCAAGGTGCATCTACTGACCCCGTTCAAGCCTCTTATCTGCCACAGGAGTCGCAGAAGCTGGCTCTCGCAGAAGCAACAGGGTTGGACCAGAAGCAGATAAACAATTGGTTTATAAACCAGAGGAAACGCCACTGGAAGCCGACGGAGGACATGCAGTTGGTGGTGATGGACGCCGCTCATCACCATCATCTTCACCCTCACTACTACGTCGACAACGAGCTTGGGAACCCATTCCCCATGGACATATCATCTCCCCAGCTGCTCTGAACGTCAACGCCTGATGAACCCGTTTTGTCCCCCACAACTTGTCATGCATTTGACTAGTAGACCGTCCTAATGATGCAAGTCTTATCTTCTAACAGAATGATTAGTTATCTTATGCATACCAGAAACTGGTTTGTACAGCCTTTTGCTAGCATTATGTACTCCCATGGGCCTAGTAAGGGCTCCAAGGAATTTCCTTGGCCCGACTCGGCCGGACATTGTCATCTAGCCCCCTGTCGATTCAAGTACCCTCGGAAAAGATTACTTTATCTGCAGCCAAGAATGTGCAGAGTACTTCTGGACCCTTTTCGGGAAACTGGGTAGGGGGGGGTAGACTTTAATTTTGAAATCTGTCTGATTTGAAAAAGGAGAAAGGGCCACAATTCCAACATGAGGGTAGAGGGGAGACATAGCAATGTGAACCTATTAGTAGTACTCTGCTGGGAGAAGCTTGGCCATGTGCTTGCATTTAATCTGCTGGGAGTCTCCTCATTGCCAAATTAGGCAGCAAGTCCTCTGCAGCCAGCGACCCATGTGTGCTTTTTCCCTGGTTTGAACCATTTGATTATTAAATGTTTCATGGAGATCAAGCATCCCGGGCTCAGATGAATTGGTCCTATACTAGGTAATGATGGGTTGGTGCTAATGATAGATTAATGATCAGAGGGAATCTTTTTCTTGGGTTGTTGGCTGGTAACACCCTGGAGTTCTCCTCACATTCCCACTTGCAGCTAATCATCCCCCTGATAAACATCCCCCTCCATTAATTGAAATCATCTTACAAGAGGCCACTGACAAAAGTGACAAGTTGATGTCGGGGGGAGGCCTTAGCTGTCTTGTCCGGATATAACTAAAAGAATATATCATTGCTTTGTGTTATTTTATCTTTCTTTTCCTTCAGGGGCTCTGTTCTGTTCTGCTCTGATGACCTAAAGAAAGAGGCCACCACTGCTCACTCGTGCGGAGTTGTCAATGCATTTCTGGTTTTAGGACAACGATAGGAGTGGCTTCCTATGACAAAAGGTCAGGAATCCACGCATGCCAATGGGAGGGAATTCCATTTTCCAAATCCCAGCAAACAGGATAAAGAAAAAAGCATATAAAATGTTGCATCGATTTGGAGACTGCTTGCAGTTTTTACAGCAATGGAGAAAGCAGAGGACTTCCGATGGTTGACACGGGAATTCTTTTTTAAACGAGGAACGAAGATTCTGACTTTTCTTTCTTGACCCATTTGTACAGATTATGAGGAAGAGGAAAAGAAAAGTTTTTTTAAGACTTTGACATCACTAACATTTGCCAAAGTGTAGTCCAAGGCTTGGGGGCATTAGTCTCTTCGTTCTAATTAATGCACCTTCTTAGTGAATATACTGCGCAAATTGAACATGTTACCGCTGCTGCTGCTGC
Source organism: Melastoma dodecandrum (assembly GCA_029817715.1). Lineage (NCBI taxonomy): Eukaryota > Viridiplantae > Streptophyta > Magnoliopsida > Myrtales > Melastomataceae > Melastoma > Melastoma dodecandrum. The sequence goes on from JARUPY010000182.1 coordinate 702,534, forward strand.
CAGAGACGCTTGTCCCACCGTTTCCGTAACTGGAGCATGCGGTGGCGTGGCCGAGGCCAACATTATCGTCTTTTCGGCAACTGAGATGATGTCGATACCCGATGCACATGGGAACGTTTAGGTTCAGGACCCTGGCCTTTCGGCTGCCTCCACTCCCCCTGGGGGACTTATTAGCCGGTCGTAGTTCGCCCCAGTCCGTCGATGTCCTTGGACTTCGTTTCACCTGCCAGACAGGGTTGGTCCGTCCCAAATGCACTCCCGGTCGAGCCGGGCTGCCCGGCCACTTCCTGGACTTGGGGTCGCCGCCGGAGTTGCTCCTCGAACAGGGAGCGCTGCTGACTCTGCGGGCGCTCGTCGCCCTGGCGCCCAACCTCGGCCGAGCAGCGCCATTGCCCTCGGATCTGCTCCTCGAGAAAGGCCACAGGTTTATGTTGAGCTCGGCCAAATTACTCGTGCCGTGCCTCTTCTCTTTCCTCTGCTTCTCCCGGTCCTTCTCCTCCGGAACAGGAACAGGGCTCTTCTTCTCACTCTTCTTGAAAATGTCGGTCCATCGCTTGGAAGTACTGGGAGGATCGGTAGCAGGGGTGTCGATCAGCAGGGGACTTGGCTCGATGGGGGCATCCCGGGCCACCTCAGGCTCGGCCGCCGGAGGCGGGCCACCCTCTGGCACCGGCTGGTTGAGGTGTAGGAGATGGAGAGGGAGGAGGACGCCGTCTAGGAATAGCTGGTCGGCGGAGAGGAGGTCGGGCTGGGGCTGGGTGGGGTTGCTGAGCATCCAGAACTCGAACTCTGGGGAGTTGGAGCTGGACGCGCTGCTGCTCCTCCTGCTGCTGCTACACGGGGACAGCATCTGTTGCTGCTGCTGCTGGTGTTGGTGGTGGTGATGCCGGCGGTGGTGGTGTAATAACAGAGGAGGGGTCTGAGTAGTTGGGTTTTGATGATGCAGCATGGCGATGGGGGGATGTGTGAATTGCCTGAGGAAATGGAGATGGAGGGGAAAGGGATAGTCGGGAAGGATATTGGTGGGGGCGATGGGGATGGGGTTTTGGGTTGATGGGGGTAGTGATAGAGCAGAGCAGGGAAAGAGGGAGGGTCCTCTTGCCTTGTAGCTTTTCTTACAGTAGTAGTTTTATGTTTATCTATTGAGGTGGGGGAATGTCTGCCCGTTTTCCAAGTTATCGAATTGGATGCAGGTGAAGAGGTTGAGGTCATCCATCAGGTTTGGAAGTTAACTCTGCATCTTGTCTTCTTGTGTTTTGTGCCTCTGCATCTGGTTTACATGCCCATCTCTTAACTCCCATCTCCATCTGTGGGTTCTGTTACTACAGTTATGAAAGGCTGGTTCTGTTCTTACTCCTGACCCCTCCCTCCCTCCCCAGCATCAAAAAGTAAACACAGATCCAAAAACTGTCATCAATCGAAGGTTAAACGAGAGGTGTAAACCAGAACCTTAGAAATCTGCCCAACCCACAATATCTCCTTGTTCTAATTTAATGTTGTTTTTGTTGTTTAGCCCTTCTGTTTCTTCCATTTGTCCAAAAATGACTTTATCCAAATGGTCCCCCCCTCCTCTTTCATTATCCTTGTTGTTATTTTGGCCCTCATCCCGTTTGTTTGCTAATTTCTTCTCACTCTCTTCCGCATCTTGATTGGGCATGATTTTTCCTCCTCCTTTTGGGAGTTCACCCACGTGCTCCCCTCAGCACATCACTCTCAGCGATACCATACGAGTATTATATCATCGTATCATCAGCACGGTTGAAGCTCCAACATGGGGTGTATGTGTATTCTTAGATTGGGGTAAGCTTTCATTTGACATAATCATTTGTGTACGTGGAACTCAACAGGCAACAGGCAATGCCCAGATCCTAAGCTCTTGTGATGGGGTGGGAGAGTAGGGTTTGGGTAGAGTAGACAGTAGAGTAGAAGACCAGAGATCGAGTTCATTTAGGCCCGTAGGTTGTCTCCATTTAGTTTCATTGAATTGCCACCACATGGGTTTTTGATGGCGAGATCTGCCCCCAATCGTCCATTCTCTACTCTCAGTTGGGCCGCCGGAAATTGTCCATCCCGACAATTCATCGCCCGGCAACTCCCAATTTGTGACTTGGTCTTGGGCTCCCCCTAAAGGCCTTTGTCCGAAACTATAATTGCAGTGCTGTTTGCAACTTGGTAGGGTGTCAAAGGTCAAATGAGTGTTTGGGGGTAATCAAAGGCGGATGCTGGAAAATCTTGTTGAGTTGCGCTTGCCTGTTCGGTTTCTTGGAAAGCTTGTGTAGCTTAAACCAATCCATTGGCTCGGTTGGAAATAGTCGTCGACGAGGCGCTATACGTAAACACTACCATGTCGAGAAAACATTCCCTTTGTGAAAACATATCTGCTGCTCCACTCCACTGGAGAATATCTAGAGGTTTTGTGGGTGCAAGATCTAAGCATGTGCCTGACCAGGGTGCTCGTCCCCCCCCGACCCGCCTATTATGAAAGGAGTCACCGTGGCGCAATAAAAGTAGGAGCACAGTCGATTGCTCGACAAATCCCGGTGGACCATAAGAAGGGAACGGCGTATGGAATGGATTAAGACGAAGGGGACCTTCTTGAAGGCATGTGGTGCTCGGCTGAATGCAGAGAAAAAAAAAACAAAATGAACCCATACCTCCTGCCGGAGTTGGTCTACATTACACGATACACAAGGCAGTGGAGGACGAAATCAAGGATCCTACTGTCGACGAACTTAATACTCTCACACGTACGTTCTCCCAGATTCATTCATGGAGCTTTTGGTGTGTCCTGCAAAGGAGAGGAGTGGAGGGACCAACCGTGCGACTGGAACAAAACAAGGGGGAGTTGGGATAACTTCTCGTCGGGACATCATGGATCGTATGTCCATTCATCTCTTGTCCTTCTCTCTTCGCAAACAACCAGTCCCATAAAATTTCACCTCAGAATCTCAATGTTTAGCCCTTTATTTGAACAGAGTGGTCTCCTGCATCGGATGCCGAGCAAGACTATTTTTTGCCTGCAGCAAGTTGCTGTGAGCTAGAAAAAGCAACGACGCAAGACACTCGTAAAAGGGGAATCCGGAACTCATGCGGGACGTGGAAATTTCGAGAGCATCGGGTTAAAACTTGATCTGTTCGTTCCCTTCAATCCCCAAAAGGTGAAAAGGAAAGAGGATAACGGCCTCTGTGTATTCAATTGTAACCTGCATTTGTTTAACCTGCACTTCTAGTACATTCATTCCTCGTCCCATGGTTTCAGGTTAGTCCGCCGTAATTCGTGGTCGGCGTCGAATATCACGCGTCCAAAAACAATCTATAGGCACCTCGGTGAATGTAACTCACTGGTTAATTATATAAAATCATCTTAAATCTGTACGTAATTAAACAAGAAGTAACATAAACCATTTTCTTAAAGTTTACTTCTTTGGCAGAATTATCTAATAATAATAAAGAAACAAGAGAAATGAAAAAGTGACCAAGGCCCAACAGATGAAAATGCTTTATGGGCCCCGGCCCACATTCGATAGAAAGAGGCGTAAACAATAATCACCTACGCAACTCCTCACGTTTACAATCCTATACACGTCCCCACCGACATGCCCGCGTCGAGTCTGTCCGAAAATTAATAATATCCTGATTTTTATTTTATTTCATTAAAGTAAGAGGTGACTTTGTCCACTTCCTCAGCCAATTCGCCTCCCGCATGCCCCCCAATCAAATCCTTTTTCTTGCTCTTTCAAAAATATTTTGAATTCCCCCCCCCCCCGGGCAACTCATTCTTTCTTTGGTGGGAGACGTCGGGGCGAAGCGATCGCCGCCCGCGGAGATGAACGCGCCCTCTTCGACGGGTTCTTGCTCCAGGGAGCACCGCCAGATCTACCAGGAGTGGTTCGATTTCGCCGATTCAGGTCCCCATTTTTGCTGTTCCACGGACCGGATGATCGGGGACGATTGTTTGTCGTTGTTGTTGACGATTGTTTGGTTGATTTTTTTTTTGTGAGGATGTAGATGGGGATGGAAGGATTACGGGGAACGATGCGACCAAGTTCTTCAAAATGTCGAAGCTCTCCCGCCAGGAGCTCAAGCAGGTCTCCTATCTCCTCCTCCTCCTTTCGTTTTCCTTCTCCTGCAAGTTACGGAGAGGTCGGGTGTTTGGGGGAGGTTCATGAGTTAAGCCCCCCACACCAATAATGGTTTGATGGTTGCCGATTTCGTTAGATCGTCAGTTGTGAACTCAATTCAGTCGTGGGGTTAGTTGTGAACTCAATTCATTTTCTCAGATGTTAAATGTGTCTTTAATGTATCCTCTCGATGGATCAGCTCTTGGTCAGGCTGTGGCTTTGGCTTGGCATGTTTCTAGTGTTTAAGGGGTTCACTGCAAATCTCAAAATATTTTCTTTCTTTTTTCTAAAAAATAATCTGAATCTACCAAATAGGAAGGTAAACGACTTCCACTTGAAAAACTTTCCACTTCCTTGGCAGCCCGCAATCCATATTTGATTGCGAGTGCCAATGACTTCCTCTTGACATTATGAACACTGACAATATTTCTTCCTATCCCTTTTCCTTTGGTTTGATCTGTGCACAGGTTTGGGCTATTGCTGATTCCAAGAGGCAGGGATTTCTGGGTTTTTTAGAATTTTGTGTCGCTATGCAGGTCAACTCCTACTACTTTTTCTACTCTATGGCTGGGAAATTTTTCAATTATGGTCACTGATAGCGGATACTTACTTCTACAAGCAGTTAATTTCTCTGGCGCAATCCGGGGCTCAATTGTCATCAGACAGCTTGGCCTGTTTAGGTAAGTTCTCTGTTATCTCTCTCTCTCTCGCGTGATCTTTCATATTTGCTTTACCAGAAACACGGGTTTCCCATTACCATTGCTCCAATCACTTCGTTCTTAAGACTGAGCTTTCAGACTGTCTTATCTTTCTTGCATTTCTTAAAGTTGATTAATATGCATTCCTAGTAAGTACATCTCATTTGGGCATACTCTATTGGTAGAGAACGTTGATCCACCTACAATGGAAGGACTCGACACCCTTACTGCAGTGAGTGAAACGGCTAATTTCCCATTTTTGAGTTTTCAAATGCAGATGAATGACTTGAACTATTTTGACTTTCAATTATCTCAGAGAAAGAAACCATCGACACCTTTCAATGATCCTGAAACAAACGGTATGTAGTTCTGCTCTTTTGTTCGTCTTCAGGAATCTGGAGATTTGAATACGTCCTTAGAGAGTGTGATTCTTCTTCTTCCAAAATTTAGGTACTAGTTTATCTCAGTCGGCACCATCACCTCAATGGTTTGCTCCAAAATCTGGGACAAAGGTACTTAAAAATCCTGCAGCCGGTTGAGTAGTTTTCCCTATCTATTTATTCTCTTTCCAGCTCTACCACCTGCCTTTTCATGCCTCAGGTACATCAAACCTCTGTAACATCAATTATTGATGGACTAAAGAGATTGTATACAGAAAAACTTAAGCCCCTTGAAGTAACTTACCGTTTTAATGATTTCGTGTCTCCTTTGCTGGTGAGTCAAGTTACCATAGTGATGTTTCTCTTGCACTTTTATATCCCGTGTATTTATTGATGGACAATTATGCATTTAATTATGCGCAAACAAAGTAATCAGAAGTGTTTCGTTTTCAGACAAGCAGTGATTTTGATGCAAAGCCAATGGTTATGCTCTTGGGTCAGTATTCTACTGGCAAAACAACTTTTATAAAGCATTTGCTGAAGAGTGAATATCCAGGTTAGTCGATGACTTGTCCTTCCCCAAATTAACATGGCGGGCTCGTTCTTTAAGTTAACTTGTTATCTCTACTTTCTCAGGAGCTCATATTGGTCCAGAGCCCACGACTGACAGATTTGTCGTTGTGATGGTAAGTCGAGATTGTTATATATATATATATATATATTGATTTTAGTGCCTAAGACGTAAGCTCTATGCAGTATGTTAAGTTTCTGCTGCACCATGTTAGAGGGTTGCCTGTGTCAGCACTTTATTTTAGCTCCTCAGATTTTGTAGTAGAACATTCTCTGAAACACTTTGCCAGTTGACCACATGGTTTATGACGATGGGCACAAAGTGGTGACTGCTGTGATTCACTCGATTTATTTGCAAATGAATTATGCAATTGTCAGTTCCTTGACTAATCGTACACATTCATTGCCTTTGGTAGTTGGCATGTCTCTTTCCTATTAAGAAGCATGCACATGCATTAATCTAATGTGTTATGACTGCTGTCAATAATGATCCACTGTGATACTTGTCAAGTAATCTTTGTTTTTGCTTGCTGATCGCTATTCCTCCTTTTTAACAATCTTGGACCACTGCCATTAGTCTGGTCCTGATGAGAGGAGCATCCCAGGGAACACAGTTGCTGTTCATGCTGAACTTCCTTTTCATGGCCTGTCAAGTTTTGGGGGATCATTTTTGTCGAAGTTTGAGTGTTCTCAAATGCCTCATCCTGTGAGTATATGAAATATCCGAACTCATTGGCACTCATTGGCTACTTCTTTTGATGGCATTTGGTTAATTGGTTGCAGCTTCTTGATCAAATAACTTTTGTTGATACTCCCGGTGTTCTGTCTGGAGAGAAGCAACGGACACAAAGAAGCTACGATTTCACTGGGGTCATATCTTGGTTTGCAGCCAAATGCGACTTGATTCTTCTCCTCTTTGACCCCCATAAGCTTGATATCAGTGACGAGTTCAAGCGTGTCATTTCATCTTTACGAGGGAATGATGACAAGATACGTGTAGTTCTAAACAAAGCAGATCAAGTTGATACCCAACAGGTAACGTTATTTGGCATGGTCGATGTTCTCTTTCAAGTAGATATTTCTTTTTGTTCACATGGTCTGTGTTCCCTATTTTTATCATATGACATGGCTGTTGTGCAGTTGATGAGGGTTTACGGAGCTTTGATGTGGTCGCTTGGAAAAGTACTTCAAACTCCCGAGGTTGCACGTGTCTACATAGGGTAGGTTGGATATGCTCCAATTGGTTGTAGTTTTCATCACTTAGATCAACGTTGGCTAATCTGTTTCAGTTTAACCTGTTCCCTAGCTCATTCAATGACAAACCGGTGAATGAAGAAGCTGTTGGTCCTATTGGGCGTGACCTGTTTGAGAAAGAACAAGCTGACCTCCTTGCAGACTTGATTGATATTCCCAAGAAGGCTTGTGATCGCCGAGTATGTTGGGGGCTTAATACTTATGTTCCAGATATGTGCATGCGTTCGAACTACTCTCCTTCTGATTACATATGGATTCTGTTTTTCAGATCAATGAATTTGTGAAGCGTGCAAGGGCTGCTAAGATTCACGCCTACATTATAAGTCATCTAAGGAAGGAAATGCCTGCAATGATCGGCAAGGCAAAGACTCAGCAGAGACTTATTGATAATCTGGAAGAGGAATTCGGGAAGGTATGTCTCTTTATCTCTGTTTGTCCGATCTATGTCACGTCTATGCCCCATCAACACGATAAACATTGGAGTGAAATCAGGTACAAAGGGAATTCCATCTGCCCGCGGGCGATTTCCCGAATGTGGATCACTTCAGGGAGGTCTTGAATGGATATAGCATCGACAGATTTGAGAAGCTGCGGCCGAAAATGATACAAACTGTCGACGACATGCTCGGATACGAGATCCCGGATCTCCTTAAGCATTTCAGGAACCCTTACGATTGAAAGTCTGGTCTCTGGACGCATAAGGTGGCATGCTTCCGGGTGGTACCAAAAGTCATGATAATGCTGTCTGCTGTTTTTGTTCATAACATACTTTCTGGAACTCCCATTACTCAATTTTTTTCGAGAAAAACTAGGTTTCGTCTGTTTTTCTTAAGTATGAGTACTGAGTTAATGTGAATGAAAGCACCTCATGATGATACAAAAGCTAGCAGAATTCTGATCAGGGGTACTAAAAAAGCTTGCATTAGATACACGTTGGAATGTAATATAACAAGCAGTTCTACAATTGACAAGCAACAGAACTTACTTACACTTACTGGATAATTAATAAAATTAACTGGTTATTAACTCATACCAAATCCTAGAAAGGGGGAACCTCCGAGGATGCGATCTTTGCCAGCATTCCTCGGAGCAAGGCCTGCACTTTTTATTCACATAATCAAAACTTGCCACCTAGAGTAAACAGTAATATACAACGATCTTCGAGCATTGGTCTCTGTCTGACCTCCTGACTGCACAGCTTCGATAGTCCTGGGGACCTCGGTTATGCTGATCCAAACTTGTGACTGCAGAACCTGGGAAGCACTTGATGAATGGGACAGACGCGATAATATCTGCTTCTATATTTCCTAGACACAGCGCCACAGGAGATCGAGAGAAGACCAGGAACATTCACACGTTGACAACTTCATCGTCTCTACTGTCTTCGCATGTTACAATAATCCCTTCCACGTAAGTGGGTAGACAGCCACGTAACCATTGACAGCCCGTTGAGACGGGCTCAGTTGGCGGAACGACCATAAGCACGTTATCTTGACGCCGCACGATCCCCATTACACTCACTATGCTTCCTTCTTTGATGTACCTAACCACCAAGAGGAGAGATATAAATCAAGAGATAGAAACAATTCAGTTAAATATTTTTGCTCAATATACCCTTCAAGCAAGGCCCTTTAATCTCTGCTGACAGATTTAGGGCAATAGATGAATACCCTTCTTTGAGGCGCATAATACGATCATCACTGGAGAGATTGCGTTGAAGTAGCCATTGCAGAAAACTTGGGGACAACTCCTTGTTATCTTTTGTCACATCAACAACTGTAGCAGGCTTAACAAAAGGAGCAAACTTTGCACCATAACCAGCTTTAACTAACGCCCTTAATCCAGATTGGAAGTCGGATATATAGAAGTCCGCCACATATTTCTAATCATGAAACAGGATCAAGATTAGGATAGTGGTGCCTTTGAACAAAGACGATAGGAACTTTGCTTGGACTGCTTTTCCACAACAGAGTAAAATAGTACTGTCTAAGTAATAAGCCAGTTTTAGGCTGTACCTCAGAGTATCGGCGCCCCCATGAAAAGAACCGATGCTTGGGGTGGGCAGTCTTTCCTCTGCAGCCTCTATACTCATACAATTCCGTAGAAACATAAACACAGCGTTGAACTTTTTTATAAGGAGATTCCAATGGTATGCTGCCGCAGGTAACCACCTACCAAAACAGAAGATGCCATCAATAAATGCACTTTCTTAAGTCATGTTGCTAATGGAACCAGCTTTATACTACTGCAGGCGCAAGTAACCCAAAACCCAGATTATAACCTTCTACGCTTATTCATTGCAGGCAAATGAATGCGTCATGCAAACTCTGAAAGAGTTCTTAACAACCATTTCTAAATGGCCGTTCCATGTCGCAGTCAAATTCTAGAAATATATACCCAACCAGAACTCATGCCATGATACACAGTGACAAGATCTTCTAATGACCCGACAAGCCGCCATCAAACTTCAGATCAAAGAAAGCAGGAAGTCGCCCACAAATGGGCAAATACATGCCACAAAAGACTTTCCGTTTCAGGATTTTAAAAGCTTGCCCATCAGGATTAAAATATGAAGCTGGCGATGACTGATTCCATTGACCAGAAGAACCGGAAGAAACGAACACAACAAAACATCAGTTACTTAATGAAACCAGAATACGTACGAGGATGTCGGTTACATCACTAAGGCTAAGAAGGGCTCAATAAACGCATGGTGGTTCAATCGACAACAAAATATGAACTTTTTTGGCATCAGGATCTATCATCAACTGAATCAAAGAAAGGAAGTTAAGAAGGCAGGGAGGCACATACCCCAGAAACCTTGACATATTGGCCATCAACAGCACCCCTGAGCTCAGTGTCAGGATGCCTCTTCACATACTCCAACAACCCTTTCCTCCTCCAGCAGTAATTCCATCCAAACACCAGCAGCACAGGCCCTATCACGGCGGCAACCACCACCAGGATCACCGCCTTCTTCACCGCCGCCATCAGGAACGCCCCCACCACCACCCCCATCGCCACTACCACCACCGCAACCCACATCACCCCCTTGGACAACCTGTACCCAACTTTCACCCCTTCCCCGCTCAAGTTTGTGACGGCTGACCCATAAACTGTCTTGGCCGGAGCACCCGTCCCGTCGAGCTGGCCAGACCTCCTGCCCGAGGGACCACCCGGACCCGACGCAGGCCCGGAGGTAATCAATCCGGTCGGCGCAAGTGGCGTCAGCGGACCAGAAGTCTTCCGGACCGGCCCCGAGTTGGGCCTCGAGACTTGGCCGGAGTTCTGCCCGGATCGGACGGAGCCGCTGTTATGCTGAGAAGACGACGAAAGGTGGGAGTGCTTGAGGGGAGGGCCGTCGCCGAGGGGAATGTCGAACATCTTGCCGAGCTCCCCGGACTTCTTGACGTCCCCACCAGTGTAAGGGACGGCACGGGCGGCCATTGTCGGAAGCCGCTCCTTGGGTTGCTCGGGACCCCGGCCGGACACCAGGAGCCCGTTGCTGAGCTGATGGGACTGGATTCGAGAACCCATTAACGAGTTTACCTTGAGGGAAAGCGCCAAAATCCCGTCTTTCTTCTTCTTCAAAAAAGAGGAGGATGGTGGAATCTAGGATTGACAATGGGAAAGATAGACGGGGGGAGGCTAAAAAAGCTGCTTTTGGCTTTGCTTCAGTGTGAGTGGAACTTGATTTCCTGGGGAAGGATGAAGAAAGAAAGGAGGGAGCGCAGGGGACGGACAGGAACAGGACACACTCCGAGACACGGAGAGTGAGATAAGCGTGTAAGAAAGAAGACACAGGAAATGACGAGAAAGGGTCCGGTCGGACGTGATAATAACTCCCCGCCCCATGCCCTCTCTTACATTGTTCTTTAATTTCATTACTCCCCTTGCTTCCTAACAAAGCCCCCCACCCCCTCCTCCCTTCTTACTTCAGTTAAATTAGCCGTGAATGCTACATTTAGTATTATCTTATAACTGTTTCCCAAAGTAAAACCCCAGGACAGGAGGGTATCCAGAAGAGATACCCCAGGCTGATTAACAACAGTCAAGATCTGGGGTTGGGGAACTGGTGTCCGATCTCTGATTAGGATAGAATTAACTACTGACGTTGACTCATCATCCCTTGTCGTTGCAACTCCCCTCCTGTTTGTCCCCCCAACTCCCCCCCCCCCCCAAAAGAAAAATTTATTCGCCAAATCCCTGATTTAGGAGGAGTCGGTCATTGTACTCTCTCGTGTAATATATTATATTATAGTATTTTAGTACGTCCCCCTGGCCAGGCCGCAGCAGTCACCATCTCCTGCAGTTAGTTCCTCCTCGTCTTCGGACCAGTCGGACTTGTCGGTATTTCCCGTCCCTCGGGGATAGTAAGTCGGTGGAGAAGAGTCGCCACTCACTCGTGATTCCCGCGGAAAACCGGGTCGATTCTGAGGCCCATTTATGGTTTAACTGCGTTCATGGGCCTGATACGTGGCGAGAAGTGATTGGTTGATGTTTTTTTTTTGGGGGGGGGGGGGGAAGGCAGAGGTGTGTTTTGGTCTTCTCCTCTTGAGTCTCCGCGAAAGGAAGGGCGAGAACCCAACAGCCGGAATCGGGCCGTCGTTGAGTCTCCGGAATCCAACCTTTCTGTATCCGAAGGGGTGAAAGCGGAGGGTTCTGTTCCATGGCGTCTTCGAAGCTCCAAGCTCTTTGGAACCATCCAGCTGGTCCCAAAACCAGTAAGACCCCCTCCCTCGATTCGATTGGTCATTCTCACGCGATTGATGGTGATGATGATGGGGGTGTTTGGTGGTCTTCGATTTTGCCCTTGATTTTCTGAGACTGTCCTGGCTGCCATGTTTGTGATTCTTGACGTTTATTTCCTTGTCGCTGTTTCCTTGTCTTTTTTATGCCTCCCGGGAATATTATTTGTTCCCGAAAGCTCTGGGACAGCTGAATATCGTCTCGGTCAATCGGTTCGTTCGGCCGAATGACAGAATCTTGTTTATCGCCGTGCTATTGGATGGCCGTAGACCTCTTTTTTGTTGTTTAGGTTTGATTAGAATGCTGATCGAGGACTCCAGTTGTTTGTTGCTGAAGATTTACTGCTTTTGTCTCATTACATGACTGCCTGCTGTTTTGTCAGTTCACTTCTGGGCACCCACATTCAAATGGGGAATCAGCATAGCCAATGTCGCCGACTTCTCTAAGCCGCCGGAGAAGCTCTCATATCCTCAGCAAATCGGTATGAATTTACCAGCAACTATTGGCTTAGCTGCATCTGCTTTGTACATGGTAGTGGCTGAATAAGGGCATTCATTGTATTAATTGTGCTACTTGTGTCTCTTTCGGTGCAGCTGTTACATGTACTGGGGTTATCTGGTCACGTTATAGCACGGTTATTACTCCGGTAAGTGCCATCTGATCTGAAGAATTTTACGACGTTGCCTATCCTGCTGTCATTTTGTCAGCTCTGATATTGTAATTTATTTTGCATCCAAATGCATTATTATTGATTCTTCTTCCTCCATTCCCTTCTCTATTCTTCTTTTCTTTTTTGATAAGTATGAACTTTCTAATTCCATCTCTTCCCCTTCCCCATTGTTTGGAGGACTTACATGCCAGCTGATACGTGAATAACAACAAAATTTAGCCTTTTGCAGTATGCTGCCGTACAAACAAGTGTTCTTCTGTATGCTATGTAGATATTATATTTTGTCGATACTATAGGCAAGAATGAGACTAATTGGCTTCATGCTGAATTGCAGAAAAATTGGAATCTCTTTAGCGTGAATATTGCAATGGCTTGTACTGGGATCTATCAGCTGAGCCGCAAAATCCAGTGAGTTCATCTTCATGCTCATTCCTGTTCCTGAGAGAAGTATTACTAAGCCAGCATACCCATAATGAACGTGCGATTTCATTTTTGTGACGAATTTCCTATAGTTTGGTTAGCTTCCTAGTTTGGGTGGTTATTTAGTAATCATCTTGGAGTAACTGGGCCAATGACTTGACTTAGAGTATGTTAGCACCTGCTCCATCGGCCTTACAGTCACAGGGTAACATTAAATCTTCGAACCTTCTTGTTGGCGCGGCCGGCTGCTTAAGCGTGCACCATAAATTAGTTTCTTATTCTTCTGCTTTCTACTTGACCAGTATCAGTAAGAGAGAAAGTGGCTATGATCAATAAGAGAGAAAGTGGCCATGATCAGTAAGAGAGGAGCGGAGGGATGATATTGGGAAGTCGACTCACCAACTGTTTCGCTTTCAGGCATGACTACAACTCGGAAACGGAGCCAGCGGTTGCAAAGGAATGATGACGAAAAATGTTCTTCCCCTGGAGGAAGAGGAAGGGACTCTAGCCTTTTGCCGACTACAAACATTGGATCAGCGGACAAGGAATTTAGGTTTTGTCTTGATTTGATATGTCGGATCATCTCCGATGTATGGACGCACGTAGACCCTGCTGTCTTTTTTTTTTCTCCTTCTTCACTCTCCGTTTTGTGGATGGACATGAATAAAACCGAACTCCAATTCCCACAATCATCCGGAACAGAACTGCTTTGTACGTTTTCGACTAAATGATAGGCGTTCCTATGCACTCTATTCATAATGGTTAATGGGCTTATATTCAAAGCCCATTAAAGGCCCGGCCCGTAGTAATGGGCCGAGTATAATTAAATTTGGGCCTGATTAGGGTTAATTGCCTATAAAAACCCTCTAGTCCCTCCCTGCCTCCTGCCGTCGTCTTCATCCTCGGGCATCAATCGTGCAGGATACGAGTCCTTTTTGTTCTCTGCGTCTTTCTGGGATCATGTCTCAGCATTTCTGTGTCTTTTTTTCTGTCGGGTTTTTTTGGATGGAGGGCTACATTGTACCAAGGGGGAGGGCTCATGAACGAGTGCCCTAACACTCTTGAATTCTGCCAAAGCGGCTGTAGCTAGATCAAATCGAGTTAGAAGTTAACTGGCCGGTTGTCGTGAGATTCAATCTCCCCACAGTCGACAACTCTGCTTACCGAACTTCTCACATCCCCCCCCCCCCCAATCCCCGCACTTTTCTTTTCTTCCTTTTGGATGATTTTGTTTCCGAGCTGAGCTGAGCTGAGCTGATTTCAGTGGTGGGGGTGATGGGGAACTCCTTGCTGGGTCGTATTGGTTTCCAGAATGCAGAGTCGGTCTAGTGGAATGGGACCGGCGAAGGAACTGAATTCAATCAACCTGTAACTGAATGGAATGTAAGAATGGACGAAATGAAACATGGGACAGACAAAGGACGAAGATTCCCGAGACTTGATAATTATTGCTGGAATTGAACTCCAATCTTTTGTTTACCAAAATTGCATAAAATGACAGAGGAGGGTTCTTACACAAACCATTCCTCATTCTCTGCCTTAAAGATTTTACATGTAAAGCATCAAACCATGTTGATTGCTAACTGCTCCGGCATGCTGATTGCTAACTGCCCCGGCCCTGCCAGAGCTTGTGTTAATAGCCCTGTTTTATGCTTGTCCCTGCAGTAGTAACCTGCGGATGGGACGAAAATGGGGGCCTCGAACCCGCTAACTATGTTTGCGCATTTCTGTTTCGAGGCCAAGCCCGTGGTTCGCTTGTAGGAACTGAACCACTTGGCCTTCACGTAGCCATGTTTCCTCCACGGCGGTAAGTCCAATCCTCTGCTCTTCAGCGACTGCCTGATTGCGGCTGAAAGTACCCTGACAACTTCCTTTAGTTCGTCCGAAGTGCCGACAAATATCGGTGGAAGCAATTTGAGCAGCGAATCGAACTGATCAGTCGGCCGAGCTATCTCGAATTGCACGACCAGAGACACTTCGACGATGTAGCGTACCCCATCCATGTTTACATCGACGTACTGGTAGTCCCCTTCTGGGAATCTCCCCGTTTTTTCCCACCGAGACTTGCAGAGTCCTGTTTGCATGAGAAGAACCTTCTAATTAAACACTATATGCAAACGAAGCAACGCTAGTTCATGCCGTCATCGGCCATTGAATAGAAAATGGCTCACCAGCATCGAGACTCCTCTTGCGAAGACGACCCATCAGCCTGCGCTTAAAATCAGGAGAATTCTCTTCATGGCCGATTGAAATGCAGGCAGCTTCGACCTCGTGCAGGATCATCCTCTTGTCCTCATTCAACTCAAATATTTCCTCCAACGCGTCCTTGGCGGTATCATAGTCGAAACCGCCACAGCCACCTCTCCCGTCAACTCCCCAAGCAGTGCTCCCCTCCAAACCTTCCTCCGCCCTCGGCTCTCCCTCACCCTCGACAAAGGATGCCACCAGGTCGAACAAATCAGTCGGACTATCAGCCGAGGAGGAATGCTCGCTCTCACTGCTCTCGCACAGCCGAAGTCGCACCTCCTCATTGAAAGCTTCGTAAGCCTTCCTGACCCTCTCGGGAACATTCCTCACCATTGTTCCAATCCAAAAGAAGCAGAAGGATTCGGACGATTCAGGTGACTAAATATGACGAATTCCCAGGTCAGGTGTCAATCTCTTTCTCTTTGAATCGTCCTCAGGACATCAGTCCTGATCATGTTTATAATAAAAACGAAGGGGGGGTTGGGGGGGGGGGGGGGGGGGGGGGGGGGTGAGTGATGCAATGAATCTGGACGGGATTGGACGCGATCACGCTGGTGAATCTGACTGGTTGAGGGTTGGATGATTGATTGTATTGTTTTCTTTTTTTTTTTTTACGTTAATTGGGTTTCATGGGCTCGTGACGTTGGACGACTTACAAATAAAGGAAACCATGCAGTTAAAAAAGTTTAAGAACTCGCCTTTCATTTTACCACCAAAATGTTGTGATAAGAGGGCGACGGTCTAAGACCTGCTGATGTCTCGGAGAAACTGAGACTAAAATTCGTTCAGTGAGATAAATATTCCGTGAAATAGTTTAATAATTTTTAAAATTAGTCAAATAATGATTTAAATTTGACGTAAAGAACATTAAGAGTAAGTCAATATTTCTAATATTAATTTTAAAAATTGACAAATTTTAAAAATTATTACCGAAGAGAATTCCGGACAATTGATGTCCGAATTCCTGAATGTACAGGGGAGAATGTGTCAGGATTCATTGAACCTGAGATTAGGGATTGGGAAAATTAGATGGTTGGGAATGGGGAATTAGGATTTAATTATCCTGGAGGTTAGTTAATCTTATTCATTTCTTTTTGGGTTATCAAGAATATCGTTTTTAGTTCCGACAAGTTTGGCTGATGGAGTGAACAAAGGTTTTTAGTCCAAAATTTAGGCTAATTAACTATCAGTATCTCATGGCATGACTACCACCTTTTAGAAACAAAAAGTCATTCGATGTAAGATCGAGGAAACATAAACCTTACCGACTCTAGAAGGTGCATCTCCTCCTACATGAAAAAAAAATTTACTAGAAAAATTTTCAAACACCCGAAACTATACAAAAGTGTTCGCCCCTACCAAATTCTCTCTCCAGAAAACTGGGAATGCCACCGAGACGATGACCCGCACACCGACTACTTCACAAATGCTTTCCGCTGTTGTGGTACCCGTGATGCCGAAAAAGTGTCGTTCGTTCGTTGACTGACGTAGACGATGCCGACATTGTATGGCTTACCGAGATCTTCTTCCCGCTAGAATCTCCCCGAGCTGAGTGAAAAGGGCTTGCTGCTCGTCGAGTGATAGGTTCATCATAATCTGTAAGAAGTCGGATAAACCATTTCAATACTGTTGTGAGAATAAGATGAGGTGAAAAAATGAATGACAAAGTAAATAATACCTGATCCAATATCATCTCAACTGACAGGGTCTGAGGCACGATGAAGGACTGATGGTATATATATGCAAACACCGCCATCACCATCTATATAGGCAACATAAATTTCTCTGAGCCCAGCTTCGACACAAGGTAACGAGCCATGACATCATGATAAAATACGCCTAGGCCACTATTTCTTCAATCAGGCATCAAATGCAATCAAAGGGTTACTTATTACAGGTTATTTAGCATTTGCAGAAACTTCAATGCAAAACGAGCACCCTGTTTATCAGGTCCTTTGGGTGATAAATCAAGTTACAGAGTGTCAACAGCACAAAGGGATCACGAAACAGAATGGCGATGAAACAGAGATAAGCTTAAGCTGCACCTACAACATCAAAGGCTGTCTTCATCTTAAACTCGACTTTCACAAAGCCGGCGCCAATGACTGGTTGTTGGAATTAAGACAAAGCATTTAAAACAAATATTCCCAAGGTCGACAACTTACAAATGATTAGTGGTTTCACAAATCCAATACTACAGAAAGTACACATATCCTGGCAAGCATATATAATCATCACACAGTCTATTACCTGGCAATCCATTCGGTCGGTTATGCCACCATGTCCAGGAATACTATCACCAAAATCCTGACAAAAAGGGAGCATCAGTTTGTAAAGCTTATTCTGACCCACAAGCATGACTAGGCTTCAAAATACTCCACAAGCCCCTACCTTTATTTTGAAGGCTCGTTTGAATCCACTGGCAAAGAAGCCACCAAACGGAGCAATAATTGATGCAAACAGGCCAAGACAAAGAGCATGCCACTGGACCGGCAAAATCGAGACCTCCTTCCAGGGAGACTGCGAAGTAAAGAAGTAAATTTGTCCGATCATTCTTTTAAGCGGAGAATAAACTCAAATAATATTCAATACTTCCCCCAGGCAACTCAGATGGATTCTCCCGCAGATGATAAAGATACAGTATATGATCAAAGCAACTAGTAGAAACCACAGACCCAAGACCAAGATAAGAAAGAAAGTAAGCAGGAGCAGGTGACCCACCCATGCCGCTAACCACCCCGGTAAACTATGGTACTCTGGTCGGAACAGAGGACCAGGATCACAGTGAAGCCAGCTAGTTGACAAATCCTGCATGTGACATGCAATCCAAGACAATGAGAAACATGTTTCAGTTGACATAAAATCTAATTTTGATGTCAACAAGTGTACTTCTAGGAAGCTAGAGATGCTTTCTCCAAACAAAGAGGCGGTGTAATGTTTGTCGACAAAGCAAGTGGAAAAATGATTACCTTCCTCGGACATGTCAGCCACTGTGATCGACCCAAGACATTTGCAAGCTGCAATGGCAAATTGTTGTCAATGGACAATCCATAAGAGACCCAACATCCTGGCTCCAAAAAGTGTAACTACTACGATACCAACAGAGATTATACTGCAACATACAAGTGAATAAAAACTAATCACTCAAACCAAGTATTTGCATGCTCATAAAAGAAAAGAAATCCATGAAGTTTTCCAAGGATTCTGAAGGAAAGAAAGACGATTATCGATCCTTACAAGTAAAGACAGATGTATGTCATTCATAGAGCTAACAACACAATTTGGGAATCAAATAAGCAGGACTGGTTCTTGCAAAGGAGCGTACAAGTCATAATTGCCAAAACTCATCGTCAAGAAAGAAATCCTTTGAATTTAAAATAAGAAAACTCACTTCAGTTCAAGACTCACTGACAAATTAATCTGCCAATGAGAATGGAGATTTTGAAATTTAAAATAAAGAAACTTATTTCAGTTCAAGACTCACCGCAAATGCAGAGATCATGGTTGTAAAAGAGGCTCCAATGAAACCTTCCCAAGTTTTTTTTGGAGATAACTTGATCAACGGGGTTTTTCCAAAAAAGAAACCAAAGACGTATGCAGCGATGTCATTTATTACAATAAGTGATGCTGGCAGAAGAAACCTGTGGAGAAGAAAAGAACAATATGAGGACTATGTCTTAACAATGTTCTTCAAGCAGGTAAACAATAAAATAAAAGTTCTAAAACAATTCAGTAATTTGCAAAGCCACAAATCTCTCTCCTTGGATAATTATCAAAATCAGCTCTCACAATTTTTTACGTCCTTATTTATCTTAATATTGTGCCATAAACGAAACTCACTACTTCAATGTTCTTAAAATATAAAAGCATGTTACACATGAGATAATACCAGCCAGATCAATAGCCAGTGGATAAGACATTGACTACATTCCTAGCTACAATACTAACTGCTGCAGCATCAAAATGACTCCTCAAACACAATCCAAATAGAGTCAGACGTTTTCGTACTGCAGGAAAGATCAAATAGGGAATCCAGACTATTTTAAAGTTATTTAGTTCCATAACACTAAAGACAACGTACTTGGTGATGTAAACACCGAGCTATCTGTGCCACACGTCACAGACAGCTCATAGTAATAAACACGGGCAATGCATTGATCCACAACCACCCATAAAAAAATAAAAATAAATACAAACTTACTTACCAGAAGATTCCTTCAAAGATGTTGGCCACGGTGAAGGCTGACTGAGTAAACACCACGATTAGGATCATATGAGTCCAGGCATACTGCCCAAACTGATACTTGTACATCTTCTTCTTCAGAGAGAGAATGAACCACACAAAACCTTGCATGGAACGTACTTTAGCATCGGCTTGACATGAAACAAACATGTACCAAAAGCAGCAAAAGGAAGGAGAACCGATTTTCAATTAAACTTGACCAACAGTACACTCTTGTCAATAGGAATAAATCACACCCTATTTGAGGAATGGGCTTTAGTCCACGTAGGCTTATATGCACACCTGCTATATATAGGAAGTAACACGTGGCCATATGATACTTGATGACCTTGCCAACGAGTTGATACCAAAATTTATCCCATGTCACGGTGTTTACGAGCCGTGGACTGAGAATGCGTCCATAAACAAATAGCATCACTGTGAAGAAGAAGTGCCTGGACAAGGACAATGCATAAGCAATAGACGGGATTGATGAGCATTTCAGACACAGAATGGGAGAATCAACCTGATTACCAGTTCAACATCCTGAATCCGGGTAGTTGTCTATCTTCGTGGACACGCCTTAAAAGATTGAACAGCTCTCTGGCCATGAAAATCTGGATAACCACCACCATTGCCATAATGTAAAGGTGGCCCATGTATATAATCAGGACAAATCCTGCAAGCATCCACAAGGACGAATATGCTCTGACGAGCATTGAACGGTATTTGTTCTGATCATTGACAAGCAACTGGTCCCCATTGGGCTTGCCAGCATCCTGAACAGCCTGACAACCAAAGGAAAAGATAAGGAAGCATGTAACCCGCCTTTGCGAACAAAGACCACGCACAACCATAAGGGACCGAAAGGCAGACCAGGTACCTCACTGGAACGTTTACGACGCCGAACTCGGGGAGTCGACGGATTACCGTTCTGCATAGCTCCACACCTCGGTTATTCTCCCTAAAGAAGGAAAACCCCCGCGTGCACAGATTATGGAAGACTTCTGTAGGGAGAGATCATTCCCTGGCAGCCGCACAAGAATCGCACTTCAGGCAGCAAGAAGAAACAGCCGCGAAATCGCTTATGCGAGCAACCAATAGAATCAAAACAAGACATACAAACGGCATCCCGTGCCACAGAAGTCGCTGCCCATCCGATCATTCACCCTCGAGATCACAGTCAAGCAAAACAAAACTCGGCTACCGACTGGGACACTGGAAAACAAACAAGCCAGCCAGACCACACTAGAAGAATCCAGGGGAGGATGAAAGGTCCAATAGGATGACAACTCAGACAACACCGACATCTTTGGAGCACTCAAATCCCTCCGGGGACAGATTGCGGAAGATCATCGACACGCAAAGGTTAACAGAAAGGAGAAGAGGAGAGCTGGGACCTGATCTTGTCGCCTTCAACGCAACAGGAAAGGTGAAGAATCCCCGAGAGACCTACGCAATCATCACTCCTATTATGTTTACTTTGGTTCCTTTCGTTTCCTCGTCATCAGCTAACCGATCCCGATTTGCATTTTTCCTTTATTCTTTATTACGCGTGCACTTTTCCTTTTGGGCCTCGTATTAAATGGGCCGGACCATTTCATCGTCCATTGGGCCCATCCGTTATCCGCCTGAAAAACATCCATCGTATATTTTGTATTAAATTTTATTTTATTTTATCAAAGTAAATTTTATAAAACAGGTTGTAATATAAGATAGTGCATGAAATCCCACCAAAGTATCGTGATCAGTAAAGTTATTGGGATATGATATCTCGATGTGGTTTACGGCTAGGTAAAGACCATTTATATCCTATAGTATGTTGATGGATAAGACCGTGGGTTATACAGATTATGGCTATTTACGATAATATTTCTTCCCCCGTCCTTCAAACTATATATATATAATTCTGAAAATCGATTCATAAGAATTCAATCGCCAGTTTTCTTCGCCTCCTCCATTGAGAGCAGTAGGGAAGGAAAAGGGGAAGAAGATCTACATTGCTTTGGTTTCATCTTTTTGATTCACGAAATGTCAAACACAAATACGTTTCCTGTGTTGTTATTCCTCGGTCATAGTAAAGTTGCATAAACGATTCAGTTTCGATTTAAGACTTATCTGGATTATATGAGATAGTCAACAAGTCACTCTTCTCTCGGCCTTTGTTGTCTACGTCAACCGAGTCACCACATGCTTTGTTTCCATCGACCGCTTTGTCTCATGTTCTCTCGAAAGGACAAGATAATAGCAAACACCGGCCGCTGATTCTCGAGGGCTAAGAGTTTTCTATATTCCATTACAAAACAACAAACAGGGGGATGATCGAGGCCTTCTGCATTGCTTCGTCTTCATTGCCCATAGATAGATGTGTATATATAAGGAGTGTACATTGATCGGCTCGAAAAGAATTGCTAGAATGGGTGGGAAACTTAGCTCATCTTCGAAGCTCGGCAGTGGTTGCTATAATCTCCGGGCAGGTGGTGAATATGCAGTGGCTCCAAGCAGGGAGGTTATAGGCTTTACTTCGTGCTTTGTGGGGAAGAAGCTACGAAAGAAGAAGAAGAAGAAGCAGAAGAATGATAAGAAAAACAAGGAGGACCGGGATCGTGTCAGCTGCGAGCCTGAGCCCTCAGATAAGAAGGCAAAACTAACCAGACACCACCTGACTCTGGAAGAATGGATTTGGTCGTCTCCGGGGACAGACATGGCTCGGAAAGCGGTCGCCGGGGACGAACTGCTGATGTTCTCTCAAGCCTACAAGAGAAAAACTCTATCCCCTTCTGTCTGTTCTAATGTAATTGCAACAGAGTGATCAGATTTGAAAGATAAAGAAATGAGTGGAAAGAGTAATTTTGGAGAAAAAACGGAGAGACGAAGTCTGTACAATGCATCTTGGATTTTATAGACCAAGAGAGAGAAGAATTAAACTATAAATGGCATTAATGTTGTTCCCACTAGCCTTGTCTGCCACTATGTAGTTATTGTGGATGTATTGATTGTGCGGCATGAAGATGGTTGGAGCTGCAGCTGTTACCGAGGTGAAGAGCCGTTGTAGCAGAGGAGACTTCTTGACATGCCCCCTCAATCTCATGCTTTAGGCGAAGCGTGAGATTGCGTCGTTGTTCCTCGAAGTGTGCGCCTGAGAGATTTTTGGTGAGGACATCAGCCCGTTGGTGTTTGGTCGGAACGTATCTGATGAGGACATCACCGAGGAGAACACTCTCTCGAACAAAGTGGTAATCAATATCCACGTGTTTGGTTCGATCGTGTTGAATGGGATTCTCCGCAAGATAAGTTGCCCCTAGATTGTCACAGCAGACGATGAATGGCTTACAGAGTGGTTGATAGAGTTCCCGAGCGAGGTGGGAGAGCCACGTGGTTTCTGCGACGGCGTAGGCCAAAGCACGATATTCGGCTTCGGTCGAGCTGCGAGACACGGTTGATTACTTCTTCGATCGCCATGATATGAGGTTGGTGCCATGAAAAATAGCATAACCAGTTGTGGATCGTCTGGTTGTGGGACAACCTGCCCAATCAGCGTTGGCGTAGGTGGTCAGTGATGACGTGGAGGTAGCCGAGATAGGGAGACCCATGGTGAGTGTGCCTTTAACGTAGCGAAGAACACGTTTGGCAGCTTGTAGATGAATGACCGAGGGATGCTGCATGTACTGACTCAATTGATTTACTGCGTAGGTGATGTCCGGTCTGGTTAGCGTCAAGTACTGCAGGGCCCCTACAATTTCGCGAAAGACTGTGGGGTTTGGAAGCGGAGGGTGACTAGTGCCGGTGAGGTATGATCGTGGGGGAAGCGGTGTGCGAGCCGGATTGGAATCTCCCATGTGATGCTGTTGTAGCAGAGAGCGTGCATAGTGTGCCTGAGAAAGAAAGATACCGTTTGATGTTTTACATACCTGAATGTTGAGGAAGTGATGGAGGTCACCGAGATCCTTCATTGCAAACTGGGTGGAGAGCTGATGGATGACACTTGTGAGAAGGGTAGAGTTACTACCAGTGAGAATGATGTCGTCGACATATAGGAGAAGAATAAGTATTGCAGATTTTTGTAATAAGATGAACATCGAACTGTCCGCACTACTTTGCTGAAAACCCAGGGTGAAGAGGAAATTGCTGAATCGTTGAAACCAAGCACGAGGTGCCTGCTTAAGTCCGTAAAGGGATTTGTGTAGACGACAAACATGAGAAGGATATTGAGGATGGGTGAAGCCGGGAGGTTGTTTCATGAAGACAGCCTCAGAAAGATCGCCATGGAGGAAGGCATTCTTGACGTCGAGTTGACGGATGATCCACTTGCGAGACACCGCTAGAGAGAGGACAAACCGGATAGTTGTCGGTTTGACGACGGGGCTGAAAGTTTCATGGTAGTCAATGCCAGGACGTTGGGTGTAACCTTGAGCGACAAGTCGTGCCTTATAGCGTTCAATGCTGCCGTCGGAACGAAGTTTTAGTTTAAATGTCCATTTACTGCCGATGAGGTTTTGTGAAGGATGCGGCGGTACAAGTGTCCAGGTGTGATTGGCAAGAAGAGAACTATATTCTTCTTGCATGGCTGCTCGCCAATTGGCATTTTGAGCTGCTTGCTTGAAGGAGGTGGGTTCGTTGAAAGTCTTATGAGTGCTGAGGTTAAGGATGTGACGAGGACGGTGAATACCGGCTTTACGGCGTGTGATCATGGGATGAGTGTTGAGTGTAGTATTGGTGACAGGATGGGCAGCGGCTGGTGGGGGAGATTGGGGAGAGGAAGTTAGAGTAGGAGATTGAGAGTGATGTGGTGGGGCAGAAGAGCGCACCGTGTGGAGAGGTGGTGTGGAAGGAACTTTTTCTGAGGACGTGGTGGGCGGAAGAATGAGAGGGGTTGTGATAAGTGGGGCATTGTTTGAGGGGGTGGTAGTGGTTGATGATGTGGCAAGAGAAGTATAAGGGAAGATATGCTCATGAAAGTGTACGTGACGACTAATGTATACGCGGCCATTTTGGGGATTGAGACAGCGATAGCCCTTATGGCCGGAAGAGTAACCGATGAAGACACAGGCCGTGGAGCGAGGGGCTAGCTTGTGAGGGGAGTGATGACCAAGATATGGGTAACATAGGCAGCCAAAGACACGAAGGAGAGAGTAGTCTGGAGTGGCATGATAGAGGGTCTCATAGGGCGACTGAAAGTTCAGGACTGAGGATGGAAGGCGGTTAATAGTGTAAAGAGCTGTTAGGACGGCATCAACCCAGAAGGATTCGGGGAGATTTGCGTGGAGACGGATGGTTCGGGCGAGGTCGTTGAGATGACGATGCTTCCTCTCCGCGATGCCGTTCTGTTGAGGTGTGTATGGGCATGAGAGCTGCAAGGCAATGCCTTGAAGGGTGAGAAATTCCTTGAATGCGAGGTTGACGAATTCCCCGCCGCCGTCGGAACGAAGTGTTTGAAGGGTGGCGGAGAAGTGATTTTGAATCAGGCGGTAGAAGAGCTTGAACGTGGGGAAGACTTCAGTTTTGCTATGGAGAGGGAATATCCAAGAATATCGAGAGAAATCGTCGACGAACAGGACATAGTAGCGAAAACCCAGATTAGATTTAATTGGGGATTGCCATACATCAGAATGTAGAAGGGAAAAGGGGGCTGACGCCCGAGTGTGAGAAATAGGAAATGCGAGACGAGTTGATTTGCTAATACAACAAGCATGACAAGGGGATGAAGTGGAGAGCCGCGGAGTTCTAGGTATGTGAGACGCTTTTCGAAGGTGGCGAAGAATATCATCATGGGGGTGACACAGGCGAGCATGCCAAAGATCAGGGGTGGTGAGACTGGTGGCGAGTGCGAGAGGTGGGGCCGTGGAGTGAAGAAGTATCGGATACAGGGGGCCTTGAGTTGATTGTTGGAGAAGATTATCACCCGTCAAGAGATCCTTAATAGAAAAGGTGGATGGGTCAAAAATAACAGAGCAGGCATTGTCGCGACAAAGCCTATGGATGGATAAAAGATTGTGACGAAGCGTCGGGACATGAAGAACATTAGATAGGTGGAGAGAGCGATGTGGGGTGTGGAGAGTAAGGTGGCCAGTGTGAGCGATGGACATGGATGATCCGTTTCCTACGAAGACACGGTTTGAACCGGTGTATGGAGTGAGTGAATGGAGCATACCTGAATCAGAGGTCATGTGGTGAGTAGCGCCACTATCGGGATACCAGGTAGCCCCGTTGGATTCGCCCATGGAGAGAGCAGCAAAGGACTGTGGGACATCCGAGAGGATTTGATTGTAGCGTTGATAACAGGTCGCTGCAGAATGTCCTTGCTTGCTGCATATCTGACATTCGATCGGTCGGGTAGGGTGATAGCCTGATGGGGAGGGGAGAGGATTGCGAGGAGGACGACCAAGTAGTGATGGAAGTGGGTTCAAACGTTGGTTGGACAAATGGACGTGAGGGGAGTGACGAGAAGAAGATTGTGGGTGGCGACCACGACCACCACGTTGAGAGGGGGACGGACGAGTGAGGTCACGTCCACGGGAGTGAGAATGTTTAGTAGAATAGAGGGCGGTGGGAGGGGAAAATGAGTCAGCAGCCTCTTGTTGGCGAAGTCGTTGTTCGTGATTCAGAAGATTTGCACGGAGTTGATCGAAGGTGAGACCAACAGTGGCATAGGAGAGAGTGGTGACAAGGGTGTTATAGTCACGCGGTAGACCGCGAAGAGTATACGTGATGAGTTCGGTGGGGGGTATGGTCTTACCAATAGAGTTCAGTCGATCAGCGACTGATTTCATGTCGCGAAGGTAGGTTGACATGGGCTGAGTGGTTAGACGAAGACTGAGGAGTTGTTCTCGAAGTTCGAGTTCTCTGGCCATGGTGTTTTCGAGGAAACGACTGCGAACGGTCGACCAGATATCATAGGCAGGTAGAATGTCGTAGACCTCCATCATCAGATCTTGGGACATTGTGGCAAGAAGGGTTGCGCGCACAGAGTGATTAATTTTCAGCCATGGCGGGTAAGAGGGGTTAGCCGCTTTGAGGCCAGTAGGGAGAGAAAGGTGAAGCGATGGAGCAAGAATGGTGCCATCGACGTATTGGAATAGGTCGGTAGAAACTAAGTAGGAAGTCATTAGAGACGACCACAGTTGGTAGTTATCGGAGGAGAGTTTGACAGTGACAAGATTGGTGATGTTGACGGAAGTGGTGAGGGGATGGGGTGTGGTTGGTTGAGTTTGGGTTAGGAGAAGAGATAGTGCCGGAGGGGAGGTTATCGACCTGGAGAGTAGAGGTGGGACAGTTGGGATCGACTATAGTTGGATTTGCAGGAGGTGGGACAATCGGAAAAGTTTCAGCTGGAGAGGTAAGATGGGGATTGGAAGACACATCGTCATGGGAGGGAGGTGGGGAGACCATGTTTGAAGAGCTGGGTTTGGGGTAAGGGTGCAGGGCCGGAATTAGGCTCTTGATACCAAGAATAGATTTGAAAGATAAAGAAATGAGTGGAAAGAGTAATTTTGGAGAAAAAACGGAGAGACGAAGTCTGTACAATGCATCTTGGATTTTATAGACCAAGAGAGAGAAGAATTAAACTATAAATGGCATTAATGTTGTTCCCACTAGCCTTGTCTGCCACTATGTAGTTATTGTGGATGTATTGATTGTGCAGCATGAAGATGGTTGGAGCTGCAGCTGTTACCGAGGTGAAGAGCCGTTGTAGCAGAGGAGACTTCTTGACACAGAGAAGGGTTTTCCATCGAGAAGAGTGGTGCCGGAGGATGCCGAAGAAGATAGTGCGTCCATCTGCAGGAGCGAAAGCAGGCCGTTGAGGAAGAAGGTGAGCTTCAGGTTGCCGGAGGAAACAAACTCCATCGTGTTCTACACGCCGTCTCCCGTGGAAACCGATCCGAACACCGAAATAGTGGCGAAATGGACGAGCCGGATCGTGATTAGAAACTCGCAGTAACAATGCGTTCCGGCCCGTTCTCCAGCATTAAGATCATGTCCAGTTAGATCTAACGTAAGCAGCATCGGCGTCACGCGACCGTGTTCTTCGTTCACCCAGTTGGCTTTCAACCATTAAGGATAGAATAAGATGAAAGCAATGTAGCAGTCTCTCACGTGTTCGCCTCGAAACACCCGCCGGCCTACCCTTCGGGCCACAACCCAACCATGCAAGCTCAGCGGATCCGACACCAAACCCAAGGGGATTGAAGAACTCCTCTGTTGTCGGGTGTAAACTTACCATCACGCAGAGTGCGTGCTATCTACCCCACAAACCATTGAGTCGCCATGGAAGTTACTGATGAATTCGAATTGGGTTGTGTTGGAGTCCAGACAAGATCCTCAGCGCGCGTACCAGGATCCAAAGTAAGAGAGAGGGGGCCCAGTGGGCTAAACACCAAAAGACGAACCCCCTCTCCTACCTACCCACCCACCCATCAGATCTCACAAGAGTCCCGACAATGCGAAACTACCACGAAACTAAGCAGAGAAGGCCTCCTCCCCCACCCTTCTAGCGCGCAACTCCCCAGAATAAAAGCCCGAAACTCCAAACATGGGTAGCGTGCCGTGGCTTTACTGTTGTCGCCTTTACTCTCTTCCTCTTCCTCCTCCCCTCCCTAGTTTTTAACGCATTAACACTTCCCCAGTTTCCACCCAAGAACACTCCTTTTCCCAATGGCTGATCCAAAGAAGATGGCGGTTTCCATGGCTGTCGTCATCGTGGCCTTGTCCCTCTGCTGCATGAGCGTCGAAAGGGTCGGGGTCGGGGCTCAGGTTCACCACGTGGTCGGAGGCGACAGGGGTTGGGAATCCGGGAGCGATGTCCGTTCCTGGTCCAAGGGAAGGATCTTCCGCGTCGGCGACAAGCTCTGTAAGCGAAAATTATCATTATCATCCGGGTTTTCTTTCTTTCTTTCTTTTTTACCTTGCGGACAGTTCTTTCGAAGCTGACTGGAGCTCGTGTTTTTTTGCTTTTGTGCGCGGCGTCTCGTAAGGGTTTGCCTACTCGGCTGCGCAGGGGAGCATCGTGGAGCTGAGGAGCGAGGAGGAATACGAGGCCTGCGACGTTAGCAATCCCATCAGGATGTACACGGATGGAATAGATCGCGTCCCGCTGGAGGAGGAAGGCGCCCGTTACTTTGCGAGCAGCGAAGGGAGCAGCTGCAGGGACGGCCTGAGGATCCACGTCGAAGTCCGACCCAGGGGAGACGCGGAGGAACAGCCCGGTCGTAAGCCAGGCTCCTTCTCCGAGGAGGCCGGTTCCATACACGCGGCCGGGCCGGTCTCGCCGTCCCTGTCCTTTCCGATGGCGATGCCGCCCATCCTGTTGATCATTTCCGGCATCTTATGCTCGGCTTCGCTCCTCCTCGTGGCCATGTGAAGGGTAGCCCGTGCTTGTCGGACCTACCCATTTTATGCCGACCAGTGTCTTGAGTTGTTGTACCCTTTTACGGTAGACTTTCCGGTTATTTTGTAATGTCCGGTGGTGTAAAACTTGTTGAGGAGGCCGTATCATCGTGAAGGCTGATTATTCCTCTTTTAGGATTGTGAACTTCAATTGGCAGCAAATGTCTACAATATTGCTACTTTTCTTAATCGCCTGAAAAAGCATCAGATTCGTGCTGAGTACTCAGTGGAGTGGGCTCTGTCCTTGCAATGGACGGCTACTGCTAGGATTACATTGTACGATCTTATAAGGAACGGCTACGTGGGTAGTTGGTGTGGTCCATTCTACACATGGTCCCTCGAGGGGCCACGTCCCCACCTTTTTTCTAAAACGTGGGTCGGGCTGGACTCGAGCCCACAAATCCCAGGCCCAATAGTCCGAAGGTAGGAATGAGACGGAGGCGCAACCAAACAGCTGACAGCAACCACTTGAAACTGACGGGAAGGCAAAGGTAATATGAAGACACGTGCAGCTGATGCTTTCCGGCCCTTAATTCCTCTCACGTTGGACATCTAACCCCAATGTGATTACAACAACCAATCATATCCCGACACGTGGTTCTTTTTTTTTTTTTTGGGGGGGGGGGGTAAATGGCTCTTTGAAAAGGAAGCCCAGTCATCCCCAGGCTGAGCTTGCTTTGCTCACTCTGGCGAGTCGGTGTCAGTGACGACGATCCAGAGGCGAGGCGATACCGATCGGAAAAAAACGATGACTCTGAGTTCCTTTGTCGGCGTCGCCCCGGACTCTCACTTCCCGATCCACGACCTCCCTTTCAGCGTATTTAGGCCGGATGCAGGTTCTTCTCCTCGGCCCGGGGTCGCCATCGGGGACTTCGTCCTCGACCTCTACGTCGTCTCCTCCGCTGGCCTCTTCGACGGCTCCCTCCTCAATGGCTCGGATTGCTTCCACCAGGTGAGTTTCGTCCCACCGGTTCCCTCTCGTGTCCTCCGTGCTGTCCTGGTTCTCGTCTCTCGGTGAGCCGACGGAGCGACTGCTATGTTTTGATCCGCTGGTGTGGTCGTTTGGCAGCTTTTTTTTGGTGGCGCGATGTGACTTTTTTTTTAGTTTAATGTCGAAGAACGTCTTCGCCGTCTTCGGTTTAAGTGTGATTGACTGAACTTATGACTGTTTTTAGAGAACTGTGAATAAAATTCATCGTCACCATGTCAGAATATTTGGGGATTATTTGTGAACTCTTCTGCGAGTCAACTTGAAGTACCCTTCTCTTCCAGTCTTTGGGTTCTCTGACCGTCCTGTTTGCAGGCCAACCTTAACAAGTTCTTGGCATTAGGGCGGCCTGCATGGAAGGAGGCTCGTGCGACACCTGGTGACTCGATGGAGATGTATGTAGTCCTGAAAGTCTTTCTTCTAAAGCTGTCCATCATTTGGTTTTGTATAGTGCCTCAGAGAAACCTTGATTATCTTCTAGCAACAGAGCCAGTCTTATGTGACAATGCTGAACTCAGGAAGAAGTCACTCATTCCAATGGCATTGGACTTTTCGATATTACGTGCTTGTAGGTCATTGCCATTCAAATATTAAACTTGGATATGTTATCAATTCGGTATAACATGCAGAGCTCGGTGGAGATGCTTCTGCCCATTGCGATTGGGGATTACACGGACTTCTTTTCATCCATGTACCATGCAAAGAACTGCGGGACTATATTTTGTGGACCGGAGAATCCGATACCTCCAAACTGGTAACTCGATGGAGAGAGTTCGATGAGTTAGTTGTTTTCAATTCACAATGGAAAGGATTGTGAATGCTTTTCTGCATGATCTCAGGTTTCACCTTCCAATCGCATACTATGGACGTGCATCATCTGTTGTAATTTCGGGTACAGATATCATTCGACCAAGGTGATTGTTTTGTGCTTTTGTTGTTTCCAATTTATGAAACCAAAGAATCCAGTTCTAATCTAAAATCAATGTCGTAATCGGTTTGATCTCAGGTTCATCCATTGACTGTGACACTTTATGTGGTTATAGCTGCTTGTCGTTTGAAAATTCATTTCTTCAATCCGATTTCCCTGTCACCTGTTTCTTTTGTTTGTCTAACTATTCTAGCCTAAATCTTATCCTGTTCAATTTCCTATCTGATCCTTTACAGCGGTCAAGGATATCCCACTGGCAAATCGGCGCCATACTTTTGTCCTTCCTTGAAGTTAGACTTTGAGCTTGAAATGGTGAAAACTCTCGTGTGTGATTTTTTAAGTCATCTTTGGCTTCTATTCTTTATGGACAGATGGGTTTTTAGTTAATGTTGATTGTCAGTGATGAATAGTTGTGTCATTATATATTTGACTTCTGTACAGGCTGCTGTAGTTGGTGGTCCTGGTAACAAACTGGGTCAGCCTATCAATGTCAATGATGCAGAAGATCATATATTCGGGCTTGAATTGATGAATGAATGATTGGAGTGGTATGTTCTTCCTCATTCCCTTGGCTTTATTTTCCTTGTAAGAGTCTTTTTTCGGGCTTGTAGCTCAAAACAACTACTCACTGCTAGAGACATTCAAGCTTGGGAATATGTCCCCCTTGGTCCTTTCCTTGGAAAAAGTTTTGGTATGGACAACTGTCCTGTACTTATGTTGACCTATCAATAGCCGTTGAAGTTAAAACTTGTTCAAAGGGCCTTAGTTTTGGTTTTCGATTTGCTAAGGGACAACTGTATCTCCTTGGATTGTGACACTTGAAGCACTCGAACCTTTTGCTTGTGACAACAGGTAAGAGCAAATATGATCTGTTCCGGAAGTTGGAGGAGGAAATCCTTTTCATAAACTCTTAGCTTTAATATAATATCTTCCTTCCAGAATCCCGTGCCATTACCTTATCTGGCTGAAACTGTGTTGAAAAACTATGACATCTCCTTGGAGGTTAGTCCATACCTCTCACTTTGCTTTGCAGCAAGCACTCTTTTCCTGGAAACTGGTTAACAATTTATGGCAGCTGCAATTTCATAGATTATTTATTCCAATTGTCAGTATTCACATTAAGAATCTGCTTACAGGTTCTAATTCAACCACACGGACAAAAAGATTCCTCTGTTGTGACAAAAAGTAATTTCAAACACTTGTAAGTGCGTGCTCTGTATCCTGATGCCTCAAAATGCTTTGAACCTTTGACTGAGTTAGGCCTGACAATTCTGCATTGTGAGATTAGACCTTGTTTAATTCAGCACACCACCGGCTTCCGTTGTCCTTGATATTTTAAACCCATCTGAATTCTGTTAGTTTCCTGCAAAAGTAAAATTTGTGATATGATATGAAGAAGGTATCGTTGAAATATTCGCAGATCCTGCCATGATGTGGATATGCAACATAGTGGTATTTAGTATTCATCGGCATGATTGGCCTGGTTTGTCTTGCCAACAGGTATTGGACAATCACTCAGCAACTTGCACACCATACCATCAACGGTTGCAACTTAATGCCCGGGGATCTCCTTGGAACTGGAACGATTAGCGGACCTGTAAGGATGGCATGCGACGGCCACAGAGCATGAGAGAGAGAGCCAGGCGACGAATAACGAAGTCAAAACCAACAAGCGATATGGTCGAGAGAGCCTGAGGGGTAGGAGGAGGAAGAAAAGCACGACCGGCAACACGGACAAGAGCCTTCCCTTCGCTGGAGGGATGAACTTGGCCATGGCGTGACAACAGCAGAGTGATGCCACGACGAAACATCCAAACCATGATGCAGTTTCTGATCTCCCCTTCCATTCCTTCCTGAATGGCACAACCACAAATGGACAGGACACTACTCCCCCGGTAACTGGTTTGCTCATTTTTTCGTCTCAGACTAGCTGTAGGTCCGCTTCATTGATGGGGAGATTCTTGGTGGTCCACGGGACGACACTTCGGAACTGCTCTTCCCATGTTGGGATCGACTTGTTAGGCATGGGATTTTGGGAGTCAAAGGCGGGGAGGCCGGCCAACTTAGGGAAAGAAGTCGACGGAAAAATTAATAGGCCGCCTGACATTTGGGAAGAAACTCCCAAGAGGCCAAAATGCAGAGGACCACCCACTTTCAGCAAAATTAGATATCAAATTTTACATAGATTTCAGTTCAAACATGTAGCAAAACAAACTGGACGAAAAACAGGAAAGTAAGACGAATACTCGTAGACAAACCAAACCCTTCTTTTCTCTTCCCCACAAAATATACACCCCCGGCGAATACGTTGACAAACATCTTCTTCGATCCACTCCAGACTCGTTGACGTACGACGCTGGCCGATCAATTAGGATGCAAGTAATGGGGTTATCTGTCTAGGATCAGCGCCACTCTTTCCGGATGTCAAAGGTGTAGTTGATCTCTAGGTAGCATTTGTTGTCATCATCAAGAAACTGGGCAAAAAGCAACAGTAAGTCTGGATCGGTTAAGTTACAGCAAAGAAATACCAAGGAACGAGATACGACATGAATATATTTCACATTTTGACTGCATGGTTCTTCAGTAGATAATTTGACAAGTCCGTTCTATGGAACTGTTTATCCTTCGAGCAAGGCAACCATATACTACCTATCTTAATCTGCTAACCTTCTGCTGAATTAGCAGCAAATTATGAACTTGCTCAAAGGAACAAATAATACGAGATTAGTCACGGTCACGATACATTACAGACCACTAACCAATCTGAGTCCAACCTCTCAAATGATTAGCCACATTCATAGGACTAGTTTCCAACAACGAGTTTTTGAGCCTAACAAAACCAGCTGTGCGTAAAATTCTCCTCAGGCAATATTTACCCGAGGTCATTATTTGCATGCGAGTTGCTACAATGTGCTAGAGGAAGAATCTAAGTTCTCGAACTGACCTTGCTTCTTGCGGAATATGATCCTCTAGCCAAAAACCCAGAAGGCGTCACCTCTTCTGGCATTAAATGGGTGTAAGGCTCTTGCTGGGGACTAAATGTTCCAATCATCTCCTTAGTGCTGTCAACTGTGCACGAAATCGAGAAAAACGGAAATCGTCCATTGAACTAATAATGCCACCAGACACGAATCTCAATTTTATTTATTTTCCTGTCAGGAGTTACCTTTAACACCTGCCTTCCATACGGCATTGGTGTACTTGAGACCGACGACAATGTTGTTCTTCACCTGGAAGGTGAACTTAAGGCTGTAATGGCTTCCTTCCTTTAAGGTGAACCACAGGCCCTCAGGCTTCCCATTCTCAGGAATGGGTAGGAGCACATCCGGTATGCCAGGGGAAACTATTGCGAGGCTCAAGATCTTCACCTCCGGATCCAACGATTCTAAACAGTGAGCAAAACATATTTCTCAAATGAGGCCATAAATCAAATCATTTGCTTAACTGATCACCAAATCAATCGCGTACGGCTCATTAATCTCAATCCCATAGTTCACATCCATGTTTTTCCGATAAATATCGGCAGATTGTCCGTCTAGAATCGAAAAGAAAACGTACAATCCCCTGTGTCTGGGTTAAATGGAAATTCACCTCCAACAGAATCAAAATCCACGCTTCCAAGGAGCTGCTCCTTCCACCTTCTCAAGCTTTCGTCGTCCTTCCATCAGGGAAAAAACGCATTACAATCAAAAGATCAGATAAACACGAGGAACAACAAAAAGGTAGGAACAGTAACAGAACACATAAAACTTTCGACACCTTATCCTTCTCGAATTGTTCCTTGAGAGTATACTGAGGGCCCAAGTCAATCTTCTTCCCTTCCTCGTCCTCCTCCTCGGTCGCATAAACAGAGCTATCGCTGATAGTCCTCTGGATATTCTCCCCCGTGACCGGATGGGAGTTCACCTCGTCCTCGGTTGGGGTCTTATCGCCGGCATTGCTCCTGCGCGTGTTGTCGTCAAATCCCATGTTTCCGGAACTCGAACCAACAGCCAGAGATATCAACAACGACAATGCCGCCTCCGCATCAAACGGTGAGCAGACAACGGGAGTTATAAAAAGGCGCGAACTTTGGCCAACCGGATGAACCGTTCGGCGATATCTCGACGACCCAGAAAAGAGAAAAGGCCAAAGAATCGCCCCGGGTAGGTCCAAAAGCAATCAATGCAATACTTTAACGACGAGGGGGGGGGGAGGTGAATGCAGCGAGGAAGGAAACAAAAGAGGAAAAAGAGATGGGGGCGCGAAGATAAGGATAAGAGGAAGGTGGGGGAAAAAAGGAAAAGGAGGAGGAAATGACTTTTTGGGGAGGAAGAGAATCCGAGGATTCGCGAAATGCATGCAGGAGACAGAACGGAAGGCAGGGGGGGTGAAATCGTGAGGAGGAGAGGGACAGAGCCGGGAATTCTGGGGAATTGGGGGTTCCCGAAAACATAGGAAGTGGTCGTGTGGTGATCCGATGATTAGGAGAGACAGACAGACAGACAGTGAAGGTCCTGGTCGTGGAATCCACGAACTACTTACGATCGGCAAATTTCGACAGACAGTGTGTGTGTGTGATATGGAAAAGACCGGGAGGAAAGAAAAGAAGAAAAAGGAAAAGGTGTTGGAACATGGAATCTCTTTTGGACTCTTAATATAAATGGGCCTATGAAATTTAAGGCCCATTTACTGACCCGAGATCAGGACCCGACAAAAGGATCCGATTGAAGAGCTCCAGTTCCGTATCTCGTCGACCCCGATCGGAAGGAATTTGGATCCACGACAAGGGGACAAGCGGGTTTTGATCGACGACAATCTTGGGCGGCGGGAGGCGGAAGAAGATGGCGGAGGAATTGGTGCTGGACACGGCTATTAGGGACTGGGTGCTGATACCGTTGTCGGTGGTGATGGTGCTGATTGGGATCCTCCGTTACTTCGTCTCCAAGCTCATGCGCTCCTCCTCTCAAACCCCCGACTCCAAAGTCGTCAAGGAAGGGTTCGCCCCGCCCCTCCTCTCTGTTTCTCCCTTTCCTTTTGATCGGTTCCTTGTTCTGTCAATTGATTCGAGTACTCGTCCTGCTCTCTCAGGCAGGTGATCATTAGGGCTCGGAACTTGCGCGCCGCCGCTAATTTCATCCCTCCCAAGTCCTTCCGTTCTCGCAAGCTCTACTACGGTAACGAGGTTGGTCGATCGGTTTTTCTGTTGCTTTTTAGCTACATTCTGCGGTGAAGTTAGGGCTGTGCCCGTGAATGCAAGAATTAGAAATGGGAATCGAGAGATTTTGGTTATTGTTGTGAGTTTGGAGGATTAGTGACCAAGATTTATGAGGTTCAATTCCCGTGTCTTTGTCAGGAGAATGGGCTTCTGTTTGTGCCGAAAGGACAGGCTCAGAATCCCCAAGCTCAGATGTTTTCTGACCCTAATATGGCTATGGACATGATGAAGAAGAACCTTTCAATGATCATTCCCCAGGTACTGCGTCTGCGTGCATATCATTTGGGTTTCTTTTATCAGAGATATCCCAAATAATACTATGCCTCTCCTGACTCCTTTTGCGGCCATCAGACTCTCACTTTTGCCTGGGTCAACTTTTTCTTCTCCGGTTTTGTAGCAGGTACAGTTTCTTCTTATCGTCCTGTAGTTGTTGTTACTTCATTTTGTTGAATTTCGCTGGTTTAAAATGGCTTCTGAATGATCAAGATCAGCAAGGTGACTACTTTTCTTCTTTCTCCAGCCAAAATACCCTTTCCACTGACCCAGAGATTCAGGTCAATGTTGCAGAATGGGATTGATCTAAGTACAGTTGATGTCAGCTATGTCAGTAGCCGATCATGGTAAGTTGTTATCACTTCATTGAGGAGAGTGAAATGACCCAAATTTCAAGTCGGTTGGTCCTTTTATCTTTTGTGGTGTTTTACTTCAGGTACTTTCTCAACCTCTTCGGTCTCAGAGGCCTATTCAGTCTTATTCTAGGAGAGGAAAATGGTAAGGAGTGCGGAAGCAGATCACCTTCAGCTTGATTCTTTGTGCTTTTTTGCTTTCAGAGCTTCCTATTTTTAAGGATTCTCTGAACTGATATCTAATGGCTAATTGCTTCATCAGAAGTCCTTAAACTTCCTGCTTCTTGTTGCAGCTACTGACGATACCCAACGCATGATGCAAATGAGTGGCTTCGGCTTTGATCCGACGAGGGTAGGAATGTTCATTTGTACTTTTATGTGCATTTATGTTCCATCTTCTGTTCTCTGTTGCCTGAATATGATTGATAGCTAGTTCCTGGACCTTTTTGATATGTTAAAGGCTGTTGTTATGCTACTATGTTTTCTTAGTAAAAGGATAATGACATGATCAGTTACCAGAATACGAAAAGGCCATCGCTTCTTTGGATCCCATGCTGACATGCTCTCTCTTTTCTTTACATTTGTTTCATTATTTCATGTTGATGTTTCTATTTTTTATTCAGTCGGTTAGAGTCTTTCTCTCACTGATGTATCAGACTGTGCCATACTTAGAATGTTCTTTAATATCTCATTATTTTCATTTTTCTTTCTCCTTTTTGATCTGAGATTTGGCTAGGCTACCCTTTTATCCTTATAATCCTAGGAACTTTCCTGGCCTGATTGCCAAAGTGCCAAACTTTTAATTCCGAGACAGTAATTGGCTCATTGTTTGTGGAGTTTTTCTCTAGTGCCTGATCAAAATTATGCACTTTTCCTTCCCGTGTTGAATTATCTCAGAGGCTATTCCCTCTTGTAGCGATGATAGGCCCTGTGAGCATCTCCTAATACAGGTTACCTTTCTTTTTTGTATCAGAGCCTCGGTGCTGAGAAGGATGCCCTCGACATAGTTCAGCATGATTGGGCACTTCCTAAATTCGAGCAGCGTGCCGAAGCTGTATTGAGAAAGCTGGTCAGATAATTGCTCTGCAGCTTTCCGTGCTCGGTCCTTTCAAAGAGCCTTTAGACGTTCCTGATACCAGTTCATTCCATCAGCGAAACCGAGCAGGGACTGGCCTGGTTGCTGAATTTATGAGGAGTGTCATTTCTTTCCTGGCATTGATAGTTGTTGTTGGAGTTAGTCGTCTCCATCATTCCCGAGGATGCTGCAGTATACTGGGGGCCCATTTTTTCATAGTCGAATCTGTTATGGCTGTGTTAGATCCCTCCCTTTTAACTTTGTTTATAGGCAATTAAATTTGGTGGTGGGGGTTGAGTGTCCCTTGCACGGTGTGGGGTTGGAGTCTCTTAAAAAGAAGTCTGGATGTTCATACTTACCCTTTTTCTCTTTTAGAAGGCCCAGCGCACTCAACGCCTCTTCCTTGATGGGAAGTGAAGCCAGGCGTCCAAAAGCCTTTCTATTTCGCATAATGGCGTTAAAAGAGGAAAGCAACACCAGCCTGCAATATGTGAAGGATAAGGTAAGAAAGTGGGTCTCGTCTTTCCCCCCCTCTTCTTTCGTGTCATCTTGTCTGGAGGCCCCCACCAGTGAATAATTCTACTCCTGAGGTGAATGATGATGATGACGACGACGAGGATGGGAGATGAATGGTTAAGAATTTTGTACTATGCTCTAATGTCTTTTAGATATTACAGGTGGTGGGGTCCTTCATGTTTTTTTGCTTGACTTGGACTAATGGGTCAATCTCTTTGAGTTTGCTGACGATGTATGTTGATTCCATCTTCTGTAGGCCATGGCTGCATCCCTCTTTCCATCCAAATTCTTCGACTGATGAAATCCCCCCTCAGGGTAAAGGTTAAAAAGAAGAAACAACAGGTACACCCGATTTCCCTCCCTCAAAGACATTGTGGGGTCCCAAACCACACACTCCTCTCCTCCTCCTCCTTCTCCTCCCTTCATCATCGAGGATTTGTTCATCACATGCATATCCCCTGATCTCTGGTTGTACGTTGGATTTGGGGGGTGCCGGAATGATTGAATGCATCGGGGGCATCATCGCTCGAGGGGTTGGATGGCTGGAATAATGTCTGTGTCATGGGATGGGATGGGATGGGCCCACTCCCTCCTCCGCCAAAACCCACCGCCCCGGTTTGGTGTTTATCGGTGGGGCCAATGTCCCACCGCCCAAATGAAGCTTTTCCCCCAGCAACTTTCCAATTCCCCATCCCGACTTTACAGCGTAATGTGCGTGTCACTGCTGCTATCTCCCCCGTTGCATGTTAGTCATAGATTAGATAGTAATGTGGGGATGGAGGGGGATCCCAAATCACCCAATTGCTTTTTCCTCTTTCCTTTTGCTTCTATTTTCCTTGATTGAAGGCCATCAAACAGTAGCTTTGTTCTAAATCCTAGGAGGATCCGTGGAGATCCACGCAAAAAAAAAAAAAAAGAAGAACAAAATGACCCCACCAGTTTGAAACCTTACCCCTTCTGAATATTCCAACAAATGGGCAGTGAATCTGGCGTGGCGAATCAGACGGCACAGGACAGGGTGGGATCCACCTATTCACGGGGGGCAGAGGGAGGCTTTGCTCTTTCTTAATCATCTCTTTTTTGGATCCAAGAGGGGCTGTTGGTTTGGGAAGCAAGGAAAAGCTAAAAGATCAGACCGAAGAGCAAAAGGCCAAAAGGGTAAATTATACTATGATAGTGGTGTTGGGGGGGGGGGGGGGGGAATAAAGATTAGGCCGATGAGCAAAATTATACTATGGGATTCAAACGCCTCCATGATTAATGAATGAGAGTGAAACTCTCTCTCTGGTTTGTGCTTTGGCCTTTGTTTTTAAGGTTATCATGGCGGTGGGGCGTGGTCGTCATGCTTTTCTGAAAGCAAGAAGGTTATCATCATGGCCTCGGCTCGTCACCCTTGCTTGTTTCCCAATTCGAAAGGAAAAAAAAACCCCGGGGGGTTTCATATACTCACTTTTATAATCAACATGCTTTGGGATTGGGAAAGACGATTGATGGATGGCCATGGTTAAACATGATCAATGGAAGAAGCCCTTACTTCTTCTTTTACTGCGACTGTGTAGTAAAAAAAGCTTTTGTCCGTGTCGTCCGTTCTCGGGGACGCAGACTCGCTATAGATTGTTGAATTATTTTTACAAAGATGGACGGAATTATTGGAATGACGATGACAGGAGTACGAGACCTACACGGCTCCCCCAATTACTATAATGTAGACCCATAATCAAAAAAGGATTCTAATAATAAGAAGAAGAAGAAGGAATGATCCCCATCCCGGGAGAATGACCCCTCCATAAAATAACTTATCGGGATGTAATAATTTAGGTTGTAAAGGGAAAGGGGGTGAGATGTTTACAGCCCGGACATGTTCAATTCCACCCCCACCCCATCAGTCCTTGTCAGCAACACGATGTCTGCCAATTGGCCCCCAAGGAAAGCAAAGATTCTTTGGGTCGCTCTGTCATGGAGCCATGAGCTCACCACCTCCACTCCACCACCACCTCTAAACCCCCGTTCGATGGCGCTATAAATACCACCCCTCTTTGCTTCACTCCACTCCACTGATATCAACAGCCACTCCAATCCCCCTCCTCTGTTTCTAGTTCTCTGCTTTAAGCCTTGTTCACTTCCACCCACTTTCCGCCACCTTTAGTCATCGTCCCAAATGGCCACCGTTGAGGTATATACTTCAGATCCGAGCTTGAACGCATCGGTCGCATGTCCCTCTTATTGCTTTCATGTGTAAGATTTTATGGATTAATGGCCTATCGGCCGAGATCGTGAGAGGGTGGATATAGTGATGCTTGGATGGTGGAGGACCTTGTACTATTTCCCACCGATCATGTCGAGAAAGTGTTTCGTCAGATTGTATGATTTCAGCTTGAACTATTGGTACGAACATCTTTGATCTTAAAAGTTGTAAGTTGTCTATCATCAGGTTGAGTCCGCCCCAGTGTTGCCTGAGACCGAGGTTGTGAAAACCGAGGAGGTTGTGGCTGAGGAGGTTGCTGCGCCGGTTGAGACCAAGCCGGTTAGCGAGGAACCCGCGGCAGAAGCCGTTGACGTCCCCCCGGCGGCAGAGGAGCCCGAGGCAGCTGTTGCAGAAGAAGCCGTGGAAACTAAGGAAGTAGTCGAGGAGGAAACCAAGGCCGAGGAAGTGGAAACGCCAGCCGTGGAGGAGAGCAAGGAAGAAGCCGCGGCAGTCGAAGCGGAGGCTGTCGTGGAGGAGGCCAAAGAAGAGACGGTCGAGGCTGTCAAGGCGGAGGACGCGGTGGCTGCTGCTCCCACGGAAGCAGCGAGCGAGCCGGTCGTGGAGGCGGCAGAGGAATCCGTGGCGGAAGTTGTGGTCGAGAAAGCAGAGGAGTGAAGTGAGAAACGAGTCCAGGTCCATAAAAGCAATCTGCATGTGAAGAGTTTTCCGGTGAGAGGATCTTCCCAAGTTGTTCTGCCTTCCTAAGTTTGGTTTTTCTCAGATTATGAATCATGGGTTTGTTTTAGACCGAGTCTTCGATTATTACTTTTATTCAAAGCGAAGTGTTGTCGGATCCTACGACCACTTGGGCCAATGTCACCAAAACCCATGCCTGTGAGGTTGAAGTCTGAAGCCAGGTTGAAAGAAGAGTCGAGCCAGGGGTGAAAGTGAATTGGTTCCTCCTCCCAAGTGTGTCTTAGTGTACTACTTCTTCCCCTATTTGCTATCGTGTGATCAGATTTTAAAGAATAAAAAATCCACTCCTTGTATTTGAGCTTCGTTCTCCTCCTCCTCCTCCTCTTCTTCCTTGTCCTCCTCATCGTCTCTTCATGTCCTGCGCCCACCCACGAGCTGTTTCGAAGAACACAAAATGCCTCAAATAATCCAAACACCAACAATAACTTTTGCATACTTCAGAGTAAACCCAAATAACAATTCAAACACACCAATGCTCCAAAAGGCAATTCCTTTACAGAAATGCACCCAGACATCATCAGCTCTACAAACATGGACACAAGCACATGTCCAAAAGCAGGGAGAGAGAGAGAGAGAGAATGTGAGGATGATATGCATGTGTATATATATGTATACATGTAGCTGTCACCTCATCTAAGTTGCTGGAAAGGTGCACTCAGCATGTACTTGATGTTGGATGAGAGGAGAATGTGAGCAGCAGGCAAGAGGCGAATGATATCTACTGTGCCTCTTAACCAGTGGGGGCGACAGACCAGATGATTAATCCCTAAAATCTGTACGGAGACTAAACCTTTCTATGTGGAATCCAAAAGCCTTTCCTACGGGTATCCAAGTTTACCAAGTGCCGAAGCTGCAGCCGATGTGTTCCTGCGCTATGAGCTTCAGGCGATCCCACATCTCTGCTAAGGAATGATAAGGGGGAAAGCATAGGCGGAAGAAACATGTGTGAGATGATGGAAGGTGGCTGGTGGGCTCATACGTCTTGTATATGCTTAGGTGAGAAGCCAAACCGCCAAATCCCTCCACCGGCAGATACTTTACTGATGTCCAGAAGAACAGAAGAGTCTTCCTTTGTTGGGGCGACATTTCGCTGAGTATCTGGATCACATTCTTTCGTTATTGAGAGGATGAGAAAAAGAAAAGAGGAAATAACCTTCTCCAAAGGGGATGAGTTTTGCATCTTACCTTCCAGAACCAAACAATTTGAGGATCATCTTCCTTATACCCATTGTACTGAGTATGTGCCTTCCAGTCTGAGACCGAAATATCACTTTCACTTCCATAAAGCATCCGATCAAGATCTTCATGCTCTAAACTTCGGAAGA
Organism: Melastoma dodecandrum; assembly: GCA_029817715.1. Taxonomy (NCBI): domain Eukaryota; kingdom Viridiplantae; phylum Streptophyta; class Magnoliopsida; order Myrtales; family Melastomataceae; genus Melastoma; species Melastoma dodecandrum. The sequence continues at coordinate 744,845 of JARUPY010000182.1, forward strand.
AAAGTTTGGCATCCACAGAATTGCTCAGAATATCGGAGAAACCTTCCCCAAAATGGTGAACTTGTTCCGATATTGACGTGACGAATTTATGAGCGATGAGGAGACTCACATAGGTGCTCCTATTCTTGCTATTCACCACCGTGCTTTTCCCCTGAGGACAAAGCTCGATGACCTCCCTCAACCTCAACTCCTCAATTTCTGTGACAAAAGTTAACCCCAGAGCATCCGAGTCGATGAATTCAGCATCCATTTCTAAAATCTGCCTGCAGCTACTGTACAAGAAGGGATCTGCATCTCGAATGTCCTCCAATGTAACTTGAATCCCAGCCAATTGCAAGAAGAACACACGGTCCAGCACAATTCCAATTTGTACTTTACGCATCATGGCTAATGCCATCATTCTACCCGAAAATTTGAAATATTTGAGGTGCAAAGGATCAACCTTGGAAGCTGTATGACAACAGAACATCTCAACTACAATCTTGCGTATGTCGAACACCACATGATATCGATGGTTCAGAAAAAGTAAACATGCTTCCCCAGACATAACCTCATGGATACCCAGTTCGTTGTATAATATTACTAATGCTGAGAGATGAAGTATGAAATAGTGATAATAAAATTTCTTGATATCTATATCCATAATGCTCAAATAAGAACATAATAGGACAGGCAAATCAACAAGGACAACTTCCACAAAGACTTAGTTGTCCCGTCAAAAACGCGTTTACTGTGTCCATAAATCAGATCAACCCTCTATATTGCTAAAAAAGAAATTAAGTGGTCAAAGTTTTCTCAAGGGACAAAACCAAACGGATGTCTCCAAAATTTACAACATAACAGAAATTGTTTAAAACAGAACAGCCTAAGCAAGCCTGTCATCCTCAAGCCAGGAAAACCAGACATTAATATTCCACAAAACCAAATAGGAAGAGCAAGGATACCTGGATTAGGGTAGAACCGCCTCTGATCATTTGGGCAGGACAAAAATAGTGCATTTTCTTCATTAAAAATGGCTTGAAAAACGAGAACAAACCACTCACGGAGTACACCAGGACCAGTCGCTTCTTCATTTTTGAATTCCATGAACATGCCGCTATGCAAAGAATTGGATTCAGCCTGACTAATATACTCAAATGACTCGGATAAAATATGCGACCTATCAATGAGCATTTCATGTTGTTCCTCAAAGTCTTCTTTAGTCTCAGGGAACAACATCATCACCAAATGCCTCCTTGCCTCAAAATTAGTTGCATCCTTGTGTTCAAGCAGCCATTGATTATCATCACTCCTCTTGGCATATCTGACAATTAAGTTACAGAGCATACACTTCCTAAGACATAGAGATGCCCAGAAACTTGCTTCTGCCCCCTGATAGAATTTTGCAATTGTATTCAACTCTTTCAAGAGAGCTAGGTGTCCGTACTGTCCCGCCGACGTAAAGTCATTATCTGCCCATACTTTCTGAGCCATATGCTCTTCAAACTGTCCAAGGCACTTCTCCATCTTAGAGAGCAAATCAAGGAATATCCTGTGAAGAAGTTCAACTCCATGAGCTAAAGCCCAGGTTTCAGGTCGCTTCTTCTTCTGCAAAGGCAAGGAAATGGGACGGTCAAACATCCCCTGTTGTACCATAGCATTCTGCAATGGCATCAAAAACATCTTGAAATCATGCACATCACTTCCAAATGCACTCAAAGCAGATACACCAAGCTCAAATGGTGATGCTTCTAAAGTTTTCGACAGTCTATCTGCCAACTCCCCTACGAAAGGAAAAGTTTCCTGAATAGGGACCGTCTTCCAAATATTTTCTCCATACTTCCAATTTCGTAAGCCTGGATTCAAACCACCTCCGCTGCCACCAGCAATGCTCCCAATAACCTCCAATAATGACCCCAAGTTACCTCGACAGAGGAGGTACAACGGATCCTCACAAGAAATCTGCCTAAGCAACCTACAGAACTCTAGCACGATCGGGACAAAAAGCGGCTGCACAAACTTCGGCGGGCCGCTTCTGCAGCTATCAAGAAAATGCCTGATGGCCTCATCTGCGCAGTCTCTATTTTCCTTCACGGAAGACATGTATAGCATAACCAATGCAGCAGGTGCAGAAGAATACGTGAATATATTGATATGGCCCGGGGCATTGTCCTTATCGTCTTTAGGGGTCATAGAAACGAATTCCGAAATCCTAGTCTGTATAATTTTATCGGCGCCCGACAAGCTCTCACCTTTGCAAAGGCGACATATAGTAGAGATCATGTCATTGACTATCTGCCAGGCCTGCGGGTGATCCGTGGAGCGCATACGGCCAACGAGCTGGAGACTAGCATCGTTCTGGACCCCACAGTCCAACAAGGACTGCTCCCACTGGAGCTGTTTTCCCCTGTAGATAAGCCTCTGTTCGGAAACGGGAATCCCGATCATGGCGAAAATTCGCTCATGGACAGACCTAACAGTGTCCGCAGGGTGCGCATGGAAGACCATCGTCTTTCCCTCTGACATCATGCGGACAAAGAACTGGAGCAGGGGCCGCGAGGACGACGAGGAGGCAGAACCGGCTACGACGAGTTTGCGTCCGTCGCTGCTGCGCATGTGGAAGGACAGAAAATCAGGGACGAATCGGAACTGCGCGCCCTCGTCATCGTTGGGGGTGGTGACGAGGGGGGTGGCAGGGAAGTAGTCATCGAGCTTGCGCTTGGCGGAGGAGGGGAACACGTGGTGGGTGTCGGGAGTGGTGAGGTAGTCGGAGACTGATGACATCAAAGGGGAGTGCGATCGTCCCCACAAGCTGCCTCAGGAAGACAGTCTGCGTGGGGATTGAGAAAGGGTCAATCAAAACGGTGGGGGAGAGCGTAAAGCCTGAAAGCCCTCGAAATCCCAGCAACAGGGGGGGCGGCCGGGGATGACGACGATTCAGGCGCCACCGTTAAAGATGACAGCGACTGGCGACGGGGTCTTGGGTTTTCTTGCGTTTCCGGGCGAGACCGTCGCTGGCTGACGGGAGGAAGAGAATCGACGGAGGTGGTGTGCGTTTCCCACTTGATCTACACGGGAGACGGAAGGAAAGGGGAATCCTGGGTTTGCTCTGCTGTGGTCGCCTCCACCTGGTTTCCGGTGAGCGCGCAGTTTCATACACTTAAAACTTTATATAAAATTTTAAAAACTCTCTTCTCGTTTTGTGTTTCTCTTTATACGCCTCTATTATTAAAATTTTAATGTAAATGTGTAAAATATATTTGGAAAATTTTAAAAGAATATAATTGTCTTTGTTAATTAAATTCAAGATGATGGAGGGGGGAGGGAGAGGAGAGTGTGCAACAATTGCGTGAAATATAGTCAAACGAAAATGTTATGCCGCCGGTAGGTGAAGAAATCCGTCCATTATTTGTTTTAATATTATTGACGGGGTATACGTTGATTAAAAGGTGAAGTTGAAGGAGGTTTGTTGTACCCTGTTAGTTTAGGAAAAAAATTATAAATGTTTTAAAAATTATCAAAATACTGCAAACAATAACTTAGGAAATTTAGAAAAATCTTTTGTCACCTAAAGTTTCGAAAGTGATTTTGTCAATTTTTACTTAATGTATGAAACGACGACTACCAAATTTGTTCCTTATTTTAAAAAAAGTAGTAAAGTGTTATTTGAAATAATGCTGTAATTATCAAATGAGAATGAGAGGTTGCGTTTGCTCTCCTTCACCACACCATAAAATTATAAATTTAGTTTTGATAGTAAAAGTTATGTCAAAAAAATGACCAATAATTGAACGCCACGCGTCACGTCGCACTTGAACGAAGTCCGAATCTTGGAGAATTATACCGAACACCGGCAGTTCGTTCGTGATGATGTGCGACAACAATCAACGATGAAACGACCGACCCACCAACCCTTTGGCTTCTCATCCCCTCGGTAGTTCCTAAATCCTGTCTGGATGTTCTGTCGTCTTCTCCCTTTTCTTTTCCACGTAAATTTCCACTATCATCCAACAAAACCCTCTTTTCAATGCTATCGTCGTCATTCAATCAATCCCTCCTTTATTGCCCGCGATTCATCTCATTTCTGGCAGTGTCCCACCCACCATAGAAAGGGGCGAAGAGGTTTTTGGGTTTTGTTTTTTTCCTTCCCATTTTTTTTTTTAACCTGGGGGGACGGTGGGATTTGAGCAAAATAGGGTTGTGCGCGTCGAAGGAGCCCGAGGTTCATGGAACCTCGAGGTCGCCCCCGCCGTCGTCGGCGACGGCCCTCCGGAGGATGCCCACCCAGTCGGATTTCTCCGATCCGAAGTCCAAGGGGACGTTCAAGTCCAAGTCCCGGACGCCCTGCGACATCGTTCGCCAGACGAGGGAGCTGCTCGTCTACGTCGACGCCGATCACAAGCCCGGTGGTGGCCGGGAGAGTAAGAGGGAGGAGAAGGTCTGAAACTTCTCCGTTGACGGGTGTTATCTGATTTTTGCTTTTCTGGGAGGGATGCGTTTTGCCTAATGATAGTCGTGAGAGTGCTTAATTTGCATCGTTGATCTTTGACGGTAATATTGCTCGCCTTTTGCTCTGGGATTTTAACAGGGATATTCACTGTGCTCTTCTTTTCATTGCGAAGTCTCTTGCCGGTGTTCTTTTTATATCCCAATTATATTTTTTTAACTTGGAAATAGTCGTGAATGCCAGGTCTGCTCTGTATGTGATTAAAAGGAACGTGCTTTGTTCTGCTGTGTATGTGGTTGCTTTCCTATTCTCATGTGCCACGCCATCAAGTTCGAGGTAGATGTTACTTATAGGACTGGCCAAAACATTATGCTGTTTGCATTTGGGTAGCGAAGATAGTTCGCGATCGCCTAAGATAGTTTCTGAAATGGTTATTAAGACTGCTCACTCTTGCTTTTTTTTGGTTTTCGGGGCAGATGGGGGAGTTATATAGGAACCTACGAGATATGAAATGCATTTTGTACGGAAACAGTGAAACCGAACCCGTCCCAGAAGCCTGTGCCCAGTTGACTCAAGAATTTTTCAGGGAGAACACATTGAGACTTGTGATCAGCTGCCTTTCAAAGTTGAACTTGGAGGTATTAGCAGCAACTTAACTTGAGTAAACTGTGTCTTTCACCTATGAAATCTTGCAAGTCTGTTTCGGGAGCTTCTACATTAAACACGTGTAACTATTTCAAAAAGCCCGGAAATACCTGGATTATCATGTACAAGAGTTGTTCTGGCTGTCACAGGCTCGCAAAGACGCCACTCAAATTGTCGCAAATCTGCAAAGACAGCCAGTGAATTCGCGATTGATTGCTTCAGATTATCTGGAAGCTAATTTGGATCTCTTGGATATATTGATAAACGGGTATGCTTCTTTTCTGGCGCCTTGTATTGTTTTGAAATATGATGCTATAGCATGAAGGTCGTTCTAATGGTTAGCTTACTACTTGTATATTCATCTTCAGTTTCTTCTTTGCTAAAAGTTGTTTCTTCTAGTTACGAGGACACAGATTTGGCTTTACATTATGGTGCAATGCTTCGGGAATGCATTCGGCATCAGAGTGTCGCACGGTAAGCTAGATAAATTCCAGTGGAGACGTTTATGGATCGGCTACTGTATCTCAATATCAGGGCTTCCAAACATTGTTTTTTCATTTCCTTGAGTCAACAAGGAAATTTCACAAACTTAAGTCTTTAATGCTCTGCATGCTTTTACGTTACGGTAAATTTGTTCTATATGCCTAGCAGCCTATTGCTCTAGAACTGCTTATTATTGCCATTGGCTGTTTCTTCCAGGTATGTTTTAGAGTCGCTGAACATGAAGAAGTTTTTTGAGTACATAGAACTTCCGAATTTTGACATTGCAGCAGATGTGGGCGCAACTTTTAAGGTTACACACTCCTCTCTCTAGTCTCTATAAACAAGAATTTTCTTAACTGAGAGATATCCATAATCATAGGCAACTTAAGTTTTCCGCTGATTGAAATCATTTCGGAGAATCACTTTGTCCAACTACTAGTCTATCCATGAATAAGATCTACATTTGTGTTGCTTTGGAGAGGCAAAGTTATCATGTAATCACATGGGGGCATTCAACTGCAGGAACTCATGACAAGGCATAAGTCCACGGTAGCTGAATTTCTAACAAAAAATTATGACTGGGTAAACACCATATTTACCTTTTCGTTGCTATTTGCTGCTGAGATTTGCTTATTTTTACCCGATGCAGGATTATACCATTCTTAGGATTCTACTCTTAAAAAAACAGGCTGGACACACCAAACCTTGGTTAAATGGATGCAATTCATTTTTCTCATTGGTTTTAACTTTTGATTTCAAGAAAATGCTATAGTTGTAGGTCCTCCTCTGCATAAAACTGATTGTTGCTGTCATGATCTCCTTTGCCAAAGAGCAGGTCCTAGATTTTTGTTTTTTTAGCTTTAGTTCGTTCATTTCCAGCCATTTGCTTTAACATTTCAACTGAGCTGATGCCATATTTCTGTTAATCGGATCCAGAATCCTCACTATAAGCTTTTTACTATATTCGGTATTGATGGACTTGATAATAATCTCTCGGTGCAGTTCTTCGCAGAGTATAACAACAAGCTATTAGTGTCTTCTAACTACATTACAAGGCGACAGGCAATCAAGGTATTAAACACTCGTCTTTTAAACGTGTCATCCATATCCAAGTGAATTACCAACCATAGACTCCAAACTTAGTAATAGTTTGCCTCCAAGGCATAGAGCTCATCGTGGTCTAAATCTTTGGATGTAGTGAGTATCTAAGCTGGTATAAAAATCTTTATCGGCTAGATTTTGGTGTATTTTCTTTTCTATGTACCCACTGATGCATGGCTTGAACAGCTTCTTGGAGATATATTGCTTGACCGTTCCAATTCAGCTATCATGGTGCAGTATGTGAGCTCCAAAGACAACTTGATGATTCTCATGAATCTACTCCGGGTATGTTTACCAAAAAAGCCAGAGAATGCTCTTCACATTTTGCATGTACGAAGGTGCTATTTATGCATGGAACTGTGGATATTGCAATTTGGAGAAGAGAAGATATTTGTTATTTTTACATGTAACATTTGTTTTGCCCATTGGAGTCCTTTGTCTCAGGGGAAGAGATGGCACCAGCTCCGACTTCTTATTGACGAAGCAAGCTCATTTTTTATTGGTAGAAACAAGGTTTTCAAAAGATTAATGACTTACTAGTTTTTGGCACATTTTGCAGGAATCAAGTAAGAGTATACAGCTTGATGCATTTCACGTGTTCAAGGTAGTCTTTCTCGCCGGACGCCTCCTTGTGTTTTGGTTCTACCATCCGAACTATTAACCAGTAAACCTCCCGAAAAATTCTGCAGCTCTTTGTCGCTAATCAGAAAAAACCACTCGAGATCGTTAGCATACTCATTGCCAATAAGAACAAGCTTCTCCGCTTGCTATCCGACTTAAAGTATGACAAAGGTCAGGAAATCCCTCTGCTCTAGCAAATGACACAGCAAGCTCGCTCGCCCCCTCCCCCCTTCCGTTTGTGTTTACACGCTCTTCATTTCCTTTTCAGAGGACGAGCAATTCGAGTCAGATAAGGCCCAGGTTGTCAGGGAAATCTCCGCGCTCGAACCTAAGGACCCTCTTTGATAAATCCCTGCTAGGATAAACCGCGATATCTTCAATGTTATGTTTTAGAAGCATTGGGCGTCCGTGGTCCTAGTCTAGAGGAGCCCCTCCAAGTACTGATGTTATTCATCGATGAAACTCGATCCTTCGCGCCTGACAATCAATAATGGAAATTTAATGGAGCAGCCGCTGAAGTATGAATAAGAAATATCACTGTCTTCTTGTTGTTGTTGTTTCTGTTGCCAAGGATGAGGATGGAGGCGCTTTCATACGGTACGGCCTCTGATGGATGGAACCCCAACACCCCCACGCCAAAAATTAGCCCCATCAACCAATCCTCAGTCCCCACCCCCCACACACCCAAGCCCTAGTAAGTAAATGAGAACAGTGTGCGTGTGTCCCCCATTTTCCATCTCTCACCCCAATAGCTGGACTACTCTGGACTCCTTGGACAATGCCATTTCGAATCCAAAGCAGCAAATTCAATGAGCTATTGTCCCCCACTCATCTTGTTGCAGTGCAGCAAAGAAAGAAAAAAAAAAATTAAAAAATGGGTTGGATTCTATCTTTCCTCTCCCTTCCCGCCTCGACCAGTCCAGTCCCAGTATTACGTGATGAAAGATGTACCCAAAGACGTAATCTTTTGCCGGCATAGTAAGTCTGGGGGTAGTGCCCACTGTCAGTTCTGGGAGCAGGAGGAGGTAGTTAACGATAAGGGAGGTGTGAATGGGGGGGACCAAGGAGCTTTCAAGGCAATCTCCGTTTTTTGATACGATTTTATTCTCGCAGTGTGCAAACAATGTGTGCTAATTTCCTTTGCCTTTTATAAATTTAGCGTGGTCTGTTACGGAAAGTTTTGCCATTGCCTTCCCAATTCCATCCTTCCCTTCTCCCAATACCCAAACCCCAGAAGTGGTATGCCCAATGCTGGCGATATTGGATCCCGGTTTCTTGGATGGCTTTGTTTGATTTGACTGTGCTTTGCTGTTGCTGTTTCCTGTTTGTGCTGGTTGTCCGGCTGTGATGATGGTTAGGGAGTTTTTGACGTTTCTGTTCTATGAGACTTTTTTTTGGGGGGGGGGGTTTGTCTTGCGCTAGCAGCGTGATCAGCATTTTGATTTACTCTGCCTGGGATGGATTGTGATCTTGGGCTTTGTGTTTCGGGGATATGTGATTTCTAGTCTTTTTGCTTGTGGAGACTGGTAAGTGTTTTGAGCTGCAGACATTTCTTGCAGTTGGTGGTGATGTTTGTCGATTGAGTTCTTCTTGTTTGGTTGGAAATGGCTGCGAGTATGGTTCAACAGATGCAGGAAGCGGCGCGAAATTAGCCTAAGCGAGTGAATTTGCTAATTATTATATATGTTTGGAAGATATTCACTAAGGACTGCGATTAAGATCATCTTGGTTGCTCGGTTAGTAAAGTAGGTGCATGCGTGGAGTCTTGACCTTGACACTATAATTGTCGCATTTTCCAGCATCAGTGCGGTGGAAGCTCGAATGTTCATCTTGAGATCTATTTGGCAATCACTTGTGTAGTATTTCCTGAAGCCGTGCGAAATACGCCTTCGTCACTTGGATTCTCTTTCTCTTCTAAGTGACCTAATTTGTCTTTCAGGAATGTTGAGCCTTTTTTGGGTTTTATCGAAAGGTTAGATCTTGTTGCCTTCTATAAAGCGTGTAAAGTGAAGATACAGCAGAGATTTCCCTTTGAAATGGTTTTCCCCTTGCCAGTCCAGTCTGCATCAGGTGAAGACTATGCCTTTTTGCCCTTCCGGGTCATTTGCTGATGTGGCACTCCTATCTGGCAGGTGGATGAATTAATAGCCTGGAACTCATGGCTATCGAAAGGACCTGCTGGCTTTGATCCTTGGATAATGCTAAGATGGCTACTCGTGAAGACGATGGACAGACGGAAGATTACTTGTTTAAAATAGTTTTGATTGGCGATTCTGCTGTTGGGAAGTCGAATTTGCTCGCAAGATTTGCCAGGGACGAATTCTATCCCAATTCAAAGTCGACTATTGGTGTGGAATTCCAGACGCAAAAAATGGATATCGATGGAAAGGGAATAAAAGCACAGATATGGGACACGGCAGGGCAGGAGAGATTCAGAGCGGTTACCTCTGCGTATTACAGGGGAGCAGTCGGAGCTCTTCTGGTATATGACATTAGCAGGCGGCAGACATTTGAAAGCATCGGGAGATGGCTAAATGAACTTCATAGTAAGTTAGTTAATCCTCTGATCTTCTTCTCGATGTCATGGCCTGTCAGTCGTGGCTGTTGATGATAGCTTATCTAGAGGGCAATGCTCAGACTTCCTCATCTGCTTTAGGTTGCCCTCGTTTTTCTCTCTGGTTTCCCTCCCGCACCATTTCTAACATCGTGCATATGCTTTGTAACGGAACAAACAGTTCACTCGGATATGAATGTTGTCACTGTACTGGTCGGGAACAAGACGGACCTCAAGGACACGAGGGAGGTCACCACAGCGGAAGCCAAATCGGTCGCAGAAGAACAAGGCCTGTTCTTCATCGAGACTTCTGCCCTGGACTCGTCGAACGTGGTTGCGGCATTCAAGATGGTGGTCGAAGAGATATATAGAATACTAAGCCGGAAGGTCATTGCATCCCAAGAACTCGAGAAGCAGGATACATTATGGGTAGGCAATGGGAAGACGGTTGTCCTACAGGGGGATGGTAAACCGGCATCAGACGATGTTCCCCCAAGAAATCCCGGGTGTTGTTCATATTAGGATGGTGCATCGAATTGTAATAATCTTAATATCAATCTGGGGTAAAAATTCTATTGCCAGGATATCCTTTTGGCAATACTTCCTGCCAGATAAAACGGAACTATCACTTTTCCTCTAGCCCGTCCCGACAACATCCTAAACCGACCAATCCCTCCCTCCCCAAGATCTCGCGCTTTGATTCCTTTGGAATGGTGCGGTGTTGTATGCACCCGGAAGCTTGCTGTGGACTGGGAACGGACAGAGGTTCCGAGATCTTCATGCCCATGTGCTGCACCAGCGGCCAACCTGCACTGGAAACAACTAGGCCAGAACTGCAATCACAATAGCAGAAGGTCCTCAGGAGTCGAAGCGAGTAATCAGTGTTGTTCCATCTAGTTTAGAATGGGCATATTTACTCAATATTTATCACGGAAGCAGATTAGGCCACTATTCTTTGTAAGTAGGAGTCAGACAGACTCATGTGATATAACTTCAAATGTCCAAGTCCAAATTAAGTCCCCTCACAGAAGTCAAAAGATCAAACCACATGATCAAACAAATATCAAATGGGAACGGATTTCCAGGATAACAAATTGGCCATAAAACAAAATGATACAGAAAAGGAAAAAAAGGGGGAGGGGAACCGTAAGGAATTCGAGGCCTCAGAATTGCAGAATGAAATAATCAAGGATCCAAACAAGGAACCATTCAGTCCCGAAAGATGGTGTTAATTTTTTCATGAGATCTCATCACAGGCCAAAATCTTTACTTTTTCAAAATATAAAACCAGAAATGATTCCCAAAGAAAAAGGTACGAAAAGAGTGGTTGGAAGAGGGGATGGGGGAGAATGTATGTCTCATGGCCAGTCCCAAATGGTAAAAGCAGCGACGCCGCATCCACAAGGCGATGGAATATGAGACCCGCCCAAATCAGGCGGAGAACCCAACCCACAAAAGGAGGGTCCTTCTACGCCTTCGAGCATCGTTCTGTGACGTTAACCCCGGAATATGCAAGCACCGTAATTCAGCTTGCTCCGACTCAAATCAGGTGAAGGGACATCGGTATTCCCCCGTCACATCAACCCCTACCCAAACCAACCTTCCAATAACTTAAAAAAAAAAACCAACGATCGATCCATCGGAAACTCAAGAACCCATCGATCAATCGAAAGAAACCTATAACAAGAAAACCCAGAAAGAACAATCCCAATCCGAAGTCGGCGGAATAAAACCCTAGCGCCGCCCGCGGCTGGAGGAGAGGACACCACCGCGCACATCTATCTGTATATATAGGCGATTGGAGAACTTTGAGTCTTAAAATACCCTAAAACCCCAGTCCGTGGGCCATGACCCAGTTCAACTACAATAGGCCCGTTATGAGGCCCATTAAAGGGGCCTGTCTTAGCCCAATAAGAATACTCAAGAAGAGCAATTCCCATTTCTTGTGTTTTGTGGTGTGCGTGTGCTTTTAATAAGAATGCGAATCAATCATTTCTCTCCCCAAAATGCCCTCTTTGAGTAGCAAACAGTTACAAAAAGGAAAGAACCCCGAAGGAGGATTCAAAGAAGAGTTCTTACGAAGGACATGGGGAATAAAAAGCCTTTCGTTTTATTCCATACGGCAATTCCGTGGCGGGGGAATAAAGGGAAGAAGGGAGTGGACCACAACCGCCAACTAATCCCATGGGAATTCAGTTTGGAACGTGCATGGGAGAAGGACAAGATTCTTACAACAAAGTCCTACCGACAGTGGAGTTCTGATCACGGGGAATCACGTCACATCCTACGATCATTCCCCCCCCCCCCCCCCCCCCCCCCCGGGTGGTTTGAGAGGGACTGGAAGAGGCTCTCTGCTTCGCAGAAACCGGGGTGTCGGCTTTCGTGGAAGTTGCCCGGAGGATAAGGAAGTCAAACCCAAGAAGAAAGTAAACGGCTTTCGTGGAAGTCGCTCGAGGATGGTTGGAATGTCAAACCCAAGAAGTAAGTAAACAGTAAGAAGGGAGAAACGCCAAATGCCCCGCCTCCGATATCTATGACCACTTTTTACTTATTATAACCAATCCCATGTTTTTTTCTTCTTTTGACAATTCTCTCCCTCCCTCCCTCCCTCAGTATCGAGTTTTCTTGTGCTCCCTGCCAACCCAACTCGCCCTTTACAATCCCAGTTCCGTACCGCATAATGGGACGTGTAATAATTGACAAACGCGGGGGGAAACAAGCCCCTTTCCTTGTTCTTCTTCTCTTCATTTATTAAGGATTTTTTAGCTGATGAGAGCCGCAGTCGGAAAAAAGTTACACGGATTAGGGCGGGGGGAGGGGCAGAAACGTAAAAGGACTGGATTGTCCACTTTGTACGGCCAACATATTTATGTTTAAAATGATGTTTGTCGAGGAGAGAGAGGGGTAGAGGTTAAAGGTAATGGATGGCTTTCGATCCCAACAATTACTAGAGGAGAGCCGGCCCGCCGTCGAAACCCAGTTGAGATCCTCGTCTTCTTCCTCCCCCCCGGTGCACAAGTTTTCTCGTTTCTCTTTTTTTCTCTTGGGGGATTCTCTTGGGGGATTTCTGTCATATGTGCAGATGGCGGTGGTTGAGGTGGGGATGTTACTTTTAGCAAAAGCAACTAATTCATCTTTCAGTTTGACTTCCGGGTGGTTGAGTTCGAGGGGGGTTTTGGGTTTTGGGTTCTGTCTCTCTCCCCCTCCTTCTCTGTGTTTCGTTGGTTGTTGTCCGTGTGCTGATTTGGGGTGCGTGGATGGGGAAAGAGGTCTTGATTGTTCTTTGTTACCCGTTTTGGTTCTTCATCCCCAGACGGGAATTTTCGTCTCCCGGGGGTCTTTTGATTTCGTCTCCCGGTGCCTTGATCGAATTCTTCCCATTATATCCTCCTTGCTGCACGTTTTCCCTGCCATCTTTGGAATTGGGAACGGCTCTGTCGGCCTTTAGAAATATTCATTTGCTATTTTTGGTTTAGTGTTCCGTGGGAAAGTGGGATGATTGTTCTGATATATTTGGTCGGGGTGACAGTTCATGGACGAATGAGTTGGGTTAAACCGGCGGTATCTTAAGGAAACTCGGAATGTATCCAGAAACCCTCCATCCTTTTGGTGATGGAGCTGGGCGGTCTGGCTTGAATGTTTTTTTAGGTCTAATTGCTGGCCGGCCTGAGGGTAGGATGCTTTAGTTTGCTTAGTGATGGGCAAAAGACTGTATCTTGTGTGGCGAATTTGAAAGATTGGATGATTTGGTTTTCTATTGCCAGATCATCAATCTGCTAGTCTTTTGACGTTCACGAGTGTTGAGGTTGTGATAATTTATTGGGCTTCCTTTTTGCAGGTTTGCAGTTGTTCCTGGTAGAAATTTGTCAGTGACTGCTGATTTGCAGCTCGTAGTTGAGTCCGGGCCTCATATTGAAGCAATAAGATATTGGTGGGACCTTACGTTGTTTCTGCTTCTTTGTTCTGAGCCTTTGGATGTCATTAAAAGTGTAGACTTGAGTGGCTTTCCTTTGTTTACTGGATTAGCTGTTGTCCCTGCATCCCCTAAAATGCAGACATCGCAGAAACAAATTAGTTCGTCCACCATACATGGGTTATACCATCAGCCTACACAGGAAACGGATACTTACTTCTGGTCTAATTATGAAGTTACAGGCAGCAATTCCAGTCCCGACATTGGCAGCCAGGGGATTAATTTTTCTTTCCAAGCTTATAATGATCCAGTATCTACACTAGAATCATCCTCGGCAGCTTCTCGCTTCGTTCAGTATGATTCTCCTTCTGGGGTTAGCATCTCGTCGAATCGAAGTCCATATTCAACGCAAGGCTCTCAGTCATGCGTATCGGATCCTCAACAATCCTCTGATAACCCTTACGGGTCGCCAGTAAGCGGTTGCTCGGTTGCTTACAGTGGCGACGAGCTTAAAAACAAGTTGAGAGAGTTGGAAATTTCGTTGCTTGGACCTGATGCAGACATGGGAGAGAGTTGTGCTTGTTGCACAAAGAGTGGGTTGCAGCAATATGGACAGCATAACTGGAGTCAAATGATAGAAATGATCCCCAGTTTAGATCTGGGTAAAGTACTAATAGCCTGTGCCCAGTCAATATCTGAAGGTGACACGCCCTCGGCCGCAGGTTTCATGGAAGTTCTGGAAAGAATGGTGTCTGTTTCGGGGGATCCAATCCAGCGGGCCGGTGCCTACTTGTTAGAGGGCCTTCGAGCAAAGTTGGAATTGTCCGGAAGCTTAATTTACCGGAAGCTAAAGTGCACAGAACCGACGAGCTCAGAGTTGATGTCTTATATGCATGTCCTTTATCAGATATGCCCATACTGGAAATTCGCCTATACGTCTGCAAATGCTGTCATCAGCGAGGTCATGCAGTATGAACCAAGAATTCACTTAATTGATTTCCAGATTGCTCAAGGAAGCCAGTGGATGTCGTTTATCCAGTCTGTGGCCAGCCGGCCTGGCGGACCACCCTGCATCCGCTTAACCGGCGTCGATGACTCACAGTCCGCTCATGCCCGTGGTGGAGGCCTTCGCATTATCGGCGAAAGGCTAACTAAGTTTGCGGATCAGTGTGGGGTGCCATTTGAGTTCCATGATGCCGCAATGTGTGGAAGTGAGGTCGAACTAGGCAACCTCAGCCTTCAACCTGGAGAAGCGCTGGTTGTCAATTTCCCTTACGTGTTGCATCACATGCCGGACGAGAGCGTCAGTATTCACAACCATAGGGATCGGCTTCTGCGGCTGGTCAAGAGTCTATCGCCAAAGGTGGTGACCCTTGTCGAGCAAGAATCCAACACCAACACTTCGCCTTTCCTTCAAAGATTTGTGGAGACATTGGATTATTATACGGCTATGTTTGAGTCTATAGACGCCGGCCAGTCAAAAGATAACAAGCAAAGGATACTCGCTGAGCAGAACTGTGTTGCTCGGGATATCGTCAACATGATTGCCTGCGAGGGTGCCGAGAGGGTAGAGAGGCACGAACTCCTCGGAAAATGGAGGTTGAGACTAAATATGGCTGGGTTTCGCCAGTATCCTCTCGGCCCTTCTGTTGCTACCGCCGTCAGAGATGTTTTGAAGGAGTACAGCCAGAAATATAGGGTTGAAGCAAGGGAAGGAGCTCTCTATCTTAACTGGGCCGCAAGGGCCATGTCGACCTCCTCTGCATGGTGCTGAGACTCTACGTGTTAAGGTCTGTAAATTTTTGCTTTACTCTTAGGTTATGAGAACACTCTTAGCTTGATGGATAGGGTTCCTTGCGAACCGCGACTTGGTCAGTTTGGCTTTCAACATATTGTCTTGACAGTCCCTGCTGGGATTCCTGTGAATGTGATCTCCTTCTGGGAAGATATTCCCAAGTTTACATTTTAAGCCTTTCTTTCCTGTTGCTCTTTCTTCCCCGCCGTGCTTATGTCCAAACAGCAGCAAAACGCCGCCACCTACTGCAGCCCTTAACGAAAACCTACCTAAATTGTATCCTAGGAGTTGGGAGGATCCCATGAACATGGCTCCCAATTTCTGCAGACCACAAATCTTTGACATTCAAATTATATTTCACCCCTGCCACATCACAACAGGATTCCTCCTACTTTTAGTTGAAGGGTAGAGAACCCTTTCTTTTTTCATTTCTGGGTTCCTCCTAGTCATTTGATCCTTGACATTATCTGGCTTGTAACATAGTGCACGACAGTTTGCAGCTTGCAACCTTTAGGTTAGGATGCATATGGGTAAGTGCATGGGGCTTTGATATTTTTTTTCTACATGCTAATGTCATCAACTAACCTTTTTTCTTCACAATCCAGAAATCTACCTACTGCTCCCTCCCTATCTCTTTCACACTAATACCAGCACTAACCTCGTAGCAGCAAGATCAAAACAACAAAGATGCACGCTTAGTCTCTAGATCTGCGCCTACCCCACTGCCAAAAGCCCTCGAAAGTTGCAGGAATTGGAATTAGAAAAAGGAGGTGGGAGCTGCAGAATGAAAAAAGAAAGAAAAAGAAGCATCCCCATTTTAAACACATGCAAAGCAGCCTTCACCCTCATGCATTGACATGTTATTCCCATCCAAGCAGCTCCCGGACAAAAACAAAACGCAAAGGCCAATGAAGTGGAGAATGTTTCTGGGGTGAATTTTCTTTTTCGAAAAAACAAAATTTCCTTTTTCTGTTGAGAATTATTGTTCCAATCAATCTAAAAAGTCCCAAGTTTATTCCTTTCCTCCCTCCAAAACACTTATGTCTCCTGTCTCTTTCATTTCCCCCACCATCTACCTCCCCTCCCCTTTTTAACATTGCCTCTGCAACATGCTGCAGACCATATGCACCCGACGACGACGAAGGCGACTACTCTGGTGGGCGTCCATCCCTCACAAGTTGGCTTGGCTGACAATGTCATCCCAAGCAATGTTGCGATGTTCTGTTTTATGCTGGTGATGATGATAAGGGAGGCCAAATCCCACCATAAAGGAAACAAAGGAGGAAAAGTGGGAGTGCTCCTCCTCCCAAGGCCAAAAGGGTAGCCAAAGCTAAGAAAGACTAAGCTCGAGCAAAAGTAACAAAATGGGTTGTGTTAGTATGTGGTGGTGGTGGTGGGGGAGACAAGGGAATCGCCAACCCCAAAAAGAAAAGAAAAAAAGAACATCCCCTTTTCATTATTCCCTACAAACACGCCCTTCCATTCGCTTGCTTCCTAACATTCCTCTTGGACACATCCCCTTTGCCCTTTACCTTCTATCATCCATTCCCATTCCATCCTCTGCCCCCTGCCTCCCCACTCCCATGCACATCTCTCAAAACAAAAGGTGTTTGTTAGATTGACACCTTGGCATCTTCCCCTTTGGACTCTTCCACCTTTCCTGCCGATTCTCTCTCCCCCCCCCCCACCCTCCATGTCCAAATCACCAATTCTTCAACGGAAGTGGAATTTCATCGAAGTACTACAAGATATCATATTAAAAGGAAAAGGAAAGAGCATAAAGCATGGGATTAGTTAAAACCAAACACAAGGCCATGACAAAATTTGCTCGGCCAATGGCTTGGCTATCCCTATATATATGTGTGTGTATGAATGTGCATATGCATGTATATGCTCACACTTCCCCATACACGGCATTACGTTCTATCAGGACATGATCGGAGAAGGCGGCGATCCGGTCATGGTGCAATCCTCCATCGCCCTCCTTCGGGAGAGGTTCAAACAACTCCAGAGGATGAAGGAGATGAGGCAGGAGAGGCAGCTCCTGAAGCTCCTCACGGCTGCTGCTACTGCTGCTGTTGCTGTCGATGACAAAGCCTTCGGACCACCCACCCCTCCTCGCCATCACGAGCCGACTTCCCTACTCCGTCTTTCCTGCCAGACCGAGCTGTCCCTTTCTCTCTGGCCTATCCAACCGCATTCCCGGCGCTCGGACGCGGTCTCCATTCCCAAGTCCTGCTGGCTCGCGGATAAGGAGAAGCAGATGGAGACGCCTTTCTTCCTCGTCGAGCCGAGCAAGTACGACGTAGATGAAGTTGACACTTCCCTTCATCTGTGAATGAAAAGGACGGAACCTTTTTTTACCACCTTTGCATCGCTGTAAGAACAGGACGCCTTAAAAAAGCAGGACTACTGCCACCTCCAAGATTTTGCCATGAAGATATTGGATTCTGAGTAGTCTCAGAAATTCCCCAAAACCCAACTAATCATCAAGGGAGCGCGTTGTATGCATGCGATATCCAGTTAGTTAATCCAAGGACATTCCAAGCTTCCTGTTCATGAAAGATGCGGGAACTATATTTTTAGATTCTAGTCTGCATATCGGGAGACAGATGTCAGTCAGCCGACCAAACATGGGGGTTCAAGGGTCCTGCTGACCCATCTTCAATGCCAATGTATTGAATTCCATTTATGGTGTCTACACCCTACTCTTAAATTTCAATGCCATGTGGCCTTTGAACTTGCTCCTCCTCCTCCTCCTCCTCTGCAACAAGCAGCAGTTGGGGTTCCTGTCGTAGCCCAATTTTTTATTCTACAAAAAATACAAAAAAACATTAAAAAAATAGAAAATCTTCACAAAACACTAAAAGATTGCAAATCTTTTAAAATCAATAAAAATCATCAAAAATCTTTTAAAATCCATAAAAATCATAAGAAAATCATCAAAGATCAACAAAGATCCACGAAACTCTAGAAAAAATCATAAAAGGACTCGTAGAAAAATTTAAGGAAAGCTTGAGAACAAAAGAAGAGATCCCGGCCAGTGTCTGCTACGGAAAGATCACCCCTCTACCCATTTGTTCTTGGCTCCCGCTTACAATAGCCATTCGGCGGCCTTCCTGTAGTCCAGATCTTTGGCCAGCCATGGTGGTACACAACCATTTTCAACAATGATTTCCGGCAACATCTCCACTTTGAAGCCCTCTCCAGTGCCGGGCTTTCTGTCGCTGTCAACGTTGCATCCTGGATCCAGCATCCTGGCAGCTTCCACAAAGATCCCATCTCCACCGGCGTCAACTTCAGATTTGAAGCTTCCCCTAGGTGCTTGGCCTCCGACATTGGCGACCACGATCGAGCAGAGCCTACCCTCCAATCTCCAACAGCATCAACGGTCACAGTACTCACAGTCATCATCAACAACCGCAAACAACAACATACTCAGCCAGACAACAGATTAAGTCAAGTCAACAAATTCATCTTCATCATGTTCCCTCTCAGCTTCGATATCCCTGACAGCGCAGCGAAGTCGGCGCTCCTCGATCCCAGCTCTTTTGAACTCAGCCAACCCGTCGTGTTGTTCTTGATTCAACGGCGGCAAAACTACGTCCTTTGACGTCCTCCTCAGTCGACGTCCTTCACGGCAGCGACGTCGGCGTCGCTCAGACCCGATTCCGGCCGTCGACGAGTCCGCCTCCAAGACCTACCTTCGCCGGCAAGTAGTTCGAGGACGGCCGCATCCTCTGCCCTCTCTGGCCCCGTTCGCCGCTCCAGACCCGGCCTGTCGACTCCAGACGTTCTTCCTGTGCCGAAGTTCCGCTCTGCCATCCTCGCACCTTCCTCGCTTACCGCCTCATTCCTTCCTCTTGGGGTGTCAACGTTCGTGTCGCCGTCCCCTGACCCCACACCGCCGTCGCCAACCCACGACGTCTCTCTTCAGCATTCTCGGCTTCGACGACCGTGCTTCCTTCACCCACCAGCGGCTCCACCGAAGGCCCAAGGTGTCTTCCCCAATTGCAGCTCCCTGGAACAAAGAGCGACGGTTAGAGGCGATCTCCTCACAACGGTGACCCACAACGTCGTCATTGCATCCAGAAACCGGCCTTCGATCGGGCAACCTCCCCGAGTTAGCAACGCCGCTTGTGTTTCTCCCGAGATCCGCAAGCTCTGAGGACCTAGATTCGAGAGTGAGTAACCCATCCCCACGTCTCTTTGCCCACCGTCGGATTCTTTTTGCATTTTGATTTTTTATTTGCTTCCGTTTGATTTGGGTGGCATTGCTGTTTCTTTTACTCGTTTTCATTTAATTAATTTCATTATTGAAGTACGATCCTACATTCACCTATTTAATGCATTCCCTTTGCATCTGGTTAATTGTTTTATTTCCCGTTTGATTTCTTCTCCGTCTGATTTTTATAAATATATCTTGTTGAGATTTTAAACGTTACCCATCGTGGTTTTTGTATTAACCCAATAGCTCATTTCAAGGAGTGGGTTCACGTTTAGATCCTTTGATTTTGTTACACTTTCGTCAAAATTTTTATAAACGCATTACAATCCAACTTTCACGAAAATAACTTTAGTTATTTATCTATTTTAGAAGTCTCAAAAATTTTTCGAACAGTTTACTTCGTTTATTCGATTTTACGCAGGAATCTCGGGGGCGTGCCTTGCGGACAACCAAGGCACGCACCCCATTCAACGTATTCAAGATAACGAAGCATTCGAGGGTTATTTGGATTCTCGAAGATCAAGACCCTCTGAAGACGGCTTCGCACTCACCAACGTTACGGAATCAGCGGCTCGCCAGGTTCACCGTAAACCTATTCTAAAAACGGCACCGTGAGGTACAAACGCTAACGGGAGCGTTCTATATAGAGCGAGCAACGGTACAACACCCGGTTCTCCATTGAATTTATTTTTTTGGGTTAGAAACTGTTAAGGGCATTAATCAATCTATGTTGTTTGCATTTTTGCCCCAAAATCAACTTTTAAGAAATATTCTTTAAAAATGATTCACGTAGATATTTTAAGCATTATTGAGCTCGAAATCATTTTTATAAATCAAACAACTTCTTTTTCCAAACCCGAGCTCAAATAAATTCAGACAATGAAAACACACAGTTAAAGCCTCCCTTTTCTTTGTGATGCATGTGATTAAGTAATCCCTAATTCCCGAACCTTAACGAATCTCTATAGTTTTTCTAACTTGAACTCAAAATAAGTTAGTGGCGACTCCGATATTTTCAAAATCCGAAGCCTTATCGTCAAGGGAGGAGATTCATTTTAGATGGAACCGGAAACGGGATCACCCGCGACAGATTTGGCGACTCCGCTGGGGACACTTGGGTAATTTTCTAGAGGATTAGGGTCGAAAAATCGATTTCAAAATTGGGGGGCAGCCTAGCTTTGTGTGGAGTGTGTTTGCACTTTACTTTTCCGATTGTCTCTGCTAGGCATATAGTGAGTCGTCCTAAAACCCAGGGACACCTAAGTTTAGGGGTATACCTGCCATATGAGAGAGGTTGTCTACCTCTTTACCTGCGGCATATACCAACTCACCTTTTGTCCGAAGGTGAGTCAAAAGCCAGTCTAGATAGGCATGTGCTTGAAAGCCATACAAACTTTTATGACTCTAACAATTTATTTTTGTGCATGCATTGTTTGATATCACATGATCGATATTTTTCAATGCTTGTTCTTTCCTGTTACATGAGCCTTCATCCCGGGCGCCATAGGATTAGTTCGGGTATACCATATGCCGACGGGTATTGGCCGTTTGCCTCTACCTTTAGGTGGGTACCCACCTGTTTACCGCCGGACGAACATCCGAGTCCTTTCATTTAAAATGGACCCAGACTCGGATTTCTCCATTCACGGTTAATGAACGGGTCCAAGCCACATCCAAGACGGTAGATAGAATCACTTGATGGGTTACCCTCTGCATGATTTCATAACTCGTGTTTTCTTATCTTACTCTAACCCCTTCTTTTCTATGTGTTGTTTAACTTAGCTCGGTTCGGTGAAGGAGGTTGTTCTTTTCTCTTGCTAAATTTATTCATATGCATTGTGCGCTTGCATCCATTTTAGCAATTTGCATATATTATTCCGTTTGCATCTTAAGCACATTCTTGACATGTCTTTTGGATCTATTTCTCTAAATTCAGGATGCCTATAATAAACTTGACACATAATTTTTCACCCGGCCACGCGCTAAAAAATTGGTTCAAACATTTATACCCGTCTGAGCAAGATTTTGTTCGGACAAAGCTAGGAAGCCTTGTTGACCTCATTGATATTGAATTAGATTTAGGATTCCTACGTAACTTACTAGAAAAATGGGATGCGAACACTTTTTCGTTCAAGTTCGGAGACTTTGAGTTATCACCAACATTAGAGGAGTATATCCAGCTTGCGCGACTCCCCCACATCCCTGGTTTTCTGCCTCTAGAGCGTAAGAATGATCTTCCAATTGTTCTCAATGTTACCCCGACTGTAGCATCGTTACTAATTACCTCTCATAGCCATGTGAATATTGAAGAGCTTCTTCTCTGTGAAAGGAGTGTTTACGTGGCTGAAAATGAAGAAGGTCAATTGTCTGCCCAGGCTTTCATTCTTGCCGTCGTTGGGATGATTATCTTTCCATTTACCAAGCGTTCAATTCATGCACGGGCTGTCCATATCACAAGAGCATTATTATTGGGCAGACCTATCATCCCCACTATCCTCGGCGAAACACTCAGCAGCCTCACGAGGATCAATATCCAAGCTAGAGGAGGAGTTCGTAATCACGACATAACGTTTTGCTTGCCTCTTCTCCTAGCATGGTTTTCTTCTCACTTGGGGATTAGTGCCTATAAATATCTTCATGATCAAGATTTATTGCGACACATTTCTCGCCACATATCTCTTCCCCCCAAAGGATTCACACACTGGAAGTCTTTCTTCGAAAGTCTTATGAGTAACCATTTTTTCCATATGTCTCGACATTTTAAGACAGGTCCGATCATGCTTGCAGTTAAGAGAAGCGCCTATATACCGATTCTCGGTCTTCATGGGAGTTCTTATTATGTACCCATCCAACTCGCGCACGAATTCGGAGGATTCCCGAAAGTTTCACCACATCAGCATCTTCACAAGTCTTTCTACGCGGACGACTTACAAATCCATAAAGAGTGGGAGCAGCCGCGGATCATCGAGTTTACTTGTCCGATCATCGACCTCAACGAATACGATCTCATGGTTGCAACTTTCAAGCACCAACGTCTAGTATTGGAAAGGAGCCTCCCATCTACCTCACGCTCAGCCTAAAGACGACCTACCATTGATTGTCTAATTCAATAAAGCTAGTAAATAATGTATTTGATCGAATTAGTCGCAATCTACATTTTACAGAAACTAATTGGACAATTAAAGCAAGTGCTCGCAATCATTATAAGGTCCAAGAAAAGAGCTTGACAGACTCGACACCCACCAATCATGTAGTTGACAAGCCTCATCAAACCACCAACATAAAAAATAAAAGAAGCAATTCAAAAGCAAGTGTCGTGATTTCCTATCAAGGTAAAGGAAAACTTTAGAAATGCAAAAGGAAGTCGCGTGGGAGCTTTCTCGGGATTTCTCTTTCGAGGTCTTTCGTGAGGGTTTCGCCATGGACGACGCCGCCCCGAGCATCTCCAATCGACGTGTTTCGATCCAACTCTTGTAATAGAGGTTATTGGGGTTGCGACCCAGTCCAGCTGACGTTATACACATTGCCTTTGTTAGGAAAGTATTCCGCATCAGGTAAGAATACTTGATTTCGTTTTATCTCATCTTAAGGGCTCACCAGGTATAAGAAATTTCTGGCTCGTTTCGTAAAATACAATTAGTCGTGGATCGGACAAAGCATTTTACGAGATGTTTCGATCGAAAAAAGTCACGCACTTAAATTTCGCCATTTCGTATATGATAGGTGAATTGTGATCACGCGTTTGCTTGGTTGTATCATTCTTATAGCGAGGGTAAATGGGATCACTACATGGAGTAATAATATTTTTTTCGTCTGAGAAAGAGTTTAGGACATTGGAGAAAGAGGGTCATGCCTCTCTACTTTTTCCCTATTTAGACCAAGTCTCATCCCTTTCACCTTTATTGTTGTGATCACCCTCACGAAATGGTCGATCCTAAGGATTGAGACATCCTCGAACCACCAGTCTGGTGGGACCTGCACGTTTCTGCTGGGGCTCAACTCCTTGACGTCGCCATTCCACTTCGGGCTCGAGACCTTCGGCGTCTTCCTTGTGTTCTCTGCCCATGTCTTGAGCATCAGGTTGCCTTCCTCTAGGTCCTCCGTCATCTCAAGATACTCCGCCGTGCAATGCAGGCCCGAGATGTTGGCTGCTGTTAGATCAACTGCGATCCCATAGCAGAACTTTGCAGCAAGCTCAAAGGACTCTGGCCCACCTGGTAGGTCGTCCAGCACAACCTTACTGAGCTCCGGGTCATGGGCCTCATAGATCATCCGGTTGAACATCCCGCTTCTCGAGAGCAGAGGATACTGCAACAACAACAAAACACACGATCCAAACAGGGAGTGAAGACAGAAGCAGAAGCGAGCAGCAGCAACGATAGGCTTGACGAAGGAAACAGACCCACGTATGCTTTTGTTTAGTTCGAAGGGACAATTTATGTCCTCCCTTTCGAGGTTATTACACTTTCACAGGTCATGGTAAGAACGAGAACGTTAAGTATGTCTTACAGCATCGTCTCGAAAACAGCGGCATACCATTATGTTTCTCTCGACCGATCCAAAGAGAAGGAGGTGACACTAACTTGAGAGTTCCTTCGTTAAGCTAAAAACTCATCCTTTTCAGAGGCGATCGAAATTAATGATGTCATACTTAAGTCGAAAATAGTTAGCTTCCTCAATTGAGTCATGAGATACCTGCAGCTCCTTCACACATCCAGAGTGTAGACGACCGATTCAGAAATTTTCATTTAGAATTCACGAAAAATCCCTTGGTCCGAAAGACGTGTCAAGCATGGTTGCTCATTCGTATGTCGCATACCACGTCGTTTGCATCCTCCTCATTTATTTATTTTCATTAATACAATTTTTAATTGCAAGGTACCAAAATTAATCTCCCAAGGACAAGCCCGTTCGAGCTACGAAGCCAAACGACATTCGATGATCGATAACCACTAGTTGGGAACAAGTGCCGGTTTGAACAATTCATCAAGCATTAGGGAGGATAGCGCTTTAGGCGGATATGAAGATCCATATGAAGAACAACATGATGACTCGACGCATGACCAGAAGTGGCTTGATGATTATTACGGCTTTGAACAAGAACTCAAACGTCATGAAGAACCCAAAGAAGCAACAATCCGCTGCACATCAGATGCCTTTCCACAAAGTCACGTCGATGCATGCAAGCCTAGTGACATGATTCTAAAGAAGATTCTTTCGAATGTTAAGGATTCCCGAGGAAAGTTCTTCCGCAACTACGACAGTCCTTATGTGGTCAAGCAAATACCTGCAAGAGCGCTCTCACCCTAATAAAGATGGACGGAGTTGTTCCATCCCAGTCGGTCGATTTGTTTCAGGATCGACGAACTAGAAAAATCAACCTAGAAGACTCAACCTACGGGGCTTGCAACCCATGTTGAATAAACGATACTTTAACTGGGGCAAGAACCAATCGCCTCGGGTAACCGGTAAAGGAAGTATCGTTCCAGATCATATATTACAAAATCAAAAAACTAATCAATGTTATCTTTCTTTGCAGATACTTTAACTGGGGCAAGAACCAATCGCCTCGGAGGTTTTACTGGGGCAACGAGCACGCGTCGTTAAGGAGCCGGTAAAGAAAAGTATCGTTCCAAGTTTAAAATTTTTCTCACATTGAACTTGATTGTACATCATCTCTTTTCCTACAGGGCATCAAATCAAGGCGAACATCACAGGTAAAATTCTCATTTCATAAAACATGTGTTATGTTCATTTGTCATGCATTCTCACTAAACAATTTTATTCAAAAAAATTTTGAAACACTTTCCCTAGCGGAACACTTGTGTGCTAGAGATAGAAAGGCAAGCCTATCCCCAAACACATACCCTTTTCGAGAGTTGAGTGCAAACACTTGTGAGAAATCCAGACATGATAGCATCGGAGTGGGAAGGAAATCCCTTTGACG
Organism: Melastoma dodecandrum; assembly: GCA_029817715.1. Classification (NCBI taxonomy): domain Eukaryota; kingdom Viridiplantae; phylum Streptophyta; class Magnoliopsida; order Myrtales; family Melastomataceae; genus Melastoma; species Melastoma dodecandrum. The sequence goes on from JARUPY010000182.1 coordinate 770,558, forward strand.
GAAAATGCTCTAACTAGGATGACATCGAGCATTCTTTCTTATCCCCAAACACTTTACCATTGCTAGCCATTCCCAGCCAAAGTGGAGATTTTTCGAAACACAATTCCCCTTTCAAGTCAAAGAGTCGCCTCACATTGAGGTAAAATGAGTTCTGTAGTCTAGATTTCCGAATAGGACTCAGATGGAGATGCGTTACTTCCTCAAGTTTGAGTGTGAAGTACATCCCTATGGATCTCGTAAGACGACACAATACTCTACCATCTTTCAACCATTCCATTACATCCATGAACAATTCCGGAGAACCGAGCCCGTTGAATATTTCAAAAAAAAAAAATGAATGAAAATAAAAATGAGACAGGGGCAAACAAGCCAAAAAAAGAAAAGAGAGCCCTTTCATATCATTCAAAGAAAAAGCAAATTTAGACACAAGGGCCAAAAGACGGTCGCAAAAGCAAAATGTCAGAAAAAAAAGGGACAAAAGTTTGAGAACCCTGATCTCGATTTGCCAATCTGGGCAAACCCCTTCAAATTCAAAAGCCTCATTCTCTACGAGAAAAGATAAAGAAATTCTTTCTTCTATAACATTTCTCCACAAACTCACACTTACATATGCCACCCTTGAGTATTGTGTCGATGAGCAAGTCCACATTGGGAGAACCATGCTTAAAGGTGACGTCCTTGCATTTTGAGCCTTATTCGATGAGATTCTTTGACTTGCTTTCTTTCTTAAAGATTAAGCCTTCTATAAACATGGTCTTACACCAAGCCTGTATTACAACCAAAATCAAAGTCTCCTTCGACTAGCCCTTGAGCATTCATTTCAAAGGAATCGAACTTCCCACTCTGATAGCATAGAAACATATTTGAGTGAGCCATGAGATGTAAGAAAGGCCTTTTTTCTCTATCGCGCAAGTGTTTCTATTTAAAAAAAAAAAGAAATTTTTATGCATGCATATAGAGCATCCAACATTCATATCATCCACAGTCAACATTTTAGCAAGAAGTACACAGAGGAGATCGCCACAATCCCAAGCATACTTCATGATTTCAAGACTCAAGCCTTTATGCTAAGGTATGACCTTCACTACTGTTAAGCACTTTTGTGGTGTGACAGTACTTTCAAGTCAAGTTAGCCATCTCTCAATTCAACTCGGCAAGTGTTTGCAAACAAACGCTATGCCGCTCGACTGAGCGTTTATTTACAAACGCGATGTCAATTTTCAATTCGGTAAAGCGCGAACAAACGCTATACCATCTGGCTAAGCGCGAACAAACGCTATGCCGCTCGACTGAGCGTTTATTTACAAACGCGATGTCAATTTTCAATTCGGTAAAGCGCGAACAAACGCTATACCATCTGGCTAAGCGCGAACAAACGCTATGCCACTCGACTGAGCGTTTATCTACAAACGCGATGTCAATTTTCAATTCGGTAAAGCGCGAACAAACGCTATACCATCTGGCTAAGCGCGAACAAACGCTATGCCACTCGACTTAGCGTTTATCTACAAACGCGATGTCAATTTTCAATTCGGTAAAGCGCGAACAAACGCAATACCATCCGGCTAAGCGTTTATTAACAAACGCGACGCTATTTGACTAAGCGTTTACAAACAAATGCTACGTCACATTCCTTTCGGTTAAGCGCTTACTAACAAGCGCGATACCTTCCAGTCGGTTAAACGTTTACTAACAAACGTTATACCACTTCCAGTTCGGCTAAGCGTTTACTAACAAACGCGACGCCATTCGACTAAGCGTTTACTAACAAACGCAACGTCATTTCAAGTTGGTTAAGCATTTACTGACAAATGCGACACCATTCGGTAAAGCGCTTACTAACAAGCGCGATACCTTCCAGTTGGTTAAACGTTTACTAACAAACGTTATACCACTTCCAGTTCGGCTAAGTGTTTATTAACAAACGCGAAGCCATTCGACCGAGCGTTTACTAACAAACGCAAAGTCACCTTCAATTCGGTTAAGCGTTCGTACAAACGCGACACCACCTTCAATTCGGTTAAGCGTTCGTACAAACGCGACACCACCCTCTCTTCGGTTAAGCGTTCGTACAAACGCGACACCACCCTCTCTTCGGTTAAGCGTTCGTACAAACGCGACACCACATTCTCTTCGGTTAAGCGTTCGTACAAACGCGACACCACATTCTTTTCGGTTAAGCGTTCGTACCAACGCGATACCATTTTCAATTTTCCTGGTTAAGCGTTCGTACAAACGCGACACCATTTTCAATTTTCCTAGTTAAGCGTTCGTACAAACACGACACCATTTTCAATCCTCCTGGTTGAGCGTTCGTACAAACGCTACACCTCTTTTCACCGGCTTTTGGTTATGCATTTTCTAACAAGTGCGACGCCATTTCCGGTCAAGCGTTTATTAACAAACGCGATGCCCTAGTGATCCTTTCCAAAAAATTGGGTTCTTAATAATTCTTTGCTCGAACATTTTACCAAACATTCTCACAAAGAGGGGCAACTGTCATAACCCAATTTTTTATTCTACAAAAAAACACAAAAAATATTAAAAAAATAGAAAATCTTCACAAAACACTAAAAGATTGCAAATCTTTTAAAATCAATAAAAATCATCAAAAATCTTTTAAAATCCATAAAAATCATAAGAAAATCATCAAAGATCAACAAAGATCCACGAAAATCTAGAAAAAATCATAAAAGGACTCGTAGAAAAATTTAAGGAAAGCTTGAGAACAAAAGAAGAGATCCCGGCCAGTGTCTGCTACGGAAAGATCACCCCTCTACCCATTTGTTCTTGGCTCCCGCTTACAATAGCCATTCGGCGGCCTTCCTGTAGTCCAGATCTTTGGCCAGCCATGGTGGTACACAACCATTTTCAACAATGATTTCCGGCAACATCTCCACTTTGAAGCCCTCTCCAGTGCCGGGCTTTCTGTCGCTGTCAACGTTGCATCCTGGATCCAGCATCCTGGCAGCTTCCACAAAGATCCCATCTCCACCGGCGTCAACTTCAGATTTGAAGCTTCCCCTAGGTGCTTGGCCTCCGACATTGGCGACCACGATCGAGCAGAGCCTACCCTCCAATCTCCAACAGCATCAACGGTCACAGTACTCACAGTCATCATCAACAACCGCAAACAACAACATACTCAGCCAGACAACAGATTAAGTCAAGTCAACAAATTCATCTTCATCATGTTCCCTCTCAGCTTCGATATCCCTGACAGCGCAGCGAAGTCGGCGCTCCTCGATCCCAGCTCTTTTGAACTCAGCCAACCCGTCGTGTTGTTCTTGATTCAACGGCGGCAAAACTACGTCCTTTGACGTCCTCCTCAGTCGACGTCCTTCACGGCAGCGACGTCGGCGTCGCTCAGACCCGATTCCGGCCGTCGACGAGTCCGCCTCCAAGACCTACCTTCGCCGGCAAGTAGTTCGAGGACGGCCGCATCCTCTGCCCTCTCTGGCCCCGTTCGCCGCTCCAGACCCGGCCTGTCGACTCCAGACGTTCTTCCTGTGCCGAAGTTCCGCTCTGCCATCCTCGCACCTTCCTCGCTTACCGCCTCATTCCTTCCTCTTGGGGTGTCAACGTTCGTGTCGCCGTCCCCTGACCCCACACCGCCGTCGCCAACCCACGACGTCTCTCTTCAGCATTCTCGGCTTCGACGACCGTGCTTCCTTCACCCACCAGCGGCTCCACCGAAGGCCCAAGGTGTCTTCCCCAATTGCAGCTCCCTGGAACAAAGAGCGACGGTTAGAGGCGATCTCCTCACAACGGTGACCCACAACGTCGTCATTGCATCCAGAAACCGGCCTTCGATCGGGCAACCTCCCCGAGTTAGCAACGCCGCTTGTGTTTCTCCCGAGATCCGCAAGCTCTGAGGACCTAGATTCGAGAGTGAGTAACCCATCCCCACGTCTCTTTGCCCACCGTCGGATTCTTTTTGCATTTTGATTTTTTATTTGCTTCCGTTTGATTTGGGTGGCATTGCTGTTTCTTTTACTCGTTTTCATTTAATTAATTTCATTATTGAAGTACGATCCTACATTCACCTATTTAATGCATTCCCTTTGCATCTGGTTAATTGTTTTATTTCCCGTTTGATTTCTTCTCCGTCTGATTTTTATAAATATATCTTGTTGAGATTTTAAACGTTACCCATCGTGGTTTTTGTATTAACCCAATAGCTCATTTCAAGGAGTGGGTTCACGTTTAGATCCTTTGATTTTGTTACACTTTCGTCAAAATTTTTATAAACGCATTACAATCCAACTTTCACGAAAATAACTTTAGTTATTTATCTATTTTAGAAGTCTCAAAAATTTTTCGAACAGTTTACTTCGTTTATTCGATTTTACGCAGGAATCTCGGGGGCGTGCCTTGCGGACAACCAAGGCACGCACCCCATTCAACGTATTCAAGATAACGAAGCATTCGAGGGTTATTTGGATTCTCGAAGATCAAGACCCTCTGAAGACGGCTTCGCACTCACCAACGTTACGGAATCAGCGGCTCGCCAGGTTCACCGTAAACCTATTCTAAAAACGGCACCGTGAGGTACAAACGCTAACGGGAGCGTTCTATATAGAGCGAGCAACGGTACAACACCCGGTTCTCCATTGAATTTATTTTTTTGGGTTAGAAACTGTTAAGGGCATTAATCAATCTATGTTGTTTGCATTTTTGCCCCAAAATCAACTTTTAAGAAATATTCTTTAAAAATGATTCACGTAGATATTTTAAGCATTATTGAGCTCGAAATCATTTTTATAAATCAAACAACTTCTTTTTCCAAACCCGAGCTCAAATAAATTCAGACAATGAAAACACACAGTTAAAGCCTCCCTTTTCTTTGTGATGCATGTGATTAAGTAATCCCTAATTCCCGAACCTTAACGAATCTCTATAGTTTTTCTAACTTGAACTCAAAATAAGTTAGTGGCGACTCCGATATTTTCAAAATCCGAAGCCTTATCGTCAAGGGAGGAGATTCATTTTAGATGGAACCGGAAACGGGATCACCCGCGACACAGCCTCACATTGAATGCCTCCCTTGCGTGCTGTTGTCCCCAAGTGTCTGGACCATCTCGGACATGATCAACCCTTTGTCTGAGGACATGCAAAGGGACAGCGGGCGCTTCTGCTGATGATGCTGTTGTTGCATGGCCATTAGGTTTATTACACAGACAAGAGCTCCCCGAGTGCGTCCATTAATTGAAAGAGAAGTTTGCCTTTGCCTTTGGCTGCCCTCCCCTCAATTAAAAGAGAAGTTTCTTCCTCTCTGTTGTGGGGTTGTTCAGTCGATCAGATCACACCACCCACAAGCCACCACATTCTCATCACTCGCTTTGTTTCCTAATTCTCCTGCCTCGGAGGGATGAGCTGTCCCGGTGTCCGTGTTAGTCCCAGGACTGTCCCCGTCCACCACGGGACGACCTCCAAGGCCAGCCATCGGAGGGTGAGGGTCGTCGAGCCGATCATTAGGTGCTTGATGTGCGGCTTAGCCTTTGTCGCGGCTGTCCTCGTCGGGACCGATTCCCAGTTCCGAGAGATCTTCGGCAACCGGAAGGCGGCCAGATTCACTGACATGAAAGCTCTCGTGTAAAGGCTTGTTCCATCGCACCTTTTTGTTGTGTTCTAACTCCCTTTCCCCTTTTCCTGAATTTTCTCCGACGGTTGGATTCTTCCTCAGCTTCTTGGTGATAGCGAATGGCACGGCGGCTTCCTACTCGTTGGTCCAGGCCTCACGAAGCGTAGCGAGCATGATCAGGGGGAACGTCCTGTTCAGCAAGCCTTTGGCTTGGGTCATATTCTCTGGCGACAAGGTTCTAAGGATCCCATCCCTTCTGTATTTCTCCAACCCACGCGAGACGTGAACGCGATCTGAAGCGGTCTCCTCGGTGAATGCAGGTGATGGTGTACGTGATGGTCGCAGCGTTGGCAAAAGCGGGGCAGCCGGAGCTTCAGTGGAAGAAGATATGTGACCTGTACGAGATGTTCCGCAGGTCGGGGAAGGGATACCGTGCGCAGTGCTGGTCAGCTTAGGGGCAGTGGAGTCGTTGGGGATATCGGCATATGGACTTTTCCGGCTCTACGGCGACAGCAAGGGGGAGGCCCGTCCCAGTTGGTGAAATCAAACTCTTTAAGGCATAATGTATAGTTGGACCGTGTAACGTCTCTTTGCTACGTTGCTGTCAGTAATCGTGCTCATGTGCTCAGCTGCTTAGCGCTTTGTAGTTGTAAGCCGAGCCGAGTAAGGTGAAGTTGAGTGAAGTATATCGTTCCATGTTTAGGATTAGTGCCGCTAATTTCCTACGTTAGGTGGCGAATGCGGAAGTTTCGTCTCCCCCCATCTCTCCCGTGCGAGGGACGCGATGTCCGAGAAGTTCTCAGCCACGCTTGGGATCGGAGATCTCAACGACTTCATCGCACCTTCTCAGGCGCGATTCGTCTAGGAAAAACTCTAATGCATGGCTGTGAATGTGATCGGCCTGCCAAAAGTTGCACTTCTCTTTGCTTGTAATTATGCACAATGTTGATTTCTCTGTTGATATGTAGGTTGGATTTGCTATGCTGAGAAGACACTCGGGTCCTTTATCCTGCCTTACATATCTACCGTAAAGAGACAATGAAGCATCATTTAGCTGAATTAATGGACCCCAGGTGAGCTCATTGTGCAGGTAGTCTGGGTCTTTCGTAGCCTGTGGTTTTATATTCTGTCATTGCAGTTGCTGAGAACCCCTTATGTAAGGAGCTTGAATTGGTATGTTGTAGCCTGTGGTTTTAAGTTTTCTTCTTTAGAAAAGGCGCTAAATTCTTCTTCGATGGAAACTTCTCATTGACTTGGGAATATCTGCTCGTCTTGCTTTACATGAGGAAAGTTACTTTAATCATTGACGATTGAGCATTTATGGGATTATTTTCAATAATCACCTGTCCAAAAGGATTGATCTGATGGCTAAAAGCATTCGGAAGGACTTATCTTATGATTCACTTTTAATCTGGCATGGCAGGGTGGACGAAGCGTACCATGTATCAGTGATGCCTTGTTATGATAAGAAGCTGGAGGCAGTTAGCGATAATTTCTCATTTCAGTTAGATTCTCCACGTGATGCTGATGAGGCTATGACACTTACAGAAGTAGATTCAGTCTTAACATTCTATCAGCATTCCGTCGTCTCTGTCAGTCTTCCTACGGTCAGGAATTACATATGATCCTTTTTGTCAATCTATTGCTGCAGATGAAAGAAGTGGACTTTAAAGGCTTGGAGGAGTCGCAGCTAGACACATTGTTTGTAAACGAAGACAAGTATATACTATTTTATCTCTTAATTTTAGTTTGTCTTAAAACTGAAATTTCTATGAATTCATTTCAGGATGAAAAATGTTGATCAAAATGGAAATCTCTATGGTGTATGCGGAAGCTCTGGAGGTTATTGAGAAACAATCTTTCGATGTGCTGCTAAAGAATTATACAATCTGGATTTAAAAGGTCCCTTGGATTTTAAGATTATAATAAATGCAGATCTCCAGGAAGTGACTCTAGATGTAAGTTATCCTCCTGAGTTAATGAGGTTGAAGTAATCTGTACTGTGATTTGTATCCTTTATTATTGTTTTATATACTTGTGAAGGGAGTAAGCTTGTCAGTCAATTGTTCTACCACTAAAATGTTTATGGTTTTCTTCAGGTTGATGGAAAAAGAGTTCTGAAGTTTGCATTATGTCATGGCTTTCGCAATTTGCAGAACGTGGTCAGAAAAATTAAATAAGTGGAAGATGCGATTACGACTTTGTGGAGGTGATGGCCTGCCCAGGTATTCAACTATCTTCTATCTGCTGCTCAAATTGCTCTCTCTCTAGGTGGCTAGAAGATTCTGTTTTTTCGACACTCCTTGATTGTTAAAGCTGTGCTTTGGTTTCTAGGGGTGCTTAAATGGTGGTGGTCAGATTAAGCCAGGGGCTGGGAAAACTGTGAAAGATTTGATCCAGGCGTTGGAAACCATCTATATGGAAAAGGTTAGTTTTTCGGAGAGTAGTTGTTTGGTGGATAGCATATATGCTTTATATATTTCGTCAAGCCTTTATCGGAGGAGAGTCCTCGCTGTAATGCATATTTGCATTGGACCTGGTATAGGTACTTCGGTTGGCCCTCATAAGTGAAGGAGGACTATGTTGTGGAATTAATTCGCGGAAATAGTTCATTTGTCATAACAGTGGTTGACCTCAGTAATAAGGCCGTGAGACCTACTTGATGCACCCGAGCTTTCATCCATAGTGATGTTATCTTATTGCTCTCTGATGAAACTGCGATGCTTCGGTGTTATGAAATTTTTCTTAGGCACGTCTTCGGCTTTTGCAGGTTTATGTTGCAGACCCTTTGAAGAATCCCCGTGTCAGAAAACTATACGAGGAATGGCTCGAGCAGCCTGGCTCAAAGAAGGTAAATAAATATATGCACACAGAATACCGCCCTATTGTGAAAAGTCTCACCTCAGAGTTGCACAATTGGTAATCGGGTTCCTGTTATGGTTCATCGTTTGAGCCCCCGTGGAGCAAAGCCTTTTCCGCATCGAGTTCTTTCCACAGCTCTGAAAGCGGCAAATCTTCCGGGGATGAAAGCCATGTCAAGGCAAATTCCATTTGCGTGTCTCATACTCGGCCTTCCACTGCCCGGGTGTTACCTTTCCATCTCCCCTGCCGTCCCGAATCCTCAGCAAGGCAGATACCGGTTTGACCGGAGAAGCAGATGGTCGGGCGCGACAATGAAATGTTCACGTCACCGCATTATAGTTAGAAAATGCGGCATATACAGCAATGAGAAGAGGGTTAAGGTGGTCGGGCCAGGGTTCCATTCCATTGTCGAATTTGTTGGCTATTTGACCCGTGATGGAATCTTACAGAAGAGGAAACATAAATATGTGGGAAAATGGGTAAGTGCCTAATAATGATTAACTAATATTTAGGAGGCAAAAAGGCAAGGAAAATGGGGGTTGATTCCGGATATCTTGTATTGATAACGTGGGTGACTGTGTGTTCCAATCTGGGAATTGGCAATAAATAAATAGTGGCCCAGTTTTTTGTATGACAATTTTTCTTACAGAATTCTGCCTGCCTGCCTGCCTGCCGGATTGCGTCGACTTGATTACGATGATGATGAAAATACCAAAGTGACCCCGAAAAAAGGACGAGCAGCACGAAATTAACGAAACCAACCCCACAGCTGTGTTGTGTTGTGCCTTAATAAGAAGAACAACTGCAGCCCGAGTCCTCCTTCAAAATCTGCCAACCTCGACCCCCCCCAAAACATTTCTTACAAACCGCCGCCGTGATCCGAATGGTGAGTCTAGTTTTCTACTCTGTCTATGTGACTGAGAGTTTTAAGAACTTATATCCTTTGTTTGTTAGACGACCTCCAAGCGCCTTCCTGGGAAGAAGGTGGCCGTGTTCGAGAAGAACATCACCAAGAGGGGATCCGTCCCCGAAACGGTTACTAGGAAAGGATCTGATTTTGCCGTCGGGCCGGTTTTGCTTGGAGTCCTGGTCTTTGTGGTTGTCGGATCATGTATGCTTTCTTCTTTCTTCCTCTGTTCCCTCGAGCTTACTTTGGTAACGGTCTCTGGTCTCTGGTCTCGGGCTTACTGTGACGCATATGTACGTTTGATGCAGCTTTGTTTCTGATAATCCGTTTCGCCATGGGTAAAGGATCCCCTCAATGATATGCAGGAGCTGTGTGCTCGTGAAACAAGATACTGGGACTCCGGTGCTTTGCGGTGGTGGAATTTAGCTTTTCCAGACATAAAATTGCTACAACTTTGATGAACATCTCGGCATAATTTAGCCATCGCATCTGATGCAGTGTCGAGCAACGACGATAAAACTATATGTTGAGGAACATCACAATAGTGAAGGAGTCCATTAATATGCCATGTACAAGCAGGGGAAACAACAAGGAAGCCATGACCGATTGCTATGCATATATTGTTCCGACAGAGCCCTCCAGTAACTAGACTCGGACATAACTTATTGAGTGATAAGCCGAAACTCTGGAAAGGAAAGGGCTGATCTCACAATAATAAGGGATGATAAGATCCCGGAGCTGCAAAGGGTTTTCAGTGAGGCCTTTGGTGCATCCGCTTGCCATAGGAACACTGATTTTCCGCTGATTTGCCGGCAGAACAAGTTGCTCCGATGCTCATGTCAGACTTCTGGCAACAGTTGGAGCTTCGGGACAGCTTCTCCCCACGAGTGTCGCGACAAATATGACAGCGAGTGCTCCTACTCTTGTAGGAATCAGAGCTTCCAGTCCCCGAAGATGCAAAGCATCGTTCCTTGTACTCCTGCAATGCCACGCAGGTAATGCATCGAATCCGTTCCTATCACCATATGCCAAGGATCAATATCGCCAACATTAGCACCGTCTTTCTGTTACCTTGGATTTAATCTTCACATAATCAGGAGTTAAGCAGGGATTCAAGTCCTTGACAAACAAATCACCAGGGCTTCCGGGTGCAGTGGCCTCACTGGAGCTGAAGTGCTGTTCAGATTCCAAATGATTGTTAAGCTAACATTAATTCCCTCGATTCCCATTTCCTTCGAGGGATGCACGTAACCTCCAGGCTAGTACTTAGGTCAACAAAATAAACTTAACTCTCACCAGAGAATTAATGGTTTCTTCATGGTCGAATACTGGTGTTCCAGGAGAGCTTCCATAGTTCTGGTAACTCGATTTCGCTGAAATTGAATATTTATCCGCCTTCACCTACAACAAAGCAAGGAGTTTTCTAGCACCACATAACCTCACACGTTTATGCTGGCACACTGCGAGAAAAATTGAGCAAGTGACGATGGGCAATACCTCCGCAAGGTCATCCGCGAGACTCTGGAGCTGGTTGGTGAGAGAGGAGACCTGCTCCTGAAGGGTTGGGATCGTCTGCTTCGCTTGCTTGAGCTCCTTTCCCTGCTTCTCCAGGAGGTCGTGAAGCTCCCTGTCGGTCACATCTGGGAATAAAATCGCATTCTTCAATGATCTAATCTCTTCCCTCTGCCCCAAGCACAGATCTTTCAATTTCTCCACCTGAAACCAATCAAACCAAATTCTTCAACAACCTCGTTTTGTCCTTCCCTCACGCTCGCCCATGGAAGACCGCCATATAAATGCAAAACCACAAGAACGAACCTCTCTGTTCTTTTGCTCGAGGTCTAACTTGAGCCGGGCGACCTCGAGCTCCAGCTCCTTATTCGCGCTGAGCAGCTCCCTCTCGCTCTTCAACACCATCCCCAGTGTCCTCGTGTTGCTCACCTCCACAAGAGCCTTCCTCTGGCTCTTGTCGCCGGACCCGAACAGCTTCTTCTGCAGCAACCCATTCACCCCCCTGGCTTCCTTCCTCCCGAACACATTCTTCTTCACTTCCTCCTCCATGGCCAGCTTCAAGGGCGCCGCCTTGGAGTTCTCCTTCCCAGCCCCGGACATGAACTTCTTCACCATCGCGGCGAAGTTCACGCTCTGCTGATTCTGGGCCTTGGTCTTCGCGAGGGCTCGCGAAGATCCCAATGCCATCGCGGCCGGCGAGGGTTTCTTGTGGTTGGGCTTGGGGAGGTGGTCGGTCGAGGAGGATGCGGAGTCGAACGAGCTGTACCGCGAGGACGACGACATCCTGCCACGGGGGAGGGGGATGCTCGAAAGGTCAGCGTATGCAAATGGGACGATGGTTTTGAGTTGGGAAGGCAGGAGAGCGGGCGGGGGAAGGGATATTCGGACAAAAGGGTGGGGGAGGGGGAGAAGACAAAAAAAACAAATGGCTGTTGTCGGAATTTTGAATTTGTTTGAGTTCGGGAGGGAAGGAGAAGAAGAAGAAGAAGGCGCAGAGGGTCTCAAAAGTCTTTAGAAAAAGGTGTCATCTTTGTCGGGCAGCGGGGGGATTCTAAGTTCCGAGTTTCGAAGTGATTTCATACTGCGGAAGTGGGTTAGTGAAAACATACAGTTTTAAGTACGAGATAGAAAGAAATCATGAAAAATCTCAATTAAAGACATCATCTTTTGACCCACAAGCCTTCTTGAACCCCCAAGAGTTTCTGCCCAATCCGACCACATCGTCATCGTTTTTGCTCCAAAAAAATGGCTGCGTCCACCTTCGCAAACCCTAGACTCTCCTCCGCCATGCACTCCACAACGACAACCACAAAGCCGCCACGCATTCTCCAACCCCACCGTTTCACTGCCACCTCCCCCTTCCTCAAACCCAACTCCCAAAACCTCTCCTTCCACTCCTCCCCATGCCTCCCTCGCCACCCTTCCCACGCCGCCTCCTCCCCCAATACCATCAGTTGCGCCCGCCGCCCCGAGTATGTCCCCAACTGGATCCCCGACCCCAACTACGTCCGCATCTTTGACACCACCCTTCGTGACGGGGAGCAGTCCCCCGGCGCCACCATGACCTCCAAGGAGAAGCTCGACATCGCCCGCCAGCTTTCCAAGCTCGGCGTCGATATCATCGAGGCCGGGTTCCCCGCTTCCTCTCCTGACGACTTTGAGGCCGTCAAGGCTATCGCTTTGGACGTTGGTAATGCGGTCGACGAGGAGGGTTATGTTCCCGTCATCTGCGGTCTGTCTCGGTGCAATGAGAAGGATATCCGGGCCGCATGGGAGGCGGTGAAGTTTGCTAAGAGGCCGAGGATTCATACCTTCATTGCCACTAGCGGGATTCATATGGAGTACAAGCTCAAAAAGAGCAAGGAGGAGGTCATCGACATCGCAAGGAGGATGGTTGGGTTCGCCAGGAGTTTGGGGTGCCAGGATGTGGAGTTTAGCCCCGAGGATGCTGGAAGGTTGTCCTCCTCCCCTTCTCGTGTTGAGATTACGTTTTCTTGTTGTGCTCGCATCTGACTATTCTCGGCTTTTGATTATGTGGGCGTTCCATTTTCTTTAATGTGACATCTTTTGGTTTGTTTGCCTTGAATTCTAGTTAGATCAGAGAGGGAGTTTCTGTATGAGATCCTTGGTGAAGTTATCAAGGCCGGTGCAACAACCCTTAACATACCTGATACTGTTGGAATCACCATGCCTGAAGAATTCGGCAGATTGATCGCCGACATAAAGGCTAACACTCCTGGGATAGAGAATGTTGTCATTTCCACCCACTGTCAAAATGATCTTGGGCTTTCAACTGCCAACACTATAGCGGTGCGAATTTCTCTTGTTTTTCTGCCAAATAGTGTCTATGGCCTGGAAGTGCTGAGTCGTGGTACTTCTGGGTTCTGAGACAGGGAGCGTGTGCAGGGGCAAGACAGGTGGAGGTAACAATAAATGGGATTGGCGAAAGAGCGGGAAATGCTTCTTTGGAGGAGGTGAGCTTTTATGTTTTCAGTTGCTGCCAGTTAGTTCAATTTTGCAGAGATCATGGATCAAGAGGGATGAACAAATGGCTGTGAGATATGTAATTGTGCCTGCAAGTGATTTCCTGAAATGAATTTCAAAATTCCATGTGGATGGTGGGCATTACCTAGTAAACTGGCAATCTGTCTATTTCATGTGCACTTTGATGGGGCTGTTTGGAAAATTTTGTGCACAATTTGGACGCCTCTATCTACTTAACTTGTACTTGTTTCTGTGATGACATCAGAGTTTGAATTGATGTGGGTTTATTATAAAACTCTGTTCACTGGAAATTCTTTGTGAATTTGACGGTTCACATGTCCTTTTTTTTTCTTTTGGTGATGCTTTCATTTTAATCAGGTAGTTATGGCCTTTAAGTGCCGAGGAGATCATGCCCTGGGAGGCCTTTATACAGGAATTAATACACGCCATATAGTAATGACAAGCAAAATGGTATCCCAATCCTCCATCTGTTATGGGTTCTCCGCACCTCAATTTGTTAGGTGGAACTTTTGACAAGCTAATCCAGTTTTTACTCATTCGTGTAGGTTGAGGAATACTCAGGTTTACAGGTGCAACCTCACAAAGCCATAGTTGGAGCAAATGCCTTTGCCCATGAAAGCGGAATCCACCAAGTACACATCTTTTCTGCCCTCGATCTTGTTGTGATGTTTATAAGGCTTTGTGTTTGCATCCCTAAATCCTTACAGGATGTTTTCTAGTGCCTGGAAGCTTGTATTTGATCTGCTCTATATGGAGTTGTTATTATGCTTTTGATTGTTCTTTTGATGATCAGTGAATCAACATTGCTTTAGCTGTTGTGCTGGTGAGTGAGGTTGGTTGTAATTTATTTATCAATGCCCTCTATGAATATGAAACAATCCTATAGTTGTGTAATCTATCCTTGATAGGATGGAATGCTTAAGCACAAGGGCACCTATGAGATTATCGCTCCAGAAGATATAGGGTTGGAGAGGTCAAACGAAGCCGGTATTGTACTTGGGAAATTGAGGTAATTGTCTTTTTTCTGTGGCTAAGACTGATTTAGATTCTTCTGACGTGCATGAGTTGAATTCTAATGTTGCGTAGAGGATTACCATCTCAGATAGAATGAATTTACGTAGATACTTATACAGTGCAAGTAGACTGAATTTGCCGTTATTGATTTCTGAAACATGTGGGTAATGTGGTGTGCTCTTGAAATTGAAGATTTTCGTTGACTTGAAACATTGGTGACAACATGAAAATTGATGGACGCTAGAATCTGGAAAGGCCGGTTTGGATTTTTGTTTCTAATGGAGATCACTAGTTGTTTCCTCAAGATTAGTAGTTCTTTTATTGTATCTTTGCAAATGTAAATAGTCTTTGCGCTTCTTTTAGTGTTTCAGACTGGATTTTTTCCATTTTATCTCATGGCTTAAGTTGCTTGAAAACTGTGATTTCTCTTTAACTCAAAGCTCTTTCATGCAGTGGACGCCATGCTTTGAAAATGAAACTTATAGAGGTAAGCTTTCAATTTTCTTGTTTTCTACTTCCCTGACATCTCCCGTGCCTCATTGCTGTCACTCTTCTGAATTCTCCTTGTCGCTTATCAGCTTGGCTACGACATTGATGACGAACAACTTGTCAATATATTTTGGCGTTTTAAAGCAGTTGCAGAGCAGAAGAAGGTGAGCATGTTGTTTCCCTGTTTACTTGGATGTACTCGATAAGCCTATCTAAGGAAGTTACTGTCGTTGTCGAGTGCTCTTGGCGTAACATTACTGAAATAAGAGTATCTTGAGAACACTAATTTCTTAAATATTCCAATGACATTTGCTTGTGAAAGTAAGTTTTTTCTTTATCTTGTTGAACAGCGAGTTACCGATGCAGACATAAGGGCACTGGTTTCAGATGAAGTTTTCCAACCAGCTGTGGTGTGGAAGCTTCATGATTTGCAGGTTTCTCATAAGTTAATGGCTTTCTCTATCCTCTGGTGGCTGGTTCCCTATTAAATATATGGAGGATAATCTGCATGTGCAGGTGACTTGTGGAACCCTTGGTCTATCTACAGCAACAGTTAAACTTATAGATGCTGATGGAAAGGAGCATATTGCATGTTCAGTTGGAACTGGCCCAGTAGATTCAGCATACAAAGCTGTCGATCTAATTGTTAAGGTTCGATCTGGTTTTTCTGTAAAGCTTTCTTCCTAATCAGCTTTGATATCATATGGGTAAATCTATATCTGTTGCCATTACTTCCTTGTTTGACGTTTCTTTGTGAAATTTTTAATTCAGGTGCCGGCAGAACTTTTAGAGTACTCCATGACTGCTGTCACTGAAGGTATAGATGCTATTGCCACCACCCGTGTTCTAATTCGAGGTGAAAAGAATCGCAGTTCTACTCATGCACTAACTGGGGAGACTGTGCACCGGACTTTCAGGTAGCAAGTCTGTCTGCTTATATAGTGGATTCCATTAAATCTGTTGCAGTAACATATCCGCCTTGATTTTGTTCTGATAATGCCTACATATGACTCCAGTGGTACCGGCGCAAGCATGGATATTGTTGTTTCTAGTGTGAAGGCTTATGTTGGTGCATTAAATAAGATGCTCGGATTCATGGAGCATCCTGCTTCAGAAGTTTCCTCATCAACAGAGAAATTGCCTGTCTCTGCCTAAGCTAAATATACTGTACTCAAAAGGCTGTCAACAAACAATCTTTATGTGATTTCCAAGCAATGAATTTTGGTGGAGTTTACCTTCAGGACTGCTTTTATTGCCAGTTGGAATATCATGTGTGCAGTGAAGTAGTTGTCGGTAGTTGTGATTTGAAGATAAATTTTGATTGAGTAGACGCTTTTGATGCATGTGAAAGAATAGATGTGAATGGGATCTCCTGGGTTCTGGGTTTGTTACATAAAAGCATTGTATCTACTTGGTTCCATCTCCTTCAGCTATGTAACTGCTGGAGTTTGGTTCATTTTACTCTGTATCCCTTCAACTGTTCTGAGAACTGTGGCTTTTGCAGGTGTTCTGAAGTCTGGTTCATTCCTATGCCTCACACAAAACTGATATTGAAGTGATTAAAACTAGAATAAGCAGGAAAAGGGATGCCATAGATAACTATGACTTCTAGTTTCATAATATGAACCCAAAAATGTGCCATTACTCCTCAAAAGCCCAGCACATGAGGCCAGGGAGCCACTAAAATGCAAAGCTCAGCTATAATTAACTTCCAGAAGGGAAAACCGATGAAATTACTAAATTTCCTAAACCCATGTATCCCTGTACACTTGCTGATCTTTTCAGAATAATATATGCATAACCATCAACTCAGTCAAGGACGATGACACTTCTTTACGGTCTCAACTTTTCTCTCTGCTGGGTCGCCACCTTCATCACGGCGAGTCTCGTCAATGACCATGTCATTCTTAGTTAAATGGTCAAACCGTCCTTGCTCGGAGACAAAACATCCGTGCCTAGTATAGATGGTATCTCTTCAGGGGTACTCCTGACGATGGAGCACAATGATGACTCGAAACTATTACAAGGGTTTGCAGTGAGGAATGTAAGAATCTCAGGTTTTGACTTCAAGTCCACCCATCTGTTACCAACCCAATCCCTTGATCTTCGCACATACTTCCTCTGAAAACGCATAAGGTTATCCTCACCTAGAAAAGTGGAATTGGAAGAACATTAGTCATCTTGCTTTTCCAGGAGAAGCATACAAACAATCTGGACATAGAAAGTCATTATTAAGAACTGAAAATATAGATTGAATGTGCAAGAGGAATTTAGGCTTACCAGGGAAATAAATTACCAAATTACTTAGCTGAGAAGAATCAACCTGAGTGACAACACCTTCCCACCAACCATCACACCACCATGCATCGACGGGCATGCCGACCTCAAATTTTGAATCGACTGCATCCTTCGGAGGAGGCGGACGTATTCTATTGCGACCAGGGCACCTAATGCCTAATTTATCCAAAGGAGCTATCTTTACTGCTGGGACCCATTCCTGCGTGGACAACAATCAGAAGGTCGCTGTCTTCCCATCAGCTTGTTTCATTAGTAAAACCTACCGAGAACAAAATTTCTTGAAAACCCCATTTTTGCATCGCAAAAGATTTTTTGAGGTTAGAATTCCAGGTGCCTTGGAAATGCGCCTAACAACATCGGTGAAGAGTCCTTTTGTCTGGCTATTTATGTATTCATCACATACCACCAAAAGACTACGTAAAACAGAAGATTAAAAGAAATGAATTTCATACCTCAAGATTTCCAGATTCATCAACATCCAATAGATCATTATACTTCACCTGAAAACGCTTATCCGACCTTTGCAATATTTGGCACCTGAACCAGCACCCTCGGATCCCACTGTCCTCACAAAGCAGTTCTATCTTCTGATTAACCTCAGAAGAAAATGAAACTTTGGGTTCACTTCGTAGAAACATCTTATTCATGATTTTTGACACCTTGAATTTCAGTCCAGGATATGTAGGTCCATATTTTACAGCCTGGATCCGGGGAATAGAAGGTCTGAAATCGGGATAGCCATATCCTTGAATCACTTCCCAATTTCTGAATTTGTCAGTGCCAGCATTTTCCATCAAGGTGTAGTCATAGATTAAGTCTTCATCATCTTCCATATTCAATTCAGAACTAATGGGATTTCCTTGGCAGATCGAATAGTTTCTATACAACAAGGAAAAGATTTCCTGGTTCAAGTACCCACGCAACTTAGTGAGGGCAAAGGGCGTGAACTTGTTATCTTTAACCTGCCTGTAGCATATAAGCATTCCTGCTGATGAAGTTTGTGTTGCAAAAGCCGATATTTTATCATAATCTCTGGGAGTCAAGACTGTTGCTTGACCAATAACACATTTTGCACTAATCACCTGAACGTAAGGTGTGATTAGAACTTCTTTCTGGAGGGGTTTCAACTGCTTATTATCTGGGTTGTTGATAAACCACCTTACTCTAACCTTTTCAATCCCTTTTTTATCTTCGTACAGATCTTCCAAGTAACCGATATAAAAGCCACCTTCTTCAGTCAAGATGGAAACGAACGAATGCACCTGAAGAATTCCAGGGGAAATTTCAAAATGAGCCATACAATACTGTCAGATTCTAGATCTCAAGAGTGTACTTCTTTTCCCATGGTAAACTGATCTAAAAATGTTAACAAGCATCATACTCACAGCTATTTTGACACCATGAATGGAAAAGGACGGATAATGCTTGAGCTTTTTAGCACAGAACCAGGCATCTCCGGACCATACAATCTCCGACCTTTGAGATTTTACTGTCCTTGGCACCTGAATAATATTTGTTCAAGTATTTATTCTCTAAAAAGAATAAATCTTCTTATATGTGAACATTAACCAAAAACCAGCCCACTAATATTGGTATCATATGTAGATTTGCATTCGATGAACACTCACATTCACTTTCAAAGATGCTGCTAGATCATCTTTTGAGCTATCTGTCTCTGTATCTGCTTCTGCTAAACATATCAAATCAGGAGTCGGACTAATGATTTCTGTGAGATATAAAACAGAGTTCGCTAGTTGATGCATGGATCATGGAAGGACAAACAGAAGTTGAATATTATAGAAAATAAAGCACACCCCATCGCAGCTTTGATGAAAATAATGAAAAAACTAATTTCACTGATACACAAAGTATAGCATCTAATGCAAGTGCCATCAGCCATGCATAGTTAAGCTAATTAATAAACATAAATTTATGCATCCTATATGGCGAAGAACGTGAGCCTCTGAGGAAATATTCTCACTTCCCTTGTGATCTCACATTTTAAGATGGCCAAGGAAATAACGTAACGCCAACGGAACATGAAATACACCCTCTTTAAGAACCATGCCGAAGGAACCTCTCATGTTGCACACCACTTTGTAGTGACTTAGAAGAAACAACGATTAGTAGAGCCTAGCAGCCAAACTACAATCAATATAATAGAAGCAAGCCTTGCTAGAAGCGTAAAATATCTTAATATGATCATCGTCTTAAAACACACAAAGATCAGGCCACAAGATTTTCCAGCAATCAATCACATTAACTAGGCAACATGGTAAAGCAAAGATTCCAGAGCTTCCATGTCAATAAGATTTTTCAATTACTATTGCCAAATATTCAGCCGAAAACATAACCGTTAAATAAAAAGGAACACCATTTGGGTCACTATTGAAGTCTATCAGCAAATACAGAGTCAACAGTGTGAGAAGTAGCCAAAGTTAGAAGTCTAGCTGTATTGGATTGAATATTGAGGCTAGTTGGCCTGTAAAATAGGTAAACACCAACTACTACAAGACAAGATGATCTATATGACACGTAAGAACACAGCAACATCAGTGGCGAGTGGCGACAGATGCATACCACATTACTGGCACCAGTAAGGTGTGTTTTACACAGCATATGCCCGTAGATTCACTAAGCCAAACAAGTTTCAGCGTGACAAGATGAGATAGGAAGAGCAAAATGGGTATATAGCTAACCCAATACAACACAAACCTTCCTTTCTTGTCAAGACCTAGATAGCCACACCATGGTAAATTATTCTTACATAAAACCGGCGTAATGAACTGGCAGGAACACAATACCTACCCGCTACTCAAACCATCATTGGAATTACCGACAGATAAATCATTCCCAAGCAAATGCATGGTATATCCAATTATATGAGGCATAGTAGTTGTCAATATTAAACTTAGTCCTCTATCTTAGCAGGCAAAGATGAGCTAGCTAACACGTGGGTTCCTCTTACTCTGATACTTCCGAGAATAATCAACGCGAACCTCACTTGAGGAGCAAATAACTCATCAACATCACAAGCTCTTGTTAATTAGATGGCATAATAGTATGAAAGTTGGTGAGGCTTTTAAGAAGAGACGCTGACAGTATCAACAAAAGGACTTCTGAGGCTCCAATGTCTACCATCTTAACCAGAAATGATGATGGAGCAATAGACTGAAGTACACAGAAACCATCCAGACCAGAGTCAACCGCAGGTCGACCCAAATGGGCTTGACAAGAGCAGGGTCAGGTCCAAGTATTCCAGCTCTCCGTAGCAAAACAGTACTCGAGCATGTTTCCAAAAAATAATTCATCTTCATAGAAGAGAGAAAGCGCAAGTATTTTTAAGAAGCCAGATCACACATCGCATGACAGCGCAAAGAGAAGTGAAGGAACCAATGACATGGACATACTTGAAACCAGAGAAGCCAACAATGCCACAACTTCCCTCCTGGAACGCCACTGCTTGTTCCCATTGATCACACCACCGGTCCCAAAGGCCCAGAGGAGCTCGTCGGTGGGAACATACCACATGTGCCGGATCGACCTCTCAGTCCCGACGATGGCAAGCATAGAATTCCCGGATCCGTCCTTCATATGGTAGTGAACAACCCTTCTACCCCTCTCGGCGCACACAATCTGCTCGTCCCACGCAACATAATCACCGCAACGTTTCCTCTTCGACATCCTAAGGAACATAAAAAGCAGTTCCCGGGTCGTTTACTTGGGCAGTAAGGATCAAGCAACACCCACTTCCCTAAAACCCCACAGGAACCAACTCTCCCGTAACCTCCTAAAACCCCGGTAAACCCGACTAAGGGATCCGAAGCAGAGAAAAGGAGGAAACTTTACGCATAAATTCTTGATGGGTATTTAGAGGCCAGCAGGAACTACTAAGTTGTTCGGGGAGGAAGGTTTGCTTCGGCTGTTCCCTACTAAAGCTTGCAAGACTGACAGAGCGGGAAGACAGAGAGAAACAATACGACGGGATGCGGCGGATGAGGAGGGAGTGAAGGCTGCGCGGGAGAGTCGGAGGCGGAGAATCGGACAGGACCGACCAACGAGGGGTCGACAAACCTCATTGAACCAAACCCAAACTCTTAGATAATATATAAATAGAAATTCACAATATCACATATTGTCATTATTTATTAGAGTTAGAGACTAATCTTAACAGTTACATCTTGATCTCCTTTATGGGTGATAAAATTCCTGGTCTGGTATATAAATATCCTCCTTATAAATACTTAATTTTATGTGTGACTTATATACTGAACTAGATAATTGGACTAGTTCGATATCACTTAACCTAACCACGCAGTTTCTTAATGAAACAAGACAAGCATCTTGATCATTTCATTCCCCCGCTTCCTTCTTTACTTACCATTTAACTACTCTTTAAGAATTTCATTAAGCAAAAATGGTGTCGGGTAAGAAAGGATTGTGACCCTGCTGTTGTTTTGTTGGGGGAGATGTGGGAATTGATAAGGTTTTAGGACTGAAGAGGAAGACCTCCCTTCCCCCCCCCAACCCCCCATCGTTTCTTCTTCTTCAGAAAAATGAAGGCTTTGACACCACTTCGTCTGCAGCTCCAACCTCCTTCCTCCCCCCTGCTGAGATCCGCTTGCCTCGGAAACTTGTGGCCCGCGTGCTGTATCCGGTTACGTAAGCAGCTGAGGCCGCCAGCTCCCGTCGCCGGTCCCCGCGTCGTCCCCCTGTCCGCTCCCCGCCCCTCGCGGAAGAAACCTTCCGAGAAAGTTCCTGCCGACAAGGATGAGCGGTCGAGGATGGTGGTGGTGGGCGGCCTCGCTTCCTTGGGGGTCATGATACTGCTCCTGATGGGAGTGGATGAGCACAGGGCTCTTGCTTTCGGACCTGAAGGCCCGTTGGTAGAGGAATTCTGGGACAACGTCAGGAGGTACGCGCTCTACGCCCTGACGGTCAGCACGGGCGCCCTTTACACTGTGCTGCTGCCTGTCCTGGAGCTTCTCAAGAACCCCATCACGGCCATCCTCGTCCTGCTGATCGTCGCTGGTAGTGTTTATGTTCTTTCCCAGGTTCTGTCCGCCATGGTTGGGGTCACTGAGTTCTCTTACGACTATGGATATTGATTGCCTAATGTATGTATGTCCCAAGTTCTCTTATCTGTATTGGCACACCCTTGCTCACTCTCAGCTTCGTGCGGCCGTGATTTTGGCCTGTAGTTTTGATCCTAATCCCTCTGGTTCTTAGTTTGTATCATCGAGTGCCACTGTTTAGGTATACAAATCGCGAATATCTGTTCGAGGAACTGCCATTAGATGGACGATGGATGCACCCAAGCAGAGATGCCATGCTCGTTGGACAAGTGTGCAGTCGACACGAATCAGAAGCGAACTCTTCAAAGTTAATATGCACCAGTGAAATTTCCTAACATTCAACCAAAAACATGCCTAAGTAGGAACGATCCTTGTAAATGATGAAACAATCCGATGGAATCTATTGCAACATCGTCATCCCTGCCCAGAAGTAGCGTTGTTGGAAGACAGCGGAGCTGGTTATCATCTTCATCAGGAAGAAGATGTTTCGATTGTATGCGGACGGTGGGAGGATTCGAGAGGATGTTTCGAGAACCGAGCACGACCAGAGACATAGTTGGCCTCGACTTTGCTTAATGTTACTTGTTTTTACGGGTCGAAACTCACGACACATGGAGGGCTAGAATCATCATATGAAGTTCCATCGTTTGTTTCAACTGGTAATGGAGTGGAGAATGTGTCTTAAACATATTTTGCCTTTGGATGACAATCGGCAAACAGTGTCAATGGAGTCTGCAGGGAAGCCCGTCCAAGGAGGGAAAATTTTATGCCAGTAAAGGAACATGAAGGTTCCCAGATCTACAGGCAATGAACAGTAAACTGCGGGAACCTCTATATAAGGAAGGAACGGGAGAGGAGAATCGACGAAGTTCATTATCATCACTCCCGGCAAAGAGCGACGGATGACACAGATCAACATGATCAAAGAGTCTGGTAAAACCACCAAGGAGAGCCTCCTTCCCAAGAGGGCAATCATGTGCACTATCTCCATCTGTGTATTCGCTTTCCTCTTGTGTTCGCGGAACACAGACCCCCTCTTCCCTCATTCCTTCAACATCTGCTTCTCCACGGGGCTTTTCGCTGTTTTAATGCAAACATTCGAGAGGAAGTACATGTTCCTGGTTTGCAACGGGATCTTGGCCATTCTCGCCAGGAGCTGCCCCGACCTCAAAGGCTCATCCTTGTTCCTGTCCCCCGATCCTGAACTTGATGTCCCTGCATCTATACCCATCGAAGGGGAAACCCTGGTAGATGAAAATGTAATTCCACTGAACAGCACAAGTACTGCATATGCAGATGACGAAGGATTGGAGCAACAGCAGGAGGAAGAGCCTGATCAGCAGAGAATGTCGACTTTGCCTGCAGGGACGAGAGAAGACAAAATCGAGGCCAAAGGGGTCATTCAAGATTATGAAGACTTTGCCATGGAGGAAGATGAGCTGGAAGATGAAGCAGGAGGAGGAGGAGGAGGAGAAGGTGAAGAGAGTTTAAGCAACTGCGACATGTCTGAAGGAGCAGGGGCATCGACAGTTGAAGATGTTACAACGGAGGAGCTGAACAGGAGGATCGAGGAGTTCATCAGGAAGATGAAGGCGGAAATTCAAATGGAAACTCAAAGTCAGCTGATCGCTGTGTAGTAAGATGTAGTGCTTGCTGTTGGTGCATAAAATGCTGTTACTTGGTGACGGCAAGGTGGAGCCTGCAACTTCAGCAAATGATCTCGTTTCTGCAATTAGCAGATCATCATCGTTCAGTCAATTCCTCCATCAGGAGGAAGAAGATTAGCTTGTATCATTGTGCAGTAAAGTTTCTTAAGATTAGGGACATCTTTGGACATGGAGTTTGCTTAAACAGTTGGATGTCACCGAATTCGAGCAAAATCTAGATTTAGGACAGGAAACAAGGGACTGTGCAAGGAAACTGTCACAGGGGTACTTCTCCCTATCAAGTAAACCCACCCTGTGCGGCGTCGCACTCACGAAACTAGCACGACCAGCCACCCAAAACACTCAACCCAACGGAAGCCTTTCGAATATCTCACGTTCCCTTTCAAGTAATCCCAATCTTTTTTAGAACAATGGTACAACTCTCAATTACTTGCCTCGCCCCTTTACAAGCCTTCTTATAGGGGTTCGTGGCAATTCACCATACAACACAACTTTACACGAATGGATACAATGCTTCGGGAGTGCCCAACACAACTGCCCCTAAGGGTCCCCCTTGGGACCCCCCCTTCGGAAGGGGGCCCCCCTTGGGATCCCCCTCTTCGGAAGGGGCCCCCCCTTGGGATCCCACCGCTTCGGAAGGAAGCCCCCCTTAGGATCCCCCTCTTCGGAAGGGGTGCCCACCTTCCTAACAATCGCCCCTTTTCAAGGGGTGGACGTTCCCTTCTCAAGGAACACGTCCTTTCATGGACGCCCCTTCACAAAAGGATCCGTTCAAGCACACTCTTTCGATCTCTTGTACCTTTGCGACCAAGACCGTCCACACTCGTGCCTCTTCACGAACACTTTGCTCATGAGACCGCCCACGAGCATCCTCTCAAGCCACCGCGCTTGAGTATTCTGGCCACGTTGCGCCTCGTGCCAGCATCATCGTCCGAGCACCGACTCGAACCTTCACTTGATCCTTCAAGTGTCAACGAACGCACCAACGCTCGCTGTTGTCCATGCGCTCCGACCCATGGACGCCGCCCAAGCAGCCACGCTCAAGCTTCCGAAGACGATGGGCTCCGACCCTCGTCTTGCACCTGTGACAGAAACCGACCACAACCCAACAAAGGTCCACACACAAACTCAAGGTCTAATGAGTTCCAGAACATCGACATCATCGATCCTTTTAACTATTACATGATTCAAGTATATCGTCATGGGAAATGGACAACTCTCGATTCTTCAGTTGCTGTCGAAATCCGGCCCTTCTCTTGAGGACAGCATCCGGAAGGATCCGAGAAAAGAGCGTAGCAAACTGATATGGATATTTCACAGATAGCAAGGACATGTGATACCTATCCGATCACAGAAGAACAAAGCAACCGAGGGGCCCCTCTTGTGGGGTACTCATCGCATCATACCGTGTATCAACTAGCCATGGAGCACGCAAACCTCAGAAAACTTGACTGTGATGGACTTCCCCTCATCCACGAGAATCTGGAAAATGAAAGAAAAATAACAACTCTGGCACACGAATGATCGATGGCATCGGCCGAGTCGCCGGGTGAATGAGTGGCAGATGCAGCCGATGCGGATGTTCGCAGCAAAGGAAGCGTTTGACTGCAGACTAGGGGATCAAGTAAGAACCGTTCTGTTCGGGAGGATCAATTTAATCCAGACTGAAACCCAGGAAATACCCACAAAAACTTCAATCTTACGGATTCAAACCACCGAGACTGTGAATTGAAATCATTTTGGAGTAAGTGATTAGTTCAATTGGGAGCAGACAGGGAACAACCGCTGGTCACCAAAACTTACACCAAACCCCATTACCATTATTTCGTCTGCCGTCTTGCTTTTTCTTGATGCCGTTCCCATCGACACATACACTAAGAACGTGACAAAAAGATCCGGCTGATTTTTGGATCCACAGGACTCAGGACAATGCCCAGAACCAGTAAGATCGCACCACCGTCCGGAGTTCGGACGGACTCACGGACCAACGGTTGATTACATGATCGAGCAGGCCTCCGGGTTCTCTTCGCTGAAGTAGTCGAACCGCCCAGTATTGCTGTATCCTCCTCCCCTGTTCCCAACGTATCCCTCGTATGCCGGAACGCCGTACGAGGGATAAGTTGGCATTGGCATCGGGACCATACCGCCGTACGAGGGATAAGTTGGCATTGGCATCGGGACCATACCGCCGTACCCTGGGTAATAAGGCTGATTGTTGTACAACATCCCACCGGGATAGATCGTAGGGAACCCAGAAATTGGCTCGAAGACGTCCTTGTGGACCTGAGCCTCCGGTTTCTTCTCGGCGGGAGCCTGCTTCGGCTTATCCCCTCCGGCGTCCTTCTTCTTCTCCCCGCCGGCTGCGTCCTTAGGCTTATCACCACCGGCATCCTTCTTCTTCTCCCCGCCAGCTGCATCCTTGGGCTTATCACCGCCAGCGTCCTTCTTCTTCTCCCCGCCAGCAGCATCCTTAGGCTTATCCTTATCCCCGCCAGCATCCTTCTTCTCCGGCTCCTTCTTCTTCTCGGGGAGGATCTCGATACCCTCAACCGACCTCCCACCTTTGGAGGCAATCCTCTGGAGTATGACGTCTGGGCAGCAAGTAACCACGGTGAACATGACCTTGTTCTGCTTCTCATCGTACATCTGGTTGCGCACTTCTGTCGTAGCCCAGCAAGAAACGCGCAAACACAGCCACTCCATCAGTCATCATCATAACCAGAGAAAGAGCAAGAGGGGCGGGCGAGGGGATTCAAACCAGGGAATTTGCAGAGGACTTTCTTGATCTTGCGGTAGCAGCGGGGGCACTGAAGGTCGACCTTCATTACCATAGTCACGACCTACAAAACAAAACGATCCTTAGGAAAGCACAAAAGAGATGGGGGGGGGGGGAAGGGTTAGAGATGGAGTTTTACCTTGTCCGCCATTGGGACTGTTCAGACTTGGGAGATCTGGGGAGTTGTAAGAAGGAGGAGGAGGAGGAGAAGAAGAAGCAAACTACTTGTTTTGGATGTAACACACTTGGTTGACAAAAAGGCAGTGAGGGGGGTGGGGAGTGAAGACTTTAAAAGAGGTCTGGTTACTTTGATCAATCAATCAACAATCATTCATTTAGACAGACTGGTTTTACAAATCACAATTACAGCAAATGGAATGAATAGTGATGATGGAGGGGTGGGAGTGAAATTGCAAAAACTATATGGAGTAGTTTGTTTGGAGGAGGAGGGATTGGTGGAAAGATGAGTCAGCCTCTCCAAAATCAAATCTTCTTTTTTTCTGAAGAATTCGGTGGCAATCACCAAACCCGAGCTGTTGGGTGGGTTCAGATAGTAGGTGTAGGTGTTGGGGTTGGGTTTGGCTTTGGGTGGGATTTTGAAAAAGCGATTCATTCATTCATTCATTCATTCATGTGATATTTGCTTCGATGGCCACACCTCATTCCCTCCCTCTCTCTCTCCCTCCCCCCCTACACAGTTAAACGAGCCGACAACACTAAGAAAAAGAAAACAGGGGGTGGTAAAAAAGGAAGAAGTGATTGGATGGTGGGTGGGGGTGTGGGTGGTGTAGATTACACGTCACGCAGTTCCTCTGCTTGTATTTATTCCTGGGGTCAGTGCGGCAATGCAAATGATTGACCCCTTTCACCCTCCCCACATGCGCAGAAGATATGTGATGGGCCCATGAGTAGTAGGTCCATTTATACCATGAAGCCCATAAATCATAGGCTTCATTGTTGTTATTGGGCTGACCATAAATCATAGGCCCATTACATAGACACGGGTTCTTTAGAATTCTTTATAAAAAAAATAATAATAATAATCATTTGAATTGAAACTACCAGGGCCGACCACACCTAGGGAGGTTAGTCCCACCACGAAATTATTACCAACCCCAAATGTTGTAGTCAAGTCAGGTCAGGACAGGACACAGAGACACCCACACAGGAGGAAGGATGAGGGTGGTGATAACCGAAACTTTCGCTCTCTCTCTCCATCACCTGGCTCCGATCCCGAACGAACCATAAACTTTTTTTCACATTTTTCACTTTTATTTATTTCTGTAGTTTTCTCTTCTTACATCATATTCAAACCCACTCTTTCCATTGGCCCGCAAGACATGGGGGAGGAGGCTTTGGGGGAGTTCCTTGGATAAATGCCATCACAACGTAGTAATAATAATGATGATGATGATGATGCTGATGATCATCCCTCCCTTCATTCGTCCATCCATGCACAAGAAAGGAATGGGTTGTTCTCGATCTGTCTCTCTCTCTTTTATGATAGGGAAACGATTGGGATGATCATTAATTACTACAAAGAGAATAAAGTAAGCATACTTAAAAAAGACAAGACCTTCGAACAAGTTTGTTCCAATATTTAAGTGTGTGGTTTTTTGTTTTTGTCGCATGTCATCCAAGTTCAAACCGGGCATTAAACAGAGAGTGAGAGAGAGAGAGAGCGTCGGATCTCGGTACTACTACACAGAACTTACCCACCCACCACTTGCTTATACATAAACGGGCATTCATGCTCTGGCCCCAGTTTTCCTCCTGATGTTGTTCATTGAGAAGAGACGGACAACCGCCGCCACTGTTCATCCTTCACTTTGCTGAGCCGAGGGACGAGATGGGTGAAGTGGGTTCCCTCCCTCTTTCGTCTCTCATCTCCCCTGTATGCTTGCCTTCCCTTCTCAACGGTGGGTGATTGCTCTGTTTTTCTTGTTTATTGTTTGTGTGGGTGGGTTCTTCAGGACTCCAATGAAGAGAAAGAGGGGAAGAAAGAGGAAAAGAAAGGGGAGGAGGAACCCCCGGAGATCGTCCTCAAGGTAGACATGCACTGCCTGGCTTGCGCTAGGAAGGTCGCCCGTGTCCTCAACGGTTTCCAAGGTTGTTTTCTTTTTCCTTTTAATTCTCTCTTCCCCTCAGTCTTTACTTACGTTCACGCTCTCTTCTTTACGGAGAGAATGCTTGTAAATCGGGCAGGGGTGGAAGAGGTGAAGACGGACAGCAAGGCGAGCAAGGTGGTGGTGAAAGGGAAGGGGGCGGACCCTTCCAAGGTTTGCGAGAGGCTCCAGAAGAAGAGCGGTCGGAAGGTTGAGCTCATCTCTCCTCTGCCGAAGCCCCTCAAGGAGGAGGAGCCGCCGCCGCCCAAGGAAGAACAGCCACCACCCCCAGACAAAAAGGATGAGGTATTTGTATTCATTCCTCTTCTGCGGCCATCATATCATCATTTACTACACCATATCACTCGGCTTTCGGACATCTATCTTCCCCTGCTTTCCCTTTTCTTTTTTTTTTGGTTCTGGTTTCTGAAAATTGAGTTGCAGAGAGTGAAAGTAACAAGACCAGTCAGCGACATTTGGCACGGTGTGCAGTTGTGCCATTCCTATCTCTTTAAATCTGGTTTCACGAAATTACCAGAGGTCGGTTTGGGCTTTGGACTTGGACCCACCCACGTGTTTTTAACCTTTCCCCTGTTCTCTTACCACCCCCTTCGCTTCATTCCAAAGGGTGGGGCCAATGTCATTATTTCCTGTGTAATAAATCCTGGTGGGGTCTTCATAAGGTGGTGACTACTTGGGTGAAAAAGGTTTTAACTTCGAGCGAGTGGTTGAGGTTGTTTCTTCTGGGTTCCCCGTGATTCAAGCCTTTTTTTACTGTAGTGATCGCTTTTGCTGCCATTGTTGGTGGGTCATTTTAGGTGCTTGCCTGTGAGCGTGTTTTGTGTTTGTTTATCAGCCCCCGGCACCGGTTACTGTGGTATTGAAGGTTCGGATGCATTGCGAGGCATGTGCTCAGGGACTCCAGAAACGTATTCGAAAGATTAAGGGTATGCTTCGAAGATTGTGAATTCTGAGCAAGCTTAGATGTATGTATCTTTTTTTGTGGCTGTGTTGAGATTTTGATGGTTTGGCTGTAGGCGTGGAGACGGTCGAGACGGATGTGAGAAACGATCAGGTGACGGTGAAAGGGGTGATCGATCCTCAGAGCCTCGTCGATTACGTTTGCAAGAGGATAGGCAAGCATGCGACCATAGTGAAGGGCGAAGAGAAGGAGGAAGAGAAGAAGGAAGAAGAGAAGAAAGAGGAGGAAAAGAAGGAGGAGAAGAAGGAAGGGGAGGAAGCCAAAGAGGAGGATGATGGCCGCGGCAAGTTTGACGTCAAGAAGAGCGAGTACTGGCCGTCCAAGGACTACATGGAGTACGTATACGCGTATCCGCCTCAGATCTTCAGTGACGAGAACCCGAACGCCTGCTCTGTCATGTGAGGACCTTTGGGGCGGCCAAAATTTGAAGCCTGCGAAATTCTTCGTGTACCAAAGTTTGGTCGGTTCAATAAGCTGTCGGCTCCTGTAACCCGAAAAGAATACATAAAAGGTTCCCTCAACTGAGGAACTTTCGAGTGTGGCAAATTTTTACTTATCCAATCTCAAGCTTGGACACTATATGAAGATTACGCCGCATTGCATGTTCACAGCTCAGGGAACTTGGACAAGCATCGAGTTAAGAGCTCGTGCATCTTACGATACTAAGCAGCTTCATTTCGGGGATCTGGAGTAGTGTCGGAGTAGAATGGTGGATGCTGGGGAGCATCGAGAACATTTGCAATGTCGATGCCCTGCACCCGGATAGCGTGCTCCTGTTCTTCGCGCTGCAGAATCAAAATCATAACTTGAAGTTGTGAGGGACGGAGATTGACCATTGTCCTCTAGCTTCATGTCCGACTGAGAGTCAACGGATGCCCGGTTTTCTGAGAACCACGCGTTGCTCCCGTCTCCCATGTTGGATTCTCAATTTCAGATTCTGTACCATAGCTGTTGTTTGCCATTGTCGTGCGTCAATTCTAAGCAGGATTTCTCAAGGCATAAATCTACTCCAATCTACTTTTACCTTGAAAAGGTTCAACAATGGCAAGGATGCGATAACATAATTCAGAAAATATTAGATTCATAGCCATCCTACAAAACAGAGACCATGAGCCAGCCGACTGATGAAGCTTTTCCCTCAGCTTTCACAAATTAGTGTACACTTATTCTCATGTTCAGAGTTTCCTAACTCGAGAACTTCCTAGTGAGACTGCTAGACGGTCGAGGAATGACCAGATAAGTAGAAAAGAAACTCCCAGATCAAAGTCCACTTCCGGTCCAAAGTACAGTTTCCAGCCAGGCTACTAGCAAATCATTCACCTCCTCTGTAAACGATGATATACGAGAAATATCTAAATCTACAAGGCGCACATTGACAGTCATCTCCTTTTTTTACCTCTGCAAGGACTTGTAAAGCACTACCGTGACGTATTTCGCTAAGAAACGATGGGTTGAACCAAGGGCAACGACGGCAGGGCTGTTCTTCCCTTTTTGCATGTATAGATGGTTGAGAACAACATGTTGGGGTCGAGATAATGGTGGAGGAATCTCCATTTGAACTGAAGGTACGTTTAGCAGAGTCAGCTGCAGGTGAGGAGGAACCGCGGGTGGCTCCTTCGCATAATCCTCCGATCCAAGAAATAAGCTGTTGTAGCTGGAATCAGGGGATGGAGGCGGTTCAAAGCTCGAGATGCTCTCAAGATCTTCTGGAACAAAATCCTACAGTAAGATGAACGTTACCCTCGTCAAGTTAACAAAATCTGTAAACTTGCATTAATGAGAAACAGAAGAAGCATTCTATTTTCCAAACAGCAATGTCATAAAAGCATCTGCAATCTGTAACGAGAACACCATAAACAAACACGGAACACATAACTTTTTGAGATGATGATCTAGCCAAAATTGATTTACAGCGCAAATCCAATCCTCCATATCAAGCGACTAGTAAGAACCTTAATCGAAGGATAAAGGGGTTCAATATGCAATAACTCATCAAAATTAGTATAATTTCAACAATAACCAGGTCACCACTCCTTGTAGCTGTAGAAGTGGCCACCCATGCTTAGCTTTCTGATAAGATTTGTATATGGAGATCGTATAGCATGTGTGATAGTTTTAAAGCGAAGGACAATTGACAAATTCCATGAAAGAAACACATATGCCAACATCTTCTGTCGTGGAGGCAGGCTATGTTAGAATGGATCCTCACAATAAATTAACAATTTAGGGCATAAACTCGACCATAATTTAGAAGTTGATATTAAGTTTGAGAAAAAAAAAACAAAGAAAAAGAACCAAGGAAGTGACATTAGATTTACATTTGGCCAAGGAATCAAGAAAAGCAACTTCTTCATAAGTGTATCATTTCAATCACCAAGTAGCTCGCTACTGTCGTGGTGCTCAACTAACATACAAACATCAAAGAAACTACGAGGAAGAAGATCTCCAAATATTTTTATCAGACAAACATCCAGAGGGTCCACAGGTCTAACTCCCAAGACATTGATCTGAAAATGAAATTATTTTAAGTTTAGTCATTTCAAATGCCGAATCCTTCTCATCAATATATGCAGGAAAGGTCCAAGAGTGATGAACAATAGTCTGTGGTAAGCGCATCTGCTTATTTTCCTAATTGTAGAAACTTGCTTAAAATATGCGTTCATCCTACTAATTTTACTCACATCCTCAGATAATTTTTTATTTCATTTACTCCCTAATCATCAAGCAATGCTTAGCGCTTGTTTAGCCAAGATAATAGAAGAAGAGATCATTGTTTTTTTCCTTCTTTTCTTTCTCCCAAATTATCAGCCACCTTCAAATGAATCAAATTGGTCGCAATGAGTTTATGACAATCCAATCTCATCAATGAGGCCTTTTAGTAGAATAATATAGGATAATTGCACTAGAAATTCGTAAGTTCCTTAAAAGTACAACCAAAGTAGCAAAGATGCCATATTATAAAGATAAATAAACCATATACCTGCAAGTCCAAAATGTTGTAAGCTGCTCCGGCATCATCTTGTGCCCAAGGAAAGTCTGGGGCATACCTCCACTGTCCATCCACAACAAATCTATATTGGTAAACACCGGACGGGAGTACCTTCATTAAAGTGAAGTCCTTCCCAGATCTTTGCAAGCGCATCCTACAGGGCTCACAAACAACAAATGCTATCATGCTTTGCCGATCAAATTTGTGATAAGATCAGGCCATAAACTCAAAGAACCAGGAACCTTGTTTTCCAGTTATCCCATGATCCCTCCACAGCAACCTCCTTGCCTCCATGGCACCATGTTATCATGGTTGGAATTCCTTGTTCGTTACATGCATCATCATAGCTTGAACTGGTCTCCATCAAGGAATGGGTGGAGACGTGCATCTCATCGGGTCTTTGTAGGGGAGCAACCGGTAACTAGAGGAAATCAGGGATTCGAATATTAGTACAGTAAGCATTCTCAAAAGATAAAAGAGCCGACAGACAATTATAAGTGAAAAAATCGCAGTTATCTTGCCATGGGTGATCAATCTGTTTCACATGGTTTTGACGAAAAAACATTTTCTCCATCTTACCAATATATATCACATCATTATCATTATGCAGGTGGTAGATTTGAACCCATCGCACTTTTTTGGTAACTGTTACATCCCAAACCACATAATCAACAAGGTGACAAAAAAAATCAGCCCTTGTTGATCAGATGTACAAATCTTATAAACGAGAGCTAGAGCAAAATCTTATTGTTTCCTGGATTAGTCAAAGGCGGGGACATCTCAACAGATCATTCCCTCCTTCAGATTCCCACATTTCAGACTCACTGCCTCTTCGGGAAGCCAATCGGAGCTCTATCAT
Source organism: Melastoma dodecandrum (assembly GCA_029817715.1). NCBI lineage: Eukaryota > Viridiplantae > Streptophyta > Magnoliopsida > Myrtales > Melastomataceae > Melastoma > Melastoma dodecandrum. The sequence continues at coordinate 804,182 of JARUPY010000182.1, forward strand.
ATGCCAATAACACCATCCTCACACTCCGATTCCGAAAGATCCCTCCTTCAGATTATGATGTAAAAACAACCAAAAGAACACTGAAACCACAACCGGCATTAAGTCCTCATACCCCGAGTTTCGCTGAATAAGTAGATTCAAGCAACTTCCACCGAAAGCCAGATAACGGGGAACAAAAGAAGGCACCCGATCCACACAAATCGGTCAAAACCTCAGGAAAGTCAAACGTAGAAGAAGAAGAAGAAGAAGAAGAAGAAGAAGAAGAACTAGAGCATCTAAAAACACAAAAAGCGTAGACTTATGAAACAATCGTGTGAGGGGGACGGGGATCAGACAAGGAACAGGATCTACGGAAGGAAGGACCTGGGGAGTGAACATCAAGGGGGACTGGGTGGCTCTAGGACTCTGAGGAGGGGACTGGCCGCCCATCATCTCCCCACCGAGAGGCTCGTCCAAAGCTGACATCCCATCGGGGGCACTGCCAACCCCATCGCCGCCGGCTTCCTCATCAACCCCCGTAGGGCTCCCAATCCCATCCTCTCTCCCGTTCACGTTACCCATCACCTCCGGGGGAACCTCCCTAAAAATCGACCCGGATGGAATCCCCGAGACCACCGGCCGATTCCCCAAAAAGAAAAACCTACCCCCGACTATCTCCAATCTAATAGGGCCGTCAGTATGTAGACAGTAATATAGCGGGGACAACAAAAGGTGGGAACTTTAACTAGGAGGTGGATCCCGATTGGAATCATGGGAGATACCCATTATTGATTGCGACTTGGGGATGAAGAAAGTCTCATCATCCTCGGCAAATGGGCTTCAGATGTGGGATGGATATCCCCGTGCTTTCCTCAAACTTGGTTGTAAAGACTCGTGGGACTTGTCCTCTTTCCCCCCTTTTTTTTCCCATTTCTTCCGTATAAACAATAATAATATAAGTATAAATTAATTGATTAATAATCGACTACTTCTTTCTTACCACGATTTTCACTTTTATCAAAGCCTTATCTTTTCAAATAAGAAAACGCCCACCACGGCCTAAAACCAAAGCCCTTCCCATTTCCCCCTTCTATAAATAACAATAATTTATTTTATATTTCATTTCATTTTATTTTAAAAGGAAGCGAGGACAATGAGGTGTGCGCTATTTGATTTGGTTGGAGCTTTTTATATTAAATTAATATTCGTGATTCGGAGGATGACGATGATGTGATATCTCCTCTTTCTCCTCCTCTAGTGGCCTTGGGGTTAGGGCATTACTACAAGGAATGGTCGGTTTTCCATTCATTTAATTTCAACGGGGGAACAACTCCCCAACATCAACAACAACAACAGTGTACCAGTCAGTTTAGTCATGATAAAAAAATCTTACATCAAAACCATCCAACGGACAGACAGAAGGGGGGGAGGGGAGGGGAGCCTCCAATCCAAAATTCTTATCGTCAAACGAACGGTCCTAACACCATCCACGTGTACCCCCAACCCCAATCCAAATACTAAAAAGGTTTCGGTTTATTAATGGCTGGCTTTGCTTGGCAACTTCGGACAACGTAAAGCCTAAATATCTTCCCCACCATCCATCAATCCCACTCACCGGCGCTCTTTACTTTACCAAAACCCAACTCTCTCGCGCGCGCGCGCGCACAAACAGGGACAAACTCCAAAGTCAACCCCCGGGCGGGACGCGTCCCGACATGGCGGACTCCGACAACGACTCTGGGGGTCACGACAACAGCAACGCCAACAGCGAGTCGTTAGCGGCCAGAGAGCAGGACAGGTTCCTCCCCATAGCCAACGTCAGCAGGATCATGAAGAAGGCACTCCCCGCCAACGCCAAGATCTCCAAGGAGGCCAAGGAGACGGTACAGGAATGCGTGTCCGAGTTCATCAGCTTCATCACCGGGGAGGCCTCCGATAAGTGCCAGCGCGAGAAGAGGAAGACCATCAACGGGGACGACCTCCTCTGGGCGATGACCACCCTCGGGTTCGAGGAGTACGTGGAACCCCTCAAGGTCTACCTCCAGAAGTTTAGGGAGATCGAAGGGGAGAAGACCGCCGTGGGGAAGCAGGGGGAGAGGGACGTCACCGGGGAGACCGGCAGCTCGGGGGGAGGTGGTGGGAGTGTCATGTATGGTGGAGTGATGCAGCCGGGGATGATGGCTATGGGTGGTCACGGTCATCATCACCATCCCCACCACCACCATCAACAGCAGCAGCAGCAGCAACAGCAACAGCAACAGCAACAGCATCAACATCATCATCATCATCATCACATGTTTGGATCAGGCAGTAGTGGAGCCTCTTCTGGTGGGAGGCCCAGGTAGGGCTATCTTTTTCTCTTTCTCTCTTTTTTTTTAAATATCTAATTTAATTCCCCTGTAATTAAATCTCCTTTTTGTTCAATTGGTAGAAGTGAAAAGCAAACGTAATCCCAGCATTACTATTTTAACCCTTTGACCCTCAACTCAACTTTTTGAATGGTAAATGGGGGTCAAACAAAGTCAGATAGTTCTTGGCAGAAGATGAGGTTCCCAGTCCTACACTTCTGGGGATAATACTGGGTTTGCATTGGCATGGATGGATGGGATTAGATGTTCAGAAGTGAGTAGTACATGCTTTTGATGATGTCTTTGCTTTGAGATGAGGGGGTTGGGTTGGATGACATGGCGGATTGAAGAGCTGGCGATAGTGGATAATGTTTGGATTGGATCGTTTTGGGGGGGGGGGGGGGGAATTGTTTTCTATAAAATATTCTTTTATTTTTTATTTATTTTTTATCATTCTGAGAAAGTGGGAATTGTAAAAGTTGGGGTTGGGGGGAGGGGAGGGGGGGGAAGAAGGATGATATGATCCTAAGAATGTGTTGTGCAGGTATGATATGGCTTTTGCTTAGGCTTCACCCTTTTGGTAAGAACTGGGTTCCTTGAGAAGTCCCAAGATGTTTTGATAGATTAACTTGTCGGGGGGAGCCTTCTCATGGCAATGGTCGGACGGGACTGCTTGAGCGGGATGGAAGAGGTTCAGCACGACCCTTAGACATTCATCGAGGGCATGGATTCGTCCATCCCCTGCCTGATAAATGACAGTGAAAAGCTGATGCCGGTCGATCCCTTGCGGCACGAATATCGTTGTGCGTGGTTCGGGTAGGAAGAGAAGTGCACCATCGGATTATGAATGAGACACTGCTATTCTATCCAGTAACAATGACTCCAACACGATACGAGAAAGAAAGAAAGAAAGACCAGACATTCTTACAGCCAAAAGTGGCGAACACGTTACACAGATGGGAGGGAAGCCCGTGGTCTTTATCTGGAAGCAACCGAAAGGAATACGAAAACTGCCACCAACACCACCGGAACGATGATCAGCGAATAGCCTGGCGGTTGCACCGGGCCCATCAACAGAGGGAAGAAGAGCAGCACTGCGGTCACCATCAGTATCATCACGATGGACGTGCCGTCACATCCGTACTCGTCCATCTTCCGTAGCAAAGTAGTGCCCCCAAAAACCAGTAGAGGCGTGGCCTTTCCACCGAATGTACTTCCTCCGCACTAAGTATCGTCGATGGATGTCGTGTGCCGGGACGAAAGTATGGAAGAATGCATATATATATGGCGGATGCATGCAGTGCATGGCTATTGGCATCCCAGACGACGCATCTCTTCAGCCCCAGTTCGGTTCATCAACGAAACGATGCCAACTCTCTGTTTGAAGTAGTAATAATAAATTATTATTATTAACTAATCGACGAATCCCTTGTTGTCCGACAAATGCCGAGGATTAGAAGAGCGACCCCTTCCGACACCCAACAGGAGGCGGCGGAGAAGGTTTCGGATTCGGTTTCGACCGTCGACCTCGGCAATGGGAGCGACGTTGTTTACATGCCCGGGTTCCTGTCCGCCGACGATTCGTGGAAATACTTGGACTACCTCGACCAGCATATCCCCTGGATACGCCCTACCATTCGGGTGTTTGGTCGATCTTGCTTGCAGGTACCCGTTATGATCTCTGTAGTTAAACATGTTCCAGATGTTATCGACTGCTCGTGTCGGTGGGTTCTATGAACTGGGTCGATGGATAAAGTTGGGATTCCGGCATCATGATGGCCTGAGATCTGAGTCTGCAGGGCTGGGGGTGATGGAATCTGAAAGCAATCTTTTCTCGTCCTGCAGCGTATGGATTAGGGGGGAGGCTACAGGGGTTGTTCGGCAGTTGTTGCTAATTCATGACACTAGTTCCCCATGATTTTGCCTTGTGATTCATTCACTTGAATTAGTCCCCAGGGAAATTGCCAAGCAATGACTGCTTCTCTCGGAGGATGTGGTGTTTTTGTGTGAATATGGTGCATCCGGAGTCCCTTTGATGCTGCGATTTTGTCATGTGCAGCCCAGAGACACATGTTATGTCGCGGATTCCGGTCTACAGGAACTAGTCTATAGTGGATATCGGCCGCGTGCTTATTCCTGGGACGATTATCCCCCTCTCAAGGAGATCTTGGAGGCGGTGAGGGAAACATCTGGACTCTAAGTCTGTTTCTTTGCTGGAGCTAAATCTTCCTTCTGTTTCCTAAGGTTCACAAAGCACTTCCTGGGAGTAAATTCAATAGCCTTTTGCTGAATCGATACAAAGGCGGGGATGATTATGTTGGATGGCATGCCGACGACGAGAAACTTTATGGATCTGCCCCGACTATTGCTTCTGTCTCTTTCGGAGGTGAACGTGAGTTTCTTCTCAAGAGAAGGCCTGCAAAAACTTCCAAAGGTAACTGCATTTTATGAAAAGAAGATATGAAAAGTAGCCTTCTGAGTTTTAACACATTGCCCTTAGTTGCATTCCTCCAATACTCACAATGACTACTTTGTTGTTGTTGTCCACTTTTGTGTGTTAGAGAAAAGACCCGAGGATGAACCAGCCAGTAAACGAGCCAAGGCTACCAGTCCTGGCGACCGACAGTCCTTCCTGTTGAAGCATGGTTCCTTACTGGTGATGAGAGGTCATACCCAGCGGGACTGGTTACACTCTGTGCCCAAACGGGCAAAGCTGGACGGAGTCCGAATAAACCTCACCTTCAGGCTGGTCGTTTGAAGGTTCGCGCCATTTCGGAGATGCATCTACAAGTTGGTCTTCAAAGACTTCGCACGATATACCACGTTGCATCGGCGGCGGCTAGAATCATGGATACTGTGATGTGCCAGGAGAGGGATAGCATTCAATATTAGAAATTCGTATAATGGTTTAAAAGAGCATTCTGCCTGGGCTAAATGACAAGTTAGCGTGATCTGTTACATGGTAGGAAGCTTCAAGTTATTGTTTTGATGTCTGAATCAGTTCAATTGAGTTGACCACCTATTTGATCAGGTCAGGGTACACCACCCCCCTAGTTAGTTGGGATTGGTGGGCATGGTTCACTCCTCCTAAGTGTCTAATAACTTCTTCCTGGCATTTTGTGCCGCAAAATATCTTCGGATGACCGAATTGGTCGAGAAGGGGAATCTGCTTCTAAAACTCGAGGCTTTCTTCAATTCCTGCATACCCGAGGGCTGGAAAGACTCTGTCGCCATGTTACAGACGACATCCCTTCTGTCGGCATGGTCAGACAATCTCAGAGTCGCCCGGAGGTGCATCGACGCCGTTGTAGAGAAAATCCTCGTGTCCCCAAATAAGGTTTGGGGATGTTTTCCTGTTCTCGGGCATGGAGGATCCGTATGGTTTAATCCTCGATGTAATGTAGGTGACATGGTCGTTCACTTACTCGCAACCTGACTACAACAAGGAACAGCAGCAAGCAGTTCCCCAGGATTGGTGGACCGAGGATGTTTGCGATCTGGATTTAGACCTCTTCCATTGTATTATCGCAGCTATCCGTTTGACCAACATGGTACCCCCGCACCTTATTGGAGAAGCACTACACGTGTATGCTTGCTGTTGGCTTCCGGATATAATGAAGGTTAGACTGACCGACAGTTCAGTATCACAGTCTGATGAATTTACTGGAAAAGTAGACGAATTCTAGAAGCTGTTGTAGGCATGATCCCAGTAGAGCCCGGATCTGTATCTGTTAGATTCCTGTTCGGGCTTCTTAGCATGGCGAATTATCTAGGTGCGTCGCAAGAAACCAAGGCAGAGCTCATTAGGAGATGTAGCCATCATTTGGCTGAAGCGGCGGGAAGCGATCTGGTATTTCCGTCACAGTCATCCGGGGACGCACATTTTTACGATGTCGACCTGGTGCAATCTGTTATAGAGAGTTTTGGTGTGATGTGGAGGAGGCAACCGCTCGGATTCGCGAGATGGCAGATGCAACGAGAACTATCAGAAGGGTGGGGAGTCTGGGTACTCTTACCTCCAAGTGATAGCCAAGGATGCAAACTTGCCAGTGTCAAAACTGGTATCTCTCGCAGAATCGGTACCGGATGTCGGAAGGCCAGAGCACGACGACCTCTACAAATCAATCAACATCTTCCTCAAGGTAAAGTACGATCCCCCGATTCAATTCATAAGCCTGTTCAGATCCAAACTGAGTAATTATGGTTTCAGGAGCATCCTGATTTGAGCAAGTCGGAGATCTGCGCAAGATCCTTGACGGTCAAAAGCTTTCCCCTGCAGCGCATGCGCACGCGATAAAGAACGAACGACTTCCTCTACAAACTGTGGTGCAGGTCCTCTACTTCGACCATGAGAAAAGCACCACAGGGGGAGGGAGGTCGCACGAGGTGTCGGACTTCAAGGGGAAGGAGATCAGAGCCATGGGAGGGGACGAAGAAGGAAGGAGAAGGGGTCCCTCATCGAAGGGGTGGGGGACTACCACAACGACACCGGCGACGCCCGACAGCAGCAAGCTAGAAGGTGAATTTGAGAAGAAGTTAGCGTTGGAAGAAGAGGTAGAGGAGGCAGAGGAGGTGGAAGAGGAGGAGATCATGACGACACCGGGGACGAGCACACGGGTCAAATCGGCGGCTACGATGGGAAGAAGCAGAAGCAGGTCGGACCAAGGCAGCCACAAGGGAGGGGACAGATGATGAAACGCACTTCCTATATTTGTTCTTAAAAATGCAATATAAATGTGTTCGGTCAGAACGCGGGTAAGGCCGACGTTGTAAGGAAGAAGCCCAACGACGTTGTTCCCTATGTGAGGGCCTAGAGGGTCGCAAGAAAAGCCCAAATGATTGTCTCTCCCAGTCCCTGTCCACCCTCCACCCTTTTCTTGGGTGATTCTGCTGCTGCTCGACGAACGAGGGCGGAAGGCGGAGCCACGATGTCGGAGAAGGGAGGGAAAGGTTTCTCGGCCTCCGCTGCTAAGCCGCCCAAGGCGCCTTCTTTCCCTCCTTCTGGTATGTTTTCTTTCCTGTGTAGTTTGACTTTGCATGGACTGTCGCTGCTGCTTTCGTTCGCTTGCCCTTGTTTCTGTTGTTGTTGTGTTGGGCATTTGTAATGGGATGGGTGGTGTGAAGGGTTCTTTTTTTGGGCGCAGCTTCTTCCTCGGGATTGGAGGACGGCTCTGTAAAATCGAAGAAGAGAGGGAGGAAGCCCAAGAAAACCCCCGAAGGTTTTTGCCTTTTGTTCTTCTTTATTGCTTATCTTTGCTTCAGGCTGGTGAGTGCTGACCGAGTGATGGTGTTTTCATCGTAGTTCAAGCAGTCCGGTCAGATGCCGAGGCCGTCCCATCTCCGCTCTTCGGCGGGAAGGGCAATAATTTGTTTTCTAAAGGTATGATTGGGCATCATTGGCAGCGTGTAGTTGTTCATGGCTGCTCGTGGTTTGTTTTTCGACCCTCTCAACATCACATTTCAGGGATGCTGGGCAAAGGAGTTATGGGGGAAAAGACTGCCAGTGCCCCCAAAGCGCCCTCACCAAAGGAGCCAATTCCACTGGTGCTCAATGTAGAATCGGGTGTGCATCTTCTCATGTTATTCCTACTTTTTTAACTTTCTCATGGGGGCATATGGAGGTCAGGTGATCAACACTTTAACATATTAGGAATTATTTCTCTACTTTACCGTATGCATTAGGGCTATATCAATGATCTAATGGATGGAAGAACCTAATGTATTTAGCTGGATGGAGATTTTCTTCAAAAAGATGTTGATTGACTAACAATTCTCCCCATGTAGGATTTGAAGCTACTACCTCTGGTTTTATGCCATTTTATTTTTAGATTGATACATTTACATGGGACTGGCATAACCTATCTGACAATCGCTTGCCAACTCAGTATCATTAGTTGTTGTGGCTTTGTAGAGCTTCCGAATAACACCAAATGTTTGATGGATTGTGAGGCTGCTCAGATTTTAGAAGTGATACAAGAGCAGATGGCTGCATTATCTGAAGACCCTGCGATTAAAATTCCTGTGTAATGTACTCAACTATTTGATAATAACAGATTACTTTGTTTTTTTTTTCTTGTATGCTCATTTATCTTCATTAAATGCATTCAGGTCATTTGACCGTGGCTTGCAATATTCCAAAACCAACAACAACTATTCCGATCCCTCAGCAGTGAGAAGTGTTATCGAGTATCCTTTTACAATGTCTTTTTGGCGATTCAATTTTGACATATTGTAGCATTTTGTGTATGACTGAGCTTTCTTGTGTACCCTTGACTGTTTTATTAGAACCCTTGCTGCACATGGTGCCTCTGAGGGGGAGGTATGTCTGATGTTGCAGGTTCTGCTTCCTAAATTTGATTTTCTAGCAATGTTGCTGATCTCACATTTTTGTTTACTTTGTGTAAGATGTGTGTGATCGCCAATGTCTGCCCAGAGACGACAGATGAAGTCTTTGCTCTTGTCCCGTCCTTGAAGGTATCTATCGATATGAAATTTACATTAAGGATCTCAAAACAACAGTCCATGGTGCTTTGTCGTGATGGGTGCAAATAAGCCATGCTAGCTACTGCTACCAAAAATAAGTGAGAACTGTCATGTGTTGGATTATGTCCATCAGAAGTTTTGTGAAGTATATATATTGTAAACCCCCAGGACTTGCCGTGTTAAAATTTTTGCATGCATTAGCAGAAATTTTCTCAGATGTACTGTTACAGGCCAACATCAAGCAAACCAGAAATTACTGGTCCCATTTGATTTGATATAATAATTCTTCACCTGCATTTCCCTTTGAATTCTGCATCGGATTCATATCACTGGCAACTTGTTTCTCCAGGGTAAAAAGATTGCCCTCACCGAACCTCTTAACCAAGTTCTCAGTGAAGTAGCTAAGCTCAGACACACAGTATGACTACCAGGTGGATTGCTTGGGGAAGAAAGTCGTCTCACTTGTTCAGTGTTTTGAGCAAGTTACTCATCTAACTTTTTCGTCTGTGGGGTTGGCCCTATGTATTGGTTCTAACAGCTTGATTTGGGAGACGTAATTCGCTTTTATCATGTTCTCTTTGAGCAGCATCTTGGTGGTCACAAGCCAAAGTATTGTGAATGTGCTGCAGTAACCTTTGAATGCTGTTGAGAAGATGATATATTTCTTGATTTATAATCTTGGAATGTACAGCTGAATTTTGCGGGTGTGCATTCGAATTAAACCTGACATTCAGACACAATTCATAAAGTAAAACCTGATTGCTATCTTGGTATACTATTTTGGCAATATCCTACATGGAATGTCGCAAGAGGTTGAAAAAATAAATCAGCCCCAGAAATTTCAAACTGCTACTATGCAAGCAACCCACATGACTGCTATGAAAACAGTGACCAACCGGGGGCAACTTACGACGGGGGCCGAGCTACTATCAGATACGCCTACCAGAAACCTACACTCTCCCATGGATGGATCAAGGAATGTAATCATCCCGAGCCCATCGAAGTCGCAGCTCCTTGAGTTTTGCATCTGCAGTTGATAGAAGCTATTGAAAGCATAGGAGATGTTCCCCTTGTCTCCAATCTCATTGCACGATCCTCCAAAGTTGAGGGTAGTGCAGTCTGCAACATTACAAGCTAGCTTCATATGATTTTCCACAGTGGAAAGATCCTTTGATGGGTCAGCCACACACCACCTCGAAGGGAGATACTGAACATTCCTAGCATTTTTCAGCAAACCGCTGCCAGTACCGAGGTTCAAGGCATACTTAGCTTGTCCATCGAATGAGAAGATTCCCCAGTGCCTCTCAAAGTTTCCTGGAAGCGTACTCTTTGCTCCTTCATCTAGTAGGCTGAACAGATAAACATCCATAGGAGGTGTGCTGGGCCTCAGTGGAGTTCCTGTGCCCCTAAGCACGTGATCTACCAGGCCTTGGTTGAATGCCCTCGCAGCTGAGAGATTTGCGCTTATCGCACCATCCGTTGGCCAACCGACTTCACCAATAACAATAGGCATCTGACCATACCCCAGTTTGGTAAGGGCAGAAACCAGAGTGTCGAAATTCCCATCAAATGCATTGTAATAGACATTGCTCCCATCCGTCACTGCATGAGTTGTTCCCCCGAAAAAAGCATACTCCTGGGGGAAATCAGAGCTCCCATAAAGACTGAGAAATGGATATATGTTGACCACAAAAGGGGAGCCATTCGAATTCAGAAATGACACGAGCTGTGTCATTATTTCCGTGAGTTCCGGACGAAAAGCTCCTTGAGAAGGAACCGTGGCTTCATAAGCATCTGCATTGCAAGGGACCACGAGCTTGATATAACCCGCGAGATTCACCTTTGTCAAGGACTGTTGCAGATTGAGCAATGCAGGCAATACGTAATTCTGGAATTGCCCAGCATAGCTCGTGAGGAAGGGCTCGTTGCCTACCGCAATGTACCTGCCGATAACAGTCCTCCGAGTCAATGTCCAATCTTTCGGCTGCACCTCCAGGGAAGCCTGTTATCTAGTTTAAAACCCAAACCCAGCCTAGAAACACTTTGCATCAGATGAACTAAACTACACAATCTATTCAATGCTTTCAAACTATTTTGCTACCGACTAATCACCAAAAACTCCAGAAATAGGTTGGAGTAAAAAAACAGCAAACCTGAAATCAACACCTCCTTTACCGACATAGCCAGAAATGTTCTGACGAACCCAGAGATCGGCCACGGCGGGGGAAGAGCTGAGCCCCGGCAACAGCTCGTTAGGTATACCGACCATGACTTCGATCCCGCTCCCTGCCAACCCTCTCAGGACATAAGGATCAGCTTCGAAAAGCTTCACTTTCTGAATCCTGTTCTGCTTCAATAGATCCACGGCGGTAGAGGGATTGAGCCTGTGGGAAGAGATCGTGCCCCAGTTCACCCCTATTGCGGATTCCGCCAAAAGGTGGGGACTCGATAGCGACAGGAGTATAAAGATCGCAACTTTCATTCTGGGTTGGAGCATTCCGGCACGAAACTCAAGTGGGCAGCTGCTTAGGAATGTCGCCTGTTCAAAGGATGAGAAGGGTTTTGGTGATAAGAGCTCAAAGGCGGTGGTGCCGGGGGGGGGTGGGTGGGGGGTGGTTGGGCAGGGAAAGAGGAAGTGTGAAGCTGCAGCAAGAACGGAGCTTTATTACAGTGTCGGAAGTGGCTGTGGTTTGTCTTTTTGTGGATAATATTATTAAACCCTTTCAATCAGACAGGTGCAAGAGCTGAAGAAGCTGGACGACGATGATTGAAGGTGGGGGATAAGGAAAGACGAGCTGCTGCAGCGTGGCAAGTTCATCGGTGAGCTCCGAGCAAAAAAGCAGGGGAATCAAAATCAGCTGCGACTAAAACGAGCTTTTCTTTAGCAAAACTTCTTTTGCTTTATCCCTCCCCCAACCACTTCCCATTATGTGGTCTTTTTTAGTGCCTTGCCTCGTCAAGATGATCATCTCCCTTCCTTACATTGCGGGGGATATCCAAGTTATCCCGGCATTGTAATGAGATGAGAACCGCATTGGCCCGCCAAAGGGTGTCATTTTCCTTCCCTTATATAGACATCCTGAGCAGCCGCCCGCGCCATTACCGCACTCAAAACATTGCAGACTGCGGCAATTCCAGACGTTCTAATGTCCTGATAGATCTACTGACTGTTTATTGAAAAGGTTTGAAGTAGGGCGGTTGCCCGGCGATCGGGTTAGGATCCCCGGGACACTAACACGTGTTAAACCTCATCACACGGTAAAATAATGGAAGGATATACTTCAAATAGGTCGATCAAATAACCATGAATCGTCATTTTCCGAAGTCGTATCACAAACATCAAACTTTATAGAGTCGCCGATCATAGCTGTGACCACGCGTTGCACGAATCATAAATTAGTTTCCACGACACTTTGCTCTCAAACCGGGGTGTTTAATGTCCTAAGTATTTTCTCTAGATGATTGAAATGGATCAGAAATGAATCTAACCAGCCAACCAACCCTCTATCTATTTAGAAGTGGTGTTCATCCATGATGAACTTGGATTAAATAGAACAAATATTTTAGACTGTGGAGTAGCTAACATTTTCGAGTTCCCTTTCTCCTGGAAATTCATGGAAGGGGCAAAATGCGCATGAGTTACACGGAAGCAAAATACGCGGCGGGCGAGAACGGGAGAAACGCTCTTTCGTTTTGCCTGCACGTACGACCGACCCCCCTTTCCTTGCTAAATATAGACAGAAGGGGAAAGGAGGAGGAAGTCTCTCAGCTCCAGAGGTGGCCGAAAATTCAGGACACCATCCACCTGTGACTGCATGTCATCTATCTCTCTCATCGTTCTTACACACACATACTCCCATGCAGATATAGCAGAGATGCCCGTCTGCCTCCATGTTTTCTTTATGTTTTCCTTGTAAGTTATATTAAACAGCCAACAGGTTGTTGTCCTCTTTATGGATTAGAGGAGACAGAAACAGATACATCTCTTGAGCTCAGGAAACCAACCAACCCAGCCAACCTGCGGGGATCGTCTGATACAAAAGGGGTACGTATAAGGCATGCCTGTGGGCATTGAATGTCCCTTCTTCTTCATCATATTCTTTCGTCATTGTGTTTTTGAGGGATTTGTTGAATCTGGTTGCAGCCGGGATAGAAGAAGCAAGGAGGGAGAAGAAGAAGAAGAAGAAGGAGAGAAATGGAGGTGGAGAGCAGGAAGAGGGGAAGAGAGCAGGAGAGGTTGGAGTCTGAACGCATCGTGAAGAAGGCGGACAGAGGAGGAAGGGAGGAGGAGGAGGAAAAGGAGATGGGGGTGTTTGAATTCCCATGGCAAAAGGGGAGGGAAGGGGTGATGACAGAGGAGGAATGGAAGGAGGCTGGGGTGGTGCTGGGGGACACCTTCCTTGGAAAACTGGGGAGGTGTTGCCGGGAGAGGGAGGAGGTGGAGATAGGAGGAGGGATGTGGTGGATGGAGGACATGACCTCCTCAACCTCAACCTCATCCTCCTGCAGCAGCAGCAGCAGCACCACCACCACCCTGTCCCTGGGCCTGCTGAACCTGGAGGAATGGTGGGACGACAGGGATGGTATCTGGGCATCCCTCCTCCATTAGACATGCATGAATCTCTGCATCCAAACTACTACAGCTCACACTGCTCATTCTCCAGATGACTAGATATCTTCTTTTAGGAACAAAAGCCCACCAACTTCCTGGGCTTCCCAACCCCCTCATTAATTATAGTAGAAAATCATAATTTTTTTTTGGGGAAAGTGTCTCTTTCTTGTCTCCTGTAGACCAACCCCCCCCCACAAACAGTGATCAGCAAAAACTGAAATGTTGTTGTAATAAAATCAAAGAAGGGAAGAGTGGGAGATGGCCGCCGACAATTTTATTTTGGTGTATTTCTTCATCTTCTTGTTGTAAACCACCATCCATCCAATTCCAACCAAACCCCCCCACTTTCCTTCCTCGTCCCCTTCCTTTTTATTTTTTATTTCATCATGGCTTACACCTCGTCCTCATCCCCAACTTCACTTCCTTTTTGGTTTAAGACATAAATTCCACCGACCAACTGCTTCCGAGGTTCCTGACTGAAACGGAGAGAGAGAGGTGTCATCTCCCACTTCAGAAGCCCAGGCAGGCCCGTAACATAACAGAGATAAGAGACAGACGTCGGTCGCCCTCACTCTTTCTAATCCCATAACTTAATCATAATCAGCAAAATCCGCATCTCTTTCTCGCTCGGCCCTTTTCTTTTTGGCTTCTTCCTCTTCTTCCTTCCTCTCGATTCCCTCCATCCCTCCCCCCCACACTCTTCTTTAGGACATTGGCGACTTCTTCGTTTGGGCTCTTTTTGCTTCGAGGGAAGTGGGGGTGGGTGGGTGTGGTGGGTTTCCTTGTCCGTTGGCTCGTCTCGTGTTGCAGATAAGATTCGCTTGTGGGGGGTTTCGTGGATAGGAGAGGATGTGGGTGAGGAATGCTGTGGCGGTGATGCTTCTGGTCACCGTTATTGCCCCCATCGTCCTCTACACCGACACCATTGGCTCCTCCTTCAAGCCCTCCTCCTGTAAGTCCCCCCCCCCCTTCCCATCTTCCTCTGACTAACCCCAATTCCCTTCCCCCCTCCGGTTACTGACTCCTCCCGTTTCCTTGTTTTCTTCCCCCCCCCCCTTTTGCAGCCAGGACCGAATTCATGGATGAAGTCACCACCTTCGTGAGTTCTTGTTCCTCTTCTTGCCTTGTTTTCCGGGTTTTATCGGTCATTTCCCAGTTTGCTGATCTGTCGTGGTGCTTTCACTCCGGTGGGTTCTTGTCCGCCAGAGTTCCAGCGGCATTGATTCTCTCCATCTGAATCTCCTCCATCAGGTACTACCATTCCTTACTTCTAGATCTAGAAGTGGGCCTCCCTCAATGTCTCAGATCTCAACGTTTATCCTCGTGTTCTTGAAATGAAGGAAACATCCACCGCTTTGAAGGAGCCCGCTGGGCTGGTATTCGCTGGAACGACTCCCGCCGGTGTGTGGTCTTTTTCGGTTAATCCTACTTGTTTGGTTTTGCCGTGGGCCGTGTTGGGTGTTGTTGGGATTTCGGTGTTGTAGATGGAGACCCCGCCTTTGTTGATCGTCCGAAGCATTGTTTGTTCTTGTGGAGTAGGTGTTGACACGGTTTCGGAACCCAAGGAACACAAATCTGCGAGAGTCTTATCAGCAGCGGATGATGACGATGGTCAGGCTCAGCATGATAACCCCATCAGAGAAGTCACCAAGGGAGGCCGCAAGGGTGACAACAGCAGCCTTGAAGAGATGTCTGATGATGCAGTGGATGGCGAGCAACGTGACCGAGGTGCCCGAGCCACTACGTCAAAGCAGTCCTCCTCGGAGGATGCCGGCGGCATCACCCAAGATGTGGCAAGTTCAACCTCTCCCTAACTTCGTTTCTTGTTCTCAACTTTTCTTCTTGACAGCTGTGTTGATAAGAATCTGGTAATGGGATTTATATTGCCTGCAACTTGCTGACGGTTCTTTATGTGTAGCTATTTATGGAAAGTAGGACTTTATGATTCCTTGTCTCTCCATCAGCAAGTCCATGTAACTTGCCAAGTCTTCCGCTAATTTGCTTCCTTCAGTTGACTTTTTCCGTACCTGAATTTCCGTTTCCTCTTCACGTTCTCTTCTCGAATTGTGAAGTTTTCTAGTAAAACCAATTTTAGTTTCTTCCAGGTATGGTGTATTGTGTCGTTAAAATTATTATATGAGAAACGTCTGTCTATTAGCAGATTATGTTTCTTTGGGACCTGTGTCTGAATGTGTGTGAGTCACCATTCTTATACCCATTATCTGTTTCTCTGTTCTTTATGTTGAATTTTCTTTCGTACTCTCAGGAAAGTAAAACTGATGATCACCCCGGGAAGAATTCTGGAGCTGATGATAAAAAAGATCTTGTGAGATTTGGCAATAAGCAGACAGAGCAGATAGCTGTGCCTGATGCTCGAGTTCGCCAGCTCAAAGATCAGCTGATCCAGGCCAAGGTTTACCTCTCCCTTCCTGCAATTAAGAACAATCCACAGTTCACAAGAGAGCTTCGGCTAAGAATCAAAGAGGTCCAACGGGTTATTGGTACCGCAACTAAGGATTCCGAGTTGCCAAGAAAGTGAGTAAATCCGGGCTTACTCGTGTTTCATTTCATGAGGGTTGCCCTCTGATATGATTATTAGTTCTACTGTTGCATCACTTGAGGGATAGATCTTTTCCTTCACGTGTTTGGTTCAAGACTCTAGGCTTGTGTTGTTGATAAATATATGTTTTGATTGTTTACATATGACGTGTAGTTCCAATGAAAAATTGAAAGCAATGGAGCAAACATTGACCAGAGGCAAGCAGATGCAAGATGATTGTGCTGCTATTGTGAGGAAACTCAGAGCGATGCTTCACTCAACGGAGGATCAATTGCGTGTGCATAAGAAGCAGACGCTTTTCTTGACACAACTGACCGCAAAGACACTTCCAAAGGGTCTCCACTGCCTTCCGTTGCGCCTCACGATAGAGTATTATTCCTTGAATACTTCTGATCAGCATTTCCCGAATCAAGAGAGATTGGAGGACCCCAAGCTGTACCATTACGCGCTATTTTCTGATAATGTCCTGGCTGCATCCGTTGTCGTCAATTCTACCATTTCCAATGCTAAGGTACTTGTTACTTCATGTTGGTAATGGAATATGTTACTATTGCTGCTGATGGAAGATTTTGGAATTAATTAAAGTGGCTTATACTTGCAGCATCCCTCCAAGCATGTATTCCACATTGTCACGGACAAGCTGAACTATGCGGCTATGAGAATGTGGTTTTTAGTACATCCTCCCGGCAAGGCCACCATTCAGGTTCAGAACATTGAGGATTTTACATGGTTGAATTCGAGTTACAGCCCGGTTCTCAAGCAGTTGGCATCACAATCAATGATAGACTATTACTTCAGGGCTCAGCGGGCCAACCCGGATTCTAATTTAAAGTATCGGAACCCCAAATACTTGTCCATTCTGAACCATCTTCGCTTTTACTTGCCGGAGATATTTCCCAAGCTTGATAAGGTGCTCTTTCTGGATGACGATATAGTCGTTCAGAAGGACCTAACTGGACTGTGGTCTGTCAATTTGAAGGGTAATGTTAATGGTGCTGTTGAAACCTGTGGAGAAAGCTTCCACCGCTTCCATCGTTATCTGAACTTTTCTAATCCTATCATCTCAAAGAATTTTGACCCCCGTGCTTGTGGATGGGCATATGGGATGAATGTATTTGACTTGAAGGAATGGAAGAGGCAGAATATTACAGGCATTTACCACACATGGCAGAATCTGGTTAGTGGTGCCGTTACTTCGCTTTGTCATTTTGACGTGGTTGCTTGTTACCATTGGATGATCTCCATAACCGAGTGCAGACTATTTTCTATCAAAGATTTATTCAGATGATAGAGTTATGTATGACCTATGTTGTTCTTGGATTAATCTGTCTGGATTGTAATGAAGTTTTCTCTTGTCTGCTCACAGAACCATGACAGGCAGCTATGGAATTTGGGGACTTTGCCGCCTGGCCTCATAACATTTTGGAAGAGGACCTTCCCCCTGGATCGGAATTGGCACGTTCTGGGACTCGGCTACAATCCTAATGTCAATCAGAGGGATATAGAAAGAGCAGCCGTAATTCACTACAACGGGAACTTGAAACCGTGGCTTGAGATCGGCATTCCCAAGTACCGAAACTACTGGGCGAAGTATGTGGACTACGATCAAGTGCATCTGAGGGATTGCAACATTAATCCTTGAGGACATTAATATTGCGAGAATCGCGATGCCCATTCATACAGGTCCACGTCACCTCTCACTCTTGGGTCCCTTTTTGGCATAGCTGGGGCACTGTAGTTCAATTCTTTCTGTACACATTTGCGTTGTTTTTTTTTTGTTTCCACCCTAGGGGTCTGATCTGTGGTAGTAGCTGGAATAGTCCGTGATATTCGTTTCGATATTAGCGTGGGGGTATCTACTGTCTCCTTTTCTGCAAAAACTGCAGGTAAAATCTGTAAATGGTTGAAGCTGTCTTTTTTCTTCAGCTATGCATCGTTGTGATATTCATGTTCGTTCGAACAGCGTGTCTTTGACAAAGGCATTCGATTGTCACCATGATGAGCTTGGCCTTCAGTCTTGTTCTGCTCTAATGCTAGTGATATGATAACATTTTGATGGGTTGGTGGTATTTGGTAGGCCTATGTTTGGGATGCCCCCAGGCGATGTGAGTGAGGGGGCGAAGTCTTGAGATTAGTGCTGACTTTGCTTAAAGCCTTTGATATTAGTAAGAGGTGTGCTGGGATGCTGGGGGAGGGGAGGGGGGATGCATGTGGGGTTGATGGGGTGGATGGGAAACGCTGGGGAGGCACCCACCACCACCACCACTACCAATTGTTGTGAATGCCTTGTTCACAGCTTGGCCCCTGGTTGGATCCGTGAGACTGACAGGTTGGTGTTTTCCATCATCATCATCATCTTCCCCTACAGCAGCCTGTCTCTTTCTTTCACGTGAGCTTGAATGTTTTTCTTACCCTCTTGTCCGATGCTCTCTCTGATAATGAGAAGTAGTTGACGGGGGGGACACTCAAAGTCATTACTCCCATCAAGTATTGGTATTTGATCTTGGGCTGGCTATATTCTTTGACGCCAAGGGCAGTCTCAGTTACATAGATAGCGTGCTGAAGTACTCATCATCTGTTGATGCGATTGTCCGGTATAATCGCCGGCAGTGTCGTGGGGACTACTTCACACTACATGCAAGTTCATAGCCAGAGCCGCCACGTACGAGTAAAGTTCTCTCAAGAAAGAGCTAACGAGCAACAGTCTCGCGAGAAAGAAAAGAAATAGGACGGATGGAAACTGGTATATTCGAGTAGGTCATGGGAGACGGTGAGCAGAACCCAGTAAAGAAATTTGACGACCACGGTCAGAACTCGAAATCGAACCCCGTTGTTGTTCGCGTTTTCTGTAAACACAACGGCAATCTAAAAGGGTTACTCCCAGTTCGGGAGTTGCAGCCGCATTGTTCGGATGATCTTCATGCACAAGAAGAAGGCCACCTATCTCATTATATCTGAACTGCTATGGTATGGTAGGTGGGGGGAAAGGAGGTATGACATGGTCATTATTCCTTCTTACCTGAATGAGTGCATCGGCATTCTCTTTCCGTCTCTACAAATTAAATGTTCTTTCACCTGATGGCATGGCGGGTGGTTACACAAACAGCTTCGACGCCACGAGGAGACGGCACTGGTGGTGTGATGCATGTGTAGTTAAGAACATAAATCTCGAGCAAGAATCAAACAAGAGAAAGAACAGGAGAAGCCATTGACTCCAAGTGTTAGTCTGATGCGAAGATGGAGACGAGAGGCATGCCGAAGATCTGGAAGAAAAACTGTTTAGAAGAGTCGAATGAAACATTAACTCCTCTCCCGACAAGTACAAGTTGCAGTAGGAGGCGTTAATAGCAGTCGGTAGTTGGGCATTTTAGCCTGGGAATTCAATGAAGATCGAACCCGACCATTCAAGCATTCACATCTCCCGTCTTCTCTTCTCTTCTTGTTTAAGTACCACAACGTGTTTCGAGTCCTTTATCCTTAGTAGCAACCATGGCGACGCTCCACCTGGCCTGCTGCTCCCTCTCCCTCCTCCTCCTCCTGCTCCTACCGATCTCCTCCCTGACGACCGACGGCCCCCCCTCCGTCGAGATCGTCAGAGGGGTGTGCAACCAGACTGCCTACTACACCTACTGCATCAACGCTCTCTACTCGGATCCTCGCACCCCGAACGCAGACCATTACTTCCTCGCCTACATCTCCTTTGGCCTAGTCTTTGCCAATGCCTCCAACTCGTTCGACCACGTCTCTCTCCTCCTGAAGAGCCCCAAGGATCCGAACCTCACTCGCGGCCTCCAGGTGTGTCAGGGCTGGTACAGGAGAAGCGTTACAGCAATGCTCTCTGCCAAGAGTGACCTGGACTCCCATAGTTTCTCCAAGTTGGCCAGTTACGCCGGCCAGGCGGTTCGTGCTGCCGATGAGTGCGAGGCCGCGGTGGGTGCAACTAGTTCTTCACGGGCGCTGGGACTGAACATCAGGAACCGAGACATCAAGCGCCTCTCTTACATTTGCACCATTGTCTCCAGGCTCCTCCCATGACGCAAGTTGTTCTCTACTCTACTTTTTTTGTTCGCGCGAGATATAAGGATAGCATGTCCGTTCGATAATTTCATATCGCGTGCGTGTTCGACAACGACACGCATAGATTTTCTGTTTGGTCATGCTTTCGAACACAAATAGCATGATTGTTTCATCTCAAGTAACATAAGGAGGAAAGCAGTAACAAAATCCAATTTTGGATCAAGCAATCCCCGTGACCGTGATTCCAGCAATAAGAAGTGGTGGTTGGCCAGGCCATTAAATGGACAAGACTAGAGATCCCAACGACAATCCAATCCTCTGTTTCTTTGGCATTTTTATCCCTTGGCCTCCTCTGTTTCTTTGGAAGTTTCGCTTAGAACAACAAGATAAGGGAATCAATCGAGTCAGTTCCCAGAGCAACCTCATGGCGTCTTCGTCTCTCCTCTTCGTCTTATTGGCACTCCTTGCCGTCGTCCCCTCGTCGTGCGCCACCGGGGAGGTCGTCAGAAGGGTGTGCAGGCGAGCGAGCCACTACGAATACTGTGTCAACACCCTCAACTCTGATCCCCGTTCCCCGGACGCCGACCGCTACCTGCTGGCCTACATCTCCTTCGGGATGGCATTCACCAACGCGTCCAGCACCCTCGACTACATCTCCCGCCTACTAAAGAGTGGATGGTCCAACGACACCAAACTCGCGGACGGTCTCGGGGAATGCCGCAACGGATACAAAAAGGGGGTCGCAGCGATGGTGTCTGCCAATAATGACCTGAACTCGGAGACCTACTACTACTTGGCGGAGTACGCCGACACGGCAGCCAGTGGGGCGGACGTATGCCAGGCCGCAATCGCAGGAACTCGCCGTTCGCCACCGGGACTCGATGCGAGGAACGGGGACATGAAGAGCCTCTGCGAGATCTGCTCGCTCGTCTCGGAACTCTTTGTTACCTCAAGCTAGTAACCGCCGTGACATCCGTTTGTCCGATTCCTGTAATAATGGTACGGAAACCGCTTCAGTTTCATGGGAAGTAGTCGTAGTTGGCGGCTTCATTCACGGGTCCGGGGGGTTCCCCCGTCGGTGGGGATGGTCGGACCTAGTCTACGACTTAGCCTAGACATCCATGGCCCCAACACGCACCGAGGCCTGATTCACGAGGTTTCAGGGCGGCGGCCCACCACGAGATTAAATCGCCTAACAACACCCCTTTTTGCTAGCTTGGCCCATCCCATCTCTACTTATTACATCAGAATGATGGATTGGGAAAAGTGAAAAAGGATAGAAGATGGATAGGGGTGGTGGTGGGGGGGTGAGGATTAAGGAGTTGGAGAGACAGAGACAAGTAAATTAAAGGGCACCTGATTTTTTGTTTGTGTCTGTCCACTTTTGATGCGTTTTGACCTCAGTCAAAAACAAGTAAAACGATGGTGATGGATTGGACCTCCTCCTCCTGCTGCTCTCCTGCTCCCCAGGCTTTGTCTTGTCACCATGTGGTTGTTGTTTTGGTTTGGTTCAAACCCAGAATCAAACGAATTCCCACCACCTGCTTTTGGTGAGGAAATGCAAGTTCCTGTCACTATTCTCGCCCAGATGTTCTTCTCTCGGGAAAAACTCACAAACCAGTCAGTCAATCAGTCCATTATCTTGCTTTTTACCCTTTTTTGCTTCTTTTCATGTAGCAAAGCCAAACCCAAACCCAATAGCCTTCACAAAAAAATTACCAGCTTTCCAAAACCCAATTGCATATTGTTTATGTGCTGGTGTTGGCAGTGACGTGAGATGTCCTCCACCCCCTTTGGGAATCATGGAAGTGGGTTTCCCTTGTTGTGATGCTCTTGTAGTAGGGACGCTCAGTCCCAAACCCCATCATTTGTCGGCATGATGTTTTTTTGTTTGGTTTAGTTTGAAATGAATTTATCACACGGTACAACCTCGTCGACAAACAACAGCAACACACATCTCCCTTTGTAGAGTGTGTGTGTCCTAAGGAACACACATTGGATCTTCATGGAGACATCTGATGTTGATCAACATGGTTGAAGGAGACCACTGTTTCTGTGTTTTTGGCCGCGGTCAGGAAACTGATATTAGATTCCTTCTTCTTTGGATTGGATTGGATTCCAACAGTGAAGACCACGAAAAAGGAAGGAGACGAGAGCAGGAGCCATGCCAAATGCCTCATGCCATTGCCATGAACAAATGATGTCCCACCCAAAACTCCAAACCTTCTTCTTACTCCTTTACCAACTTCAAATTCAAACAAAAAGAACACCCCTCAACGGTTCCTGTCTCCCGTTTCTCTAACACTATCTTTTTAAACCTCTCTTTTGATGTTCTCTAAACATTTGTTTTCATCTCGCTGTGAGAGGTGGTTGGTGGTGGTGGGAGGAAGATCTTGTCTTCCTTTTTTTGTCTGTCAGGCTGAGGCAGCTTCCCTTCCATATAACTATTTAGTCCAAAGAGATGATCATCACCACCTTTCTCTTTTCCAAATTCTCTTCGGTCTAAAAGAAAAGGAAAAGAGGGAGAGCAAGTAGTCCAAGACATTCGTTACTTTTCTCTTAAGATCAAATGGAGTTTTGGGGGTGAACAATGTAATAAAAGGAAGAATT
This sequence comes from Melastoma dodecandrum, assembly GCA_029817715.1. Lineage (NCBI taxonomy): Eukaryota > Viridiplantae > Streptophyta > Magnoliopsida > Myrtales > Melastomataceae > Melastoma > Melastoma dodecandrum. The sequence continues at coordinate 826,791 of JARUPY010000182.1, forward strand.
GGGGGATTTGGGTTGGGGCTGGGCTGGGACCAAAGTCAGAAAAGAGAGCAAAAGGCTGGAGCGAATCAGGGATTGTCCTGGTTGGCATCGACCCACAAGGAGGTCAAGAGAGTCAGGGGGACACAAAGCTAATGGACAAAAACCCCAAGGTGTGGTTTTTGAAGCGCCTCCTCCTCTCCCTTCCCTTCCCCTGTCGATTCAATTCCCACTTCCTTTCCCTTCCTCTGCCCACCTATGTCCCAAAGACAACATTTTTCTCTTGTGGGGTGTAATAAAAAGAGGAACTTGATCCGACTTTTGTATCAATAATTGGGCAAACGTCTCGACCCCGCTTGCTCTCTCCTTTTTTGCTTTGATTTGCACTTTTTCTTTTCTGTTTTTTCTTTTGTTGTTGTTTGCTTTGGCTTTATGGTTGCAGCTGTGCTGATGCTGACCATAATCTTGTCAGTGTGTGTATTTCGTTTAAACGAAGAAAGAAGAGTGTAGAGGATGAGGAGTCCTTCCAGCATCTGCTTTCTTTCTTGAAGGAAGGAAGGAAAAAAGGGGTGTCGGTCTCGGGTTGGTGTTTTCGGAACAGAGTGATGGGTTTCGGTGGATCATCTTCTTCTACTGCCACTTCCACTTCCTCCAGGCTTAGAAGAGCCGTTCGGAAGATGGTCGTCGCGGCCTGCACGTCCTTCTCCCGTAAACACTCCCCCATCGAAGACGACGACGACGGCCGCCATTGCCCCGCACTCCCCGATGTATTCCTCTGCTCCTTCCCTCTTCCTCGATCTCGAATTCCATTCCCCATTTCGTGCGCGTGAGATGGCCGCAGCGTTGTGTGTTTGCGGATTGTACAACATTGATGGCCTTGATTCGTGTCGACAGGTCTCAAACTCCTCGGCATTGTGCCTCTCAAGGCGAGAGGATGTGCCGGACCCGGAGCCGGAGACACTGGAATCCACCCACAGTGTGAAATCTAAGGTGAGTGTCGGTGGCATTTGGTTACCCAGTAAGATCATAAGCTAACTGGAATAGGAATCCTATGTCTATCTTGCATGTAGTCTCTTTTTGCATAATTAAACTCCTCCAGTTCGGATTCGATTAGGTGAGGAATTGGGGGGGGGGGGGGGGGGGACTCTTTGTGTGTGTGTGTGTGTAGGACAGACTGTGTTTAGGACATGTTTTTCGTGTGTTGTGTCTTCCTGGCAGGTAAAAAGAAAGAAAAAGCCTAATGACACGCCACCTCTCATCCTGCTGACAGTAGAAAATCTCAACCACTATTCAATGTCTGGTGTCTTGTTTTCAAGTCCTCCCTGTGAGAGGAGTTGCTGCTGGGTTGGTCTGTCTGAGTCTGTCCTTGGTTTGGAAGGTCTGTGATGATATATGCATGTGTCTGTGTTTGGCTGGTTGCATTTTGATCTAATCAGTTGTTCTTTGTTTTCCTTGGAGAGCTAATCTAATCCTTGGGTTTGTGTGACAGATCCTGTGTGCAATCTGCCTTGATCCTTTGTCCTATGGCAGCGGTTCAAGCCCGGGGCATGCTGTATTCACGGCCCAGTGCTCCCATTCCTTCCACTTTGCGTGCATATCGTCGAACGTGAGCCACGGGAACATCACCTGCCCCATATGCCGCGCTCACTGGACGCAGCTCCCTCGCAACCTCAATCTGCAGTTCCCCTTGCTGTTCAACCAGAACGACCCTATCCTCCGCATCCTTGACGACTCCATTGCCACCTTCCGAGTCCACAGGCGGTCCTTCCTGCGGTCTGCTCGGTATGACGACGATGATCCCGTTGAGCCCGATGACTCGTCGGGTTACCCAAGACTCGATTTCACCCTGATGCGCATCCCCCCTGCTCATCCTGCTTTCCTACTGCATGGATGTGAAAAGTCAAACAGGGCATGTCTGTCGGTGAGATTGGCAGATCGGATGGCGTCAGACCTGGTCCTCGTGGCTAGCCCAAACGGACCCCACCTGAGGCTTCTGAAGCAGTCCATGGCATTGGTGGTGTTCTCCCTCAGGCCGACCGACAGGCTGGCAATCGTTTCATACTCGTCGGCAGCAGCTCGGGTGTTTCCGCTGAGACGGATGACATCTTACGGCAAGAAGACGGCGCTGCAGGTCATCGACAGGCTCTTCTACATGGGGCACGCCGATCCAATCGAGGGGCTCAAGAAGGGGATAAAGATACTTGAGGATCGCGTGCACAAGAACCCGCAGGCGTTCATTCTCCACCTTTCCGACTGCCCGATGAGGTCGTACCACTCGCTAAGTGCCCGGATGCCCATCCCGATCCACAGGTTTCAAGTAGGGTTTGGGTTCGGATCATCGAGCGGGTTCGTCATGCACGAATTCGAGGAGTTCCTGGCAAGGCTGCTGGGTGGGGTCGTGAGGGAGGTCCAGGTGAGGATCGGGGAGGGAGGGAGAAGAGCCCTGAGGCTTGGGGAGCTGAGGCTTGGGGATGAAAGGCAGGTGATGTTGGAGTTAGGCGAACAGGAGGAAGACGTGTACGTGGGGTACAGTTACGCGGAGGGCTGGGACGGGTACATGAGGACAGGGGAAGCCATGTTAAGCATAGGAGACAAGACGGCGGAGACGGAGGAGGAGGCGAGCGGCGGGGGAAGGATGAGCATGAGCATGAGCATGAGCGGGGTAGGAGGGCCTGAGAGCTGGGAGTACCACGACCCTTACATGGCGAGACGATGGGCAAAGCACCTTCATGGATACAGGCTCTGATTGATACCATCCCAATTCCATTATCCCAAGTAGCATCATCATCCATGCAAATTCAGATTGGTTGGGCCTTGATTTCCAGGAGGGAATATTACCCAACGAAGATTCCCCCCGGAGAGGAGAGGGCCCTTGTTATTTTGTCTGAGTTATATATAATATACGCTGGATATCAAATTGGGAGCGTGTCAAAAAGTTATAGCTAGGGAGGGACAGAGACAGACAGACAGACAGGCACTCTCTGTCTCTAACTACTCCTGTCCTAGTTTTATTTAACCAGCGCCCAAATAACCGGCTTCCAATCAGACAAGACTCTCTCTTATTTGGACGACTGGATGGATGGACAACCAGATCCAGACGGTTGGCCACTTTGCCTCTCTGTTCGGACCACCCACGGCAAGACCCACAACGAGAAATTTTGTCTTCTCTCTCTCTCTCTCGAGCGCGCGCGCACCCAACTACACACCTTTTTTTTTGGGGGGGAGGGGGGACTCTGAGCTCAGGGAGACACCCAGTTGCATCGTCAGCTCGCTCACCTACGATTCCGCCGGAAAAGCGGGATCTGGGTCTCTCTCCATCTACCTCCCCCCATTGGTTGTTCCTTTGTGGGTAAGTTTGTCTATCAAATTTCCTACACGTCCAGATCAAAGGCCTCCAAAGTCCCTACCTTTCTTCCCCAATTTGGTGCCTTTTGGCCTCTTGTTTTTTTTTTCTCTTGCTTGAGCTTGGATTGTTCGGTTTTAGTACACCTGCGGAACTGGGTTTTACCAGAAACTCGGTCCTCCGCGTCTTGCTGTTATTACTCCTTGTCCATGGGTGTCTGGTTTGTGGGCGAGGATTAGTTTAAAACTTAGCAAGAAGATCTCGCCCGTAACAGATGGCTTGGGCGAGGATTAGTTTCTTTTCCCTAAGGGCATGGCCTCTCCAAAGTTGCTTTCGCAATCCCTAGGATCTGCCTCCTCCTAGTCCTTCCATTTCCATTCTCTGAGATTTATGAACGCAGGAGAGAGGTGTTTTTTTGCTCAAATAACGGACCCCCGTCACGTTGGAGCACGGTAACAATTAGATCTTGTTAGTGACGATATAATTCTGCCAGGGTTTCTGTTATTTGAAGATGATTTCTAGCCGTGTTTTGTTCGAGGGAATCTGTTCAATCAGTTGCACTGCCATGCGCAAAGAACATTGTTAAAAAATGAATTGGAGATTTCTATTCTATTCAGTTTGTTATGTGAAAATTGTTCTATTTCGTATGAGGAAATCCTTTGATGGTTTTTGTTTGACCACCAAACAACTGTCCTCGAGACTCGTTGCCATTGTCTATTGTATTGGGTACTCGTGCTTATGTTTCTATTGTTTACCTGCAGTTTTGGATTGTCACCCTTTTGTTCTCACACAACAGGAACACTATTAACCTTAGTATACTGTTTCACAGATAAATGAATGTATCAGCAGAAGTCTGTTCCTGAACCACATTTATGTCATCGTAGCTGTGGAAACTGCTGGTGTTTAGCAGTTAGGTAACTGTGCCAGTTCAATGGATCCTGTCAGTGGAGATGGCCATGGGAGCAACAACCCCAACCTTGCCTCTAAGCAGCGACTACGTTGGACACACGAGCTTCATGAACGATTTGTCGATGCAGTTGCTCAGCTCGGTGGGCCAGATAGTGAGTCTTTAAATTCTTTTGTAATCGTTTTTTGCTGATACTTCTTGTTATTATTTATTCACATCTTGGAAAGAGAGAAATATCTGGAAAATTTCCATTGAATTATCGTGGTGTGTAAAGTGATGACCTGACTGAGTGTGAAGCAACATCCAATCAAGGTTATTATTTTCTTTTTCATGCCTTTCATACTGGAAAGTCCGGGAACCTATAGCATCAAAGCAAAATAAACATGGCTGCGCACATCCAATCTCAGGAGATAAGTTTATTGGCTTAGAGCTAAGACGCATAATCATTTCATCTTTTAGAAGTTTGTTAGTGCTTCTTCTATTATAATCATGTTAATTGTACTTTTATATTTGGGGGAGAGGATTTTTCCTGGTAACATTTACTTTTGTTGTTCCAGGAGCCACTCCTAAAGGAGTACTCAGGGCGATGGGTGTTCAAGGTTTAACAGTATATCATGTTAAAAGCCACCTGCAGGTTCGTGTGTTTGAACTAGCATGCTCGTTTTCTTTTAAATTTGTCTAATTTCATGATACTTTAATTGCCGTGTTATTGATACTGACAGTACTTGTAATCCATTCAGAAATATCGCCTAGCAAAATACCTACCCGATTCCTCATCTGATGGTAGGTACTTGTTATACGAAGTATTTTTCTGTACTGTGCCATTTCATTGTAGTCTCAGTTAATTAAAACCACCATTTTATTATATCTAGGCAGAACAACTTGTCGGGATCAATAATCAAGCTTTTAATTACTGAGTTCCTTCTTTGTGATTATATATTCATTTGGTTGCTTTTTGGTTAACTTGAAGGGAAAAGGCCGGAAAAGAAAGAAGCTGCGGATCTGCTGGACTACATTGATGGATCCCCGTAAGTCAATTGCTTTCATCAATATTTTCCCACTCAGTTATGAAAATGTCAGTTATTCAGAAATCAATTCTATTCAACCCGCCCTTGCTTTTTGATGGGGTGTAGATTTCATACTTGTCCAGATGAAGTATCGCTGGGAGAGATAAATAAAAATACTACATCACTGTAGAGTCTCATTGATTGAAGAAAATTCAATCCATTTGATAAAACCATATTTTGTTCTGCAGAGGGATGCAAATTACTGAAGCCCTCAAGCTGCAGATGGAGGTGCAAAAGCGCCTACACGAACAATTAGAGGCATGTAATCTTTTCTCTCGCTTTTTATTTTTGCTTCCATAATACCTTCTTTTCTTTCAATTTTAACGCAGCTTGTCGGTAATCAGTTTAGAACCTTAAACAGAAGATTGTACCCTGCATAGAATGTCAAAGGTTAAGGAATTATGTTAGGAACGTTGAGTTGAGTGAATGAGCTAAACTCTCATCTGCACAGCCTTTAGCTTCTCTACAAAATTGAGAACTCAGTTTTCATCAGAATATACCTTTCTCCCGGTCAGTGAGGGTCAATCTTATTCAAGAAAAGGTGTTGTGACCATGGCCTTAATATCCTCTATGTGCTCTCCGAGTGATATAAAATTGTCCTGAATTACTTATATTAGTTGCACAAGCTTTCTACGCTTGATATGCTCTCTTTTCAAAATAATTTAGCCACTTTCCGATTTTGAATTGCAGGTACAGAGACAGTTGCAGCTGCGGATTGAAGCACAGGGGAAGTACTTGAAGAAGATAATCGAAGAGCAGCAAAAACTCAATGGAGTTCTTGCAGATGCACCGGGCTCAGGTACTTCAGATCCACCTACACCGGCTCCCACATCTGTGACCCCTTGCCAAGACAAGACTGAAGGGACGGTCCCTGGCCAAGAGCCTCTCACTTGAGTCCCTCTCATCCTATAACCAGGAGCCACTCACCCCCGACCCAGGCCGCCATGTTCTTTCTCCGGATGGATGCCCGGATGGTGAGAGGGAAACAAAGAAACGGAGGGTGGATGATGATGGTGCTCCTGGCAAATCAGAAGCCGTTCCTCCACCCCAGATACTAGAGTCAAGCTTGAATTCATCCATGAAACCTCAATCTGACTTCCCCACAAAGGTTTAGTTTGATTCATCACAGGGAGCAGTCCCTTCAAATGGATAGGTTGAAGGATGAAGAATTTACACCTCAGGTATTGCAGCATCTAGCCTTTAGGATTATTGCAGCGTAGCCAGTTTGTTTGACCATTGTAGGTAGCACAGTGAGGTCCGCGTCTGTAAATCTAGGTCTTTTTTGCCGATTGTCCGACTTTTAGTTGTATCCAGAGTGTTAGTAGTACTAAGAGATACTGGTGTAAATGTGGATATGATCCCGATGCCTTGGCAATTCAGCATATCACAACCATGTCTCTTAATATAAATCCAGACTGGCAGCTACATAATTCTGACACGAAGGCCAGTTCGCCAACATATGCAGGACCGATAACAAGGTACATGCGGTTTTACATATGAGATTTCAGAATCAACATGCACCGTTCCTTCAGGGGAAAACTGGCTCCTGCTTTTCCACATGATGGCAAAGACGACGAGTAGAGATACGAGACAGACTACCTCTGCAAATACTCGCTTCTCTCCTAACTGAAGGATGATCCTAAACAGAGTCTGTATTGACAAGGAGTTTTGGCTTGCATGGTTTTCTTCCGAAGGTTCCCATCTGCGACAACTACCTAGCAGTTGGTTTTCGGAGGAAATTCCCACCAGAAATTCAACTTTTTGCCAAAATTTATTTGTTTTCAACTTTGAAAAAGCTGCAACTTCAAAATTACAGACCGATACCAATATGGGCTGGTCAAAGTGGTAAGGAGCTTGGATTCGCTTAAGGAGATTTCGGGTTCGAAACTTACCGTATGCAGCCACCCCTGTTGGAAGGCTCACTCACCATAGTCAGATATCCTACCTGGGTCGAGTCCAGAATAGTCGAAGCGAAGCTCCGGAAACCGGGCGTGCAACCAAAAAAAAAGAAAATTACAGACTGATTGAAACGTAAGATATTCCTGTAACAGCCTTCAAAGTACCCGGGGGAATCCCTCTCTTTTCGTACGTACGTGATGTGGCTTCCCCATATCATAGATCGCTCATGCCAACGTATAAGCCTAAGAATTTGGTTTGAGGGTGGCATGAAGTTTCCACCCGCCAAGTCCAGCTAGTGTAATTGCCTGCAATGGACATTTTGCTGAATCTTACGTTCCAAAGCAAGATAACGTCTTGTTGAAGACTTCCGTCTTACACATGCAGATGGACAATTCAGGAAAATCTGATGTTGGTGACATCGAAGTGGAAAATACTCAAATAACTCCACCACATTGGATTCCACTGTTGCTCGAAGCAGTGTAACATTTCCGGCAAATGGCCGGAGGGTTACCGTTACCAGGGCACTGCTAGTTCTGGGGCGAGCGCCGAGGCATTCATTTCCTTCAAGCCGAAAAAGGAAGCTGCCGTATTAAAAGAAGAATACAGCCAGAAGCCGGAGCTAGTGATAATAACCAAGAGAAGTTCTTTTGTCCCAATTTCAGTTTATGTACTTCTGCTTTATATAGATGGCTGGCTCTACGCGTCTTGTTTGATTAGTTTACCAGTAGTCGCTGCAGGAACACTTCCCCTCCCTAAAATGGTGGAATCTCCTCACATCCCTTAGGATGATCTGCCTGCTCTCTATCTGAGATAAATTTTGCAACCAGATGACAATCGTTACAAACTTGAAGGTTCTTGGCAATTCTAATGTTGGTTCCTGGCGATGTATTAAGGATTCCGAAAGCTAATGCATCTCACTGTGCCCATGAAGCAGGGATTCCTTTTCGTCTTCGCTGACGTGGTGCAGGACACATGAAGTATCCGGGACATAACCTTGTGTTTTCATTCGACTGGCAAGCTTATCCAGGTATTGGTCAAGGTGGACACTATGGGAGTGCGACGAGTCTCCTGCCACAAACCTGTGGACCTCATTGTCCGAGTTTGATCCTACTGTATCCTGGCTCTTTCTTTATACCCATTTCCACCTTTAGAACAACATGACTCCCAACTCTTTACTGTCCGAAAGTCTTATTTCCATATATATAGAACAAGATTCCCAGTGACCGGAGAGATTCGTGCTGTTCTAATCTCATACCAAGCCAAAATTTGTTATACAGAGCATACAAATTTCTCATTATTCATTGAGGAGGTGAATGCAATCATCTCCTCGAAAAGAACTAAGAGGATGAACAGAAGCAGTAGTGGGTGCAGAAAACCTGTTCTAATTACACTTTAAATTTCGAAAATTCTACAACCACATTGATCCTTTTCACGGTCTCTCTGAGATCGACCAACAATCTTCCCTGATCCCGAGACTCTATCCAAGGGTGTGCTACATTTGTCAATTGTCTTCACTGGATCAACAGGGACTGGTGCCTCCGAGACTGAATTATTTGACTCCTTAGGCTACATTCTCTGACCTGTGGATAGATAACCACGACAAGGATGAGCAAAACCAGTATCGATAAAGACCAGTCCGGGGCATGACTGCTGATTGTAGTTAGCAAGCTGAGGGGACCGACTAATGAATAGGAAAAGGGACTAGGTGTGACTCACCTGTGATGCATAAGCCTCTGATAGCAGACCACGACATTCTTCCATGACTACTTTCTCCCCACTAGTTGCTTTGGCCAGTTCTGATAAGTAAACTTCCAGCTGTTGAGCCTGCATTCAACAATTTCCCAGCATTATAGTTTCTAGAGATAATTCATGAATGTCACCGCAAAGTCTCCTTCATATTCATCCATGGTTTTTCAGAATATTGATCTTTACTTTCAGGGCAATTGCAATTCTCCAAACCTTGGGAAATTTTTCCAAATGAGGCCAGGAAAAAGTAAACGGACTATCCATTGTCGGCACTCACCTTCGTGGTGAACTTTTCCACATGCGATGCTACCGCATCCATGACCCTTGCTGTTATGAAGAGGGTATCTTTTATCTCTTTAACATCAGCCTACATGTGAGAATGGCAACACAGCGGCACGATAGGTTTGACTGAGGTCGTGAAAATGGGAGAATGTCATCGACCAAAAAGAAAGGGGACAAACGTCTCTCACCTTGGCAATTCCACTGATTGGTAGTTGCAGAGCAACATTTGACAAAGCTTGAATTGTTTCAGATATAGAAGCCAAATAATCTCCTTCAATGGCAGACCAATCCTCAAGATATGGCATCTATAGATGGAAATGAACATAAGAAGTCTTCAGTTAGTGAAACAACATACACTGGTAGAGAAACCAATGTAACTGCCTCCGATGATTGTGATCGCCAGAAAAATAGCCACGGCAGACTTACCTGCGATTCGACAATGGCAGAGAGATTTGCTGCTCTTCGTAACAACTCAAGCTCAGCATGCTTTCTCTTCACAGAGGTATGCATATCTCCTATCTTTGCACAAACTGAAAAGAGCATCCTCTACAAGACAAAGCATCCTCGATCAGTACATGAACAAGTGAATGTAGATAAGAACAACACTACTTCTAATGGAATGCAATCAAGCCCAACAACTTTCCCACTTTACTATCACTCACTCGTGAATAACCTTCAGATTTATGATCGCAGACGTCCATTCGTTGAAATAAAGCAAAACCCAAATTATAGTCAATGCTGCATCCTACCTCAACAGCATTCTACAAGTGACCCATCATTTATACTTGGAGCAGACTGTGATGACCAACACATGGATATATTGAGAGAATACCTCGGCTTCCTCCTTCAGAGATTGTGTAGATGCCTCGGCCTTGGCATTGGCGAATCTCCACTGAAGATAATGATTGTGGAGCAGCTTCAGCATGTGCACATCCTCTTGATGACTGACAGCTTTCTTCCCCTTCTTCACATCTATCAAAGTCTTCCCGCCTGGTGGAACTGGAGGCAAGTAAACTTTTCCAGCAGTTGTGGTAATCGTTTGCTTGGCTAACCCTGATACAGGTCTTTCAAGAGAACCGGACAGAAAGGGGGAGCTTGGTAACCGCCAGTGAGGTGACTTTGGTACTTTTGGCACAGTCTCGCAATTCCCATTCCTCTCTGTGAGCAAACCATTCGACACGGAAGGCAACATATCACCTTCTGGAATTGAGCAACGCACGTCCGTAATCAACTTCGCTAAGGCCAACTCCCCTGGTCTTCCTAGGTCACTTTCGCTTCCGCATACACTGTTCTCATCAGGGTCATTTTGGGAAGCTGTGTCACTACTCGGCGCCGAGGGTCCTGAAAAGGACATGCCGTTGGAACGGAGGAGCTTCGTGGCGGGTGTCATACCCATGCCGACCGATCTCTGTGACGGTGTTTGCCGATACCTCGAAGGCACAATCCTATCCATGCTCGAACTCACGACAGGGGTATCCGGTCGGGCAATCCGGCTACTATCGGCACCCACATTTTCCTTGAGAGGATTCCCCTCCCTTCTTCTGTGAGCGGCCAGAAAGGGAGTCTCAAGGCTGCGGCTGACATGAGGGCGATTCTCGGGGGGAGGATCCAGATCGAGCTGACGACGGCGCTGTGACGACGTACAAGGGGGCTGGGTGCGGCAGCGGGAATCAGGGAGTGGGGACTTTGACAACGAAGCGGAGGAAGGGACGACGGGGGACATGAATCGGGAACGGACTTCTCTAACCCTAGGGCGGCGCTGAGAGGGTGGCACTGGGGCAGAGACTGCGGCCTCGGCGGGGTTAGGAGGAGGTGGAAGCAGGGATTGGGATTGGGATTCGGCCGTCATGGCGAGGGGAAGGTTGGGGCCGAGCGTGCCTGAATCCCCGAAGTCGAGGGGGGCGAATTTAGATCGGGAAGTCCAAGGAACGGCGAGGCGGCGAGGCGGAGGTTGGAAGAAGGAAGACGAAGGGAGAAAGCGGAAGTAGCCGTTGCGGGATTTAATTGAATATCTGCAACGGTCTCATCATCAATTTTATATCGTCAATCAATATCATTTTTTAAATTATTTGACTAATTTAAAAAATGGTTTGTGTTCGATTTTAAAACTTTATACGATGAATTATTATTTTAACGAAGAAACGGTATTTTTGTAACATTCGTCCTTGTACGTGATATATACACACGTTGGTAGAAACCAACGGAAGGCTTCTTGGATGGGACAGCTTTTGTTGAATAAGGTCGGTCCATTTTGGAAGATATCTTTTCATCAAAGTCTCTTACCATTTAGTTTCTATTATTTTGATTCTGAGTAAGTCCGTCTGTCTTGTCTTCGCGGGAGGATGACGAGCATCGCCACGTCCTCTCGTTCACCTCCCTTCACGGCTGGTATTCCCCCTGCTTCCGACGATGCGGCCATCCTCTCGGTCGTTCTTAAGCTCCAGTCAAACGTCTCCCTCAAAACGGTCCATGCCCTGGTCATCAAGACTCCCCCTCTGCGTACCCAGCTAACTTACAACGCCATCATCCGGTCCCTCCCGGTTACTGACTACTGCTCTTCTTCCCTAGAAGCTGTCCTAATTTACCGAGAGATGATCGCCTGGGGACTCCTGCCCGATGACTACACCTTTCCGTATGTGCTCAAGGCGTGAGCGCTCAGGGAAGGCAAGCAGATTCACGTTCACGCCATCAAGACAGGGAGGTTGGCGTCCAATGTTTACATCAACAACACTCTCATGAGGCTATATTCTGTCTGTGGGGCACTCGATGCTGCTCAGAGATCGTTCCATCGATGTCCTCAATGTCGAAGGGACTTGATCTCTTGGACTACGTTGATCCAAGGCTATGTTAAATCCGGGTTTCCAAGGGAAGGTCTCCTATTGTTCTTTGCCATGTGCGAACACAGTCTTGTAGCTGACGAGATGACTCTGGCGATAGTCCTTTCAGCATGCGGTAAGTTAGGGGACTTGAGCTTGGGAAAGAGGATCTACAGATACATGCTCGACAAGGATGTGAGGAGGGATGTCTTCGTTGGGAACCCACTGGTTGATATGTTCCTCAAGTGCAGCGGATCGGAATTTGCTTACCGGGTGTTTGGGCAGATGCCGGTGAAGAACGCAGTGTCCTGGAATGCCATGATACGGGGACTGGCTCAGCAAGGGAAGTTTGGGGATGCTCTCAAGGTGTTCAAGAATATGCAGAGTGCAGGCATTGAGCCGGATGATGTCACAATCGTCGACGTCTTGAATTCTTGTGCCAACCTTGGATTGCCTGAGTCGGGAAAATGGGTTCACGAGTACCTCCGAAAGAACAACATCAAAACAAACTCCTTCGTCGGGAATGCCTTGGTGGATATGTAAGCGAAATGTGGCAGCATAGATCCAGCGCTCTCGGTATTTGAGGGGATGACCACAAGAGACGTCTATTCTTACACGGCCATAATCGTAGTGCTTGCAATGCATGGAGAAGCCGCTCGGGCACTTGAAATCTTCAACGCAATGGTGAGCGCAGGTGTAAACTCAGATGAAGTTACTTTCCTAGGCGTGCTCTCTGCTTGCAGTCACGCCGGGCTAACTTGGAAGGCCTGCAGCATTTCCAGGAAATGTCTGTCGTCTACGGGTTAGAACCACAGACAGAGCATTATGGTTGTGCCGTCGACCTTTTGGGGCGTGCTGGAATGTTTTCCGAGGCAGAAGCATTGATAAATGCGATGCCAATGGAGCCGGATTCCATCATTTGGGGGGCCTTATTAGGAGCCTGCAGAGTTCACGGGAATGTCAAGCTCGGCGAGTTAGCCATGGAGAATGTCTTAAAGGTGGATCCAGACCAAGATGGCAGCACTCATGTCCTCATGTCTAACATCTATTCCTCAGCTTGTCGATGGCAGGACGCCCTCGGGATGAGGAAGTCCATGAAAGAAAGGGACGTCGAGAAGAGCCCCGGGTGTAGTTCAATTGAGGTCGATGGTCAAGTCCAAGAGTTCAGGAAGGGAGACAAGTCCCATCCTAAACGTAGCGAGATCAGCCGGCTTCTAGACCAATTTACGAGTCACTCGAGAAGCTATTAACGGTCGAGTAGTGGGAATAAACATGGTCATCCTGAAGTTATCCAGAAACTCAACAGAAAATGAAACAGACAGTATTTGTCTCCCTTATATTTCTCAACTGAATCCCACTCTCTGGTTGGTTTTGAATTTGGAACTAGCTCTATATCCCCTTCAGGAACTTGCTTTCTGAAGCTAAACTAGCTTCGGGGAGGTGCAGACTCACAAAAAGATGGCTGGGAAACAGTGGACGGAATCGTCGAGGCGAGCACAAGACCACCTGTTTTCGTTCATGTACATTTGTCGTCCTTGCTTTTGGTTCAGGGCATCTGATTCTGCTTCGAAATCGACAGTTCGGATTCTTGTTCATGAGGTGCCTTTTTTACTCGAAGGAGTAGGACTAATCACTTTAACTGACCCCATGCATGCATCTCAGAGTCGAAATTTGACTAGTAGCATTAGATTTACCAGATGTAATGCCATTTTACTGACGAGAGACTGTTGTATCAGGATCTTCTCGCTGCTAATTCGTCCAGTCTGGCAACTCTGTTCAAAGAAGAGGACGATGGTGGCCTCGGAGCCTCTTACTGTCTGAGTGATGTGCCAGCTGACCTTGCAACTTTCGAGCTCATAGCCAGGTTTTTTCAGGGCTCGGAAGTGCATCTCTCCATAGAAAATGTGGTCCAAGTGATATGTGTTGCATCATATCTGGGGATGACCGAGGAGCACAGCCCCACCAATTTGCTTTGGCTGGCTATGAACTTCTTCCAACGGAAGATCTTACCGAGCTGGAACGAGACCATCAATGTTATCAAACATTCCTAGAAGTACCTCGAACCAGCTGTTCATCTCAAGTTGATCAATGCCTGCTTGGAATCCATCGTTGCTAGTGCACTGACAGATCCTCGCCTGTCAGGCATTCCACCTGCGAATTCTTGACCAAGATCCAGCAATAGGGATGAAGACAAAGATGATCGTAAACCAAATGCAAGGAAAAACTTATTTTCCATTGATTGGCGACTGGAAGACCTGGAAACTCTTGCCCTTGAGTTCTATGAGCCTGTTATCAAGGCAATGATCCTTCGAGGGGTACCCTTAAATTTTGTGGCAGCATCTCTTTGCCAGTCATGGAAAGGTGGATCCCAAGTTCGTCTGAAGCAGAAGGGTAATCAGTTCAACAGAGGAACAACCAAAGGGAAGTCATCAATGCAATGGAGTGGCTCCTTCCTAGAGAGCAAGGCCTTCTCCCATGCGTGGTGTTGTTCCAAATGCTGAACCATGCGATAGCCGTGGAAGTCTGCCCGTCCTGCCGGGATGGATTCGAGGCCAGCATGGGGAAGGAACGGTGGAAGACCTTCTGGTCCCTATTCAATGCCACACCAAGCAAGCAGAGTACGGCTGCGTAAAGAGGATGCTCAAGTATTTCTACAGTGGTTACTGTAAGCCAGATGAATTAGGAATGGTGAAGGTGGCAAGGCCAATCGAAGACTTGCTGACAGAAATGGCAGGTGTCGGCGAATTCTATATCGGCTCATTCGTGTGTTACTCGCTGAGACATCGCTGGCTGCATCATCAGGGAACCATCAGAACTCTGATACGATGTACTGAGCGATTGATCTGTACTTAAAAAAGCACAGGCATCTCACTGAAACAGAGAAAGAAGAGGTCTGCTGTGTACCCAGAAATTGTCGGCCAGAGCCCGTAAGCATGCTTCGCAGAACGAGAGACTTCCCCTCCAGGTCTGTTCAACGAGCAGCTCAAGATAAGACACAGTTGAGCAGGAATTCCCGGGCGAAGAAACCAAGAGATGGGATAGGGGAGTCGATGATGAGGCATTGGAGAAAGAAGCCAATAAGCCGGATAATAACGAGGACAAGCTGAGGATGGAAATGGAGAGGATGAACAACAAGGTCATCAAACTTGAGAAAGAGTGCTGGATGATGAGGGCGGAGCTTCAGAACGGCGGTGTCAGCAGCTCTAAGGCAAAGAAAATAAAACAAAGCGTATGGGGAGAAATAAAAAGGAAGCTCGGGTCGAAGGCGGCAAATGGGACAACAACTACCAGGCTAAGAAGAAGAAGCCGCACCAAAAACCAGCAGAACCTTTCTAAATCGTCCTTTCCTAGAATCTTTCTTTTTCTCAGTATAATGACCATTGATTTAGAAGTGTGCAAGTTGGTGTAATCTCATCCTATCATTTGATCGAACACGAAATCTTTACAAGATCACATTGCCTAAACATCCATACTAAGGAGAAGAACAACTCCAAAAGCAAATCCTAGCGACAACCACTGGCAAAACGAAGCGTTTACTGCATTAGAGCGGCCAGGATTTTAGCCTCTAATGCTTTCTTACGAGCGAGGATGCTTGCCTCCTCCAGCTTTTGTTTCTTCCATCTCTCTTCGAGTAACTTCAGCTTGGACTCATCGGCCGCGTTTATCCTTAACCTCACATAATTCTCACTCAAACCAACATTGTGCTTGCAGAGAGTGACCATCTCGCGTGTTAGCACGGGACAGCTTCTAGCTAAGTCAGGATTACTATCATCAGCAGCAACGGTTCTCTTAACTCTCCCACCGGCCACAGCCTTTTTGTCCTCCGTGCCCCATATCTTCCTCAACAGCTTGAAGGCCTCAGCTTCACCAGCTCTGGTGAAGACCTTGTCCTTACCCTCTCTATCCCTGTACTTAAACCTCAAGGCCCTAATCTTGACCACCAGCTGTTGTACCGTTACAGGGAAGCTCAACGACTTCCGCACAAACATCGAAAACTCCTCGATGTCGGCGAGCGGATCCTTACCTTTGAGGTCGACGAACTCGCTCATGCCCCTCAAGAGAGCGAGCTGATCGTCGTCATTCCAAACCCTCCGGAACGACTTCCTCGAATTTTCGACCCGCGTCCCTTCCAGAGGGGCGCCGTCGCCTTTAGACTCAGACTCCAACGACTTGGGACGGGATTTCTCATCGGAGGGAATAGGCTTTGGGGTCGATTGTTCCTGTTCGGAGTCGGAATCATCTTCCCCGGAGGCTTCAGAGCCAGACTGGTGACCGGAGTCCTCGGAAGCATTCTCCTCCTCCTCCTCGGGTTCGACGTCGTATTCTTTGTCGGATGAGTCGGCGGGAGGAGGAGACGGGGGCTTCGGAGGTGGTGGCTGACGCTTAGGGGCCATCGAGATTGCGGCCGGGGAGTGAAGAGAGGGATGCTAGGGTTTAGTGATATATTCACCCTCCCCCCCGCCGGTTAACCTGTGGAATAACGATATTGCATTATAAAGAATAAATGGTTGTTGGAAAATATCTCTTATGGACTGGACTTGGATCAGATAATAAAAGGGAGGTCAGCTCAGCGGTAAGACTTTGGCTGGCAGAAGTGAACGGCCACGAAAGCCAGCGAAAGCTAGCAATGGCGAAGGCGTTGGACCTTCCAAGCGCATTCCCTTTCGCTTGCTTCTCTGAGAGATGCTGCCCAAGGTTCGGCTGGACGATGAGGTCGAGCAACATTGACCGCCGTGCGGCTGATAAGTTGCGACGCGAGAGCTTCTACATCGACAAGCGTGGCAAACTCAGAACCTTCGACCACAAGCGTCTATCCAGGAAGAGGGGTAATTCCCCCCGCGTCCTCTGCTTCTGGATATGTTCCTTGTTGCTGACGGGAAGCTTATCGTACCTTTTCAGGCGGTGCTTTGAGAGGGAAAGGCTGGAAGTATGGTTCTGGGTTTGTGGACGGGGTCTTCCCTGTGCTGAGCCCCGTTGCGCAGCAGCTACTTAGTTTCTTACACGAAGTAACGGACATAGGCAGGGTTCAGGCCTGTCTCGACTCCCTTCCTCCAACTCACGAAACTTGGGACGATCTTATCAACGTCGCCGTCCAGCTTCGTCTCAACAAGCAATGGGATCCTGTAATTCTGGTGAGCTGATTCTAGTTCTCTATGATCCTATCATTTCGGCCAAGCGTCTCCCTCTAAATGGAGATCTTAACCTTCTTGGTTCATCTTAAAACCCAGATCGGAGAATGGATTTCGCACAGGAGCTCGTTCCGGTCAGACGTCATGTGTTACAACTTGCTCATTGATGCCTACGGAGAGAAATCCCTTTATCAGAAGGCAGAGAAAGCGTACTTAGAACTCACAGAGATGAGATGCATTCCGACAGAGGATACCTATGCGCTTCTTCTGAAAGCCTATTGCAATTGTAACTTGCTTGAGAAAGCTGAAGCTGTCTTCCTGGAGATGAGGAAACACGGCCTTCGTCCAAGTGCGTTGCGGTAATATCTGCTAAACATGCTTTATGTAGGGAAAACCACTGCTTCTTCATCATCCGAACTTGTTGCGGGCAATAATGCTGCTAACACAAAATCCCATCATCTGCACATCCAGTGTGTTTTCTTTCTTAACGTAACTGCTGTTCATTATCTGGCTGTTCAACCAGGTTTAACAAGGTAATCATCCGTTTCTGTAATTGAACAGGTGCGACTGTTTACAACGCTTACATTCAAGGGCTGGTTAAGGGAGGGAAGCCTCAGAAATCTATCGAGATATTTAATAGGATGAAAAAAGAGAGCTGTCAACCCTCCACAGAAACATATACACTGATGATTAATTTATATGGCAAGGTGAATCTCATCGCTCAACTCTGACTTCATATCACTTTCTCGAAAGAGTTTTTTCTCACGCATGTCATCGGGCTAATTCTGTGCTGTCAAGTCAGAATCAGATGCTTGCGGTTTTGCATGTAATGATCTGTTCTTGGACCTTCAACATCATAAACCTGTCTTATCTTCTGGGATGCTCTTACTTTCGGAGAAAGCATTGGAGCCTGCTAATGCGGAAACATTATATAGACAGACATCCACTTTTATGTTACTCTAGCCTTAGCTTGTTATATACTTATCAAGGACAACGATTTGTCTAAATTCGTGAAGATTTGCTGTCATCTGCTATTTGCAGGCCAGTAAATCGTACATGGCCTTGAAGATGTTTACCGACATGAGAACTCAAAAGATCAAGCCGAACATCTGTACTTTCACTGCTTTGATAAATGCTTTTGCAAGGGAAGGGCTATGTGAAAAGGCAGAAGAGATATTTGAGCAACTCCAAGAAGCCGGGCTTGAGCCTGATGTATATGCATATAATGCTCTTTTGGAAGCCTACAGGTACCTTAAGTTCTCTGTCGTCTTTGTTATTTTGATGCCTCTTCGGAGGTCCATTGTTGATGTACTTTTTTGTTTTTGTTAGCCGCGCTGGCTATCCGTATGGTGCAGCAGAAATCTTTTCGCTCATGCAGTACATGGGCTGTGAACCTGATAGAGCATCGTATAACATTATGGTCGATGCATACGGGAGATCGGGCCTCTATGAAGGTGAGATGGGGTCAGTGTGCAGGTCCTGTCTTGGACTGCTGTTGTTTCTGATTATGATTCTTCTTTCTCCTTTATAGATGCCGAAGCTGTCTTCGAGGACATGAAGCGGTTCGGCATCGTTCCCACTATGAAATCCTACATGCTTCTATTATGTGCATATGCAAAATGCGGTGACATAGCCAAATGCGAGGACATGATGCGCCAGATGCAGGATTCAGGGCTTCAACCAGATACCTTCGTCCTCAACAGTATGCTGAACCTTTACGGTCGGTTAGGACAATTCAACAAGATGGAGGAGGTTCTCAAAGCAATGGACGGGGAACCTCGAGCAGCCGATATTAGCACGTATAACATCATGATCAACGCCTATGCAAGGGCTGGATTTCTGGAAAGAGTTGAGGAGGTTTTTCAAGCGCTTCCCGCAAAAAGGCTGAAGCCAGACGTCGTGACGTGGACTTCTCGCATGGGGGCGTACTCGAGGAAGAAGCTTTACAAGAGGTGCTTGGAAATATTCGAGGAGATGATCGACTCCGGTTGCTTGCCAGATGGGGGAACTGCCAGGGTGCTCCTTTCGGCATGTTCTTCAGACGATCAGGTGGCGCAGGTCACGGCCGTTATCAGGACAATGCATCAGGATATGGATGTCACCGTTTGAGATTCTGATGGTGGCCACGACATATCTAGAGCTGTTTTTTCCGCTAATCTTATCCATAATGTAATAAAAAGGTGTAATATGTAGATGCATTTGCTTTATCCGTCGAACTGTTATCTTGGTTATAGTTCGTTAATTAGAAGGCGGATATGAAAAGAAGAGGCCGATTACTTTGGTGAATCAATGTTTAAATTTATCTTATTTTGTCGATGACCAAATTACATACAGTCTTCTTCTAATTGTAGACGTCAATCATTGGTGAATACCTACCTCATTGTGGTTTGTTTGGTTAAATGATTGATGATTGGTAATGATGTTAGCTTGATGTCTAAGACAGGTATGTCCCCTCTTACATTTTTCTTTTTCTTTTTGTTCCTCATATCGAAGGGAAAAAGTCTCGATTTTTTCCTGAGAGTCAATTTTTATTTCTACATACCGCATAAAAAAAAAAGGGGGAGGGGCTAATTATAATCGTGCGTGCGTGCCTGCCATCTTTCGGTTCTTCAACCCAACTGCTTGACCTTCTTCCTAGAAAACCCAAAAATTAAAAAAAAATAAAAAAGGAAAGGGAGAAAAGGAGAATGTCGTCGTCTCCTACTACTGCTAAGCTAACTAAGTTGCAGTCTCCCCCGGGGAATACAGATCTGGTATCGTCCGGCGGGGAGCACGGGAGAATGCTGTGCCCGATCCTCCAATTTCTGTCGACCAGCTAGCTTGCATTTGCGGTTGCTGTCCCTACCCCCGCCGTGGCTTAGTACCGCCAGTGTCGCTGTTCCGGAGCGGGTGGAATTTTTTTTTTTTTTTTTTGCTCTTTGGACGCGGGATCCAAGGACTTTGATTGAATCCTCGGACCGAATTGATGTCAAAGTACCCGGATGTGTCCATGGCATACTCCTACCCACCACTTCGATCCAGAGATCGGGAGGGCCCCTCCCGATGGACCGAGTACCTCGGCCCCGACCTAGCTCCTCCCAAGGGCGCTGCCGACTCCGACGAGCACCCACAGAGCCTTGCCGCCTCCCACAAGGGCTTGAACGTGCACTGGGTGGTCCAACTTAATGAAGTCGCTGAGGGCCTCATGACCAAGATGTACCGGCTGAACCAGATTCTTGACTACCCTGACCCCGCCGCCCAAGTCTACTCTGAAGCCTTTTGGAAATCCGGTGTCTTCCCCAATCACCCCAGGATTTGCATGCTCCTCTCCAAGAAATTCCCCGAACACTTCAGCAAGTTGCAGCTCGAGCGTGTGAGTGTCCAGCAGTCCTGCACACAGACAATTAATCTTTCTGCGCCTTCTCTGGTCTTTGTGATTTAACTTGCTCCGCGAATATACTTTTTTGTTGCAGGTGGATAAGGCTGCTTTTGATGCCTTGCGAGAAGATGCCGAGCTTCATCTGCAGAGTCTGGAACCATGGATTCAGGTGTGGTGTTCTAGGCTGTGCCAGACAGCTAATAAGGGCATCTCTCCTTTATTTGCTTGAATTACCCTACTTGATGAATACTGGCTTATTAGCATGTTTGTTCCTGCTAGCTCCTGCTTGACCTAATGGCATACCGGGAACAGGCTCTTAGGCTTATTCTGGATCTCAGCAGCACTGTAATCACGCTGCTGGTATGGCCTCTGAGTTCACATCTTGAAGTTTTATGAGAGTCCGAGTGAAGAGTAACCTTGCATTGTTTACTTCTAAAGATTTTTGTCTATTAAAAACATCCTTGAATAAATATTTACCTCTGCTTAATATATTAACTCCTTTTACTACCAAAAACAAAAAAAAAATTACCCATGCTTTATTATCTCGAATCTCCTGATCACCTGAGACAGTACTTTGCAGCCTCACCAGAATTCGCTAATACTGCACGCATTTATGGATCTCTTCTGTTGCTTTGTCCGGGCTAATCTTTTATCCGAGAAGGTACATTACCTCTGCAAATGACTTTTTACCCGCATCCTATTATATAATGCAAGGATATGCCTATGCTAAAGCATTTACTTTTTCTGAGGCAATCTCTGTTTGTCTTATTATTGATAAACTGAAGTCTTCTGCTTACAGTTACCAAGAAAAATGCTGCTTCAGACTTACAACTTACTGCATTCATTTTCAAGAAGTGAAAGAGATTGTGACTTTTATCACAGGTATGAGGTACCTTTCATTGGTACTTGGATGATACATTGGATGCGTTGTGACATTGCAATGTGCCACTGCTGTATGCTGTAGCTTTTAGAGCAATTAAAATCTTATGGATTTTTTCTGACAAAGCAGTCATCATGGAATTATATGCTATTGTTGCAGCTCCGGTATGAATTTCTTTTTTTAGTGAGTCCTGGAGGAACAATTGAATTTATGTTGGGGTGGGGGGGATCTTTTGGCTGCTCTGTGTTATATAGGACTGGTTTTTGCTGTGTCAGTTGATATCTTCTTCTCCTAACTTCTGTGCAGATTAGTGCAATTCATAGATTCTTATGATCCCCCTTTGAAAGGACTGCAGGAGGACCTGAATTTTGTCAGTCCACGTATTGGAGAGGTCAGTTTTGTTCATTTCACTGAATCTAGGTAGAATATCTGGCGTGATCTATTCTCATTGGCTTATGTATCTTGGTTTGGAAAATGATTCTAACTGAAATCCATTGTGAGTTTGTTTCTTCCCTTGGAAATTGAGTCTTAACTTTTCTCGATTGTCCTAGCATGTTACTTCACCACAATGATCAGCTTCTTGTTTTTCCCAACGTAGAAAAGATTACAATCTTGAACTTTGCATCTTCCAGCATAATTTAATAACTGAAAAATGTAGGGATCCCGCATATTCTATCACCTGCGATGTTTTAGATGACACTGTTTAGCAAACTGCATAGGATCTATTTGTTGTTTTTTTATATAAATTCATGGTTAATATCTCTGATGCAGGTATTGGAAGCTGTAGGTCCTATTATCTTTCTCTCAACAGACACTAGGAAACTGAGAAATGAGGGTTTCTTAAGCCCCTACCATCCGAGATATCCTGACATCCTCACCAACTCAGCTCATCCAATGGTATAGTGCAGCAGTATCTTAATATTCGAGACAGTTCATTCTCTAGGTGTTTCTTCTGTCCAGGCCTACTAATTCCAGGCATGTCTCATTGTGGAATTCCTTCTGCAGAGAGCACAGGATCTATCAAATGTTACTTCCTACAGGGAATGGGTGTTGTTGGGCTATCTTGTTTGCCCCGATGAGCTGCTTCGTGTGATGAGCATCGACATCGCCCTGGTATGTGCCTCAGATTCGTGTAGATTTCATGGCACTTCACCATTCCTTATATCTGAAGAAGGTTGGTTCTTGATATTTATTGATTAGTAGTAATTTGTAAAATCGAATAATTGAAAGAAATTAGAGATAACCAGAATACAGATATATGCCTAGCATGTAGAAAGTTTAGTGAATTTATTCCATGCATTTATAAATCTGTAGAAAGGGAAAATTAGATGGAAATAATTAAGTAGGCTGAACGAAGCAGTTTTATTAAGATTACAAAGTTACCATTTCAGCTTCATATTGAAGTCAGTATAAGTGGAATGCTGCACTTAAATTAGCATTGGAGTCCATGATTTTCTTCCTTCCGAAACAGAGATACAGGTTACATGGAAACTGTGTGGTAGCAAGTTAGATTTTTTCTGCTTTTATAATGCTCGATTATAGATCAGTTAAGATTTTCTGGCGGGTTTGTATCTCTGCATAGGAAGGCAGTCTTCAACTTTGTTTCAGTAAAAGTGAAATTGTAAAATAATTTTAATGCTTAAAGGAAGTTATGAAGTTAATGTCCATTATCCATCCTTTTATTTTTGTAAACCTTCAGAGAACTAGCGGATAAACTAAAAATGAAAATGGGAGAGGTCTCTTTTCTTCTAGACTGAGTGGAAAGTCCTGGATCTTGATTTAGCTGTGTGGCCAATTTTTTAAAATCTATTGCAGATCTTTATATTAAATTTTTTAGTTGAATTCCTGCCATTATTCCTTTTTCCAGGTTGTACTAAAAGAGAATTTAGTTCTCACGTTATTCAGGGATGAGGTCAGTGAAACTAAAATAAGCAAACAGGCTGGTCTTTTTATTTAAAATGTTAATTACTTCATCTTGCCCCATATGAATTGCAGCATCTGCTTTTGCACGAGGAGTATCAGGCGTATGTCCTACCAAGGATACTGGAGTCGAAAAAGATGGCAAAATCTGGCCGAACAAAGCAGAAAGAAGCAGATTTGGAGTATAGTGTGGCGAAGCAAGTTGAGAAAATGATTAGGTGAGACCTGTAGATGAAGTTTGTGAACTTTGCTTCATTATTCCATGCTTCTATATACAAAGAGAATACCGGTCATTGGTACTGCAATGGCAAGGAATTCTATTAGGTGCATAATGAGAAAATTTATCTGTAATTAAGCAAATTGACCTTATTAAGTCAAACTCCAACCATTAGTACAGCCATTTTCACCTGCACTCGCATGAAAAGAAAGAAGACTACGCAAGTAGGGAAGTTGCATTATTATAGCAGTGCCTTCTTTTGATTTTTATGGGTTTGTTAATATTTTAAGCGTTATTTTTTATGTCTAAAACTTTCAGTGAAGTGTATGAACAAGCTGTCCTGTCTTGTGATTCCATACACTATGAAAGAAGAATTTTGCTAAAGCAAGAGATTGGAAGAATGGTTCTCTTTTTCACAGACCAGCCAAGTTTGTTGGCGCCAAATATACAGGTATACTTATGATATTTGATCAGAGATATGTTTCAAAATAAGGTTCGTCGGAAAAATATTTCGTGAAACAGGGCGGCAACTGTGTTAACACCGAGTTATGGGCATTATTATTGTCGAATTTTGACAATTGCTGCCCTATTTCGAAATATTTTTCCAACGAACGTTATTTTGGAACAAAGCTCTATTTAACCAAGGCACATTTCTCATCAATAACTTGTTTTTGGATCGTAATAATTTTACACATTAGCTATGGAAAACGGCTTATTTATCTAAATCCATATGGTGGTGGGTTCATCATCACTGTTTTCGGGGAGATGTCTGTATGCCATACAACATTGTCCGTGTTTGTTTTACCTGGATCAACCATTCACTTATTTTATTAAAGTAGAAGGTTTGTTTCACAATTTTAGTTTAGGTTTGGTGTGGTCTATTTGGGAGAAGTTTCCCGTGGAAAACACTCGTTCCAATATAAAATTGTTATCATTAACTAATCCAATTTCTTCGACCAAAAAAAAAAAGAACTTGGGATATCTGTATTGTTTCTTCTCATGCTAGCTTGCATTTCTTTTTATCTGTGCTTGTTAAAGGATAATATCTTTCAAAATGTTACATTTGTTGCCATATTCTCAGTGCATTTTGGTTATTTCCTGCAGATGGTGTTTTCTACATTGGCCTTGGCCCAATCTGAGGTGACTTGGTACTTCCAACATATAGGGATTGCTTCATCAAAACTCAAAAGCAATCGCATGACACCTGTCGACATTGTGAGTTAACTGTCCCATCCAATATTTTTCCATCTGTATAAATAGGATCAGTCAAATCTCTTAGTAAATTCATTTAGCTAATTGTGATGATTGGTTTTGAATACTCTACTTTTGGTTGCAGGATCCCGCTGATCCCACAATTGGTTTCTTGTTGGATGGAATGGACCGCTTGTGCTGCTTAGTACGCAAATATATTGCAGGTAAGATGCTTATGATGAGTTTATCCATGCATAGTTCACCAATTATATTTATTATTATCCTGATAAAAGTTGTCTTTTATCAATGATTCTAATAAGTTGTCTTCGCCTATTAGAAATGGCAAACATTCCCACACTGGTGATTGAATGTGATTGCTGCAGCCAGTAGTCACAACACTGTGTTCTTTGTTCATTGTTGTCTCTTGAGTTTGTTTGTCGTGTTGTAATAAGATGCCGAATTCTTTCGTTTCATGCAGCAATAAGAGGTTATGCTTTGTCATATCTATCGTCCTGTGCTGGAAGGATTCGCTTCCTTCTTGGGTCACCTGGCATTTTGGCTCTTGATTTGGGACCAAGCTTGAAGGGACTTTTCCATCGGATAGTTATGCACCTTGAAAGTATTCCGAAGCCACAGGGTGAAAATGTTTCTGCCATTACCTGTGACCTCTCTGTAAGAACTGCTTCCTAGTGAAACTTTTTTTTTTATGAGCAGTTAGTTTTATTCCGAACAATTAATAAACTAGATGTGTGTATACCCTGAAGTATGCCTGTGTACTTACAGGAGCAGCTTTTTTAGTAGTCCAGGTATTCTGCCTTTATGCAAAAATTTCTGGAACAAGCCCCTTAGATTGCTTGATGCAATTCAAAAGCACTTATATTAAAAACTTCTGAAAGTGTGTCTAATAGTTGTAAATTTTTGTTTTGATCTATTATTCTGACTTATTATGGATTTTATCCTATCACAAAAAGCATTACTTTTGGAAGGTTTTTCTTTAACTGGCACTTTTGGAAGTTTTGAGCAAGAAGGATGCAAGACAATGCAGTTGCCTACAATTTCAACTATGGGCATTAAATTTGTAGGGTTCAGCTTAATTCATCCGTTGACAGAGGATTGTAATTCCGTTGGTGTGGATGGGGTTAATATGATTGATATACTACCAACCATATACAAATCATCCTTGCCACACATAAATGGAAGTGCATCCTCTACTCTTATCTATGAAATTTTGGGCATAAGCTTGTAGTGTTCGGACATTTTGGTGTCTTGTGGTTAGCTTACTTGTCATATCCTGCCCCCTATTGATTTTAAGATTCTTTCCAATTAGAAGGAACATTTTAACTTGTAGCGTTTACATATTGTACCACTTAAGTATATTATAGCACTTTGTTTTTTATCTTTGGCAATTTACATTATTAGTAGCTTGATTCAATCTTTTAGCTTCTTTCAAAAATGATCATCGACGAATTTTAATCAGGAATTTCGAAGGGATTGGTTGTCAATATTGATGATCGTGACGTCTTCACGGTCGTCCATAAATGTCAGACACTTAGAAAAGGCTACAGTCTCTACTGGGAAGGAGGGCATGCTCTCTGAGGGAAATGCTGCTTACAACTGGTCCAGGTACCTTCGTCTTTAACTTTGAGATAAATCTGTTTCAGTCAGACAATAGTTTGATTCATTTTCCCAGATCATCTAAGTGTTCTGTATATACAGCTTCAGAAGGAATAGTTGATCTAGTAACCTATTTAAGTAGATTTGGAAATGACGTCTTTGTTGGTAGAGTGGCTGACTTAGTGCTTCACTCCTATTGCCTTACCTTGCCTTGTCCATGCCCCTAACTACAGCTAGTGAACTAAGCTTTTCAGTATCAATGATATGATCATAAGAATAAGATTTGGCGAAATGTGATCAAGCTTTGGGCTTTTATCCATATAGATGTAGGTTTTTGTTGTAGAAAATTCATCTATACTGTTCACCATTCGAAATGTTCTGTCCTTTTTGGAAATTTCTTTGAGAAAGTATGGAGAAGATCAATAAAGTATGTCTACTATGGCATTTTATACCAAACTGTACGTGGATCTACTAAAGATGGGATAGTTGCTAATTTCAGATGTGTCGATGAACTTGAATCCCAATTATCAAAGCATGGCAGTCTCAAGAAGCTCTATTTTTATCACCCTCATCTTACTACTGTAAGTCATCATAACTGGCTTCTACAATTAAAGTAGTACCAACTAGTTGGCATTAGGTGGGTGTAACTTATCCTTCGCGATTTGCAATTATTGTGAGAAGATATTTCGGAACACAATGTTTGGACCAGAGGGACGCCCTCAGCACTGTTGTGCATGGCTTGGGGTGGCTAGCAGCTTTCCAGAATGTGCTTCTCCAGTATTAGCAGATGAGGTAACCTCTATTACAAATATTTTCTCCTAGTGTATTTGAATCTAGGCATTCAATGTTCACCATTTTTGCAACTGTTCTCTTTTTGCAATTCATTCAAACTTCCATCACTGCATGAATGCAGGGAATCAGTTATTCTTGATTTCTCAGCATTATTATATAATTTAGTGCAAGCAAAGTCAAGGAGCACTGACTTACTTTCCAACTCTCTATTTTTTTTTTTTTTTGACAAGTAATTCTCTAAACTGACAGGTAACAAAAATTGGTCGAGATGCAGTCCTTTATGTTGAATCTCTCATAGAATCAATCATGGGGGGGCTGGAGGGATTGATCAATATACTTGATTCTGAAGGAGGATTTGGTGCCCTAGAGACTCAGGTACAGAATGCTGGATTTATGGTGAAAAACTAGGCTAGCACAGACATTGTTCTCATCTAAAAGTCCCATGATGGATATTGTCAGCTTCTGCCCGAGCAAGCAGCTTCCTACATGAATCACGCATCGAGAATCTCTGTTCTATCAACAAAGTCTCCAAGGGGAATATCTGGTTTCCTTATGCCAGGACATGAAAGCTATCCTGAGAACAATAACTCTATAAAAATGTATGACATTTCATTATCGAACTAAAATCTGAGAATTCTTTTTCCTATGCCCCAAGCTGAAGAGGATCATTTTTGCAGGTTAGAAGCTGCTATGCAGAGACTGACCAATCTGTGCTCTGTTTTAAATGATATGGAGCCAATATGTGTTTTAAACCATGTTTTTGTTTTGAGAGAGGTGAGAAGACCAGCTGACGCTTTGCTTGTGCTCCTGAAATGATATAAAGATGACTCTGGTGCCAGCATGGTTGTTGGTGTTACTTTCGTGGGACAGTATTCGGTTGAACCTGATTGCCTTTTTGGCCCCCTCGATAGAAAGATTTTGCATTTTCCCTCTCTCATCTTCTGCTTGAGACTTGCAATAAATATCAACGTTACTTTTGCTGGTGCACCATGCATAATATGCTTTTGATTCAATTAGAGATTCGGTATACTCTGGATGCCTCCTCTCTAACTAATCTTAATTATGCAGTATATGCGAGAATGCATCCTGGGAAACTTCAAGAGGAGGCTAATCGCTGTTCTGAAAACTGACAATGACTTGAATCGCCCTACAACGATGGAGTCACTGCTTCGGAGACACATGAGTATTGTTCACATAGCAGAGCAGCATATCAGCATGGACCTTACTCAGGGTATTCGAGAGGTCCTACTGTCAGAGGCTTTTTCAGTGCCATTTTCTTCTCTGCAATCATTAGAGAAATCAACAGAGCAAAATGCAGGAGCAGCGGCGGAGGCTGTTTGTAACTGGTATATTGAAAATGTTGTCAGGGATATTTCTGGTTCAGGAATTCTTTTTGCACCAAACCACAGTTGCTTCAAGAGCACAAAACCTATCGGTGGATATTTTGCGGAGTCATTTACAGATCCAAGAGAATTACAAGCGTTTGTTAGTATATTTGGTGGCTATGGCGTGGATCAGTTAGAGAGAATGGTGAAGGAACATACTGCCGCACTTTTAAATTGCATTGATACATCCCTTAGATCAAACCGTGAGCTCTTAGAGGCAGTTGCTGGTTGCATGCACTCTGGCGATCAAATTGAGAGAGATACATGCATGAAACAGATTGTAGATTTAGACACGCTCATTGGATTTTGCACTCAGGCAGGTCAAGCCCTGGCTTTTGGCAGATTACTGGCCGAAGCTAGTGGGGAAGTACTCAAAGACGGTGCACCACTTTTGTTGTCCTTGCTTGGAGGAGCTGCCAGCCATATACCTGATGAGATACCTGAGAAGAAAGAAATTCGAAAGATGAAAGCAGTGGCTAGTAGCATAGCAGCCGTTGCTAGTCACGACTCTGAGTGGGTCCGTTCAATTATGGAAGAAGTTGGGGGAGGCCATGATGGTTCATGGAGCTTGTTGCCGTATTTATTCTGTACCTTCATGACATCTAGTATCTGGAACATGACTGCCTTCAATATTGAAACTGGTGGCTTCAGCAACAATATACATTGCTTGGCCAGGTTGGTTTCTGGACCAGCTTCTCTTGTACCGATGAACAAAAAATTATATTTCAGTCTCTACATAATATGGGTCTGCTTTTAAAATTTTGTTATATGTCTGTGCTTTATGCAAACCAGCCGGTGCCGGTACCGGTACCAAGCCTAGATGAGAAAGGATGATCGCAATAAAACTTAGATACTTTAATCATTCTTATCGTTGAGTAATTGCTATTGTTGTAACTTCTCCAGATGCATTAGTGCTGTGATCGCTGCAAGCGAGTACATTAGATTGGAACGGGAATATCATCAAAGGCATGCTTACTCTAATGGCCATGCAGACAACACATTGGATGCAGATATGCAGAGTCGCATATCTGCTGAAGTGAGCATAAGATCCTCAATGCAGCTATTCGTCAGATTTTCTTCGGGGATAGTGCTAGATAACTGGAATGAAGCAAACAGGTAATGCGCCCATTTTATATCATCTGTCCATAGCCCAAGAGCCACGCTACCAGATTCTGGTTGTCGAATTTCTGTTCTTGGTAGTCATAGCAGCCATAGCTAACTATTTGAGGAAAACAATGTTAACTAGTTCTGATTCCATGCGACCCCTAACTTTAATGACAGAAAGTTGAATCACTGGGCAGGAGAAAATTTCTGATATGGAATTCAGTTTAAGTTCTCTAAAAAGGAAGAGACCTACAAGAATGTTTCTTTTATATGTAATGTTTTACAACCTCTTGGATATATTTTTTCCTAGTATATTTCTCAGGATTGAAGGAGCTTAAATTGCAGCATCAAAGCTTGAGCTTAGATATGAAAAGTTCCTGTGGAATTTGTGATTTTAAAATGGCAAACTGTGGTTTCTCTTGAATCATTGCCCTGGAGGATTAGAGCTATTAAGCTTTGAAGTAAACAGTACTTTTTAGTTGATGTTGAAATAATGCAAATTTAAGGGTATCGGTGGCAGATTTTCTTTACGGGATAAGAAGCACAACCTAAAGGGGTTGCTTGGTCAGTTTTCCTTAATAGGCATTAGGACTGATTTTTAGATAACATTTTGATGTCTCTTCTGTTGCCAATGACCTGGTGATGTTTCTGGCATTCTTGCAGGACTCATCTCGTGGCGAAACTGATATTTCTCGATCAAGTGTGCGAAGTATCGCCTTTCCTTCCCAGGAGTTCGTTGGAATCTCATGTTCCTTACTCCATTCTCCGTTCCTTGTATACTCAGTACTATGGAAATTCACCTTCTCTGCCTCTATTATCAATGAGCGCTTCACCTCGGAACTCCCCAGCGGTATCCCTGGCTCATGCTTCCCCGGCAACGCGGCATCCCCATCTTGACTCTACTCCTCAATATATCACCAATGATTCCGGCTACTTTAAGGGTTCGTCTCACAGCCATGGGAATCCTATAGACCCTGATAGTGGAAGTATCCATAGTGTCGACAGCAGGCACAGAATTGTTCGCCGATCTGGGCCTTTGGATTACAGCTCGAGTAGAAAAGTAAAACATCCCGAAGGTTCGAGTTCAGGGAGCAGAGGTCCCAGTCCGCTGCCCAGGTTTGCCGTTTCTCGATCCGGTCCCATATCTTACAAGTAGATGTTTATATGGAGTAGCGGTTGTCATTAAGTTTAGATCAAATCCGTTGTTATCCCCCCGACATGCTGTTTCTAAAGACTTAGGATGAGGTTGTAATGAAACCGACTGGTATTCCAAGTAATGGTGATCTTCCACAAATGAGAACTTTTACCGTGTCTCAAAACCTAGTGGAACCGAACCAATTTTACGGTCAGAGTCGTACTACAACTTGGTTCTGGGAAGCCCGACAGGTGAATCCCTGGAGCGCCTCTCGGCTTCTCGGGAAAGCTGTGTCACTGCGTCTTTGGGAAGGCGCCGAGGTGAACTCAGCCATTGTCCACCGTCAACGACTAAAGTGGTGCCATTGATGAATTTAACTGTCGATGAATGGACTCTCCCGTCAAAACAAATTCGGTGCACGTGGCCAATTTCGACTACAACAGAGAGGAGAGCACTCTTACCCGCATCCGATGCCAGATATACCCCAGCCATTGCAATATCCCACTTATCACCGAGCTTAAACAAAGGCATCTGTTGCATCTCCTCCATCAGCTCGCCTGGTCCAAGTTTACTGGCCCCGGCGGTGTCACTGATCGGTCCAGGCGCAATCCCGTTCACTCTAATCCCATAGTCTGTTCCCCATTCCAGTGCCAGACTCCTGGTGATGCTGTCGACAGCTGCCTGCAATTTGCGATTTCAAGAGATCACAACCCGATCCAAAGGTTGAACAGGGGCAAATATTGAGGGCCTGAAGGTGAGGAACCTTGGCAGCGGATACATGGACTTGATACCAAGACGCGGTGTAGTGCAAGGTGGCACTAATGTTGATGATGATGCCATCGCTGGAGGGATCCTTTCCGGGACCTCCCTTCTGCAAATACTTGAGTGCTTTCCGGCACATTGTGAAGGTGCCAACTGCGTCGATGTCGATCACTGAAGGAATACATACTCTTTTTTTATTGGAGAGGCGATCAAGATGCCAGGGGCAGGGAACGATAAAAAGGCGATCACAGGATCGATCCTAGAGAAGGTATGAAAATCAAACCTGTTAGAAATCCATTAGGGGAGAGATGATCAGAGGCAACCAGGAAGTTCCCAGCGGCCGCGTTGACGAGGATGTCGAGCCTTCCATAATGCTTGAAGGTGGACTCCACGGCTCGGAGGGCATCGTCCTCCTTGCGCACATCTCCCTCGATCCCTATAGCCTGCGAGGGAGGGTTTCCACAAGCTTAGTTCAAGTTCAAGCAGGAGCAGAAGTCGATCGACATAGAAACAAGAGAAAACGGGGAAGGGACGGACGGAGATGGAGTGGTGAGAGAGGGCATCGACTGCGGAACGAAGGACATGGTCTCGTCGGCCCATGATGGCGAGGGTGGCGCCATGCTTCCCGAGCTGAAGGGATATCTCGTAGCCGATCCCGGACCCTCCACCGGTGAGAAGAGCGACCTTCCCCTTCAGGCAGCCCTCCTTGAACGGCGACGGCGGGGGGCGGTTTTCCATTGGGGAGCTCCGAACAAAAGCCGGCCCTTTGGTGACTAAAGACTTGCCAAAGTGTCGGGAATGCGTGTCAAAAAAAAAAAAAAAATTATTTAAATAAAAAATGAGCCAAACAAGATGGGAGCTTTCTTGTTCCAATTTAACCTTGTTTTTCAAAATAATTCGCGAAATGACCTCGTCAGTTTGGAAATTCGTAAAATAACCTTGTAAAATCGGCCTTCGAAAGGCCGACTTCAATTCCTTAAAAAAGTCGGCATTTGAAAGGCCGACTTCGTGAATAATATAAAAAAAAAAAAAAATTTTGGATGAAAGTCAGCCTTTGAAAGGCCGACTTCCACTGAATAGGAAAAAAAAAACAAGGAAACGGGGGATTATGGAGGATTTGGGGGATTTGTTTTTTTTTATTTGATGGAAGTCGGCTTTTGAAATGCCGACTTCCCTAAAATTTTTTATTTTTATTTTTATTTTTATGAAGTCGGCCTTTCAAAGGCCTTTCTAAGGCCGATTTCACGAGGTTATTTGCGGAATTTCGAAATTGACGAGGTTATTTCGCGAATTATTTTATAAATTAAGGTTAAATTGGAACAAAACTCAACAAGATGGCGCTAACTGCTTTTTGTTCCTGGTTTTGGCCGCCCGCTCCTTTTTGTCCTCACTTAAATTAAATTATCAAAAAAATTATTGAATATTTTTTGAAATAAAGTATTTTAAAATTGAGTTCATCCATTAAGAAAATTGAATTGTACCCTCGAAAAATATTAATTAAACAAATTTTAAAAAACAAGCTCTAAAATTAAAATTTCATAAATTTTGACTATATTCATTTTAAAGAAAAATAGCGTAGGGTGGAAATTTTCTCAACGTTGGGCTGTACTCTCGCAGTATATACATACAATCGGATCGATGTATAAGAAGAAGTCCCCCGTGCATTTGGTTTAATTTACGGTGTGATTAGTCTGTCAGAGGAATGAAATGAAAATGCGCCATTCCCTTTCCTTTTCCCGTTCATAGGAATATGAATAATAATAATAATGTCCTTGTGCTAATATCTCCTGTGTACACAAAAAAATATAAATGGGCTCAGAGAGAATATAATTAATTACACACCAGTCAAAATCCTCTTCTTTCCCATGATCAACAACCTTCTAATGATATATTTTGCCCCGAACTCCAGTAAAAACGTATTATAACTTCCTCCTTTTCGGCGGATTCACTCCCATTTAACACATCATATATATAATATATATATATACATCATTCCAAAAGTTTATGTAACGGATGATAATTAAGAATGTAATATCCCACAGGCCACACAACCACCACGGGCGTCCCTCACCGTTGTACCTGGTTCGTAGGTGGTCTGGATTGGCTCGCAGTTGACATGGCACGCAGACGCCGGGCGATCTCCGTGAATGACGGACGTGCGACCGGATCGGGGGCCCAGCATTGCTCCATCAGTAATTTCCATTCCGGGTCGCAAAAGCTGGGAACCGGAGGCCTCAACGTGTTATTGACTATTCCACCTGAAGAGACAAGAACAAGAAAACAACATAATCAGAAGCAAAACTGTAAAAGTTCAGCAACAAGTTTTGGTTTCCGTGGCTTCAATCTGAATGTCTTCATAATAGCGGCCGCATGTTAAACATCATGGCACATGGGGATATGTGTTAAGCGGCCATTTCTAAAAGATCGATAAAGGAATGAGATTCCCTCACCTATGATTGCGCCATAATGCATGTTGGCATAAGGCTCCTCTCCAGTAAGAATCTCCCACAGCACAATACCGAAAGAAAATACGTCAACCTGTCCGCATGCGTCACCTCGGTTATTCACTTGGAAGAAGAGACACATACGGGATGAGATTGGCATAAGGCATATTCCCAGCAACAAGTCAATGTCTAGAGCGCAATGGCCCATGGAATCACTATAGCAAGCACCTCCGGAATCTCTTTTTGAAGATTTTCTACGCTTACCCTCACCAAGTAACACTACCTGAGAAATTCCGCAACAAACTAAAGAAAACCAACAGTACCTTCTCAGATACTCTGTTACTGCTGCCATTCAACAATTCCGGGGCCATCCATGGAAGAGTTCCCCTGACACCACCAGTTACCAGGGTATTCCTTTTGATTTTTGACAAACCGAAGTCACCAACCTGCACATGTATTCTGGATTTTTCAAAAGCCGTAAACGAACAGAAACTCGCTAAAACGATCAAACCAGTATATTTACTCACCTTGCAAATGGGACGAGCAGAATCTTTCAGGTTGACTAGCAGGTTGTCACATTTCAGATCAAAATGAACAATATTCTTTGAATGTAGATACTCCATGCCAAATGCAGCATCCATGGCAATTATTATCCTCTTACGACGATCGAGATACCTACACACCATTATGTTATGCAAATGTACACACAAAACCTCCGGTAAAATCTATTGTCATAATCCTCTGAAAACAAATACTTTAGATACCTATCTTTGGAAAGCAAGACATGCCTAAGAGAACCATTGACCATATACTCGGTTACTGTTGCCAGAGTTCCACCAGGGCCATCTTTCACGACGCCATAAAATGCCACAACATTCGGATGATGCAGCTTCGACAAAATATCAGCTTCTCTCCAGAACTCAACTGTCTGAAAGATTAAAGCCGATTTTCATCGATAGAAAAAAAAAAGCTTTCTTAACTTAGCAAAGAAAAGGCAGCATGGCATGCCTGACATTTCAGTATTAATCAGACATTAAAATGACCAAGAGAATGCTGACCAATCTTTCCTGCTCCGATGAACGTCCAGTGAAACAGCTTTTCTTTATGCGCTTAATTGCAACATCAGTGCCACGCCATTTCCCATGGTAAACAGTACCAAATGTTCCTGAACCGAGTTCTTTAAGTTCTTCTAGATCGTCATTTTCGATGATCTACGAAGGAAAAAGATAAGACAAAACTGATAAAACAAGAGGGCCTGCACTTTATTTAAGGAGCAATACCATTTAACATTAGTCCAACAGAGAGAGCCGGGATTGTACCACAAAACTCCCTTCTGATAACTTCTTCCCCAAATAAATAGGCTATATTCTCTTCTTACACTTAAAACATTATAACCAAGTAGAGAACGTTCTTTTGTCCCTTGATACATGGAAAGAAGTACCCTTTTTATCCTGTTTAGAAGGGAACCCGTTTTTAAGTTCTAGGAACGAGCATTAATGCTATACATTTTTATATATTTGTTTTTAAAAAGATCCATTTGACCACTGCAACAAGAGAAATATTATGTTATAAGACCTCCGTAGGGAGAATTAGAAGTCACAAGACATACTTGCAAACTGCTGAAATCCACGTCGTTAAGGGAGAGGTTGACAAACGATGTATTGATGTTTTGAGCTTCCGATTTCCTTTCCTGAAACAATCGTCAAAAAAACATAAGCATATATAATAAAGTGCCAATAATATGCAGTATCAAGCATGAGCTGTTAATTGATTCTGCTCCAAGTATCAGCTTGTTTCTAGAATAGCACCTCATCCTCCGAATCGGGTGCAATAGGGTAAACTCCACCTATGCCACCTTGAGCACCTTTCGCATGAGACGTACTGCTCTCTGGCTCCAACTTTCGGATAGTTGGCTCCCTGGCACCAGACGGAACCTGCTGCATACTCTCATCGTAGTTAATCCTTGACTCGACATGGCCCAAATTGTTTCCATCAGCTATCAGGGGTGGATAACTGTAATCTATGGGAGTCACTTCCTTAATTTCTAAAAGGGGCGAGGAAAATCCAAGATGATCCTGGTCCATCAAAGAGATATCTTTCCTCAGAAACTCATCTTGAGCCAAATTTCGGAAGTAAGACCAGCGTTTTGGGTCATGATTTTGCATGTTCAAGCTCAACCCTGCTCCATCGCCAGGCAGAGGATTCATGTTTGGGTAATTTTGAGAGACTTTTGCCACTGAGAATATGTCTGAGAGGAAATCTCGAGGAAATCTATCATTTATATCTATCAATATGTCTCCATGCTCTGCATTTGAAGCTGCGGCTGCAGGCTCAGAGGGAGTAGCAACATTCCCAGGTTCAGGAGACACCAATTGTTGGGCATCGCTCCTAGTTGATTTCTCCACCACCTTTTTGGAGGCACCCTCCCCCACTGCATATTCAGATAACTGTCTGGGAGTATCATCAAGAGGTTTTCCAGTAACACCTTGAGTTGAGGAATGGTGAAGAAGACCGCTTGCTTCCTTATCTCCTACCTTCACATCTTTCAATTTATCAGCACCATGAAAAATCTCATCCTTACCCACAATTTTTGAATCAGTCTTCTGAGGTAATTGTTCAGAAGATTTTACAGTGGACTCTTTAGACATCTGAAAATCTAGCACTCCATCACGGATCTCTGAATTTCTATACACCGGCTTATCAAATGAAACAGGTGCATCAACCAGAGATGTCACATCGGCATCATGCAGCTTGTCAACTACCTCAGTTGTTGACTGCATGCTCTCAGAAATTGCTTGACTAATCAGAAATTGGGAACCAAAAGAATCATTAGATTTTGATAAACGGTTCATTTCAGCCTGTTCCCTAGGAATTCTTTCCGAGTAAAATGCTCGCTGAGGGATCAGAGGTGGCTCAATGCTGCTTATGTCCGCAGGATCAGCTTCGGGGCCACCATTTAAAGGAAATGTTCCAGCACCTGAGGCACAGAAGTGATCGTCCTCGGCTATTTTTTTCTTCTCACCCACAGCTTCAGGATTCGATGGTTTCTGCCCAACTTCCTGGAGTTTTGAACTGGCTGATCTGGGAAAGGCCACCTTTTGTTCGGTAACTGGCTTAACGACCATGACTTCCTCCCTTGTAACTTGATTCGTAACAAGATCATCCTTTATCAGGGAAGAACCAACAATCTCAGAAGGAATCTCATCCATCTTCCTCCTTGAATCTTCTCTTTTAACTTTTGTCTCTTCAAACTTCACTTCCCTCTCCTGGGTAGCTTTCTCGGGATCAAGTATTTTCTTAGCAGAGCTGTCACGCTTCAGTTTCAACTCCTTCAAAGGCACTTCGGCATCTCCTTTATGCTGGCCAGCAACTGGATATTCTCCATTTAGACCTGCCAAAGGAGTTGCAACACCCTGGAAGGGCACTGAAGTCACATTCTCTGCATGTGACGCAAAATTGGTAGATTGTGGCCCTTGAGTGTGAAAAAACGGAACTGAAGAAGATACAATTCCCCTTCCCTCTAAGTTCGTGAAGTTTTCCATGAGGTGACCAGCAATTGAAGGAGTCCGGCCAGATTCCTCCTCGCTAAACCTAGGGTAAGAGTGAACATGGGAGTTCAGAGTGCCGGCCAAATTTGATGGGAATGACCTTGAAGACTCAACTATAGATGATGGACCATCGACAATGAAAGGTTCTGTCCTGGCTCCAGTAATTCGGGAATCGTTGTCTGCATTCACACCAATAAACTGATCCAGGTTAATTCCAGAAGCACTACCTAATCCAATGGAATTCAGTCTCGAACCAACATCCATGCCATTTATGGCAACAACATATTGGACCTCGGAATCACCATCCATGCTGCCAAGACCAAGTTGGACATCTTCCAGATCATTGCTGGAGAAAAGGAAAATCCTGGGTTTCTCGGTTCCTCTACCTTCCAGAACATTACACTCCTCCATCATGTTCTGCAGATCCTCGTCACAAGATACAGAAACTAGAGCATCGAGGTCCTCGCCGGGAAGTTGATATTTGATAGAGTGAGTTTGATTATATATTGTCAATGTTTTCTCGGTAAGTTCCTGCCAGGAGATATCCCTGCTTATCCTGATAATACGTGTTTCCCCACCGACATACCGAAGCTTCCCATCACTTGGCCGGGGTAAAATTTTCCCACCAAAGCTGCAAAGGAACTTGACCTTTCTTGTCGTACCATCGCTGGATCCTGTGAGGGAACTACCAACGGTCATAATATTATTTCTCGATGAAGCTCTAGGGACAGATCGAACAGAATCGTGATGACCTCTCTCGTCATTGGTGAGGGAACTGGTCCCTTCCAAACCAGGCACGACTTTATCTGCTAAGCTGATGCGAGAAATATCCGATCCGCTTTCTGAACCTGCATGAGAGATACCAAGCATGCCCTTGAGCTCCAGGTAACCCGAACCAGCCATCGGGTCCCTGAGAGGTGCAGGGACAATCTGAGGCCTGAGGTTTACCCTTTCACGCATAAACTCCAGGTTAAACTCTTCGCCGGTCTGAATAGAGAAGTTATGAACAGGTATAGAACCGACGGCAATGTAATCCGGAGGGCGAATGTTAGCGTTTACATGCATGGACGGATCGTGGAAGAAAGCTTGACTGGAAGAACCAAGTCCCTGATTCCAGGCATCCGGATTAACATACCGAAACTGCTCGGGGTTCTTCACTGGATTAGCAGGAAGGGGAACTTTATCCAGATTTCTGTCCATCTAATTCGGCCACAGCAGGAGCTTGGGCAGTAAGACGGGCATGGCAAAATCAAGAAGACTCATGGACCTGCATCCAAGCAACGCCAAGCACATGAGCTTCGACCAAACACAGGAAAAATTCCCCAACTAGTCCATCATCACTCTGGTAATCACTTTGCAGGAACCAACAGCAAGCGTATAAGAAGAAGCAGGAGGAATCAGAGACCGAAGACTAAGCTGATCAGAGAGAAGAGGAAGCAATCGAGGGCGGCCAAACACAATCAACACGGGATAATCAGTCAAACGAGGGACATCCCCCACTCCCCTACCCTAAGAAGACAGCGTGGAGATGAATGGATCGAACAAGAAGAAACCGGAAGTGCAACGAAGGGAGATCAGGATCGGCCCTTGTCCAGGGCCATCGTCATAATCATCCCCACCTCCCTCTCGGAAGTCGTCCACCTTCCTTGTCTTCCTGGTCTCCGTACAAAACCCCACCGGCCCCGATTTCACTTCTTCCACACACACACACACTAGACACCACTTCCCCCACTACTCGCCAATCCTGTTCAAAACACGCAAAAACCTTCCCTCCCTAATACCTCTCCAGTCTCGACTCCCTCCTGTTGTTTTAGTCCCCCACTTTTTTTTACTTACCTATCGTAATTATATTAAGTCATTATCAACTTAAGTAAACAAACAGACCACCACTAACTAGACATCCCCATAACATTACAATTAATAATTTACTTCAATGTTCGTGGACGACTTTAAACACGAGAGTAAAGATTTTGTTTCAAATTAACTTTTAAAAAAATATTTTGCAAAATCTCGTTAAATAATACCTTTGAAGTCAATGTATGAGTTCACCTAGAGTTTAAATTTGGCGTTTTAAATAACGTCATGATCTTAGTATACACCGAAATCATAATTTTTTATACGAGAACTCGATATTTCTAAAGTTAAATCTGATGTATTATTTTACTAATTTTAAAGTCATCATCGTGTTTTAAAAAATATTTTTTCACCAAAGAATATATTAGAACAAAACTCAGTAAATATATCAAGCCTCGAAATATCGATTTTATTCGTTAAAAAAATCAATATTTTAAACACAAATTTTATTTTATAAAATTAAGAGACCGACCTTCTCAAATTTTTGTAAAAAAAATTGGTGGTTAAATCAACTTTCTGTAAGGAAAAAACCCGAAAAGAGTATTAATAAAAATCGGTGTTTAAAAAATCGTATTAAAAAAAAATTTAAAACTTGGGATACTATTTATTTGGTGAGTAAAAGCTATCGAAACAAAATACGGAGTTACCTTTCTAATAAAGTAACTGGGTTTGTTAGGCATAGATTATATATTGGAAGATTAACTTGGACCCATTCGCATTGTCTTTTGTTTTTGCTTTCCTGGCTGCTATACTTCGAACCGGGAAATTTTGTTAGAAAGCACCGGTCATAGTCAGGCCATGAATTTGACATCACGGGGGAGAGAGAGGGGACCGCTCATGTATGCACACTCGTCATCATATCATATCAGATGGGAACGGGGAATTAAATAATTAGGAATTGAAGATAAGAAAAGGAAGCCACTAGACGCCCAAACACA
This sequence comes from Melastoma dodecandrum, assembly GCA_029817715.1. Lineage (NCBI taxonomy): Eukaryota > Viridiplantae > Streptophyta > Magnoliopsida > Myrtales > Melastomataceae > Melastoma > Melastoma dodecandrum. The sequence continues at coordinate 867,098 of JARUPY010000182.1, forward strand.
CAGCGTCGCGGTGTGACGCTGGTCCGAAGTCGACATGATGAAGTTCATGGAAAATAATAACAAAAAGTCCCAGGAAAACGCCACCGATGAGAAGGGGAATAAAAAGCTTAACACAGCTGGAGTGATTCTTTTTTCCAGATGAAGAAGTCATGAAAGCCAGTCGTCGACTATATCTCCCCCCCACACCCCCTTCCTCCTTTTTGGACTGTGTCCAAGGACGGCTGTATCCAAGGACTAGGTGGAGCTGTGTGAGCAGGAAAAGGGAGTATTACCACACTTACAGGGGTAAAAAACCACAGGATATATGCAAAACTAAGACTATGCACTCTATATATCACCTGTAATGTTCTTCCATCACGCTCCGCAACCCATGGACGTCAGCTCCGACTATTTCGTCTACTTTCTTTCTGCCTTGGAAGAAGTGCAGTGTTGGCTGTCAAACAATCAGCACATCCAGTCCGAGGGCACTCGTTATTACAGTTGGGATTAGGCAGTTACGAACACTGAGGTAGCATAAACAACTGCACACGTCCAGCTCCGGAGCAGTTCTTTGATTAGTGCTTAAAGAAGCATAGTAACTCCTAACTACACTTTCACCTTTGCCTATATTTGACCAAGCAAGCAGGTTGGATGATGCAGATCGACATGTCCCGGTGACATTTTCATGCCACTTGAGACCATTATCACATCCCCAACTAAACATATACCAACTCCCTTTTATGTTGCATCATAAGACAAGCATCAATCATATTCCATGCACACTTGGCTTAGACCGGATTATACTGGAATCGATTACGCCACCAAAGAGTGAAAAGGGCAGCACGAGCGCTTTAAAATGACTTTTAAAGAAATTATAATTTCTCAAACCAATACCAAACAGCACATGCAAAGATAACCCTTCGGAGAGGGCTTGGCCCTCGAGTGTTAGTCTTACCACAGAATTGATCCCCAGCTCCATCAGCTTGTCTTGAATTCCCTCCTGCAATTAATCCAATGGTAACTATCATATCTATGTCAGATCAGGGTAAGGCATCATACAACTTGAACTTGTTAACTAAGAGAAGACAAGACGTCAAACAGGCCAGTGGTTTGTAACCAAGTCAATCTCTCCACACTAACTAGCCAAAATGTCCTCTGGGTATCTCCTGAAGAGCACATGCCCAAGCAAAGGCAACCAAATTTTCTAAAAAGCAGGCATTGAATTATAGGTGAATGGGACAATCAACCCATCTCATCAAAGAAACCGAAAGGCTAAGACGGCCGGTGAAGTTCCCTTTCTTTTTCGCTGAAAAATTAGGTTTCCAAAACATATCCCTAGGTAGAACTCCCTAGATTAAGGACCTATTACTCGAAATTCATTTTGAGCTGGATGCAAAAAGCTTTGTAGGAGGGGTGTAACTAGTTCCTCCTTCATATGTGTCTAGGATGTCGTACGGAGCAAAGCAAACAGTCTGACAAAGAAACGATGACAAATCAACTGACCTGGTCGATGTCAACTTTGTATATAGTTACGTGTGGATATTTCTGATTCAATTCTTCAATCACTGGGGATATGAGTCTGCCTGTGTTGAATAGATCTGTCAGCTCGCGAAAGCTGGATAACATCGGAAACACAACCGAGACGGGAAAAATAAAGGTATTGAGGCACTCACAAGGACCGCACCAAGCAGCAGTGAAATACAAAACAACCGGAGAAGACCCGTCTACACAGAGGAGTTTGCAAAAGCAACGGAGGAGCGAATTAGATAGAAAAAGGCCGCCTAATTAAATAATGTTGGGTGCTTAGAAACGCCAGCACTCAACCATAGAAGAGCATATCGGGAAGAGAGGAAACCTCGAACTCTGGTCCATGCGCCATCGAAATCTTCATTGGACTTGATAAGGCAAATGTTAGAAGGGCCTGTGATGGCATCAGCACGGCAAACGAATAAGAACGCCAAAAAGGAATCCGCCGATAATCAGGCGAAGACACGAGTCGAGTTAACCTGAGGAAGAGGCGAAGCGTCGGCACAGAGAGAGGAAGCCCCCGCCACTTCCCCGGGGGACAACCTCCGATGAGGGTAGGAGGGTCGCGATGCTCCTCCCGGGCGGCGGAACCGCGGCGACTCTGGCCACCTGCTGCCGCACCGCCTGAACCAATCCCCTCCTCATAATTAATCCACACCTCTCCACCTCCGACGATTCGCAAAAATCCGAAAACCCGCCGTCGCGTTCGTTCAACTCCTCCCTACTTGACTCGCCGGGGGGGACGGGCCCATCTAAGGCCCACTGATACAACACTGGAGAAAGGCCCACAAATAAGCCCATCCACTACAGGCCCTATATTATGAGGCAGACTCGGCCCCCAAGCCCAGCTATATAAATAAAAACGTTCTTACAATGATTTATTTTGAAAGAAAGGAGTGGCGTCTAACATTAACCCAAAATAAACAAAATCAGTGCTTTAAGTTTGGACGACTTTGAGTTCTCAACGACAACGACTGATTATTATTTAAGATATCGATGACACCACCACCGCCACCATCTCACCCCTCCTCTTTATCTTTTCGTGCCAAAAAAAAAAAAATAGTGATGTCAGAAACATAAACTAAAATATAACTGGAATGAAGGTTGGTACCGTAACAGGGTTAAATTTTTCTTTAGAAAAAAATATGGTGGGAATCACGATTGCGAAGCGACGTGTCCGATAAATCGAAAAAATTCCAGATGATCATTTAAAAAAAGAAATGATTCGGTATCCCGCGGCACGTTGAGATCTGACCAATAATAGAAAAGAACCGGATGTCCCAAAAGAAAAACCCCAAATTGACCATCATCCCCCGCACGAAGGAGAGGCACCCGGACGAGAGCTGTGTTTTCATGTGAACTAACCCTTGTCCGTGCGCAGGACAATGCAAGGAGGGAACACAACGCAGCTTCCACTTCCAAACTGGTTTTTTCTGGTGGCCCCTTTGCTTTGCTGGGTCCTCTGTTAATACTTTATATATATATATATAAAAAAAGAGCAGTATAATTTGTGTTTTGGTAGTGCAGAAACAGTTCCCCACCTCACCTGGGACCCTCCCGCCACCCTTTTGTTCATTTTCCTGTCCTTTTTTCGGGTTCGAAAATGGGGGAAAAAAATAGGGGAACCGATTAATACCCAGATTTAAAAAACGAATCTTGGTAGGAGGGTTTTTGGTTTTCTTGGTTTTTTTTTTGGGGGGGGTGGTGCTCTGGTAGTGATTGTCTGATGTGGGTTTTGTGAGAAGTTCGTCGGATTTGTCTGGATCTTTCCGTTTTGTTGTGAACGACTGCCATCGGAAGCTGTCCGAGTACTAGGATTTTGGTGCTGAAGGGTGGAGAGAGAGAGAGAGAGACAGAGAGAGTGGGGGTTGGGATGGGTGTCGGGAGAGCTCACAAGGGGGGCGGGAATGGAGTTTCCACCAAGTGGGTTTCCCTGTTTTGCATTGCCAGCTTCTTCCTCGGAGTCATTGTCGTCAACAGGTTTTCTTCCCCCCCTGTCCTCCCTCTTTTTCCTGTGCCCCCCACCCCGGGGTCCTGTTTGTCTATGGAGGGTCTGGGTTTAAGTATTTGGCGTGTCAATGGATGTAGGATTGTTAAAGAAGAGTAGCTTTGATGATCGTTCTGTCTATTTCTTGAATGTTGGTTATATCAATTCGAAGTAATTTCGAGGATTGTATGCTATGAGGAGGGGGTGAGCTGCTGCCCGTTCTGTTTCTCTGGGGATCAGTGGCTTGAGGTCCATTGAATTTTGGGAGCTTGGGCATGCCCCTCTATTTGGACAAAGAGAAATTTCTCCATCACATGATCGGTGATCGCTTGCTTGGTCGGACTTCCGTTGGGAATTTCATCGTAACAACATTTTCAATGTATTAACTGGAGAGTGTAGCATGGGTATCACAACGTGCCACAATCGAGAGTACCGGCATGATTTTCATGAGAAGATCCTACTCACCTTGTTATTGCACATGAACTGAGAGTGTTAACCAACTTTTCCAACATAATTGGGTTTTCTTGCCATTGGTTAACTTGCAACGAAAACATACTGGATGGTCAACAAGGTTCATTACCTGTGGGATAATTATCTCTGCTTAAATAGGCATGTTATCCTGAAAAATTATTAGTTGACTCGAGTACTTCCTTAAAAGTTTAAAAATGAATGAGTTTTAAGTTCCCCAAATTTTGGCATTATTCCTTTTTGGTCAATGATCAATGTTCTTTTCAATAATGTGCTGATCGTGTCGATTCCAATAGATTGTGGGTGATCCCTGATCTCGTCAAGAAAGATGACGAATCCGCAGCCCTGCAAAAGCACCATCAAGTGGCTGTTCATGCTGTTGCAAATTGTGAAAAAAATGTAAGTTAAGATGATATTTGTGTAAGATCAAGATAAATACAGTCCCTAACATTTGCCTGTTTGATTGTAGGAGGGTTCTAATACCGCAGGGGACATCTACTCTCAAGTGTCACAGACACGTGATGTAATCATGTATTTACCATGGTTTCATTCTCACACATTGCCTGAGATCTCCTGCTTTTGTGATTTTCTTTTAACGGACTGCAAATCATGCAGGACATTGGACAAAACCATCTCTTCCTTGGAAATGCAGCTAGCTGCTGCTAGAGATGCTAAGGCTGACACCGAGGACGGTCTGCTTGTGCGTGCAGAAATAGGGCCTGAGAAGACGAGGGACCGCCAAAAGTTTTTATTTGTGATGGGTATTATTACAGCATTCAGCAGCAGAAAGAGACGAGATTCAATCAGAAACACCTGGATGCCTAAAGGTTTGGTTTAAGATTAGATCATCTACCGCCTCATATCATGATTATCCTTGATGTTAATTTCTTTTTTCTTCGATTTTTTCTTGCTTCAGGAGCTGATTTAAAGAAACTGGAAACTGAGAAGGGAATCGTCATCCGATTTGTCATTGGGCACAGGTATTGGCTTTTGTTAAAGTTGTAGTCAATGATCCGTGATTCTTTTAACGCTTACTGACTTTGTAGGACATTTGTTTCCTTAAGTGCAAGTCCAGGCGGAGTCTTGGATCGTGCCATTGATGGTGAAGATGAAGAACATAAAGATTTTCTACGACTGGTACAAATATTTTGTTACTGTTATTTAGATTATCCTGCTCCCTAACATTTTATGTAAATGTAAATCTGGTTTAGAGGACAGCTGGATTTCAAAATTTATCCCATTTTAAGGATGCATTACTTACAGATCCACTTTTCACATTGTTTTCTACAAAATCATTGCCCTGCATATTTCAGTTATGCGACTCTACTGCTGCCTGCTATGCAGAACCATATAGAAGGATACCATCAGCTGTCCTCAAAGACCCAGACATTCTTTACGACAGCTGTTGCAACCTGGGATGCCGATTTCTATGTTAAAGTGGACGATGATGTACACATAAATCTTGGTAAGGGCACTCTAACCTAGACGTTTCAACATGTAGAGATTTTTCTGTTTTGTTGGGAGGACTAAAAGACACCTGACAATTTAACAGGTATGGTCGGTTCTGCATTGTCTCGGCACAGGTCAAAGTCACGTGCTTACATTGGATGTATGAAATCTGGGCCCGTGTTGGCGCAAAAGTAGGTCTGCCGATCTTGTTGCGCATCCTCGATCTGAAGCATTTCAGTTAGCATATTTATCCTTCTTTGGTACAGGGGAGTAAAGTATCATGAACCAGAATATTGGAAGTTTGGTGAGGAGGGAAACAAATACTTCAGGCATGCAACTGGGCAAATATACGCAATTTCGAAAGATTTAGCCACTTACATTTCAGTCAACAGGTTTGTCCTTAAAACTTGGCCGTTTTAATGAGATATAATGTTGACTTGAGAAGGATATCTTTTAAAATTTTCAATTTCCATGCTCGTGCCATTCACAAGGCACTTATTGCATCTGTATGCAAATGAAGACGTATCGCTTGGTTCCTGGTTCATTGGCCTTGACGTGCAGCATGTCGACGATCGAAGCCTATGTTGCGGAACCCCCCTTGGTACGACTCCCGGATTTAATTATCATGCAATTTCTGATGCATGATCGTTGAAATGAATGATGGACGAACAGAGAAGTCTTAGTTGTCTATTACGTCGGTTTAATGTCAAAACTCCGTCTCATTCTCATAACATATCCACGTAGATTGTGAGTGGAAGGCTCAAGCCGGTAACCCATGTGCGGCGTCATTTGACTGGAATTGCAGCGGGGTCTGCAAATCGGTGGAGAGGATGCAAGAAGTGCATCAAAGATGTGGCGAGGGCGATGGAGCTATCTGGCACGCAAGCTTCTAGACCTTCCCCTTTGGCCATGTTCGCGATCTATCATACCCGTTCCAAGCGGAAACTGAATAGCTGAGCTGGCTGCCGGATTTTTTGATGCCTCGAGACAGCTGGTAAATCATTATGTTCCTGCACATATTCGTTGGATGAAAAACGATGGGGGGCGGGGGAGCTCGGACCATTACCGATATTGTAGGCATTATCAATTCAAAAAGAGGAGGTTGGCTTATCAGAGTTGGGTGCTGCTCCATGGGAAGTGTTGTAGAGCATGATGTCTGTCTTCTTTTGGTCTTTCATTAGTCAAAAGGGCAAGGCCATGTTGGTAATCACGAGGTCTGTAGCACTACTCCATTTCATACCACCGACTCCGACATCCTTTCGTGGCATGGCATGCTTTCGAAGGCTGTTTCATGGCCGGAGATGAGTCGAGTCGAGTGAGATGAATCTCAGGCGGTGATGAGATTGGGATCCATCCTCTTGGAAAAAATAATGTAAGTTATAGCAGAAGAGAAGTTACTGGATTCCGCAAGTTCATCCTGAATTTAATTATTGCAGAAGAGAGGAATCGAAACTAGTAAAAGAAACAAAGGGGGGAAGAAGAACTGAGCACGTGGAGGAGCTAAAAGAGCGAGCGAATGAATGCTACTCCCCTCCAGGAAGACCAAACCCATGTGATGATTATTGATGATTGATACACATTGAGATTTGAGATTCCCATCGTCGTCAAAGATACAGTCGTCGGTCGGTCGGTCAGTCGAACATCCTTCACCTTTTCTTTTCTTTCCTTTTTTCCATCGGAGACTTAAAATCACAACGTTCACAAACACTTCATTTACATTAACAACGTTCACGAACAGTTGTCTTAGCTCCAACTCACTCCACTCACTCTCACTCTCTCACTATCTTCTTCTTCGCTGAAACACTGTCTCCTCCTCCTCCACTTCCCTCTCTCTCTCAATGGAGAAATCCTCCCTTTTCCTCCTCCTCCTCCTCACTTTTGGTATTCCCATTTTCTCCTTTTTTTTTTTGTAGCCCTCCTTCCCCTGATGTTATGTTGTTAATGCTTCGACTTCTTCTGTCTTCCAGGTCTCTCCGCCGCCCTCGCCTCCCCCGCCCCCTTTGGTGTCAACTACGGCCAGATTGCCGACAACCTCCTCCCTCCTAACCGTGCCGTCTCCCTCGTCAAGTCCCTCGGATCCACCAGCATCAAGCTCTACGATGCCAACCCCCAGGTCCTCTGCGCCTTCGCCAACTCCGGCGTCTCCGTCACCGTCGGCCTCGGCAACGAGCACCTCCCCTCCATGCTCGATCCCAACTCCGCCCTCTCCTGGGTCAAGACCAACGTCCAGCAGTTCCTCCCTGATACCAAGATCGTCGCCATTGCCATGGGCAACGAGGCCCTCACCAACTCCACCCTCAACCTCCCCTCCTCTCCCCCCGTCAATCTGCGCCGCGTCCTGCTCCCCGCCATGCGGAATGTGCACCAGGCCTTGGTGGGTCTTTCCCTGGACAAGCAGATCATCGTGACGACCCCCCACTCCCTGGCCGTGCTCGAGTCCTCGTATCCCCCGTCCGCGGGCAGGTTCAAGAAGGAGCTCGCCTCCGAGATGAAGGACGTGGTGGACTTCCTCTGCAATACCAGCGCCCCTTTCTTGGTGAATGCCTACCCATTCATCGCCTACAAGACCGACCCCAAACAGGTAACCCTTTCCTCCTCCGACCGTTAACCCGAAACCCGCACTGCAGGGGCGGATGATTAGTCTAATCTGACCATCACGCCCTGGATTTCCGTGCAGGTGCCTCTGGAGTTCGTGCTGTTCGAGTACGAACAGGGCATCGTCGACCCTAAGACCAACCTGAAGTACGATAACATGCTGTTCGCACAGATCGATGCAGTCCGATCTGCATTGACCGCGATCGGGTACGGTGATATGTCCGTGCACGTATCAGAGACGGGTTGGCCATCCAAGGGGGATGAGGATGAGCCAGGGGCCTCGACGAGCAATGCAAGGAAGTATGTCGAGAACCTAATGCAGGTAGTTGGCAGGAAGAAAGGGACGCCGATGAAGCCAGACGATATCGTCAATGTCCATGTATTCGCCCTGTTTAACGAGAACCTGAAAGTTGGGCCGACATCAGAGCGGTATTACGGGATATTCAAGCCTGACGGGACTCCTTCGTACGACCTCTCTGTGTTGAACCATAGGAATGATACGTCAACGAGTAGCGGCGGCGGGGGATTCATTGGTGGCGGAGGCATTTACGGGAGCAGTAACTATTCAGGATTCCCGATGACGCCGCCAGGGTACTTGTCGTTCTCGGCCAGCACGGTGAGTAATCCTTGGTTGGTAGCAGCAATGCTTGTGATTTCTCTAGTAATGTAGTTAATATTGGACTGCCATTGTGAAATTGACGATAAGGACTCCAAATTTTGTGTGTGTGTTGCATCAATCAGAATTTTTGGTTTGCTAATCTTTTCCTAAGAAGACGTGTGACTGTCCGTCGTCAATAACTGTTTGTGTTCATGATCATCGCATCGCCTCGGGGTCGTATTTTTCATGAAACTTGCAAGCATTTAATCTTATCGGAAGAGGCTTCTTGCTTGGTTAATTAATGTTAGGAATATGATCTGAAGTTGAAATTTTGGAGAATCTGGTAGATAATATCACATAAAATTTCGTGTGATATTATGAGATATCGAAAAGATATCGTCCTAAATTTTATTGTCTCTTATAAATAGACGGATTGTCGAGATGTTCGAACATGAGAGTCGGATAGGTGAAATCCACGAGTTAGTGCGATGTAGACGGTAAGGGAGGCGACATGTTGTCGCGTTCCGGGGTCTCTGGTGAGTCGTTGTACTGGGAACGAGTGATACACGGTGAGCGGTGAGACTGTTCGGAGAATTAGGTAGATGGTTTTCTACGGAGACTCGGGTGAAACTTTCTCGGGGTTTGTAATCGTGTAACTTGTTGGTTATAGTGGAATATCAAGGAGGACCTTCCCGTGGACGTAGGCCGGTTTGGGCCGAACCACGCAAATCTGTACGTCGAAACATCGTCCCCTGTTATTCTTTCCGCTTTCGTCATCGGCGCCGGCGGTTCCCGCCCAACAATCGGCATGCGAGTGAGGTCGTGAAGATCGATGGATTTCCTCGACGGAAGTTCAGAGGGGGCTAGCATTGATAAGGCGAAGGATGGCGATGCAGTGGGCGAGATGTCGACGAGAATGCAGATTGATAAAAAGAGTGCTTGGAAGAAGCAAGGATGGATAGAGATATACATGGGCTCATGGATTTTGAGCCAAAAAATGACGTCGAAGGGAGTTAGTGCTCTGGGTTCGACGTGGATACTTGCGGGATCGACAAACGCGTTGAAAGCAAGAGGAACGATTCTTTAGTTCCAGGTGAAGAAGTTTGATGATTGAACTTCTTGCGGTGAGGTGGAGAAGTTTGAGAATTGAACTTCTTGCGGTGTGCTGGAGTTCACTGGTTAATGATCAGGTGTGCGGGGCACAGATAGTGAAAGCCACGTGGGTGCTAAGACGCAAGTGCAGGTCCATACCGAATTTGGGGTCGGAGTCAAGGGAGTTGGCAAGGCTCTTAAGGGCATGACAATTTGATCAGGTTATCTGAAGCAGATTTCTAGTTTCAGGTGGAGCGTTATTTAGCAACGCGGGTACACGGGCTGTGTGTACGGGCTTGAGGGTGTCAAGCAAGTACAGTCGATGAGGTAGTTTGACGGTGAAGTCAATAGTGAGGTGGAACGGATTAAAGTTCCAGTCTGGCAACGGTCGACAGGTGGGACTTCTCGGGGTACCAAGAAGGTACTAAGTGCTGAGCGCAAGAGAGAGCTGGAGCTACAGTGCATAGTGGTTGCTCGGGAGTGCAAGTGCTGCGATGGCGTGTAATTTAGAGTGATTGTCACATGTGGTAGCGACACGCTCAGGAAGACGCGACGGATGAAAGGTGAGCTTTTCGGAGCCTGGGAGATCTAGAAAGGAGATCTCGAAGGATTTCGAGGACTTCGGCTCAAGGTGGAGATTGTTAGGAATGTGATCCGTTGAAATCTTGGAGAATCTCGTAGGTAATATCACATAAGATTTCGTGTGATATTATGAGATATCGAAAAGATATCGTCCTAGATTTTATTGTCTATTATAAATAAACGGATTGTCCAGTTTGAACATGATAGTCAAATAGGTGAGATCCACGGGTTAGTGTGATGTGAACTCAGTAACTAGGGTAAAGGAGGCGATGTGTTGTCGCGTTCCGGGGTCTCTGGTGAGTGATACACGTGAGCGGTGAGACTGTTCGGATAGTCGGGTAGAGGGTTTTCTACAGGGACTCGGGGTGAAACTTTCTCGGAGTTTGTAATCGTGTAACTCGTTGGTTATAGTGAAATCCCAAGAAGGACCTCCCCGTAGACGTAGGTCGGTTTAGGCCAAATCACGTAAATCTGTGCGTCGGACATCGTCCCGCTTTATGCTTTCCGCTTTCATACGGTTTCCACCCCAACAATTAATCTTTCAGATCTGGGCCATCCCGAATTATACGAGAGAATCAGAAATATTGATCGAGTCTTGCCCAAACTTCTTCACCATCCATGTTCCAAAGTAGTGAAGTGGGAGGAGCTGCCGATTGTAGGTAAGAACATGGAACTAAAGGTGAACAATAGATTTCAAAATTGTAGTTTTCACTAATCTAAAGGTGAACAATAGTAACTAAAGCACAGGGCATTGGGGGGTGGGGGGCAACTGTAATTAGGTACGTTGCTTAATAATATTGGTCGGTAAATTATTTTGTAAAAATAAATTTTTTAATTTCAAAATTCATCGAATAATATCCCAAAAGTCTTCCAAGGTTGAAATAGGTGTTCAAAAACGGTACAGATTTAGAGAACTAGGAATCTTGAAACTAGAAATACTATTTCGCAAAATATTTTGGCGGAATTGAACCCCCGCACGGTGGATTCGCAATCGGACATAACTGTAGGGGATGGGATAGAAACCGAATGTAGTGAGCTATAGTAGCCAAAAAATTTTCAGATAGGAGAGGAATGGTCCAAAAGTTGAAGAGCATGAAATGATTTGTTGTGCATTGTTGGGGGTCTACCATGTCTTTTTGTGGGTCGTCCTTTTTTTTCTGGTTTCGTGGATATACTTGCTTCTCCTTCCTTTTTTCGTTTGTTACTGAGATCATCTCATTCTCAAGTTTTACCTCCATCATCTGCAATTTTTATATGTTTTGATTGAGTTAAGGTTGAGCTAGAAAGGTTTGTTTTTTTTTTAGACTGGCTATGATGAAAGCAAAGCTTTCTTCCCTGCGTGTAAGGAGGAGATTCTCTAAAAATATTTTATTTCTTTGCCAAGCATAATTAGTTGTATAGCAGTGAAAGAAAGCATAATTTGTCCTTTTCCTTTTGTGGGGGGCCACGAAGCATTCACTTTCGGTAAGAAAGAAAGAAACAGATATCACTGCTCACCTTTTTAGAGCATTGAATTTAACGTTTCACCTCCCCTGTTCATACTGACTGTCTGTACAGGGAAGGTCGTGGTCTGCACCTGCCCTCTTAATCCTGCCATGGATCATCATGCTCTTCTTGTAAGAAGGCCCTGAACATGAATGTAAAGCTGGTAAGATAAGAAATTGGGGGGAGAGAGGGGGGGGGGGGGGGGTGTTAGGGTGATGCAAGTTGACAGCAAATATCTGTGGGTAACTTGGCTGCTTCTATCAAGATTGTGGTGGGAATGGGATGGGGGGGAGGGAGAGGGCATCTGCCCATGCCATGTGCATCAAGTTCCCAAAGACATTTAACTGGGAATGGGATCCAAACGGTCAAAAAGGAAAATGTATATTTTTTTTTGGGGGGGGGGGGACAACCGGGTCTGGATTGAATTGAATTGTAATGTGTAGTGGGGACTACCTTTTTGTGTTAATAGGGGATGGCATGTGAATGGCAGTGTTAGTACCGTTGTCTTTTGTTTGTGTCTGAATTGGCTTCGAGAGGAGGAGGGAGGGAGCAAGGGCAGTGTTAAATGAATGCTCTCGTTGATAGAAAAGCAAATATGGGACGACTATCCTTCTCACCTTTGGGTGAGTTTTGTTCGAGAAAGTCGATTTTCATTTTTTAAATTTGAAGTCGAGCTCCGAGAGGTCGACATCCCATCCATCATGGAAGTAAATCTCTGGGAAAGGCCCAAAACCAATACAACCAACCCCTCTTCCCTACCAAAATGCCATCACCTGTGAAACAATCGCAGGTTACTCGTCGCTCTCTCTCTCTCTCGGCTGACTCGTGTCCCCCGTTTTCGTCCTCACTCTCTGGTAAAACAACAAATAAGCTGCCGAGGTTCCAATATCGGTTTCGCTGACCGGAGAAACGTGACTGTCGTCAAAATGGTACCACCTGTCATCGTCGAGTAACTGCACATGTTCGGCGGATGATCAAAGTGGTGAGAAGAATGATCCGCTATTTATCCCAATATCAGTGCTGGGAAAAGAAGACTCGGCTCATTACCTTGGCAAAAGCAGTATAGTGGCCGCCTCCTAAACCACCATAGTGGTTGCTGATGGCGTACAATTCGTACACATAAGAATGCCCAGCCTCACTTTTGACGTACTTGGTTAAGTCAAGGTTGTGGATTGGGAAGTTCACAACGGTGTTGAGCTTGTTCTTGAAATATCTGCTGTAAGAGAACCTTTTCAGATGAACAACAAGAATATCGGGCAGTTTCCACAGATCAAGCTTCTTTGTAGCTTGCCTATGCTCCTTGCAACTGGGACAGTACCTGCATTGACATGTTCTTCCGGATCAGATTATAATATAGACGAGCAGTAAGCATGGGATGATATGCAGTGACTGCATATGTCATACCACATATCGTCAGGGCCAAGTGGTTCTTCTTTCAAAAATGCATCCAGGCAAGAGAACAGAGAGATAGCCTCTTGCCGGGTTTTCTTCGCAGTCATCCCACTCTTATGGACTTCTGGCAGATCTTTCAGATAGCTGGCATCATATAGTTCATGTTCTTTCTCTGTCCAATCAAGCAAAATCTTCACTATGTTTCCAGGCCTTATCACAGTATCTTTATTAACCGGCTTATGATTGGAGCCTCTATCATCAGCCAGAAAGAGGTGCAAGAGTGGCGACGACTCGTTGTTCAACAAATCATCCTCCAAACCATCCATTTCATCGTTTCCTTCAGATTTTGCACGGTTTCTATTTGACACCTCGTCCCTAGAATCTATGTTATTTTCCTTGTGCAAAATGACTCCACTGGTAGAACACACCCTCCTCAAGGGCAGCAACATTTTGGTGATGGCTTCCGCTATACTTGCGCCAGAGAGAGACTCTTCATCCAAAACCGTAACCAAAGGTGTTCCGGAATATTTCCTCTCAGGGCCTTTTAAGTTGTCAAGCACAACCCTATCACACAATAAATCATTCAACAAGAAGTAACTGTTGATTGCAGAGTGAAACCTAGGAGGAATTCCATAAACTGCCCAATACTAAAGTTAGCTTCAAATGCAAGCACATGTTAGCTTGAAAAATACGAGCTTAAATCAAGTAAATTGGGATATTAAATAGCTATGTAGCAAATAAATCCAATTGACATCTAGTGTTTTGAACCCAGACAAGCACACGGGAGATGATGAAAATATTTGAAAGAGCAACAAGAAAATATTGTATTATTGTAACAAAACAGGGGAAACCGTCATCACATTCTCTATAATATCTGAACCCTCCCTAGATATACAAAAGTGTACCTGCATAGATCCATCTCCACATGGACTATATAGTTGTTTTGTTCAGTAGCTTTGAGGGGCTAAAAGTCAATTTGCACTGGGAAGTGATTTTAAACTTTGGCGGTCTCCCATATTCACGGAGATCCCAGATTGACAGGTACAACAACGAACTTTAATATATATTCGATACATGAATATTTTTTTCAATTAATTGCAAGGGCAAGGTTTCTTTTATAAGTAATTGCAAGGGCAAGGTTACGCACATATACGTCGTTCATCCCTCTGTCCTCGCTATTTAGGGAGCAATTTGCATTAAGGGCATGCCGGTGCAGTTCAACAGTAGGGTACAACCACACGCAGGCAGGCTATCACATATCCATTATACAGATTGTGTATTTTAAAGTATATTACTCCAAACACAACCATGAGATGGTTAAAAAAAGTTGCAAAATGCATATACAAAAGCTTACCTATCTATCCAGCGACTGCTCACTTCCAATCTTGTCTTTCCTTTTCCTCTGTTAGGAAGGCGATATGCCACAAGACAGTCATTATCTTTTATGGAAGTTAAATCTGTGAAGTCATCCATATACTGAAAAATCTTGTGTTCATATACCTGTAACAGGATCCAAAAGCATCCATTTAAAATCCAATTACAACAGGATGTGAATAAAGAATACTTTACTCAAGAGGATGCAGATGATGGTCAATTACCTCTGCTAGCAGAAGTCTTTCATCTGTCCTTAAGCAGCACACGACACCTAACGCCTGGTTAAGATCTTTACCGCGACCATGTTTAGGTACTGTCACCGTGTATGGCATCGGAAGACCAGTTCCATCAACATAAAACACTGTGACCGTTATTGTCCGAGTCACACTCGATGGTAGAGGCAATGTTAAGTACATAAAAGGGTCAAACGTTATGGAGATTTTTCCACAAACAGGACATACAAGAGTTGATTTATACTGGCCCTGAAATTAATAGAAGCATTTTGATGTCAGCAGCCATGGACCATGAATAAGGAAAAAGCAAACAATCTAATTATTGTTCATACTGTTTTCAAAATTCAGTCTGATTGTACAAATCATGCATTTGTTTTACGTGCAATATTAAAAATTTTGCAACAATAAATTAATCTGTATTCATCAAGTCCTTTGGTGGAGTGGGAAGAGGCTCTAAACTCTATGGAGACACTCTTTAACAATAACAGTGTTATGAACTTCAAAATCTCGGAAACCAAAATTGAGAACATTACAACCAAGTCGTGAACTCAACTTGTACCAGGAAAAAGCATTGAGCCAAGATAGGACTGAAGGCAAAATATCAAGCAGACATTGAGTCTGAAAATAGTTTATCATACAGAAGAAGATTCATCTGGTAATTCATTTAAACAGTAGGAATGATGCATGTTCTGAGGGTAAAAAACATCAGATCCAGCCATCATTTTTAGAACCCTGGTAGATGTTGTTCCTACAATGGCATTCAGAAAAAAAAAACTTCTGCTAATTACACGTTCAATTAAATAGACAGCACTTAAAAAAAACTGCCATATTTTCTCCAGCATCCGAAGAACGACAAAGGGCAACTGAGTCCATGCACATGTGCACACAGGGAGGCCATATTCTCTTGCAACTGGTCATGGACAAAACCTTGAGAAAAGACAAAGTAGTTGCTACAACCATTACTAGAGCATAAAACATTTTCACACCTGACAAACATCAACTATTATTGAGTCATTCCGAGCCCGGTGATATCTCCATGATTCATCAGCAACTTCTTTGTCCGGTCGGCCATTTGAGTCCTTTGCTTCCAAATAAGGCTTTTGTTTCACACGGTTCAAATCCTCATGCAGCCCATCCAGTAAAAATGCAAGGAGTTCCTAAGCATTAAAAACAATGACGGTTCAGGAAGGCAATGGTCGACCTATCAAGATCCTCACATATATAAATAAACTCCTGACCCATGAAATGTATTAGCTGCAACATATCTGATCAAATCAAACCCTTGTCAAAGCTATTAGCGCAGTGACTGGCTATGTCCATTTAATAAAGAAATCATAAAATATGACAACACACCAAACTCTGCATGAGTATCACCTGAGAATCATGCTGGTTATATCCACTGAATTGTGGGGCAAATCTAGCAAGTTTTCCCTTAAAGGCACGGGGAGGAACTGAGGTTCTCCCTGACGACCATAGCTGCCTTAACAATTCACCAAATGCAAGGGCAAGTTCACCCTGAGATGAAAAAGAAAAAATCAAACTTGTAAGACCACATTCATATCCGCAAATCATATCATAGAGTCCATGAGGAAATAAATAAAAAGAAAAGATATCGGAGTACCTCCATCCCCAGAGGATTATTAATATTGATGTCACCAGTGTAGTCTTGTAGAAAGTATTCAACAATTGGGGGAGTATGGACTAAACATTGTATAGCACTATTCATAAAGCAAGTGTTTCCAAGATTCTGAAGTCCAGCCAAACCTCCTTTATCTCCTTTAGTTTCGCTTAAAACATTGGATCCATCTAACAAAAAAGAGCTCGTTGAGGTCAATGCAGTTCGCTGGGTGATACCAAACCCTGTTGCATTACCATTTGACGTGGTTGGTCCCTCAGTAATCATCACAGAGGACCTTGAAGGTTCAAAAGCAACAAGAGCTAAATCATTTTTAGCCAGATCCATGCCAACTTGAGAGGGAAGAACTCCATCAGCTTGCACCTCAAGCAGAATCTATACAATTCAAAATGCGAATACAATTGCATAGCAATCAATAAACCATCAAAATTTCATATACAGATGTAAAAAATTCTCAATCATTTCTCTTTAATGTTCGCTGAAAAGTTCAGTCTCAATAAGCACTTTTGTACCTCAATATATCAAATGGGAACTAGAGGAGCTTAATTGAATGAATTAGGGGAAAGCAAGAGCAGATGACTTTAAGTACGAAAAAAAAATATCACACTAATCCACTGAGGACAGATATTTCATGTTTTCACTTTTCCAAATAGAAACATCAAACATTCTTTGAAACACTCAATCAACATGAGTAGTGCTGTACCAAAATAAATTGGAATAATCCATGAAAAATTCAATCTCTTCAGAAGAGTCTGAAGATCCATACAGTAGTCATCTGAACTTCCTATTAGAGACTAAACATTTCTGAAACAGCATCTCAATTGTATTACAACTTCAAATGTATGCACTGACAGTGCTAGTAACTATCTACCAGTTGCCAAGGCAAAGCACATTGCTAACCCACTTACATGTTGGTCCAACTGCAGATTCTCTTCCTCCAAGCTCTTGTTAGAACTAACTAACAAAGCAATCTTTTGCTTATTAAAATAGTCCCAAATTTGAGCCTGCACAGCATTCCACCAAGAAAAAAATAGCTGAATTAGGGCAACCAAAATCGATAAAACAAATAAGAGACGAAATTGCACACTACATGTTTAAATAGATAACCTTGGCAACATCCACATTCCGGAGTGAGCAAACATTCCGGTATAGCTCTTCAATAGTAGCCTGCAAGAAATATGAGTCAATTTAATGCTCTCTTAAACAATTTAAAGCCGTGAATGTCATGAAATGAAAAGCTATAACGGATATGTATGACAAGTTTCCTCAAGAAAAGTAGAATGATTCTACAATACCTTTCTGCTTAGTCTGATAACCAAATGTGTACTGTCTCTAGCATCAATCAATGTTAGTCTAAGCAAGTAAACCTCCACCATGAAACTCTTCTGATAATAGCCTTGAGTAATCATCTTTCTGGGCAATGCAGGTCCACCTCCATACCTAAGAATTCAAATTAGAAAACCAAGATGCTAATAATAATATTATATATGCTTCGTGCGAGAATTTAAAAAAAAAAAAAAGAAGGTTCCTCTAGAAGGGATGTAAGCAAAGGCCCAGAAATGTCATTAATTTGAGCACAACTTCATTGATCTGATCACAAGATCTCAAAGAATATAGAAGCTACATGTTAATGTCGTACTTTTACCTGAGAAATATGGAAGAAAGATCAATAAATTCAACAGTAGACGTAGAAAAAAGTTTCTCCTTCTATGAGTGATTCATTAATAGATACAGGATAGAAAACATTGGGAAGTGATGCTAATAGTGTTCTTATAAAGTCATTACCAGCCTAACAGCTTTTCCCAAACTTCTTGAGGTACCAAAACATAGTCCTTCTCCTCCTCTAGCATTCTACGAAGATCTACATGATCCCCATCAGAAGAACTTTCATCTGAAACTATATCACCGTTGTCAATAGGCCCAGGTCTATCAGCCATTTCAGAGGAAGTCGTGTCTAAACTGTGCAACTCTGGTTGCTTGGCAGCCAAATGCTGATCACTATTTCGCTCGACATACCTCTGCCAGCTGCTATACCACCTAGAAAAATTCAAAAAATATAACCACCATAAGGCTACATTTTGTTGTAGCATTGCCACTATACTATGAGAATTCACATATAAAACAAAAAAAAGAAAAAGAAAACATTGACATTCTCCCAGCAAGTGCAACTGGCCTAGTTAGACGCTAAGCAACACACACAAGTGAACAGGCTAAAATGCTCCGGTCCAGCTAACTGCGTAGCTTTATGGATGAGATCCCCTTTATTCGCCTGAAGAAGATTAATGTGCATTATGACACCAAAATTCTCCCTTGCCGTCACAAATCAGATTATGCCGCCGGTTTTTTTTTTTTTGGCACTAATGCACACACAAAAATAAAGACACTTTTTTTTTTTGGGATAGGTTAAGATGCACTTCACAGAAAGAAGCATTTAATTCGTGTTTGTCTCGTCCAGCCACACAAAGGTCACCCACTAACACAGTGATTAGAAAGGTACAGTACATAAGAGAAACTTATATTGATAACAAAGATTTTCCAATTAATTCAATCCTAGATTTCCCGTCAATCCAATTCCGGACATTTCCTAGCGTGCCGTGTTCTTCGCATTCTTTCTCCTTTTCCTTTATTTATGAAGAAACAAGTACATTGTAGAACTTATAGGTGTCCCGGTTTTCCTATCCGTTTCTTGTATCCCGGAGGGCTTATCTAAAGCTCCGCAGTGAATGGACCGTCACACAAAGACAGGGCGGAACGAAATTCAAGCAAGGCTCGCCAGGATACCTATTAGAAACAACGTAATAAAGGTTCCCTTCTCTTAAATCAGCCTGGGCCTTGCTAGCCAACTCCTCGACGATCCGCCTCTCCTCGTCGGCGGGGACGGGTAGACAACTCGCCCCGCTCTCCAACATGAACTGGGAATCAGGTATCGTCATCTGTCAAGAACAACACCCCAAAATCAAGAACGAAGGAAGGACAACAAGGGAATAATCGGACGGAAACCCACTAACATCCCGGGCGACCAGGAAAAGCAATCAAAACATATAAAAAGAAAAGAACCCTAGGTTAATCCGCAGAATAAAGAACGCGGGGCGAGTGATCGGCGGAAAGATCGGGGCGGATGAAAACTACAGGCGACGGATCAAAAGAATGGGACGAGACAGGAGGAGAGGAAGGAAGGGAACCAACCTTTTGGAGTTCCTTTTTTATTTTGGGTTTTTTTTCTTTGTGGGTTGGACTTGGAATTCGCCTTCCCACCCTTTCCTTCTTCAATCAATCTGATTGCATTGCGTGCACTGCATGTCGGGCGGGTGATCGATCGACAGAGAAACCCGGGAGTTGAAAGAAAAAAAGAGAGGAAGAAGCCCCAAACAGATAACGGACCCCACCACCACTTTCACTTCCATCACGTCACACTGATGTCACACACCGACATTGACAAAAGCATAATACACTAAAAGACTCGACTCGCTCCCGCTCCCACTCCTATCAACCACACACACACACACGCGTGAAGGAGAAGGGCAAAATATGTATGTACTAACTACACTGACTGCCGTGAAGAAGGTGTTCACGCCGGGATTCGTCTGTTTGCTTCTTCTATCCCATCCCATCCCATCAGCCTAGTACTTGTAGTTTCCACCCTACCATCATCATCTCCCCTCTAGTGTGAGGTTTATACATGAGATCCTACTTCTCTTTACACACCCCCAGGCCCAAACAACAAAAATGAGGGAATTGATTAATCCCTCCCTCCCTACCAACCTAATAATAACAGCACAACCCGGCTGACCGACTAAGTCACGATTTCTCGGTTGCATCAGAGCTACTGGAAGCCTCGCTCCCTCCCGATCCTCCCCCCCTGCCTTCCTCCTCCTCCTCCTCCTCCTCATCCATCTCATCCTCGCTGAATGCGTTCTCCTCCTCGCTCGATTCGGAATATGCTTCCTCCTCCTCCTCTTCTTCTTCGTTGAAGCGGCTTAGTTTCCGCCTGTTCCTCAAGTCTTTTACTCCCCTTCCTTGAAGAGCCAGTCGCCTCCTCTTTCGTGCTTTGCGCTTTCCCTTTGGGAACTCCTCATGCTGTGACTCCAGGCATCTGCTTTCTGTTTCTCTTGTTGTTCTGGGCTTGCTGTCTTCATTATCATCCGAATCCACGGTATCGAGTCTCCTCTTTTTCACGGATATGGTCTGAAATATTAAAATAGTCCACATATCAGATGACCAGAAGCAAGAATAAGAAGAAGAAAAACATGGATTAATAAATAAATAACCTAAATAAGCGTTTTAAAAGCGATCTCAAACTTATTAGTAGAGCAGAGCACCGGAGAGATAAGTATTCATGTACCTTAGGGCCCCGGTCAACCAACCGAGCCCAGTCTGGTCGATTTCTTAAACAGTCAAGCACAGCCTGTGAAGGACTAGAATATGCATATCGTTCTCCGTTTTGCTTCCTCAAGTTATGCCAATGCTGAAAGACGCCCAAACCACGTAAGTTGTGAAAGCCAATAAGAGAAGAAAAGTCAACTAAGTGAGATCACCGTACCGGCAAAACGGCATTACAAAGCTCCTCACATGTCATCCGCTTGCCTTTGCTCATGATCTCATCAAGCAGCTCTGTAAATATCACAAGCAACACAAATTCAATGCACGATAAGCAAAAGGTGGCACCAAAAGGAAAATAACTATATGCTTTCTTAAGTAGCTAGATGAAGAAGCCAACCAGGCAGAGTCTGATGAGTCTTATCTTCAGCGGTTTCACTATCATCATCAGAATCTGACTCCCGTGATCTGTGCAAGGAGAATTTGTTGTTTTCTGCTTCTGTTGACGAAGATGGGCCACTGCTTCTCCTCACTTTCAGGGAAGGATTTTTTCGTTTAGAAGGGTCTGTTGTCCCATTAGCATCCCTCCTGGAACGATCACCTCTATGCACTGTATCTTGTTTCCACTGGTCTGGAGAATTAGTGTCAGCATCAAACACACGAGTGCTGTGTACACCATCTTTCAACATATCCTTATTTTTCCTTCTAGGAGGCTGCACAAGGCAAAAGCACCAAAGGCACAATTCAATCTCCAGTTAAAATCAGGCATTGTAGCTGCAGCACAAGGAGACGGATGTTTACCAAATTCTGATCCTTTGAGCCGGAACTTGATGCACGCTTGACAAGTAAGCAGGGAGCAGCTTGAGAAGCCAATTGAGGATAACTGCCTGCGTGCCGCACCCTGGGTACACGGGGAACTCTGGGCGAACTGTTGAGTTCTTGATGCAAAAGTAAAGCAAGCTAGGAGAAACAAATCAGAGTTGCTGTAAGCATACAAGCCACTGTAGACAGTTCAAGCATTTCTTACAAATGCCGGCAGGCTTACCTCTTCATCACTTAATGCATTATTCAACTTCGACGACGATGACGGCGGAGGATGTGCATGATGCTTCCCACCTCTCTGAGGTAATCCAGGTGGTGTAACTTTACTCTGTGCATGAGAAGCATTCTGATTTCGAACTGTACCAGCAGATTCACCGGATCCGGAAGACACCGCGGCATTCTGTGATGAAGACGACTTGGAAGAAGAGGTAATGGAATCTTTTGCATCATTTGCAGTTCTCTTGGAGAATGGAGTACTGAAAGTTCTGCTGGAAGGCGAACCTTTGGAAGCTGAAGGAGTTGATGGCCGACCTTTGGCTGACTTTCTCAAGCTGTCTTGCCTTCCATCATTAACAGAAACATCTCCTGTAGCTGGTTCCGATTTGGCAGTTTGACTGCGATCAGGACCAGCTGTTTTCTTCATCACAGAACAGTTTTTCTCAGAATCCAATGGTTTTACATTGTCTACTTGCGTAGCCATTACCACAGAGTTTTGATGGGAAGAATCGGCTTTCTCGCAAGCTACACTTTTATGGTTACTCTTCAAGGCTTCTGATGGAGCGGTAGCGACAGGTTTGAATAATCCTTTTGCAGTAACAAAGGCATCTTTAGACTCCAAGACAATTTCCTGAGCTTCAACAGTACCCTCCGATCCGTCCACCTCTTGTTTCTGTTCACAGAGGACACCAGACAGCTCATCACCAGTATTCACACGACACTCTGTGATAGCTTCCATGGTTAGAGCAGTACCTGATGATTTTACAACACCAGATACCAGGCAGCTTCTATCGACATCAACACAATTTAGATTTTGCGGTGTTTTATCATTGTTTGTACGAAATTCAGCACTATCATTAGATAGATGAGAAGGGCTTTCCAAAGCATGGTATGCAGAAGGGATGTTGTCGGCTCTCTTGACATAATCAGGACCCAATTCTGTTTTAACATTATGCTGCATCACCATAGCTGGATCATTACTGCTAAAATCTGGTCCAGTCGGATCCACTGTGATTTTGTGACCTGGACCAGCTGAATCATCTGCAGGAACTTTGCGAACTCTACCACTGGAACTGCCATCAGGTCTTTCAGAGGGCACATTCTCTCCCTATTAATTAGAAAAACAATATTTATTAACAACTACATAAATCAAATGTTACTTTGATACCTGGTGCCTTTGGAAGTGAAAAAAAATTTCCAACCAATAGGAATAGTTAGCATTATATCATGCGGGTTCGACATGCAGATTATTGTTTATTCGACAAAATTCAAACAAGCTAGAAAACACAGGAAAGTGACAAAGAAAATGTTCCTTCATCGCAAAGTAGCCATTTTTTATCGATTGAAAGAAATAAAATTTAAAGGTTTCCAGATCCACCATATCGGATAGTCATACTTGGAATAAGTCAAAATACCAGTACGGCAAGAATAACCAAAATTCAGTATTTCTTTCAAACAAATACAGCAAGAGAGAATGGCAAGCCACAATATGATCTTCAAACCTCCGACACTTCGTATAGGAGATGGTAAAAGCACCGCAAAAAGAAAATACTTGCTGAAGAACTAAAGCTGCATTGGTTCAAAAGTAAGTCACCAAGCAAATTACTGAATCAGCCTACAGAAAAAGAAGAGGGATGAGAAGACAATGTACTCTATTTCATAGGTATCCCTTCTGCAGGGAAGGAGGAAAAAGGCCATTCACTGTATGCCACATGACTCCATTTCAATCAAAAAAGTCATATAAGATTGACAAAAAATCTCAATTTCACAAAATTTGATCAAATTTTACAAATTAAAACACCAAAAAAGTAATCATTATATCTTTCTTTTGATTTTTGATCTGTATAAAAGTTACCAAAACTAAAACGGCATGACTATCAACCAACGTTATCACGTTCAAACAAAGTTTCCCTTTTTTGCTGCAAATAGTAAAAAACCAAACTACTTTCTGAAGCTACAAGACACAGAACATATCAAAATCACATACCAATATCATCTTTGGGACAACAACAGGATCGGGATGATGATTACTTGACGAAAGGACCTTTGTTCCACCAAGGGAAGAAAGCTTTCTCTGGGGATCCTCACTTTTAGCTGACAAAGAACCCTTCAATCGGATCACGCCGAGTGATTCCAAAGGTTTTCCCAACAATTCTGATGATCCGGGATCTGCAGGACCACAGGAAACAGATTCCAAAGGTACTGAATCCCTCAGGTTCCTGTTCTTAACACTCCCAATGTCAGTCTTGAAAGACTTCGGACGTCTATCTTCACAAAATTCCAATTGTTTTGCATCACTGGTAGTGGAAAACACTAGTAATAGAAACGGACAGAAGATAAAGTCAAACAACAGGCTGATAATGGACGGAAGCATTTCTCCAATATCAATAGGGACTAACAATAGCAGTTGAACCTATAGGCAATTATGTCAACAAGCAAACAAGAGGATAGAGACTCAAATACGACGGGAAGAAAAAGATCACCTGTTTTAGAGGACTGCAGGCTTCGCCTCTTTGCATCAATGTCATTATCAGCAATCCTAGCCTTCTTCTTTCCCATCAGATCTTTCGGAGCACCCGGCTCTTCCTTCTTTCTTTTCCCGGTATGAATCACAATAGGACGAAGCAAGGTTCTATTCTTCTTCACGCCATTCAGAGAACACCTAACATCTATGTCCGCCGCCTCCCACTTCGTACTCTCTTTAAGGTGTCCCTTGCTTTCATAATTTACCTCATCATCTTTGCTTCTCAACCCTGCAAGACTTCTCCCAGGATCAACCTTCCCACTCTCTTTTGACAACGAGAACAACACGCCGGCACCCCTATCGACAGCATTCTCGTTGTCCTCATCAACATTGGCCACCTTATCCTTGCAATCGTCATCCCAACAAGGGAACTCCCTATACTGAAAATTAAACTTCTTCGGCACATAACCCGCACACTTCCAAAGCTGCGGGGAGAAAACGGACGACAACCCACTGAACAGCGCGGGATCCCCGCCGGGGATACCCTGCACGTGCACTTTCTCCTCCATAGGCATCTCCGCCCAAAGCCTAAACGGCCTTTTGGACGGGACCCCGACATTATTCCCATACGAAGCCTCCCTCCTAATCGTCTTCGTGGGCAATTCCACCAACAACTGGGCGACCTCCGTCTCCTCGCTATCATTCCCATCAACCCCCTCGCTCTTACACTTATCACAAGCGAAGGACTCCTGGCTCTTGACATAGCGGTAGCAACGCGTGTGAACCCAAACCCCGCACTCGTCGCAGTTCACCATCTCCTCCCCGTCGTCGAAATTAACCCCGCAGATACAATCGACCGTCCACGATCCATCCACCCAATCATCCGGCGGGTCGGAGTTCTGCAACCGCTGCGACTTTCCTTTCATGTCCCTCCGCCTCCGTCTCCGCACCCGCACCAGCCCTACCCCCCAAAGTCCTAAACAAATTCCCACCCCCTACCCCCGTTCCAAACCCCAATATGTCAAGATTCCAACCACGACATGAACTGTGCCACCGCACCTGAATCCGGCCGATGAAATCCTCCGTCGGGGGGAAAAGATGATAGCGGGGGAGGTCGGAACTGAAAAAGTGGACAACAAATTACATTGGGAATTGGCAACAGAATTGGGGGGTGGGGGGTAAAAGAATAGGTTTGGCGTCCATCCTGCAAGTCAAGTCGGCTCGGCTCGGAAATATCGTTGGGCTGTAAGGAAACGATATTTGGGCCACTGATGAGGCCCATGTTTTTAAATGGGCCAATAGGTTGGGCTTCAAAATCAGGGGTTTGGGACAAATGGAATGTAAAAAGTGGTGGTTGGGGGATGTTTCAAAATTCGTGCTTTGCCCGCGCGAAGCTTCGAATGGACGATTACTTTTTCGCTTTTTCTTTTCAAAAAATCAAAACAAACAGAGACGAGAATGTTGGAATTTGGTTCCCCATGTGAGAGAGATTATGATCTGATCTATACATTCCCCTCCCCTCCCCTCCCCGCCTTCCTTCACCTCAAAGTCATCCCCCCCCCACTTCTTGTTCCCCGTCGATCTTCGATCCCGGCGGTGGTCTCCGTGCGAACAATGGGTTGTGCCTCGTCCACCTTTCAAAGTCACGACGACGAGTTTGTACCCAAACTCGGCACGGCCTCCTCTGCCCTCGGCCACCACATCGTCAAGCTCACCTCGTCCTCCTACGGTCTCCTCTCCCTTGAACCCACCATTGTTACTGCCCGTAGTTCCCTGCCGACCCACACCCGTCTCGCCCTCTCGGACCAAACTCCAAACCCCAAGATCGTCCCGCCTGCTCCCGAGGAGGTCATTAACTCCTGGGACCTCATGGAGGGCCTCGACGCTGACGGTAGCTTTCGATTCTGCGCGGTCCCTAGCAAAGCCACCCTAAACGCCCACCCCTTCCTCAAGGAGAATTCCAACCCTAACACCGTCGAGAATGACCGGGGAGCCATCCTGGACGAATGTGCTCCCAATGATAATGACCGGGTGGTGATCTACACGACGACGCTGCGGGGGGTGCGGAAGACGTTCGAGGACTGCAATGCGGCTCGTGCGGTGTTGTTAGGATCTGGGGTCGTGGTTCTGGAGAAGGACGTGTCCATGGACATCGGATTCAGGGAGGAGCTGAAAGCATTGTTGAAGGACAGCGGGGGGAAGATCACGCTGCCGAGGGTGTTCGTAAGGGGAAAAGACGTTGGAGGAGCGGAGGAAGTCGTGAGGATGGCGGAGGACGGGGTTCTCGGGAAACTGCTCGACGGTATCCCAAAGAGGAAGTCGGGGGACAGCTTGATCTGTGACAGGTGTGGTAACGTGAGGTTCGTGCCGTGTTTTCGATGCAACGGCAGCTGCAAGGTGGCATCCGCCGCAGCAGCGGGAGGCGTCGGGAAGACGGTGGTCGTGACACGGTGCGGGGATTGCAACGAGAACGGTCTGGTCCTTTGCCCTCTCTGTAGCTGATAATATAGTAGTAGTATTATTATGCATCAGCCCCCACGTTACCACACTTTGACATGTACGTTTTAATCTAATGACATGATCACCTCGTACACTCGGCAATGTGTGTTTTGGGCCTTAGGGAAAAGGCCGTTGATGGGCCTGGTCGATAAATGAGGCCCGACTCCTCTCAACTACTATCCATTAAATAATGAAAGCTTTCCAATCTCACACCTAAGATTCGACCACGACGATGTGTGTTAGTTTTACATCGAGGAAACACTTCTGGCCGAAGCTTTCAGACGGATGGG
The DNA here is from genome assembly GCA_029817715.1 of Melastoma dodecandrum. NCBI lineage: Eukaryota > Viridiplantae > Streptophyta > Magnoliopsida > Myrtales > Melastomataceae > Melastoma > Melastoma dodecandrum. The sequence continues at coordinate 894,103 of JARUPY010000182.1, forward strand.
ATTGAATGAGCCGATAACGAATGTCACGAAATCTAGTAACCTACGAGAGTTCGTTCATTCACACGTATATATGTCACGATAGAGAGATGTAGGAGAAGAACAAGAAATATGTGATTTGAGTGGAAGTCATACGCACGTCACTTCTTACCACCAGTGAGCAGCCGGAGGAACAGGAACATGCAACTTTCTTTCATGCATGCCATCGATGACAAGCATGGCCCCGAGGGCAAAAACACCAAAATGGGGGGGGGGGGTGGCACTCAATGATATCCTTCTAGAACTTCATTAGGTGTGGCATGATGCGGAACGCAAAACCCTCTTTTAGATTTCGAACATAGGTATCCAAACACCTCTTAAAGCGAGACAAGGATCTCGCTCTGAACCCACCTCGGAAAACCAAGGTAAAAACTAATCTCAAGACAAGAAGAGCCCCTCCCTCAAAACCCTAGAAACTCATGAATCGTATGATTGGAATACATACAAAGAAAAGGGAAATATTATTACATATTGGGCACAGACAGAAGGGGAAGGGGGGTCATTTCATATTCAATGGTATCAAAAGGCTGAACCACGATTGGGTGGGCGGAGGGTTTTTGAATGAAGGGGACTCCTTAAACAGAAACCATTGTATTATATATATATATATATATGGGCAGGGCAAGTAGCTCGTGAGAAAGAAGCAGGCTTTGGAATGTAAACACCAAACCAATAACCCATCAAAACACTTTGGGGTCGTGTGGGGGTGTCTCTCTCTGTCTAACACTTAAATATTTCACCAAACCAAAACCTCGGCAGCATCATCTTCATCCTCACCTTCTTCCTCTCCTCTCATCATTACAAAACTCTCTGACCCATATTACACTATTCGCTGTTTCTGTTCACTGCTGTGGGGGGGGAGAGTTCATAGTTTTGACCAGTCCAAAGAACGTCCGTCCCGACCATGCTCTGCTGCTACATTGTTTTTATCTCGTACCGCGGTCTTCGAGGTCGTTCAAAGGTTGGGTTTGGGTTTTTATTTCTCCAAAGAAAATAATCTATCGGCCCTGATTGGGATTGGATTAGGTTAAATTTTGGGTTGGGCGGCCTCGTTGTTTAAAAAAAAAAAAAAGAAAGAGAGTAGAATTTATCCGGGGAGTATGTATTTTTTTTATTTATTAGACTGACTGCGAAAGAACAAACTTGCTTGACTTGTAATATGGAATTTGGTCCCGTGGACCACAACTCTTTCAAGTCATTGTCATTTACAACGTTGGGATATTATTAGAGAAAGCGGCCAAATTGCAGGCTCCCCTCTAATGTACAACATCTGATCGATGAGAAAAAGAGAAGTGTTTTTGTATCAACTGGGTGGTGGGCAACAAGTGAAGCCACGAGACTAGAAAAATGAGATAAATAAATTTAGAGGAGAAAAAAAGTGAAATATTTATTATTATTATTATTATTATTATTTTTTGCATTCGGACAAAACAAAAAGAAAGAGACTCTCTGCTATTATTGCATTGAAATTCCATCCTCTCTCTCCCGTCCTTTCAGCATTTGTTATTAAAAGCGGCGTATTATTTATTCTCACCCCCCATCCACCTTCCTTCTGACACTTGACCACATGCCCTTCCCCCCAAAAAGAACACACTTTCTTGGCATTTTTCTTTCTAAAACTTTTAGATTACAGCTTTTTAACTGTAACCCATTCCTAAGATGAGATGATCCATATCTCCCCCTCTCTCTCTGCTGATTTGATACTTGAAAATCCAAAAAAAAAAAAAAAAAAACAGGCAGAGATGATGAGTCTGTGTTGAATTCCCAAAAGCAGCAGTTTCTTTTGCATAGCATGTACATGTAGCTTCTTCCCTGGGTTCCTTCTTAAGTATAAGCACACGAACCCCATCCCATTGTTATGAAAGCAAAAGTAAAAGCTTTGCCCTTCTTCCTCCTTCTAACACCCAGTTAACAACACCCACTTCTACTCTCCACTCTTTTAGATCTCACTCCATGGGAAAGACGACCAACTCCAACTCCACCACCTCCTCCTCCTCATGGCTCAGCATCGTCAAGAGGGCCTTCAGGTCCCCTGTTAAGGATACTACTAACAACTCCAACGGTAATGACAAGAGGAACGCCAGGCGCCGATACGACCACGACCACGACGACGAAGAAAAGGTCTGCTTCTTCATTCTCCACTCCTTCCCAAGTCCTTTTTTGTCTGGTTTTTATTCACGTCTTCGTGTTTGTTTGACTACAACAGAAGAGGGAGAAGAGGAGGTGGCTCTTCCGCAAGCCCAGCCCCTCTCCCCAACCTCCCCCTGCTCCTGCTTCCGACCCCGCTGCGAAGGAAGGCCCGCTCGAGGTCGCTCCCCCTCACCTGAATCATGTCTTTGCAAGCACGGAGCGGAGACACGCCATAGCCGTGGCTGCGGCTACCGCGGCGACGGCGGAAGCCGCGATGGCTACTGCTCAGGCTGCAATGGAGATTGCCCGGCTAGCAAGGTCGAACCCGCAGCCTTCTCCCCCGATCCCTTTCCCGAAGCAGCAGCACGGTGCTGCACTGGCGATCCAGACTGCATTTAGGGGATATTTGGTGAGTCGGACTCGAGTCTAGCTCGACTTTGATTGTTTGGGAACAAAGAACTCCAACACGAGAAATCACATCATGATTCATCCATCCCTTAGGACTAAGATGGTTGCTGTCCTTGGGGGGGATCTTGTCATAAAACATTCTTGGAATCATTTCCTCGTGTTATTTTTGTTGGTAGGCGAGGAGAGCACTGCGTGCGTTGAAGGGTCTGGTGAGGTTGCAGGCGCTGGTGAGAGGCCACAACGTCAGGAAGCAGGCCAAGCTCACGCTCCAGTGCATGCAGGCGCTGGTCCGCGTCCAGGACCGGATGAGGGATCAGCGGGCGAGGCTCTCTCACGAAGGGGTTAGTCGAAAATCCATGTTCTCCGAGTCCAACAACCTCTGGGAGTCGTCCTACCTCCAGGACATCCGCGAACGAAGATCTACCGTGAGTCCTCGGTTAAGATCAGTCTCCGTAGCACAAATCGAGTTGGAAAATGTGTTTAACATCCGCCGTATTTACTTTGCCATGGCGAGAATTGATAGTCGAGGAATACGAGCTGTTGCACGGCAGATTTCTGGGATGAGAAGGAGCACCAGCCGGCCACGAAGATGATGGACGAGATCAAAGCCGTGTTGCAAGTCCGGGAAAGGGAGAAGACTCTTGCCAATGCGTTCTCTCAGCAGGCGAGCTTCTTTCAACGGCGTTTGTTCTCGTTGGTAGGACCATTGGTTTAAGATGCTGACACTTTGGGTAATCCTGGGTATCAGATATGGAGGTCTAGGAGGCAGCCGTCGGCAGGGGACGAGAAGGAGATGATGGAGGAGAGGACAGAGTGGTTGGATCGTTGGATGGCCGCCAAGCAATGGGAGACGGAAAGCAGGGCATCAGCGGACAAGAGGGACCTGATCAAGACTGTCGAAGTGGACACCTCCCGTCCCTACACATCCTATGGCAGCACTCCTTCCAAGAGCTACGGCCGGCGTTCGCTCCACCACTACAGGCAGCCACCAAGACCCATCCCAAACCACTTATCCTCCCCTCTGCATAGGCCCAACCCTCCAGTGGTCCATTCGCCCATCACCCCATCCCCATCCAAGACTCGGCCTATCCAAGTTCGGTCAGCCAGCCCCAGGAGCCATCGTGGGGACGACCAGTTCTACTCAGCTGCCAACACCCCTTGCCTGAGCTCGGCCAAATTCTGGACTGCCCAGCGTCACCATGCAAACACAGTCGGCCCTGCCTCGACCATGATCCCGAACTACATGGCGGCAACAGTATCCGCCCGGGCAAGGGCGAGATCCCAGAGTGCACCAAGGCAGAGGCCCTCAACGCCCGAAAGGGAACGTGGCGGACACGGGGCGAAGAAACGCCTGTCCTACCCAGAGCAGCAGCAACACCAGGAGCCAATGGGCTACAACAATCATCATACCAATCACGCCAGCCTTAGGAGCCCCAGCTTCAAGAGCGCCTACGGGGCATTCGGGGCGGAGCACAGATCGAGCTTGTCGTGCTACACAGAGAGCATGGCCGGAGGTGGGGAGATGTCGCCGTGTTCGACAACCGATCTGAGATGGTTTATATGAAATATCCAGCATCCCATTTAGTTAAAATAGTTTAGTCTGCTTTCATTAGGTGTGCTGCTTGTTGTCTAATTCGGATTTTTGTATTGCGATCTTGTAGCGAATTGAATTGAATTAAACATTTGGGATTGGAGAACAGGGGGATTGAGTTTCGGCTGCATTTTATCTTGATCATGATCATTAACGACAGAAAGCACACTGTCCTCATGCTGCTGCTGCTGCTGCTGCAAACTTACACGATTGATATCTTCTACTCCAAAACTTGATCATGGCCATTGGCCATTCCTACTCATGGGCTTAATTCCAGAATAGAAGATGGGCTAACTCAAGGCATCTCTCGTGGCATCGATAAGTGATGATACTGACTATAACTTTGCTGTTCATCGGACAAGGCACAATGCACCTCAAACCTCTGCTAAAATCAGTGGAACTGACGACCATAACGAAACCGTAACTGTCTTAAGAGGGAAATGAGAAATGAACAATGATCAAACATGGTACCAAAAAGGGTCTTCCCAACGACAAATGACGAATGGCGGGAGCTGGATTCTACAAAACTCGGACCTTTTCGATGGCTTAGCCGATGAAATTCAGCTCCTCCTGCCCTTCGTCCTTGCTCGAGCTCCTACCGCTGGTCGTGGTGGTGGTGGTGATGCTGCTGCACCCACGAGGCAAACTCCGATACCTAACGCACCCTGTACCTCCACCGATACTCCCCAAGCAGAGAGCTTCCGCCAACGGTCCACCCGGCGGTGACCCCATCCACGACCCGTGATGTCCCATGCCCCCGCTCATCCAGTGCGGCTTCTCCCCCATCCTATGACTCGCCAAACTGTAGTCTTCCCCTTCCCCGCCGCACATGGCGAGACTTAACGACGAGGTAGGGGGGTCGAAGTCCTTGCCAGGAGAAGGACTGTAACTGCTTATGGCCCTGTTCCCACCTCCATCGTCGACATCCGACCATGCGTCGATGAACCTCCTCGTCTGCTGTCCACGGCTGGGGTCCACAACTCCTTCCATTAGCAGCAACCCACAATCCTGAGGAATTGCCGCTGAGTACTGCGACGCTTGCTTAGGCTGAAACAGATCAATGTTGGAACTGCTGCTGTTGCTGTCGTTCCGATGAAAAACGGTAGCATCAATCTGCTGCTGATGAGGGTGCCAATCCAGGTTGGGAATGGTCTCCCCTTTCATGAACCAATCCAAGCACCTTCAGAAAACAAACGACCGAACCACCAAAACATATAAATGACTCGTCTGCACATTTATTCGCTCAAGAACAAAACAGAGAACAGAGGACCGCAGGGCAGACATGGTCTGCAATAAATTGTACAAAGCATTTATAGCAGTTCAAAACGAAAAGAGAATGGAAAACAAAAATTGAACTTTGAATTCGAATGCATCGATCACAGTACCGCGGCTGATCTAACGGCTGGGAAGAGACGAAACAAGCCGGAGTGTCCTGGTCGAAGGTAGTAATGAAGTGGGAAGACGGGGCTTGACGAGAATCCACGAGGGGAGGTTGTTGGTGCTGCTGCTGCTGGGGTTGTGAGGCCACGGAACATTTGGTCGTGGACTTGGCAGCAGGGTTGAGGAGGTAGTCGGCAGCTGTCGCGGCAGCAGCAGGGGGCAATTCCACCAGCTTTCTTGAACGGGGACGGTTCTTGTGGGAGTGGCGCTCACAGTACTTCTGGTGAGGGGCGACGTCCCTGGAACACCTCCACTTCTTCCCGTCCGTTCTCCTGCACCTCCACGGCTCCGGATCACCGCCGGCCTCTAAACGGGATCAGTGCAATAAAAATCAAACAACAGGGAAGCAGAGACAGAGGTTCGGAGCGGGGTGTCAAATGGTACATTACTCGAAGGAGGGACGACGTTGGAGTAGAACTTGGGGGTGGAGATGGGGAGGAGGAGTTCGGAGGGAACAGGGACAGATGCCATCATGTACTTTAGGATCGTGTTCTGTCTCTCCAGTTCTTGCCACTGTGCTGCCGTAAATGGAACCCTCACATTCCCAGATGCCCCCATCTTCCCTAAACGCACACCCACCACCACCACCACCACCAAAAGATGTCATTTCTTCATTGAAACATAAACAAATCTTCCCCCGTCTCCTCGAAGACCACAAAAGGTGAAAAAGTTTTGATCTTGGGGAACAAAAGAGATGGAGATATTAACAAAAAAAGAGAAAAGGAAAACCTGAGGTGCTGAGGGGGTGATGCAGCTGCAGTGACTTGTTTGTTTTAGTGGAACTTGTACCGCCAGAAGGGAAACAATCTGGGGATTGGAAGATGGGAGTGGCCTCGCGGGGTCCGCCCACCAGACCCATGTAAGAAACCTGGTTAAGGAGGTTGCTGGTGGGATTCCCCCCATAAGCAGACCCACCTCCGACATAGTCTCCGGACAAGTAGTGGTGGTAAGGGTGGGGCTGAGGGTGGTGGGAGGGTGCTGCCTTCCTGCGAGGGAACACCGAAGAAGAGGAAGACGAAGGGGTGGCGTCGCTGGTGTTCTCGTTGAGTTGCATCCCCAGACCCAACCCAACATCACATTCCTCCTCCTCCTGCTGCTCGTCTTCATCATAATCCACTCCACCACCACCACCACCACCACCACCGGATTTAGATTTCTCCCACCCAAGAATCCCACCACTCCCACTCCTCGTCCCCATCTTTTTCTTCTCCCTCCTCTCTTTTTACCCAAAAGTGAGTGATTTTCCTCCTCCCCTTTCTATTTTTGGGTGGGGGAAGGAGGGTTTCAGTACCCAAAAGACATGACCTTTCCCATCAACGCAAACCGGAATCAATCCCCAGCCACACGCACACACACACACAACAAATAACTAATCAGAGAATCCGCCCCTTCCTTCTCCTCTCACACTAACATCAACAACAGACCATTCCAAACTTATTCCGATGGTCTCTCTTCTTTCTCCCAGGACTTCTCCTCGGACGTCTGCTGTGTCTGCTGTTGTTATTATGACGAGTTTGTTTGATGCCAGGGAGGGAGGGGGGGGGGTGTCTGGTTTTTGTTCCTTAACTCTTTTGTTGATGGGAGAGGGTTTCCTCTTCTGCTGCTTCTTCCTCTTCCCACTTCCTCTATCTATCCCTTGTGTTCTGGAGCGGTGCCGCCATTGTTAGCCACATGCATTTGTTTTAATTATTATTTATTATTATCATATCTCGTTGCTTCCTTCCAACATTCGGCAAACCTCATAATGCAGACAAAACTCTTTCCTTTCCCCCTTTCTTTCCTCTTCCTCTATCTATCTCACTGTCTGTTAAACCCTCACTCACAAAAGTCCCCGACACACAAACAGACAAAATGCACGGTGAGGGGGTGGAATGGAAGTTGATAGATATAAACCCAAAAAAAAAACCCAGAAAGGTCAAAAAGCAAAAGCGTGAGGTGCTGAATCATTCCCCTTATTAAGACCCCCTCTCTTTTGGGTATGAAACAAAACCACAAAACCTGGGATTTGACTTTGAGATAGAGAGTTGGCCAGGGAGAGGGGTGTTTTAAGTCAAAGAAATGTCGCAGTCAATCCAGCAACGCATATATATAACATAATCTCGACCCCCCTCCTCCTTGGGAATCCCAATGGGGTCCCATCTTTGTATGCATGCTGTTAATTTTGTTTTTTAAAATAAAAAAAGAAAAAAGAAAACTAGGTTTATTTATAGATGATGAACAGATGAAGTTAGTTTGGTGTGATTGAATGAATGTTTCTACCAGTGACATTTTTCTTTCCTGTTCTATAGAAGAACGTGGACGACTCATTTTTCACGTGACTGGGGAAGATTGATTTTGTGATTTGTTTGATGTGATGCACTAACAGATATTTCCATGGGTTCCAATTCCACATGTGGGGAAAATTTGAATTGATGATGATCATGGAATCGTGCATTTTCCTTTATGGGCCCCATTGGGCTTTTCCAGCACCTAGCCCATATCAGCCTCGGCCCAATTCAATTGGAAGCAACCGGCCCATCCCGAATCCCTGGAAAAGCAGCAGTCGAGTTGTTGTTGTTCATCGTGAAGGCCTTGGTAGACAAAGGGGAGAAGCCTTGTCCCCTGTAACAAAAGGAATCGGTGGGGTTGAATTATGTAGACGAGGATGCCACCATTTGGTCTCAAATTTGTAACCACTCCATTGATGGCAGTCTCCCCGGCAGCGGCCATCTTGTTGACGCTCCCCTTGAAGTAGTAGTCCACCTGCCTCCGTGACGGAAACCACCTGATGTAGGATCAACACGGCCGGCGAAGCAGGATCGACCTATTTCGGAAAATATCAACGAAGACCCCCTTATTTCCGAGGAAGGCCACATGAATATCATGGATATTCGAATTGGGCCTCCTCTTTTGTCCTTGTCTGTCTGTCCGACGAGCCCGATGACTGTCCGGACTGAAGTGAGGTTTGTCGGCAGGGAGGAGGGGATGGACGTGATTTGACATGGATTACTAGATGATTTTCATTTGCTAATTGATCAAATCATTTACTTGGGGTCAAAGTCCTCCCCCTTAAAAAGTCAGATGGAAAAAAAGGAGAAAAGAAAGGCAAACAGGAGTCGCACCACGCCTAAATCCTTTTCAAAATATTCACTCAATCTCCCCTATATAAGGTTTCTTTGTTTTCCCTTGTTCATTTGTGTGTTTTGGGGGCAATCGGAAATACAAAACAAGTACATTATTACATGCCGACTGTTCCAGCTTTATGGAAAGAAACATAGGAAAGATGGGGGCAGTGGGACGAAAAGCCAACTCCAAGTCAAACCCCCCCCCCCCCCTCCCTCTCCCAACCTCATCCCCAGTTCCCAAGTCTGGCTTCATGTCTGCCTACTCCCGTCTTAATCCCGAAATCTTAGACTAAAAGCTTAAAGATTAATTTATATTATATAGTTTTACACGTTCACGTTGTCTTTGATCTGTTGTACTCAGGGCTGAATCCCTTTTTTTCTCTTCGTTAGTTCGTACATTTCTCTTCCTCCCCCACCCCACCCCCATCTAATCGACTGGAATGGAAGGCAGTGCTTTTATTGAGGAAGACCAATAATGTTTCCTTGAATCAGTCTTCTGAAAAGCATCCTTCCAAGTTTGCATGAATACTTACCCTAAAAAATGCAACCTTTGTTTTCTTCTTTGCTTCTCCAGAGCGGGGATTTAACAAGAAGTTGATGAGTAGGGTTAGATGGAGGAGGGACAAATAAAAGGACTGTATAGGTGAAAATGGCATGTGGGTGGGGGGGAATTACATCGGGGTCAGCATCATTCACAGTCAGGATTGGAATGGGGGTGGGGAGGGAAGGAATTCAAGGGGTGGGGATGGGGGGTGGTGTTAAATGTTTGATGTTGACTCAACTGTGTATTCTGGTAAAAACAAATGAAAAAGGAGAAAAAACTGATAGTCTACACACACACAGACCCCCATCTGATTATGTTATCTCCCCCTTTTCCGCAAGCTTGCAAATGCTGTTGTTAGATTCCCTGCAATGCTCAATGAATATCAGAAGAGAGCTGGGATCGAAAGAGAGTAATGAGGGGAGGGGGTTATGCATGATGTCCTTTCCCATCTATCAAATCGTTTCTACTCTTGTCTCTAGTTTGCTAAACAAGAAGATAAAGAAGACGAAGGAGATGACCATCTTCTCTCCTCCTCCTCCTCCATCACCCAACCGATGTAATGTTTCTCGACCTTCTTAACATGAGCACACAAAGCCACTAATTAAGAGACCTTTTTCTTTATCCTTCTCTTTTCTTCTTTGTTCTTTTCAATGAACTTGCTTATCGAGCACGACTAAGTGGCATCTGGGATTCGAAGCATGTGAAAAAGAAAGGTTAACTTTGATCGCGAAGATGGGTTTTGCATCTCCAACAGGAATACACTTGCCAAAAAGAGCTTTATTCTTTGCGCCTTTGGCCAAGCAACAATCACAAAAGGGAGAAAAGAAGAAAAGAAAAGATAAAAAAGTGTGATTCACAAGCTAACCACTTCCTGTAGCTGTCGGCACCAACGGCGAGATCGACCATAAAGTTCCGTGCTCGTATCCATATCGGAACCCTAATTCGAACCCAGAACGTTAGAAGTTAGAGAGGGTGATCAAAGAGAACTTAGATCTCCAAAAGGGCGGGCCATTCAGGGCTACAATCGTGGTTGGTCGGCTTGTCCTTGAACTCCTGCGAAAATCTATCTCCCCCTCCCTCACAAAAGCCATGGATTTCAGGGGTGGATCACAAATAAGAAGCAGAAAAGGAAGGGTCAAAAAATGCAATCATTGCACAAAATCTACTCCCGTGCACGCATCCTTCAAACACAATTTCTTCCTCAAACTTTAATCAACCATGTCACGGAAGAAACCCTCCTGAAGAAGCAGAAGAAGAAGAAGCTTACTTATCATGCGTGCTCCAAGTCGGTGCAAAGGGAGAAAAGAAGAAGGGGGTTCAGATCGGGTAGCAATAATTGAGGGGAATGAAGCCTGGTCCGACGCAGGGAGGAGGGGACACGACACGACCATCCACCATTACTTCTTCCTCCCTTTTCTGTTTTCTGATCGGCCGATGGTTCGATAGATCTAACCAGAGGAGAGGGATCGCATGCGATCCCCCGATCAGAATAAAAAAAGAAGAAGGAAGATCAATGGGGGTGGGGGGAGGGGTTCATGGTGACAAGTCTCCCCGGCCGCCTCGAGCCAGACAACATTCCCCACAAGTGAAAGCTTCCTCTCCTTGCAGACAACCCTAAAAAGCCGAACATTCAAAAGGGAGAGGAGGAGGAGGAGGAGGAGGATATGGTTTTTGTCTGGGGCGTTGAGTGAGTGTGAGAGAGCGGAGGAAAACGGGGGGGTTTGAAGCAGGGGGGATAGATAAAGGGGAAGACGTGGTACCAAACGACAAACCATGTAATAATAATAATAATAATAAACTCCCTCCCTTTACTTCCTTTTTCATCTTGGTAAAAACAACAACGAAAATTATGTAAGAGTTTATACTAAGAATGAAATAAATAAAAAAGTTAATAATGTCCATTCAAATGTATGTAAAAAGTTAGGCAAAATATCAATTTATGGCCTCAAGTTTGAGCCAACTTTCTGTTTTGTCATTAACTTAGTTTGTTATATAATTTTGTCCCCAACTTTTGTTTTTATTTTGATTTTGGCCAATCTTGAATTTTATCGTGCGTAAGCCAAACAGACCTTAATAGACAATTTTCATTTATCGACTAAAAAGGAAAAAAAATTTCAAAAAATAAGAAATAATATTGAAACCTTTCATTTGTATTTTTTTTATAAAATTTTGATGGACAAATCAAGTGAATTGGAAGCAGAAGTTAACGATAGTTGCTGATGTTGTCAAAAAATATGAAAAATCGATGAAGGTCGGATGATGTTCTATTAGAGGGTGACTAATACGGATAAAGCAGATTATGTGACGAACGAATGAGAGGTCGAAACTCAACTATTATAAGAGACGGGTCAGACTATATTAAGGCCTTGTTTGGCTTTCGCTAAAAGAAATTCATGATTGGCCAAAATAAAAACAAAAATAAAAGTTGGGGACAAAATTATATAACAAACTAAGTTAATGACAAAACAGAAAGTTGACTCAAAGTTGAGGCCATGAACGTATATTTTGCCAAAAAGTTATTACTTATAGGAACAGGATTGGGAAGAATCCCCAGCTTTGCTCAAAAGGACAAAATCACTGTGGCACTGGTTTTACTTTCTTTCATTTTTTGTTTGGACGTGGGTGGTTGAAACTTTTGAATCTCCATGTCTACCGGGAGATCATCATGACCTAATCATATGTGTGTGTGTGTGTGTGTGTGTGGAAAGTTTCAAAAGAATTCCTTGCTGGCTATCTTCACGAGTTTTCAGCTGACTCCCCCTCCTCCTCCCTACACGCATCATAATCATAAAGCCATCATTGCTTCCTTTGAATGTGGGCAATTCCTCTCCCTCCCCCCAACAAAAAAAAAAGAGAAATAGAGAGGAGGGATTGAATAAAAGGGATTTTGGGTAGCTGAAAATCTGAACAAAATAAATAAACAAACCAACCCATGTTTTGGACTTTAGGGGTCATAATTCCTTAATGATTGCCTAATCAGGGAATTATCAGGACAAGAAGCCGTAATGAGTAGTAGTAGTAGTAGTAGTAGTAAAGCCTAGGGAGTGATGAGATGAGCATGAGGTGGGAATGGATGAATCCTGAGGGCTTGTATCAATCCCTGTCTTTCCCTTTTCTTCTCGACTCCCCTCCTCCTTCTCCTTCTCCTACTCCTCCTCGGGTCGCGTCGAAATCGAATTGAATAATAATTGCAGGGAGGCAGAGAAGACACACACAGAGAGAAACCCCATGCCTGATGGGGAGGGGGTTGGCTATCTGCATCTATGCATGCAACGCAATTTGACAGTGATGAGTCACCGAAGAAGAAGATATATAAAAATAAAAGAGAAACCCCATTTCGGGAAAACACTTAAAATTTGAATCACTGTTATCGTTTTCTCTGGGTTGGGGTGGAAAGCGAAAAGAGAGAGGGGAAATTGAAACTCTGCCCTTGGCATCTATCTCATCGGTCTCCGCAAAATTTTTCTTATTTGAAAGACCTTTTCATCGACTTTTTCTACTCCTCAACTTTTTGGTGTGTGTGGATTTCGAGAAGACCGACAGGCGACAAGACTCCATGAGTCAGTCAGAAGAGGGACAGGGACACAGTAATACACATAAACATACCACCTCCCCCTCCCCCCCACAATTCCCTTGTAGTGTAGCAAGTAGTAATTGATGGGAGAGGTAGTAGATATATAACAAGGACGACTTGGGGGGTGGGGGTCGGAAAGGTCGTCATTAAATTTGACGTTGCCACAAAAAGGGCAGCGAAAGCGTACGAGATGGGCGCATTCAATGGTCAATAGGGACATGTCATGTGCACACATCCACTCCTCTCTTTTTACTCTTGTCTTGCCATCCATGTGGATTCCCTCCACCTTTGTACAAGCCCACAAACCCTAGAAATGACCCCCCCGCCCCCCTAAATAATTAAGAACGTGCTACTCTTTCTGGAGAATAATTCCCTTTAGCAAAAGAGCAAATGTTCGGCAAAATCATGCGTGGATGCCGACCGTCGCGTAGCATTTCTAACGATGGGAATCGCTGCCTGGTTATAGTAGTTGCTATAAGCAATCGACGGATGCTTGTAACATATGTACAAGGATAATGATGCCAGCGGAATTAAGGTGGGGACGGCTTGCGAGAACGGTGTTCTTTTTAGATGCCTTTCGAGTCATTCCGTGACAAGGAGCAAAAGCATAAAATATTCCCGTTCCAAAGGCCGGCAGGGGTCCTTCCTGTCTGCGACGATGCCGAACGGAAGCAAAAACTATTCGATATTCTATTAACCTTTTTCCCCCCAACCCAACGTGCCCCCTCGCCGATGGAGACGACAAGCTAACGGCCTTCTTTTTGCTCGAAACAAGCAACCATGGGGGGTGGAAGACAATGTTCTGCCTACATATTCCCGACATCAATGCCGGGAGTGGTTGAAAATTTAGATTCCTTATGTGGTCAGCCATATGTAAGGTTATGATAAATCATAATCAAATATTACTATTAAACACAGATGATGAAGATGAAGATGAAGATGAAGGTGAAGGTGAAGGTGAAGGTGAAGAATCTCTGGATCGAATGAAAACAAGGTAGAAAATGGAACCAAAAAGTCTTACGTGGGTGTTTTGTGAAGTGGGGGACAGGAGGAAAGCAGAGGGTACCACAAAAGACCAAACACACATTGAATTTCGATATCCATGTGATTGGATTAACGACGGAGGTGGGGGCCCCAAAGAGATTTATCTCGGGAAATGTTGGAAAAAGGCTGTTGCTGTTGCTGTTGACCCCTGGTCATTCAAATCTTCCCCCTGTTTTTGTTCTTCCCTCTGTTTCGAATTTGTCAAGACTCGATGGTAATGTTTTCTTGATCATCATCAGTCCAAAGATGAAACCGAAGTTTAAAAGCCCGTGACGCTTAAGCCCAGGTGGTTTCAGGTGACAACTGGTTGTGGCTCCTTGTCCAAGCATATGCCTGGTTGCACAGTATGCATATCATCGGCGAGCAAGGCTAGTACCGCCGATCGTCTGAAGACGTAAAAGAGAAATTTTCCGGTACTCAAATCCGATGTTCGGTAAAAGCACTCGCGTTGAAGGAGTGGTAGCTGAAGCCCACCATTAAACGAAGAGACGGCTAGGTAGAGTTGGTGAAGCGGATGTGTTGATATGGTTTTGATGATGAGTCAACTTTATAGAAGCTATAATATTTTGTAACAATAATATACTTCCTAGTAAAAGGAAAAATATCACAAAAATATTTTCTATATCCGATCATTTCAATCAAATGACGTGATTAGAAATATTTTCATAATTAGATATTTTAATTCTTAATTAATTATTAATTATCTTAATTAATTTATTAATTCAAATAAGAATGTTCTTAGAAATATTATTTGAATTAATATTAAATTGTTTACCTAACAAACATAACTTATTTTTCCTATGTATGGAAACTATATTACTAAAAATGAAATTTTCCTATTAAACTTCTCTAAGAAGATTACGTTAATAAGAAATATACAATAATCAAACTTTTCACATGAATTTCATCGAGTTACAATGACAAACTAATCTAGAACGAATTATTTCATTTTAGAAATAAATGATTGATTATTTCTAAGGAGATTGGAAAAATCAATCAGAGATTGTTCCCAAATTTAATCTATCCGGTCGTAATTTAAATTTAGTAAAATAAATTTCGGAGGTCGAAAACTGTTTTATAAAAGAAAAACTCAAAAATAATGCATGTGGTCAACTAAGTTGACGGTGATAAGTCTTGGCACTCTTGCAGCGTTATTGTGGTATTTAACGTGTGTGTTGAGTTTGCAAGAATGTAGTCTCCAGGCAGCAGGTTCAACGTTAGTGAAGCCGCTCTGGAGACGCTGGTGGTTACGGATCCGAGGGACTAGACCGGAACACTGTCTGTAACGTCGGACTGCGTGCAATAGGTCATGTGGAGAAGGGTTGCTGGTTAGCGAGTCGGCGTATAGAATTGGTCGGAGAGAAGGAGTCCTTAGCAAGCGTAAGCGGTCAGGGACTGACAACCTTCTATAGTTGTTTATTTGTTTATTTGTAGCAGGTGTGCATTTGTGAAGCCACTCCGTCGGCGTTGGTGACTGTGGATCTGAAGGACTTGGCCGGGAAGCTGTTCGTAACGTCGAGCTGTGTCCAGCGGGACCTTAGGAGAAGGTTACTGGCTGGCGAGTCGACGTACAACAGGACCAGAAGAAGGAATCCATAGCAGGCGCAAGTAGTGAGAGACTGCAGCCTCCTGTAGACGTTTATCTTTGTTGTATTGTAGGTATCTCAAAAAAAAAAAAAAGAAGCCCATCAAACGATGTCCGAACACGTGGAGGAAGCGGCGCCATCGAGCCTGATCGCGGGTCCACATAAAGAACAGCCCGCTACTGAGTCACCGAAGGCTGAAACTTCCCGCCAGGGTTCTGTGCTCTCTGAGTTTGGTTGATTTCCTTGTAATACGATCTAGACTCATCCCACTCTCAACAAGAGAGTTTCTTGCATTAGTTAAGTTAATCTTACCGTCCCGTGGTTAAAGAAATTGTTCTAGGTTTTACCTTCTACACTGTCATCATTATTTCAAAGTATTAGTGAAAACGGTCAAAAGTGGATATATGCGTATTTAACGAACCACTATAAAACCTTTGTATTCTCCAAATTCATTTCGAAGACCATTTCATACGTTCTGTAACTACAGAACTTTCTTCCACTGCATGGGTTGTGAAAAAACATTAAATAAATCCTTAATTGAACTTAACGCTAATTCAGCCCCTCTTAGTGAAATTTCCGGCCACGTTTTCTGGATAGAGTGCCTCATTCAGGTTCAGCTTGGAATCGTCCGGGGCAGGCAATGCAACCGTAGATAGGAGTGCCTGCTGCAGATGTAGTCTCCGAATGATCCATTCTCTCTCCGATTTCCCTAACCTTGTTCCACCGAAACGCAACACGTCAGGCAATCAGATGAATCGCGCATAAAGAAGGGTCTGTAATTCGGTTATAGTCGTCACAGGCGACATCCGTTCACGTGACGGTAGGCCGGTCGATACATAGCGGGGCACTTACACGTCCGACTCGTCGTGTCTTTTAACTTTTTTTTCGTAATAATTGATTATGTTTCTGGCATTGCCCATTATTGGGATCAGTTGTCAATAATAAAGGGTTATGATTTGATTTATCTCTAGATATTTCTAAGTTGCCGGTAGTGAGATTAATCACAGAGTTCACCAGTTAAAAGGTAACAACAAACTTTACTTCGTTATTGTTAAGTAAACCACAAACCAACCTCCTTCCTACAGACATGCATGGATGGGATCATCAGACAAAAGCATGTTCCTAATCCCCAGTGTTTTCGTGACACATTTTCTTTTATGTATGTATGTATGTACATCCCAGTTGCAGACACGGACACGGGCACACCTTTTCTACACTTGACTAGTCACAATCTTCATCTGCGCCGGAGTCTCACTTTCGCGCGAAGAGGATTCGCCATCTCGCACGACAGCTTCAGCACTTCCCTCAGGTCTACTGGGCGATCCTCCTCCCCACTCCATTCGAACTCCTGCAGCAGCCTCCCCACCCAGTGGCATGCGGCCGTCAGCCCCATCGACTTCCCCGGGCAAACCCTCCTGCCCGACCCGAACGGTGCCCACCTCAGGTCCGACCCCGATAGCCACGAGTCGGTGTCGCCTCCCTTCGTTGCAAATCTCTCTGGCCTGAACTCCAGGGGGTCGGGCCACTGATCTGGGTCCCTCATGATGGCCCACATGTTGACCATAGCGATCGTGCCCCGTGGGACATCGTGTCCGCCGATCTTGGTGTCCTCTGTGGCTAGACGGGCCCATGACATGAGCGGGCCCGGGGGGTGCAGCCTCAGGGCTTCCTTGACGACAGAGGTCAGGTAGGGAGTTGACCGGAGGTCCGACTCAGTCAACGACCGCGATTGCCCGACGACTCGGTCGAGCTCGTCCTGGACCTTCGATTGGATGTCCGGGTGGATGACCATCCTAGCGATCACCCACTCGATCAGTACAGCCACCGTATCCGTTCCTCTGAAGATCATTTCCTAGCAACGTTAAAGCTTTTGCGTTAGTCGCCAACTTATACATCGTCTTGCTGTAGAGAAATACGACCTTTTAAGATTACTCACCCAAAGAACAGCGATCATATCGTCCTCTTCCAGCTTATCCTTTCCGTCCAGAGACATCAGTACCTCCACAAAATCCATGTTCTTGTCGCCCTCGCCAGGTTTTTGGTCTGTCGCGCGATGCTCTGTTATAGTCTGGTTCAAGAATCGCCTCACTCGAGGAACCAGCTCGTTGCACCCGAACCGAACCCCCTGGACGTCCAGGCCAGCGATCCATGGCAGGTGGTCGGACCAGTTGAACTTCCCCAACAGGTCGTAACCTGCGTCGACCATGCTTACCAGCTCTCGCATCTCTTGATCGCCATCGTCTCCAAGGCCAGACTTGTAGCAACGCCCGAAAACAGAGGACATCATGTTGCAGAGCGAGGCCCGTCGCAGCATGTCTCGGATGCTAACGAATGGGGACCCATCCGCCACGGACGAATAAACGATCGACGACATTTGATCGGCGATCTCCCCTCTGCGTGTCTCGGTGGCAGCCACCTGTTTCGAGCAAAGCAGGTGAGCGGCCGCGATCTTGCGCAGGTTCCTCTAGTAACTCCTGAAAGGCGCGAATCCCATGGCCCGGTCAAACATAAGACCCCGTGCCGATTCCTTAACGGGACGGTTCGCGAAACTAGCTCCGTTGAGGATCTCCCTCGCGACATCCGGGTCCGACGTTATAACCACCCGGTTCTCCCCAAGGCTGAAGGCCATGAGCCTCCTGGCACAAAAACTCTTTGCGCATGCCGCCAGCTCAAGTTGAGCGAGGGGGCTCCCCATGATTCCCATGCTCCCCAGGAAGGGCAGGCCGCGAGGGCCAGGGATAGGGCCTGCAGGCGGGGACGTCCAACGCAGCTAAGGAAGTACCGGCCCCAGGCTTGGCCTCCAGGGTGAGCCTAGTGGAGGAGGGCGAGGGCCAGGCGCGCGGAGGCAAGGAGGGCGAGGAAGACAAGGAGGTCATGGTAAGAGAAGGAGAGTGTCTGCAACCTGGAGGCCAGGGCCAAGGCGAAACAATCCTTCCCTGGAGTTCCCATCGAAGGCAAGACAAGGACTTGGTTTTGCCGTGGTTTTTGTTTCTGTTTATCCCGTGTCCTTTTTCGGTGTATACTTGGAGGGATCAACGAGGTTGCCTTGTTTATATAGAGAGAAACCCCGGGGGAGAGATTAAGGAAGAGGGCTGTGTCTTCTGATGATCATTATTCAATTACTTTTTATTACATGGAGTAAGTGAGTGATATGCAAGCTGTTGATATTGCCATTACTTTTCCCTTAATGTAATAACATCAAAGTGCTTCCACAGAATGTTGGAGGGGGTGTTCGTGTAAGTAAAGAGGATGGTCCGTACCGAATCTATTCGATACGTTTTCTTTTCTTTCTTTTACATATTGAATAGCGCCGGCGCCGCCACTAAGTAAATTTTCTATATCTTTTCTTGGATGCGGGAGTGAAGGGACTGCTGTTATTCCTTTTCGTTTCTGGGGAAGGCGAGAGACGGTTGCAATGGCAACTTCCACTCTGCAGGAGTGGAGGGGAGGGGGACCATGGATTGCAATCAATAGTGTGCTAAGCTTCGATTGCTTTCCTTCCTTTTGCCCGGACGCAACGTGATCGAGAAGGACGGCACCTGAGCCTTCCCTCGCCGTTAGTGCACGTCGCTGTCCGACAATCGAGAAAAGATTAATAGGACGCGACGAACTCCAAAGCGAGCTCATCGTACCCATCCCGCGCGACACGACATGTGCAGACAAGGTGAAAAAAGGGGGGAGGGCATCGGAGGAGCCTCAATAATAAGGGGATTCGATCCGGCAGGACATGCCAAACATACTAAGGAGAATGTTTGTTTGGTTGGGAGTTTGCGAAGCCGGACTACTAACTTCCTGGCCCTCGTTGGCCTGCCTCGGCCGAAATGGCCGCCAAGGGCACAGGTCGGGGGGTGGGGGTGGGGGGGGGGGATCTGACCCGATTCCATCTAATCTTAGTTAGGTTCACAGATCACGTCAATGGGTGGAGGGAGGAGGGAGGGATGTGGGTTGGGAATACGGTCATTCCCTCCAACACCACCCAACTGGGGATGTAGCCTGTCGTTAATCACCCACACTAACCATCCCTCCACCCCACATAAACACAATATCTAATCTTGTAGCTCTTTTGTCCCAGGGCCACAGAATATATCTCCTACCCAACAATCTACATGACTATACCACAAACAATCAACACACAACTCTTAGATTTTGTTCTCTCCTCTAAATCCCCACGTTTTAGTTTTTGTTTTTCCTATTTTCAAATTGGACATCATAATCCCGAGAATAAAATCTACCATTAGAATAAAGCTGCCATGTTATCCATGGAAAGATCCTCTGGAAATTTCTTTTTTTTTTTTTTAACTGGGCCACTACAAATGTGAATAACTAATGGGAAGAGCAAAGGGGAAACATAAAGATATTCAGCCCTAAAGTTGTTTCCAACAGCACTTCCATTGATTCTCCAATACCCAGTCAAAAAGGATGATTGCTTTTTTCTATCTTTACCTCAGAGATGAAGCATCTTACAGCCACGAAAAGCTAGAAGAGGTCACCTCTTTCGAAACCTGCCACGCAGTGACTCTATTTGGAAGACCCGTTTATTATAGTAGGTGTACTAATGAAAAAACTAATCACTAACTAACTAGGCAGTTGTAATAAAAGCCCAATACTTTGTCGGAACTTGAAGCCCATGTTTTTAGCCACTGTCCGAAGACGGGAACAGAACACAACACTCGGTTTGTTGAGGATTATGTAGGAATATTGCAAGCCCACAAGAGCCACGGCATAGGAACAAACCACCACTGGTCCCTTATTTTCTTGGTTTATACATCCGCTACTGGTTCTTGCCATGCTCCTGGAGCTTAGAGAGTGCCTTCTCGAGCTGGCCCCACCGTTGCTCCACCGTCCCCACGTACCCGATCGACATCCTCACCAGCCCGGGGGATATCCCCGCCAGCTGCTGCTCCTCCTCGTTCATCTCGCTGCTCGTGCTGCTCCCCGAGCACGACATCAGCGTCTCGTAGTACCCCAGGCTCACTGCCATGAACCCGAACTGAGTCTGGTTTTGGAGGATGTGCATGAACTTGTTCGCCTTCTCCTCCGTCCCCATGTCCACGCACATAATCCCGCCGAAACCGTACTCCTTGTTCGACAGGGAGGCTAGGAGGTAGTGGTCCGGGTGGTCCTCCAGGCCTGGGTACACGACCTTGAGGCCTGTTCCCTTGAGGCGCTGTGCGAAGGTGAGGGCTCGCCGGCAGTGCTCCTTCATCCTGAGGCCAAGGTGGGGGATCCTCTCGGAGAGCTCGAACGCGACCTTCGCGTTCATGGTTGGGCCGAGGAGCATGAGCGCCCCCTGGTGAAGGTCCATCATGGAGTTCACCAGGCTAGCCGGGCCACATACCGCACCTGTCGTCAACACGTGAGATCACCTGTGCTGAATAAATTATATGACGAGGACAAGATTGTGCAGAAGAGTATGGTCATGAGAATCAAATGAAAAATGAAAAGGACAACAACAGGGCGACATTCATCATCCTAAGATCGTACATGTCATAAGATAAACTTGTCGTGTCCTCCTCCAGTCACATGCGCTAAAGCCAAATTTTCTTTTGGACCGTGACAAATGCGATGATGTAATCGTGTCCGAGCAAGCGAACCTAACCTGCGATGATGTCGGCCCCGCCGCTGATGAACTTTGAGATGCTGTGGACCACCACGTCCGCCCCCAGCCTCGCGGGGGAAAGGACCATGGGTGCGAACGTGTTGTCGACCACGACCGTGACTCCCTTCTCGTGCGCGATCCCGGCAAGCACCGGGGTGTTCGCCACGGTGAGCGTCGGGTTCGACATCGACTCAAAGTACAGGACCTTGGTCCGTCCCTGGATAATCGCGTCCCGGACGGAGTCATGGTCCCGGATGTCGACAAAGGTGGTGGTTATGCCGCAGGCACGGGATAGGAAGTGAGTGAGCAGGGCGTGGGTACCGCCGTAGAGCGTCCGCGACGCAACTATGTGGCCGCCGCTGCTGCACAGCTGCAGCAGCACCGATGATATCGCCGACATTCCTGCACTCGTTCGATTTAAGATCTCGTTAATTACTCGGAAACGTATCACATGTATGTCCGGTGAGCGATTAATATCACCACAGCAACGTCCTCTGATCAATATCAAAACCGACACTACAACCAAAAGGGCGTGGCGCGGGGTGGGTTATTCGTTCTCACCGCTGGCAGTGCAGTACGCAGCCTCGGTGCCCTCGAGCGCAGCCATCTGACGTCCTAGGTTCAGCACAGTCGGGTTGAAGTGACGGCTGTACACGAAGAAGTCGCGATCCGGGCCGAGCTCGCCCGCGAACATGCGGCGCATCGTCTCCGGCTCCATGACAGTGAAGGTCGCGGAGGCCTCGATGGACATGTTGACGCCGCCATGCTCCCCGAACTCGTGCCTGGCGCTGGCCAGGGTGGCAGCAGGGTCATGGTCCCCCCAAGAGGACGACGATGGAGGGAGGAAGGAAGGCTTCTTGGGGTTCTTGTAGAAATCATCCCCTCCATCGAACTCCTCGGGGCCGGAGGAGCGCCTCTTGGGGGCGTGGGGGAGGTTCACAGATTTGGCATCGGCCATATCTTCTTCTGGGGTTGGGGATTGGATAGCAGAAGAAAACAAGGAAACGGTGATGATGAACACTGTGATGTCCAAATGGGATCTAATTTATAGAGGCAGGCGTCGGAAAAAAATTCTCTAATATTTTCCTACTACTTCATTCATTTTATTTCAAATATTTACTCCTTGGGTCTACCTAACTCTCTCAAAGTTCTACTGCTTTTATACCCTTATTGAATCTCCCTAACACAGCGTATATATGGAATGAAAGTAAATGCAAGAAGGTACAATGAACTTGGTCATGTCTTTACTTTTTTTTTCTTAACATTTGGTTAAGAAGGGTGTGGTGAGAAGAATCATTTGAACAAGAGTGGGAGGGAGGGAATATCCCAAAGGGACAGAGGAAATGAATCCCCCCCTCCCCCCATCAGATGCTAAGCAGCATAGCTTTTTTCAAAGAGATGACTTGGGGGGGTTTAAAGCTGGAGTCCACCCCCTCCTCCTTTCCTCGCAAGTGGGAGATGATGAAAGATGATGAAGAAGAAGAGGAAGAAGACAGTGATCCCCATTCATCCCATGTCATTCATCATTGCTGCAAGGGACTTTTTTTATTGATAAAAGGACAAGGGGGTAAGGGTAAAAAGAGCAACTCAAAAATGGGGATGTGATGGGATTGCCTTTAACTCTCTCAAGATTCACGTGTCCCGCTGAAAAGAATTAAATTTTCCTCCCCCTATTCCTATTGCTTCTTCCATGCCCATGCCCATATGCCTATTCCCATCCAACCCTAACCCAACCATCCTAGTAACACACTAGAAAACACACACTCCATCCCTATCTCTAAGCTCCTCCTGTCTACCAACCAACCTTCCCCACCTCCTGTAAGGTTTTTCCCTTCTCTCCCATGTTGCACTCATGTCTCAATATCGACATATGAGTTCTATTCGCAGTTATGTTTGTTTTCTACTGAAAATTTTTGTGCTACATATCTATGAGTCTATGGATAGACTTAAGGCCCGGTACCTGCCGGTCTCAATCGCTCGGTTCTAGATTGGCATGAGCTTATTGACATACTCAAGGCTCCGTACAAGGTAATGCTTAATATCACTGGTTTCGATCGCTCGGTTTCTTCATCAGGAAGGGAATGATCTCAATTCGTCCGTATGAAGGTTGCCGCTTTTCGTCCGGTATGGGCGTTCTTCGAAAAAGGCAGCCGGCCTGATCAATATGTCGCCCGTGAGTGTTAATTTCTAGGTTATTCAAGCGAGAGGACGTGGACGCTGCCTCAAAGACATGTTGGGAGGTCAAGAAGTAGGATTATCATCTATAGCATCATGTTTCCTTTAAGATATCTCCTATTGTTTCTTTCTATTTATCTATTTCTCTAATAAGGGGACGTGTAACACCTCCTTTGATTGATACCTAAAGTTTTTACTTCTATCTACCTCTTTGGACGAAAGGTTAACACATCCCTCGATTAAAACTTGATTTTCACGCATTTAATTCAAGGATCAAATATAACACCCCTTTCAAAAATACTTGATCGTGTTCGATTTCCGGTTTAACTAATACAATGAATAAGATCGGGTGATTCAGATCACCATAATCGACATAATCATCAGTCCCCCTCACCCTCAACCCGGCTAAATATAACATGAGAAACTCGTGGCCAACGCGTGGCATCATCATCGTCGTCATCATCCTCTCCACCCATCGATTATCTTCTTGACGCGATACTCGCTTGCTTTTTCTCCAGAAGCAATAAAACACTTACCCATTTCTCTTTTGTTATTATCACCCCATCATCATTGCAACACTTTTTTTTATATATAATAGTGTCCCAGGGGAATCGTGGCCGGATGAGCACGATCACGATGACTCGTTTGTCTTCAGTCATAAAAACGACAAGGATGAAGACATTACGTCAAATCACGGATCACAGACTCTTCAATCACACTCACACAACCCTAATCTGGCTTCCCATTATCGTGGCCGAAAGGACCCCACGGATCCATCCCAATTCTTATCCTCGTCAAGGAAACTGGACATGAAGGACACCTGTCTAAATTAATATGCGACATGCAATGGGAAGGAAACTCTGGACCCGACATGGTGTGTTTCCCCGTTCGTTGTCCCAATACGTGGCGGAATTCTGATTGGGAAGGACGGGCAGACGGGGAAGCTTGATGACATTGGCCCATTAAAAGATCTGGCCCATAATGCGACGAGCCATATGGGCCTCAAGCCCAAAAATAAACAAACGTTCGAAGAGAGAGTACGTATGCATATAGTAAGTGGTAAAACGGGAACGGGACAACGTCAAAATGATCGAAGATGGTGCAACAAAAGGTGGGGAAGACGAAAGATCAGCGGGGGGGTTGATCGGATTTTCTAGTTGTCTCCTCCGCTCCCCGCAAGGAGGAGCTTCTCCATCTCCTCCTCGTCCTCCGTCATGAACGCCGACGCGGGGAAAGCCTTGCCGATCCCCATCGGGGTCTTGAACATTATCTTGTTCCTCCCCCCGGGCCTCCCCTCCAGGCTCATCTCGCTTATGGTCACCCACAGCATCATCTGCCTGCTCTTCACCCCCGTCATCCTCTTCATCTTCCCCTTCTCCACGTACGCCGTCACCTCTGTCGCGTAGCTCACCCTCGTCCCCGTCTTCTCAAAGTAGTGCTCGTACGGATCCTTCTGCTTCATCCACACATACCCTGTCTCCCTGTTGCGCCCGCACTCCACCAGGTCCTTCAACGGGAGCACCCCCTTCGGGAACCCCAGCTCCACGAGGAGGTCCACCGATCGCCTGTAACACTCCTCTGGGTCGGACACGACTTCCGCGTTGGCTCGCTCGTCGACCGCCACCTTCCCTGCCGTCTGATCTTGGTTATCCTGGACGACGACGGTTGACATCTCTAGGTAAGTCGGGTTCCCCTTCTGTTTGACTCTAAGGAGAGATGGGGGGGGGGGCAATTTATAGGAAAGAAGTTTTGGTAGGTAATGGGGGGTTGAGCAGAAAATGATTCGCATTCAATTCGAGTTCTTGGGGACAGTTGACCTAATGCAAACAGGGGAGCTTGCTGTTCACTGTTGGGCTTGGCATGTCCGCATCTGAGGTTTGATTTGAGACTTGGGTATGTGGGTGTTGGGCTTCCTTGGACATCCAATCGAGGGATTCAAAAAAGATGTGATCTTGAAGTTTCAATGGCTATGGATTGGATCCCAGGAGTTTGTCTCGATAATCTCGGTCCAATTCCCCCATATTTATCTTTTTGTGAGTAAAGATTGTTATGTGCAATTTCCTGAGGGAAGGAGAAAGAAAAGCTCCTTCGAGATCCCGACCAGTCCATCCCCCACCACCCTCCCAAACAGATCCCTCCCGCCATGTCAACGGCCGCCGAATCCGAGCACGACGCCCCGCCCGGTGATGATGAGCTCGTCTCTGAACTGGCCCCCGAAGTGGCGGTAACGGGCGATGCGGATCGCCATGAACCTGTGGCCGAGCCTGACCCGGAAGCGACGGCAACCAAAAGTATTGTCGAGGGTACGCAATTTCTGTCGGAGAAAGAGCCGGAAGCGACGGTTATGCGCGATGTAGATCCTTCGCCGGAGGACCCGCCGTTGGTTCGACAGCCAGAGGTGAACAAGGGCGAGGGCGGCCGGTCCTTCACGATGCGGGAGCTGCTGAACAGCACTGGTAATGCATCGAATGGGATCGTGACCGATGCCGATGGGGAAAGGAAGGAGACAGGCTCTCCTTACAGGTTGGTGCGATCTCAATTCGAGGACGGAGTTTTTTTGGGCAGCACTATTTTGTCGCGGGGTAGGTATTTGGGAGCTGTGGTTAGTTTGATATTGAGATTTGGGAATGTGCCTCCCGGATCTTGCAGTCAGGAGGGCTCCGAACCGCGTTTCCCCGAGCAGGACAATGCTGCGATGGAATTGATTGACAGTGTCACTGGGGTTGACGAGGAAGGTCGGTCTCGTCAGCGAATCCTTACGTATGCTGCTCGAAGGTATCCACTGTCCCCCATGGATGACTGCTGATAAGGTTCCCTAAGACGTTTTGTGATCACTTTTAGATAGAAAGAATTGGTTCTTCCTAGTTTTATTTTCCTCTTGGTAGAATTTTAGGATTCCTGTTTTTCCTATGACCTTCCGGACCCATCCCTTTGGCGTTTTACAGGTATGCGAGTGCCATTGCGAGAAATCCGGGAGATTATGATGCTCTTTATAACTGGGCATTGGTTCTTCAGGTTCGCAAAAACCTGGACTGTTGTTCATTTTGAGTTTCTGATATCTATCTGTAATATGCTCAGAACTTGATTACTGGAATAGGTTGTTTTTTATCAATGGTTTGTTGGATGCTTATGCTGATTATTATGCAGTATTAGTTCATAAATATCTGCAAATTATTGACCGAAGAAATTGACACGCAGGAAAGTGCCGATAATGTCAGTGCAGAATCAACTTCACCTTCCAAAGATGACTTACTCGAGGAAGCTTGCAAAAAATACGACGAGGCGACCCGCTTATGCCCCACGCTCCATGATGTAAGTGTTCAGCAATCTATATATTGGGCGAGAGTGCATATACAATATTTAAGATCTGCTGAAATCGTGATACCAAGCTCAAAACATGCAACTGACATATGAATCGCGTGATTGTTTTTAAATTTGTATGGAAGCTGAGCGACGCTTGTCTTCTAAAAACCTTGTTATTGAACTGTTCAAATGATGGAAGGTCACGTGAATAATATAAGGTAACAGTTTCCCTGTTTCCTCTCACATAACCATACAACCCTTTTTGCTATCTTCCAGGCTTTCTACAATTGGGCCATTGCAATCTCTGACAGGGCAAAAATGCGTGGTCGTACTAAGGAAGCAGAAGAATTCTGGAAACAGGTCTGAAAATGTTATCAAAGAGTACTATTATATTGCTTGGTCTAAATATTGCTACTAATTATTCTTTTCCGCTACTTTATTTAGCTGTTTTTAAGAATCAATGCCACGGAGTGATTTGTTCCTAGTTGGGCTCCGGCAGTCATTTACCATCCTATTCTCTAGTGCAACATATATTAAATAATGAATGCAGTATAAGATGTCATTCGAGGTATTGGTTGGTGCCACCTCTATGCTTTACGTGCAATCTTGTGTTAATGTATTGTCTTAATGATTTGCAGGCAACAAAGAACTATGAAAAAGCTGTCCAACTAAACTGGAATAGTCCTCAGGTATCCCTTGTTATGCACACTAGTTCTCTTCTAGTCGAGATACCAGAAGAACTGATCTTTTACTGGTTGTAATATTTATTGTAGGCACTAAACAACTGGGGGCTTGCTCTGCAGGTATGTTTAAACAATAGTAAGGGTTTCAAAATGAAGCTCTTGCAGAAAGCTTTAATAACCCCTTTGAAGATTTTTTCTTGTAATAAACCTTCTCCAGTTATTTCGGTTCACTATTTATAGCTAACATTTTAACCCATCTTTAGGAGCTAAGTGCAATAGTTCCTGCACGTGAGAAGCAAACCATAGTGAAAACTGCCATAAGTAAGGTATGCAACGGAGAGACTGTTAATAGAGCATCATCTTCTTGTAGCTTTTGATTAAAGTGACAATTTGTCATGTCCTATTTCTGGATTAACCATGTTACAGTTCCGGGCAGCAATACAGTTACAGTTTGACTTCCATAGAGCCATTTACAATCTTGGGACCGTACTGGTTAGTTTAAATGTTGCTTCTTATATGAACCCAACATATGTGACATCTAAATAGTGTAAATGCCGATACGTATACCTTCATCCATAAAATATATTGCATGGTGGAGTACGTGAATCAAGGGCACTTTCTGGTGAAAATTGATTGGAAGTTACACCTCCAAAAGTGGCTAATTAGTCATTATTCTCTTGGATGCAGTATGGGTTAGCCGAAGATACATTGAGACTTGGTGGAGCAATGAATGCAAAACAAGTTTCTCCAAACGAGCTATACAGCCAATCAGCTATTTACATTGCGGCTGCCCATTCCTTAAAACCAAGTTATTCGGTATTTACGGCTTGAAGACTGCAGTGCCTATTATTACATCATGCTCAATTCTAGTCATCATGTTATGTTTGACATCGATCTTTTCTGATATTCATCTTTTACTTTTTAGTAATTGCTCTGCAAATAAATCCCTTTCTGATGAAATAAGTGGTCTTGTTTAGTTTTATGGCAAGACTAGATGGGCTATTTTCATTTACATAAGATGTGTGCTTTAACTCATTTATTCAATTTCTGCTTGTCGGCATGATAATAATTGATGCCACAATTGCCGTTATCAGTAGCCATGTGTGTGTAGGGAGTATACCTATAGTTGTTTCTTTCTGCTGCATTAGATTGTATCTGCAATTGCTGCTTGGCTTAGGCCAACTTTTGGATTTGCAGGTTTACAGCAGTGCCCTGAAGCTTGTGCGATCCATGGTAAGTGATATACTGTGTATACACTTATTTGTTAACCATATTAGGAGAAAGCTTGCATGAGTGAAATAGTGTGTGCGAGATATTATTTTAGATTTTACCCGCAGTTTTTTTAAGAAGTGACCTATGTAGTTTTGTGGAAATGATGAAAATAAATACTTGTGGCGAGTCAAAAGGTCAAGGAACTTGCAGATAAATGTAGGTTTTGTAAGAATTTGAGAAAAGCAAAAATGTTAGTAATTGACCCCAGCCACATGCATACATAAATAAGATGGACAGATTTTTTCTAGACTACCTAGACCCCTCAAAGTAGTTTAAGTGAAGGATTATCTCCTCAATTATACTGATTTCGTTTGTCATGGTCTTTCTTTTCAGTCACTGCCATTTTGTCCTTGATTAAGCTTAAGCCCTTCATTAAACTTGCATTGAATGTCCCATTCGGGTTGTGTACGTTTTGCAAGGCATATAATAGTTATTTCTTCTATACAAATTTTCGTTCATAATAACAAATACTCTTAATGCAACATATAATACTTTCTTAATGCGATACCTCTGGATCACATTTTCTGTCAGCTGCCACTACCATGTCTTAAAGTTGGATATTTGATGGCACCTCCCGTGGGAAGTCCAGTTGCCCCTCATAGTGACTGGAGAAGATCACAATTCATTTTAAACCATGAAAGCCTTCAGCAGGTATCATGAATAATTTTCTTTTGGATGGGTGAAACGTTTACACTATGGTATGACATTTGGAAGCATTCACTTAATGAAAAAGGAATGAATATCTTACTTGGAAGTTTTATCAGTTACACAATGTGGTAATAGATTCTCAATAATGAGATTGGATGTGTCAGTCTTCGTGAATTGTTGAGACGTTGAGTCTGTATTTTAACATCCGATAGCGATAGGTAGGAACTGTTCAGGTATACCTGTAGTGGGACCAGAAAGAAGCTAGAATTTGCTGATAATGCAGAACCCAATGCAAAGAAGCTTCTCTGCTTCCGCCAAGCCATGTCCTTCGATTCTTTGTGATGGAAGATAGTCGAGCAAAGCAAAAAATGTTATCCTAATTGAGGACTGCTTAATCTGAGACTTCACCTGCATAAAATGATGCTTGGACTGGCCAAACTGAAACCTGCTTGCATTACCTGAAATATTGGCCGTTTGCCTGCATTTTTGTAGTGTTTTACTGTTCCGATGGTCAGGGATTGCCAAATTCATGCAAAACAAAAGATATATTAATTCTCTGATCACTTTTGCTGTTTTGGCAGGTCAGTGGAATGGATAAAAAACAAGCAACACAGGGACTCAGACCAGGGGATTTGCCCAGTTCTGACAAGGGAGCTGTTAAAGTCAACATTCCTGATATTGCTTCTGTATCTGCATGTTCGGATCTGACTTTACCTCCGGGTGCTGGCCTTGGTATTGACACCATTCATGGACCTGTTTACTTGGTAAGTTCGATTTTTGCATCTAAATTATCACATACTTCCTAATACATTTGGGAGGTTAATTTGTTGGGAGAATCCACTCATACCTCATTTGTTTCTTGAATTCCTGAAATTGGTCCAGTATTGTGGGGGTAATTGATTCAAAGCCAGTCTCAAAAGCTGCTTCGTTGGTGAAAGCAACATAGGAATAATATTTATGACTAGAAATACTTGCCTTAAACTCATTTTTCTTTTATCTAATAATTTCTGATCAATAATCAGGTTGCGGATACATGGGAATCCTTGGATGGATGGCTCGATGCGATTCGTCTGGTTTATACAATCTATGCTCGTGGAAAGAGTGATGTGTTGGCCGGCATTATAACAGGATAGACCCTACGAGTTATTTACGGAGGTAGGTAATCACCTATCGATCTTGTAGTTGACAGGGGAGCAAAAGTTTTTGGGTGTATAAGCAAAGTTTTGTAAATTACTGAAAGTAGTTTGTCAATCGTTGAGGATACGTTTTGGTGAGGTCAGGTTTGTGTCTTTTTAGCAATTTCTGTGATAATATCTAACCTCTGTCATTAAGTTGCTTGTGTCTTGGATAAATCTGATATTTAGTGAAGAGAATACTTGACTTCTGACTCTTAGTGGGTGTTGCTGGTCACCCTACAAGGTCGATAATACAAGTGTAGTCGAATGCGAGATGTACATCCGAAATGGTATAACCGGCAACATTTTCACCACCACTGCTGCTCTGCCCTGCATCTTCTGATAACTGTCCACATATCAGAAGCATACATCCACTTATGATGGCTCGAATTTCATGCATATTGGGGGCTTTATCTTGGCTAAGGCTAGAACCGATGCCGGAAGAATCCATAGCCCTTCTCCGCAGATCAATCCGGAAGCAACTGCTGGAACCATCAGCTCTGCCTTCTTTGTGTTGAGCTTGTGCAGCACAAACACAACCAGGCTGCCTAGACACATGTCAATTGCAAAGTAAGCCCCGACTATGAATGGTGGTGCCATAGCCATCGGGAGTGGCATCCATTTCCCAACCGAGGGAGGCGCCACATCTCTTATGAGATTCACCAGCACGGCAAATGCAAAGAATCCGTAGCATAGCTGGAGGCAGTGATCAGGAAGCGCCGAGAACCCCTGAACCCCCAGTATCGCCATGTTCCTGTATATCAACGCGTAAGGAGCTTTGAAGTCGCCATTCGGGTTTCCAACATCAAACGCCTTGTAGAAGAGGAAAAAACTCAGTGGCGCCACCACGCATCCTATGGCTGTCCCAATAACCTGGCTCAGGAACATGGCCCTCGGGGAGGTTTGTGTGTAGTGAGCTGTCTTGAAATCCTGCATGAGGATGCATGCGACTGATACAACAGATTTGATGAGCCCACATCCGGCGAGGGCCGCAACAAGGCCGTTCTCCTTCCCTGACAGTGCCGCGAGAATGAACAGGGCCACTTTGCCGTAGTTGTAGGCCATGTTCATATCAGTGAGACCTGCTCCGTACGCGTTACAGAATGCCAGGGAAGGAGCTAGGATATAGGCCCCAAGCACAAAGTACCATTTCAGCTGAGGGAACATGATGGGAATCGTGATGATGGATACGATAGCAAAAACGAGATACCCAACGACTCCGATGGACATAGGGATGTTCTCTCGCAGGAACGTCTCGTCGAGCCCCTTGTCTTCGGGGCCAACTCTGTTTTCTTCTAAAGCTGGTTAGCGAAACGAAAACATTGATTAATAATTGGACAGATTCTGACGGGAAGTCGTTAGACATCGACTGATCGATGCAAGTGTTTCCTCACCGGGGGTGATGTTTCCATTCTTCTGATTCGTTCTGCTGTGGATGTTCAGGATGGTGATGAATATTATCTTGGAGAAATTGTAAAGCCCATCACCCAGAATCAATGCTATGGAAAGGAAGGCCTGCAAAACAGTCTAATGATTTCTTGAAAGAAATTTGCGATTATGAAACGATTCAGTATTCAGATAGAGAGTGGAAGACAGATCTTAGGGGGTGTTCTAACCTTGTAGCCGTACAAGCTCTTCATGCTGTGTTCTTCCACGTTAGTAGGGTACCACTCTCCCTTTAGCCGACTGATCAGCGGCCACATGACTCCGTAAGACAGAACAGCTCCGAACAGCAAGGACAGATTCACGAGGTGGGGACATATCATCCCTGCTCCGACAAACGTCATGCTAAAGTCGAAGAAGAATCTGAGATCGGAAAAAAGCAAACCGGGCCATCAGTCCTGTATCAACATCTGCACGATTCCGGCAAAGTAAAAGGAGTACGACGGAACACATACGTCTGTTTCCACGCTTGGAGTCCGAAAGTAGGAAACTGTGCGAACCCACAGCTTTCCTTCCCCGTGAAGAACCACTGAAAGAATCCCCAAAGGAATGAGACCGAGAAGCACTTGAGGAAACCTCGGACTTGTTTCCTGCGAGTAACTGCCGTTATCAACTACCACCATTAAGTTTCCACTTTCCGCCAATAAGAGTGGTTAGTGCTTGCCTGGCCTGCTTGTCTCCCTGAGAGTGGAAGCCGTTGATGAGCACTGCCGTTGCCAGCCCAGTCGGATACGTCAATTTGAGGTCTATGATCATAATCTGGGGGTGACAAAGAATGATCCGGACAGTTAGCGGCTGCTCGCTCACGAGTGATGTGCGAATTGACGGGCGGTTTACCTTCCTGAGGGGAATCAGCACGAACAGGCCGACAAAGCAGACTATGAATAGGAAGCCGGTCATCCAGCCAAAGGCGGGTTCCTTCACTGCGCTCGGAGAATTGCCCTCGGTCGCAACTCCCGACAGCTCGTACGTTTTCCTGTTCAGCCCCAGGAGATACGAAGCGAACCCACCTGACAATGCCAGCCAAGAGAACTAACTCGACACAAGTCACGTTGGAAAATACAGGAGACGAGGCAGGAAAGCTATTAGATACCTCCGACGGCGATGCTGTAACATGCGACCGCGCACGTCTGTATCATGGTATTCTCCTGCCGGGTGAATGGCCTGGTCACGATGCCAGCCTTGTCAAGGGCCTTGGTCCAGGTCCTGATGAGGACGAACGCCAGCAAAGCCGCGGACACATTGAGGTTAGGCACGAGACCGGTTGAGAGGTTCAGCTTCATCGCGATTATGCTGTAGATAACACCGATCAAGGCGCTGACGACAACCCCCCTTATGGTGAGCTGCTTGGTCCAAGGCTGGGCGACCCTGCCGCATCCTTCCCGTCGGGGGGATTCTTCCTGCAACTCCACGGCCTCCATCTCCGTCTTCTTCACGTCCCCAGCGTCGACCTCCATTGGACTCGCTTCGTAAGCCATGCACTGAACATGGGGTCGTATATAAAGCAAAGCAGACAATGCAGTCCCATGCGTTACTAGTTCATTCAACTCAACATTCATTGACCTTATCGCTTCAAAAGGTTCCTCGACTTATGCGCTCGACCTCAACATGAACATCGATATCATGGTGGGGTTTCATCACCAATACATGATATGAAACGTCGTTGTGAGTTGTTTGTATTTTCCCAAACGGACGAATTTGGAAAAAATACGGGTGGTCGAGGGTGAAGAAGAGTTTCACACTCAAATCAAAGCGGGGGGGCGTCGTCGTCTTGTGTTTTCTCGTCTTTCCCGGTGATATATTCCACCGTCGGCCGGCCATGTTAAATGATTATTCGCGTCCTTTTCGCCTTTGGATTTCGTAGTACGATAATTCGTTTATATTATATAGTTTAATAAGTGGCCTCGACCCGAATTGGGCTAATGACCAAGACCTATCATTATAGAAATCTCTTAAAATAGAGTGGGACGTGTCTCTCTGCATACGCAGCTGGGATTCGCTCATTCATTGGTTTTACTTTGTCTAAGCTGAGATAACAGACGACGACATCGCTGTCTTCTCAGACATTTTATTTCCCGGAGAGAATGACTCGACGGGAAACTCTTTCCACTCTCTTAGGAATACGACTGTCATTTGGAAAATCATTCGACCGGTTTAGCTCGAAACGTGGCGGTCGTCATCGCCGTCGTCATAGTCCCGGCGTTAAGAAAAAACCCTTCTTCCGAATCCATCCAAAAGAGCAAAAAGATTCGCGGCGACTTTTACCGGCGACCCCAGCTGAATATGCCTGCCAGAAGTGAGTTAGGTGGGGGAATCGATTGGGTGGATCGAGAGTCAACCAAAGAGTCACGCTCCCTTTTGTCATTTTTAACGCATGATCGTCGTCTGAATTATCTCTTCTAATCTTATAACTCCAATCACCAAAAGTTTCTGGTCCCAACTCTTGCCTTTTAAAAAGCTCTTTCTTCTTAGCTGGGTTTTAAGTGGGTGGGCGTGTGTGTGGCACTCGTTCCTCCGTCATCGTCATCATCAGCATCACCTACCTTTTCCTTTTGGTCCATCTCCCAAACCCAAATTCCTGTACGTTCCTAGGTTATTAATTACGTGGTTATTACATGCAAGTTTCGATTCAAATAAGGTCAGTTGGCAAGCCCTAATAATTGTCACTTTTTGTTCGATTCAGACGAATCTCTAGTTAAGAACAGTCCCCCCGCGAGGGCCCAAGAAACTAGGCCCATAAAAAAATGCAAGGCCCAGCACATAAAACCCCTTCACCCCAGAGTCATTCCACGTGGCACGATCCCAGCCACCAATCATCACCACCCCCTCCCCCCACTTTCTCTTCAGACAGTCAACGCTCCGCTTCTCAACCCCCTCCCCTCCCCTCTCTATCTGTCTCATCGCATGGTCCAAATCGGAAGAGCTCGAATCCGACCGAACCTCTTCGATCACCGCCTTCCGATCCCATCGCTTCCAATACAAGTTCCATCGAATCCCTCTGACTGTCCTGGTTCGCATGGGGAGGATGGGAGGAGGAGTAGGCGGTGGCGGCGGCGCCACTAGCCCGAGGCTTTACTCCGCCAATGCTAGCGACTACAGGCTCCTCGAAGAAGTCGGTTACGGAGCCAGCGCCACCGTCTACCGAGCGATCTACATCCCGTCCAACGAGGTCGTCGCCGTCAAGTGCCTTGATCTCGATCGCTGCAACAGCAACCTGGTACGTTCCCCCTGCTGCCCTCCCTTTTCTGTTTCCGATCGGGGTTTGGGTTCCGGTGTTAGATTAGTGTCCTTTTCCCGAGGTTCTGCTTGCTGGGGTGTCTATTTTACGCCATCGGATGGGTTTTGCTTTAGTTGGAATTGGGTGGCTGTTCCTTTTTCCCTTTATAGTTTGGTTATGTATTTTGGTGGAGGCTGACGGATCCTCGGAAAAATCTGGGAATTTTTTGGGAGCGAATGCGGAGGAAGGGTTAGAACTCTGGCGGCAGATCTTAGGATGCTGGATGTCGTGTTTTGCTTTAGTTTAGCTTAGCCTATCGAGGTGATGCTGCAGAGGGGGAGGCCGATGGATTATGAGCGACTTTCCCGGCAGCTTTATTCTTCCCAGTACGTTGCAGCATCTAGGGCTTTCTGGTGGCAATACACTCGTAGGTTTTACTGTACTGATGATTAGTTGATTTAGATGATGCTGCGGTTGTTGTCAAAGCAAGCAGTGTTTATGCAATTGAAGGCCGGGTTCAATAAAGAGTGGCGAAAGGAGTGTTGACACAATTCGGGATCTTGGTTGTTTACTGCTTTTTTCAAGCTTCTGAAATAGGTTATAGTAAACAAAACTATGAACTGAAAGGCCTGATTTCCCAGTATCCATCGCTTTTACTTTTTCAGCTAGTCATGTTGGAAGATAATTTGCGGAAAGGTCATTCGAGCTCTTCAGTCAATTGTTATAACTTATTTTATATGAATTGGGAAGTTATTTGAGTACAAAGTAGAATGATTGCTAACTTTAATGGTCTGAGAATACTTTCTAAGAGGGAAGAACACGCTTTTGCAGGATGACATCCGCAGGGAGGCTCAAACAATGTCATTGATAGATCATCCCAATGTTATTAGGGCATTCTGTTCGTTTGTGGTGGATCGCAACTTGTGGGTGGTAATGCCATTCATGGCAGAGGGCTCGTGCTTACACCTCATGAAGATCGCGTATCCTGATGGATTTGATGAACCTGCCATTTGTACAATACTCAAAGAGACTCTAAAGGCTTTGGAATACCTCCATCGACAAGGGCATATACACCGGGATGTCAAGGTTAATTTCTTGCATATCAGAACATGTTTTCTCTTTCTTCAAATTAGGCCTTGGATCCTCAAGCGTGTCATGGGATTACTTCCCTTCTCATGTTTTTGTTTGTTCGTGCAGGCTGGTAATATATTGCTAGATAGCAATGGGGTGGTTAAGTTGGCTGATTTTGGTGTATCGGCGTGCATGTTCGATACTGGCGAGAGACAACGTTCCAGAAATACCTTCGTTGGAACTCCCTGCTGGTAAATTGTGATGCAACTGTACAGCTGCTTTGTTTCCTTTTTGGTTTTCAATGTATAGAAGCTTCTTATCCACTCTGCTCGTATGCTGTTGTTCTCATTCAGGATGGCTCCGGAGGTCTTGCAACCAGGAAGTGGTTATAATTCCAAGTGAGCATTTTTCCCTATTCTTTCCGACTTTCCCTTCTGTCACAACCCTTGCGAACTTCTATAGTCTTCTACTTCCTTTACAACAGCCAAGAAAAGAGACGGCTCGTTTACTTTGCAGAAATTCAAACTCTCGAGCCATCTTTCTGGCTTAGTTAACCGGAAAAATAGAACAATCAAATGAAAATTTATACTTATAACAAACAAGCAGAGAATTTCCCCCTACTTTTGCCTTATTTTTCTTTCTCTTATGGTGACTAATCCCATCTTTTTTCTCAAAAATTGCTAATAAACGATGCAGAGCTGATATATGGTCATTTGGAATTACTGCACTGGAATTGGCGCATGGTCATGCACCATTTTCAAAGTACCCTCCAATGAAGGTATTCTCCTTATTTTCTTTGGACGAAACACACAGATATCTAGAACTGATGCTGTTGAGTTTTTTAACTTAACCTGTGCTTCTTGGTTACAGGTCCTTCTCATGACCATGCAAAACGCCCCTCCAGGTCTCGACTATGATCGAGACAAAAAGTTTTCAAAGGTACCCGTAACTCTTTCTGTCTAGAATGTTGCACCAACCCCCTTATATTCTCTTTGAGCACTGGATTTATTAAAAAATGACTTGCACTTGTCTTAATAGTCTTCTTGGAAAATGACCTGTTTGAAATATGTGAAAAGTTATTATTTCTAATTGAAGTTTTACCAGTTGTGACCAGCTTTTTAAAGAAATGGTTGCCATGTGCCTAGTGAAAGACCAAACCAAGAGGCCCACTTCAGAGAAATTGTTGAAACACTCATTTTTTAAGCAAGCTAAGCCTCCCGAAGTATCTGTGAAGAAATTATTTGATGACTTGCCACCCCTGTGGAATCGGGTGAAAGCCCTGCAGGTGATATTTTCTTATTGCTGAAACTATGACATTTGACTAGTTATGTCTAGTAATCTGATAACAGTGGCCATTCCTTTCAGCTTAAGGATGCCGCACAATTGGCTCTAAAAAGAATGCCTTCGGCGGAGCAAGAGGCATTGTCACAGGTAGAATTATCAGAATAATAAGATTGATTTATTGTATGACTGGATATCATTCTCGCTTGTGAATTTGTTCGCTTTGTGCAACAGTTGTGTAAACTGTGTTGAATATGAACTGGGATAAGAGTACTTAAGATCCAAATTATAAAAGCTTCTGGTAATGCATATTTCCTGAGGATATTTCATTTCTAGTTTAGCATTGGTAAGTTTTTATTTAATGGTTTAGATAATTACTTCCTACTTTCGCCAATCAGCTTTCATTTCTCACTTGGCCTCCACTCTATACCATGTACGAGGATCCCTGCTAAGCATCCATGGCTGAATGATTAAAGCGCCCAACTCTAGAAGCTATATGGTGTAACCTATGCTTATATAAATTGAAATTATTTGGGCAGGTAGGAGATGCGCTCAAAAGAGGCTATCCTACTGAGTGAGAATACTATAGTCTGGCTATATGATATAACCATCTCATATTTTCAGGGCAACTGTTGTTTCTGTGCTCAGGTCTATGTCCTTTAAATCCTGATATTGAATTTCTGTGTTCAGCTGTTACTAGACATGTAATGAGGGTTTGCTGATATCGGCATCAGTTTGTTCTTATATTAAACAAAATTAACTTCTTTTAATTTATGTGAGTGAAAAATTAGGTGGATTTGTAAGCCATATGTTTCTATTTCCTTCACTCTGATGAGTATTCTTGCTTGTCAGAGTGAATATCAAAGAGGAGTCAGCGCCTGGAATTTTGATATCGAGGATCTGAAAGCACAAGCTGCACTGGTTTGGACTTTTATCTCTGCTCTACGATTGTTCCACATATGTTCAGTTGGGCTCAGATTTTTGTAGGCGATAATTTGGTTGCTTAGTCACCCGGGATGACTTAATTCACAATATTTGTGGAATTAACAGATTAGAGATGATGATGATGACGTTATATCTGAGCCTAAAGAAGAAGATGAAAGCATGAGAACATCTTCAACTTCTTCTAGTTATAAGGTATCTGAGATGCATGATGAGACGATACACATCAGATTGCTTATTCTTTACTTCTAATTCTGAATAGTTCTTGTTTTCCTCCTGTTTATTGCCCTTTGCTTGTGAAATCTCAGGATGCTATACTTATGCGAACTATACTTGTTCTATCAACAGGATGCAAGCTACCACAAGTCATCTTTAGGAAAAGGTGAAACGAGCGAAATAGTGCCTGATCAAAGCGAAAGCCAAGGGGAGAGTGGATTGTCATCACCTGGATGCTCAAATCAAAAGGATAAGAACTTACTGAATGATTTTGTGGCAGCCAGATGTGATGAAAAACTTGGTTGCAGGAAAAACGGCATAGTCAATGACAGAATAGTATCAACATCAGAAACAGACTCCCTGTCTAAGGCCAAGATCCCAATAATGAAGCTTCGCCAAACACATAGTGGTCCACTGGTGCCAAATGTCCTACTAGGCCATTCACAGTCAGAGAGAAGCCGGAATTTAGAAAGGTTTTACAACACTGCTGCATCTTTCTTATTGTGGATGAGTACTTAATGTTTTTTTTCTTTGGAATGATGGACTATTTGACATTTGAAACTCAAAGATACTGGTGAAAAAATTTTGGCATTATATGCCAGTCAACTTACAGGTTAGAAATGAAAAAGGGAAATGTTTATGTGAATATCACAAATGTCGGCAGTTCCAGCATGAAGTTAAAATCTCTTTTCTGGGAGGTTTTCCAATTGCTACTTTGCGATAAGATGGCTCTTTATGATGTAGGGGTGAGAGTGAAGCTGGACAATTGGCCGAGAAAACCAAGTTTGATGTGAGAAAACCAAGTCTTAGTGGTCCTTTGTTGCTTCCAAATCGGGCTTCAGCAAATAGCTTATCAGCACCCATTAAATCTTCGGGAGGTAACTTGCGGACCTTAAAAGTATCAGTCCCACTGTGAAGCAATTACATGTTCGGATTGTCATTTTCCACTGCAGGGTTTAGAGACTCCTTAGACGACAAGTCAAAAGCCAACCTTGTGCAAATTAAAGGAAGGTTCTCTGTGACATCTGAAAATTTGGATCTTGCAAAGGTAATATTTTTTTATGAATGATGTCTTTAAGTTGTGGCCGATACTGACTAATGAATGAAACTTAGGATATTCCGTTAGGTGCAGTTCCACTACGATCTTCACAGGTACTTTTTCCCTTCTTGCAGTTTAATTCGATATTGAAGGAAGCCTTCCAACTGGTTCTTTCTTTTCCATTTGCAGGGGTCACCTCTCAGAAAATCTGCCAGTGTTGGTGATTGGAGGTTCGAATCCAAGCAAATGGTTCGTCTTTCTTTAGTTCATTTTTTGTTGAATCCTTAGTTGATGCACTGGCTTCTTTTTGCTAGAAACTACCATAGGAGATTGTTTTCTATCAATCTTTTCCAAAACATGGAGCAAATGATTTTTATTATCTGCTGACTCACACGATTATTCACTGTTTAAACCCTTTTTTATCATATAAACCATGAATAAGCACAGGATTGAGCAGTCTGGGTTCAAGTTAATGTGGGAGATCATTGTCCTTTTCGTGTGAAAATGCTAACAACAGCAAAGTAGTATTATCCAAGATATTTGCAAGTAATGCGGGTGATCGCTGTCCTTGTTGTTTTGGTGAAATATGTGGTTACAAGTAATGTGTTGTTATAAGTGACGTTAAACACGAACCATCTAATTGCTATTTGGGTAAACACTCGTATTATATAAGTTAATTTCATTTATGTGGAAGATCTTAATGACGGAAGATATGGGGAGGTGCGCTTAACTACCTGTCATTACACAGTAGCAGCTCTTATCATTGTCTTCATATGTAATAAGTTAAATATGTTTTGATATAAATTTCTAATCTAACAGCCTGGCACTCCACCCAAGGAGCATAACAACAGCAGTTTCCCTGTGAGTGTAGTGCCACATCTTCAGAATCTTTTCCAGCAGACTGCTTTGCAACAGGTTTAGTCCATTATGCATATAATGAGAATGCTCGGCCGTTTGCACATTATCTGATGTTTTTTGATGAACGTGATGATATCTCGGCCTTTTGTTCCATTTGCAGGAGCTCATCGCAAGCTTGTTGAATAGCTTGCCAGTGGTTGAAGTGGATGGTGAGCCAAACTTCTCTACTTGTTTGTTATCCTGTTGAAGTTGCTGTTATCATGAACTCTCCTACGTTTTTGTGAATCTACCCTATTCATTCCAGTTGCTCAAAATGGAAAGTCACCCACATTGCCTCGTACTTCAGAGATCACCGAATCTGTGAGTGTTATCCTTTTACTGCTTCTGCTTATTTTCTTCTCACCGTCATGCCCTTTGTTTCTCCTGGATCCATTTCCATTTCTTGTGTTTGCAAAACTTACAATTCAAGGTGTCCTAACAAGTGTCTAAAAGCAATCAGTCGGTGTAATTCATTTTATGTGGTTCTTTATAACTGCGTTAGTTTGGAAATCTTCAGAGATTTCTGAAGTAACTCATTCCACCTCTCAATTTTGTATGGTCTCTTGTGCAGAGTGATTCTGCGGCTTCTCAAAGGGAACGACTGCTGCTTCTCAAAATTACAGAACTTCAGGCTAGGTCGGTCTTTAATGGGTCTGGGTTGGAAACATGTATGCTATGTCAGGATTTCATCTTTTCTATTGACGTGCATTCATTTTTGCAGGATGCAAAGCTTGACTGATGAATTGAATCAAGAGAAGTTGAAGTATAAAAGGGTAAGTAATCTAGAGGGAATTGTGGCTTGATTTCTGTTTGCACTATTTCTTGGGTTTGGGTATTGAAAATGTTGGCATCAAGGATTGTTGTCTCCTCAGCCCCATAGTACAGGAATCTTGTTGTTGTGATACCACCATATTATTAGAAATCTAGTCCTCATACCCTCATTAACATCGCCTCACTGGCATTGCAGTTGCAACAGCAGCTAAATGCTTTTTCCAGCCAAGAAAATGGTTATGGAGGAGGGGGAGGAGATGCGTAGGAGTTGGTCGGATGCATGTATATCTTATGCTATCCATGTGGATTGAAGTCCCCAGTTTCCGTGGAGGATCCTGGCAGTACGCAAAACTCCCATTCTCCCCTCACAGATACAGGCTGTCACTGGATCACTCGTTACAGGGTCGAGAAAGTTTTGCCAGCTTAATGCCGCCTTCTCTTCAACCGGACGTCGCAGCAGCATTGTCTGATCCTGAACTCCCGGACTCCTTAGAAGAATCCTTTTAGTCCGACCAACAAGCGAGAATCAGAAACAGCGAAGAGTAATGTGTTTATTATTGTCCCCCCCCGCGCGTGTTTTTTTTTTAATCGCAACAGTCACAGCCGGGTTTTAAAGTTCTGTGATATGTATATAACTGCGGAGTCGAAAGAAACGCCCCACGGGTCTTGCCCTTCTTGCCACATATCCCACATCGTGCAGGGCGAATGCATGAAGCAGGGGAAGCGACTATATATGCCCGGAGACTAAACCTTTGTTAAAGTAAAAAGGGTCGGTTGGCTAAATATGCCACGCCCGCCCTCAAGTACGGCGGGTGCTGTATGGCTATCAAGACATATGGCCGACGTAATTTGTGGGACCTCATAGGGTTGGCTCGCTCGGCCGACCCTCTGACTTTTATTACCTAAGATGGCCTTCTGTTTTGTTGCATTTTTCAATTTCGTCCAGGAAGGGTTTTGTCAGAGATCCCGTTCGTCACCTTTCCCAACAGTAAGGATTGTTTTTCCCTCCCTCCATCTTCACCCAGTCCTCAGCAACTTGGCGATTCCCCAATCTCCTCCCCAGATGATGTGCCTGACCACAACCCTGCGATCTTCTCCCCCGCGTCTCCCCCTAAACCCTCGTAGAACCCCATTTCTCAACAACCCCTCGTTTCCCCTCAACCCCCGTAAACCCAGAAAGGTTACGATTTTCCTCCAACCCACTCTTTTGCGTTCGTGCGTTTAGTGTTGATTTTGTGGGGATTTTGGCTGTAGAAGGGATGCAGGAAAACCGCGCCGTGCCGGGTGGAGTTGTCTCACGATGCCCCTTTCGCCGCCGCGATCGGGGCTTGCATGCTCACTTCGTTGGTCTTCCCCACGAAGGAAGTTAGGGATGAAGAGAACGATGCGGCTCTTGACACGACTGATGCGAGGTTTGCTGTCATGGGGATCATCTCTTTCATCCCTTACTTCAATTGGCTGGTGAGTTAGGCTTTCGCCGGGGGAAGTCGGAGGGGGTGGTTGTTTTTATTCTGCGGTGTTTGACTGAGAATTTTGGGCGAGTTTTGTTTGTAGAGTTGGGTTTTTGCTTGGTTGGACACTGGGAACCGGCGTTATGCGATCTATGCTCTTGTTTACTTGGCTCCTTATTTGAGGTCAGTATTAGTAGCACAGCAATCTCGGGTTCTAATCCCTCTCTTAACATCACAGCAGTTGTTATTTCACGCAAGATGTGGCGATGCTATCTTGATTCTTTGTTATCTACAATGGAAGTATGATGCTTCATCGGATAACATCATTTCAAATTTGGACTGCTTCTGTTGAGTTTGTGCAACCTTCTTACTTTCAACTACTAGTGAATCGACAATAACTGTGATTTGGTGCCAGTCTGGTAGTTCATATAAATGGAACACGTGGAAGTTTTCTGGATGAGATCGTCAGTAGCTGCTGACTTTACTCTTTATGTTTTTTTGGGAGAGTTCTTTTCACTTTCTGCACGCCTTTTGAGTGCGCTGGGGAATCGAATTGAGAAGATTTTGTTCGTTTCTTTTTTGTCTCTCCGAGTCCTTTTGGCTCTTTATGGGTGTCCAATGATCTTCCATGACAAGTGATCAATTACTACCGATGTCTTTGGTTAAGACTTCTTAAAAAACATTGGTAAATATCATTCACTAATGATTTGCTTTGGGTGTGGTGCCTCTCGGCAAAAGTTCATTTCAGGTTTGATAAGGTCCATATCTGATATGCAACAGCTTGGTAGTATCACCTGATGATTTATGAACTCCCATTTTACAGGAAAATGTTGGCAGGTATACATTTTATCGGTTTCTTTTCTGACAGGTCGAATTTATCCTTATCACCTGAGGACAGTTGGCTGCCCATTGCTAGTATAATATTTGGCATCATTCATGTACAGGTAGAAGCTGTATGTTACAAAACTTCATCTACTGTCTCAGTGTCGTCTCATAGAAGCCATGTTGCTTGCGTGATTCGTACATCACAGGAGCAGAAATGTCAGTCAGCATGCTTATGAGTTGACGTAGTGTTTCCTTTTCTGCAGCTGGAGGCCAGCATTAGAAATGGAGACATTCAGGGCCTGCAGTTGTTCAGTGAAGCTCAAAAGTATTTCAACCCAATGTCGTTGAATAAAGATATTTCTTATGACGACAAAGATCACGAGGAAGTTTCTGAGGTAATGAACCGTTTTTTTGTTGGGACCTCGTTGCCAAGCTCGGACAACCAGGTATTATCTCATAATATTGGTAATTTGGACTTGTAAAGTAGAGACTGGATCCACCTACCGAGCTACAACCGGGAAAGCAGCAGGAGAGGGACGAGGTTCGGCAATGGGATGTTCCCTCATCACGGGATAGGGAGCATATTCATAGCGACTGGGACGACAATGACCACCGAGTGGACAAGTAACTGAAATAATTTGCTTAGTAAGTTGCTGATTTTATCAGCAACCAAATAGAATGGCCGGCTCAACATCCTCCGAATATATGTATAACACAAGCATTTGCGTTGTGTTTTTGACAGTGTACGGAACATACGATTTCTGCTTCTGTGTGTTTGATGGTAGAACAAGAGCAAAGGTTATCTTTCATGGAAAATTTCGGCGAAGACCAAAAAGGGTTGATACAAAAGCATGTGCGTTGTGTTTTTGACAGTGACGAAAAAAGGGCAAAAAAGGTTTGTTGGGGTGAGAGAGGCTCGAACTCTCGACCTCAGGATAACTCAGTTTTAAGCTATGAGACCTACGCGCTAGCCAACTGCGCCACCACCCCAAT
Organism: Melastoma dodecandrum; assembly: GCA_029817715.1. Classification (NCBI taxonomy): domain Eukaryota; kingdom Viridiplantae; phylum Streptophyta; class Magnoliopsida; order Myrtales; family Melastomataceae; genus Melastoma; species Melastoma dodecandrum. The sequence goes on from JARUPY010000182.1 coordinate 938,561, forward strand.
TTATGATTTCAACAAGGAAAATTAACTAGTAAGTAACTTAATAAACTTCGTCCGGCTTCTCCAAAACCCCAGCGTCCGCTCTAGCCTTGTCGGAGAGGTTTTGGTATAGCCGACGGGAGGGACAGCGCGAGGGATTTGGAACCATCTTAACAACACTCTTCTCCAGCAGACTCAGAATCCTGAATCTTCCCATCGCCATGTCCGCAGCTCGTTCGCCTTCCCATTCCTATTCTGCAGGCTCTCCCGCCGCCCCCGGCCAGCTGAAGCGTGTCGTCGGAACCCACAACGGTAGCTTCCACTGTGATGAAGCCCTCGGTTGCTTCATGATTCGTCTCATTGAGCAGTTCCGGGATGCCTAGATTGTCCGTTCTCGAGACCCCCAGGTGTATTTTTTTTCGTTTTATTGGTCTTTCTTTCGTGGGTTCGCGTCAAGATGCGGAATTCAGCAGCTTATTTTGGTAAACTTTTGAGTTTTTCCGATGGAGTTTGTTATTTTGAGATGGCTTTAATTGAAAGAGAATGAAAGTGATATTGCAGGTGTTGGAGGGTCTAGATTCTGTATTAGATGTTGGAGGAGTGTATGATCCTACTAGAAACATGTATGATCATCACCAGAAAGGGTTTGAGGAGGTTTTCGGGCATGGATTTTCTACCAAGCTCAGCAGTGCTGGTTTAGTTTACAAGGTAAAAGCCTATTGCACGATGCAAGGATGAGTAGGCTACTTACTCTCTGTATGACTGACCGACCCTTTGCTATAAATACAGGGCTAATCTCCTGCAATTTGAATCAAAGTAAAGTTCTTTCAGTATTTTTTTTTTATGTTTCCAGCACTTTGGGAAGGAGATTATTGCCAAGGAGCTTCAAGTGAACAAGGAACACCCAGATGTGCATCGGCTGTTTCTTGCTGTTTACAAAAGTTTTATGGAGGTATGCTGCTATGAACATCCTCAGAAAATTCTATGCATCCTTTGCCAAGCCGCCTGTAGCATATAGCTTAGATATGATTTGTCGTGTACGCTTTGCTTTTCATTCATGATTACAGGCTATTGATGCTGTTGATAATGGAACTAATCGTTACGACTTACGACACTGATCAACCTCCGAGATATGTGAATAATACACATTTATCTTCAAGAGTAGGAAGACTGAATCTAGACTAGATTGATCCTGATCAATCTCCTGAGAAGGAGAATGAAGCATTTCGGCGGGTTATGGCTTTGGCTGGTGGTGAATTTCTAGATGTGAGGGAGTCAAAGTTCGTCGTTCATGTCATTATGTTCCTTCGTATGTATTTTCTTGCATTACCATTTCACCCTTTGCACAGAGTGTTCGATTTCATGCCAAGTCATGGCTACCAGCCAGGTCCATAGTAATGGAGTGCATTGCGGATAGACATTCCATTGATCCTAGTGGAGAGATCATGGTTCTGAAGAGATTTTGTCCTGTAAGTTGTTTGATGCTTCCTTTTACATTTTTATTTGACTAAGATATCTGTTGTTTTGTTAGGAGTTTGTCTGTTTCTTGTACTATAAAATAAGAATGTCAAGGAAATGGCATAATATAAGTCACGTCACTGCATTAAGAGCTGGCCTCCTTCGCTTCTCTGTTTTATAAAACATAAGAATGACTTGTGTGATATCCATTCTGGAAATAGCTTTGGAGTTTGATTTTGTCGCTCTTGCTTTCTCTGAAGTTCCAATACTCGATGAGTTGGAAAAATAGAGGCCTATCCTTGCAATTAATCTTTGAATTGCGGCCATACTAATTTGTTTATCTTTTTGGATTTTATCAATTGAAATGGCTAAAGATATGGATATTTTTTCAGTCTGCCTGAATGAGCCCCTGACAAATATGTACTTGATTTTGATTATGACGCTATTCTCCATCCACATGCAGCAGAAACTTCATCTATTTGAGCTCGAGAAGGAAATGAATATTGATCCCCTGATCAAATATGTACTTTATCAGGTAATGTGTTCCTTATTAGTTTTCTCACAAAAAAGGAATATCTAAAAGAGCATAGCTCGGCTGAAGCTTCAGCCTTGGACCATTGCGTCCGTAAAATGGAACAGTCTTTTAGAAAAACCTTTGGAAAGTAGCTCCTAATTTGACAAAATGCGGGTAACGATAAATTTTTCGAATATGCAGGATGACCGGAGCAAAGGGTGGCGAGTACAGGCTGTTTCGGTGGCTGCCGATAGGTTTGAAAGCAGGAAGGCTCTTCCAGCCCAGTGGCGCGGCTTAAGAGACGATGATCTCTCCAAAGAATCCGGCATCCTTGGGTCCATAATCTGGGAACTTGTCATGGGTGGTTTGGTTGGTTAGTCGATCAAAATCAACTATCGTCGAGATCAATGAGTTCGCTGCGTGTGGTTTTGTCGTCATAGACATGGAGCATGGCCAAAGTGGGATCCCCGAGTCGTTGGACTGTATCCGTGCTCTGGCTGCTGCCCGGACACCGGCAATTCTTTGCCTGCCAGATTCAACAGCGGCTTGGGCAGGAGGCGCTCAATATTGGTCCGGAGGGTGTCGTGTTTCCGATGATCGGTGGGCCAAGCCAGGCGAGGGATGCGGTCAGTTACTGTAGGTTCCCACCACCTGGCGTGAGGGGGGCTCTGTGCACATGGTCGTTAGGGCGTCTAAGTGCGGGATCGATGAGGGTTATTTGGAGAATTGAGAGGAGAATCTGCTCATCATGTGCCAGGTGAATGATGGATATGCTTAATGCCGATTGGCCACTCTCCTGATAGACAGATAAACCTTAGTCTGAGATTGATCTTGGTTGCAGATTAACCATGCAAAATCTCTGACGAGACTGGATAAATTTCGTGCGCCCGTTAGCATAGCATAGAAGGAATTGTGGTAGGAGGACCCAAATACATGATATTGATATCTTCCTGTCGGATTACGTCTCCATGGCATGCTGGGGAGTTTTTTGATAATCAATTGAAAGGGGGAGAATTGTGTTATGATATTTTCTGGCCCCGAGTTTAGGTGGAGACTGGAGGGTGTCAAGAATGTGAGGGAGATTGTGAGCATCAATGGGGCGGACTGATTACAGATGGGACCATTGGATCTGAGTGCGAGCATGGGTTACCTGTGGGACCCGGCAAACAAGAAGGTAAGGGAAAATGTTGAGGAAAGCAGAGGAAGGGGTGCTGGCGAGTGGCACGGCCTACTTGTCAGGGTTCGCAATGCCACATGATTCTCCACTGGAGCTAAGGAGGAGGGGCTATCACGTGGTGTCCGGTGCTGTAGATGTGGGTTTGTTCAGGATGCTGCAGTTGAGGACGTGAAGAGGTTTAAGATGGGCTTGGGTACGGAGACTAGCAGCGACGACGAGGAGAATGAAAGAGAAAAGGATGCAGAGAAGTACAGGAGCGAGTAGAGCATTAGGAGCTACCAACTTCAAAGTTGTGTAATCTCTCTGCGTCGTTCCTAGACGATACCGGGATAAGAGGATCACTTGAGCGAGTTGAGCATGTTCATCCTTATCAGAGACATATTTCCCAGTTTTCGGTTTACATCGGACATCTTAGAAGTTAATGTTATTTAGTTTTCTCTTGCCTCCTGAGGGATACTCTTTATCTTTTAACCCAATGCTTGCTCCCTGGGGAGAAAAATAACTTCTGCTGCAAGCAAACATTACTTGTTTACATTCAGGCTACATAGCTTAAGAATGCAAAAAGCTTCTGTTACAATGGTTGCACCATTTCCTCGTATTACACAAATAAAAGAATGGCTACAAGAACACTGATGCCTCTAAAAGTAGATTCTCCCTCTCAACTCAGCATGGCGAAAGCTCGCTTTTGGTGCTCAGCTCACTATATCGACATCTGAAGGCTTGTCGTAAGAAGCACGTATAGCCCCAGAATCTGAGAATGAGTTGGATTTCGCTGGATCTGCACTTGTGAATGGACTCCTTGATTGGGGACCAGTTGAGTCTATTTCCATAGCTGAAGCCCTTGGAGGAGAGGGTGGCTGAACTTCCACATCAGGATAAGCAGCCTTGAATCTTGCTCGTAGGCCCTCGTCGACTAACCGTACACCATTCAACTGGTTACCTAGGGATATCCACCTGATGTAACAAGAACCAAAGGTGATTCAACAAGGTATAACATCACCCAACCACGCAAAAGCAAATCAAACTAGTCCAAACATTTTACCACCGGGATCTGACCATGAGTATTATGTTATTATCAGTAGTAAACTAAAAATCAGAGAGAACTACCATAGACATGCACAGTGTCGGTCGGCACCGATGGTCGTTCGTATACACACCTAGAGCAGGCTGCAGATGCCAATCAGCGAGCATACAGTAATCGATGGTTCACAGGACAATGATCACAATTTCCAAATCAAGTGACTGCCAATGGAGACCCCAGGGTAAACTTTAAAATTGTCAGTAGTGGTGACAGGCATTTTCTTCTATTGGGATAGGCAATAGTTTCTTGTATAAGTGGAATAACAGTAGTTGCATATCATACATTAAGCAGCAAACTAAGCGAGAGTTAAGAGATGTACCCTGAATGTGTATTATGCATGCGAGCGAACAATTCTAGCTTTCTCGTCCTGGGGCTGATTCTCTCCAGCAAAGGATACATCTGTAACACATTTTCTTTATTAATATCTCATCACAGAGCCAACATGATGATCAGAGAACAAAGTAATCAAACCATTTGGTCAAAGAACTGGAGTTAGAAAGTTAGAAACAAGTAACTACTGGGTAAGCTGCTGCACATAAAAGGTTCCATGTAGAAAAAGAGATCAATAGCAGAGAAAGGCAACTTTGGCAATCATTAAATATATCTCACCAACTGACCTCATCTGGCTTACGACTAGTTTCTCGAACTTCGGCGACGATGACATCAGTGTCAATATTCCTGTTTACTTCAGGGTTTCCTTTGATGCCAACAAGGCAATGCTCTTTACTATGGTTAAGCCAGTGGCCTGTGCGGCCTGTTCTAATAATTCGCTGAAGCTGATTGGTCTTAACCCAAATTATTTCCTCCACACGCTTGTAGCCCCAAAGTTCCAGACTAAAGGACAAAGTAAGATGCATAATGAAGCAAATCTATTAGGAGTGCGCGACAAAATGACGAGACGCTAGAACTAATTATGAGTACAAAAATTCATACCATTCGCGCCCAAGCTCCATAGCACGTCCTGTTACCCATAAAAAGATCAGACCATCGGTCTGGAGTGCAGGAACATTCAAAGTCCGCATCTCATCGTCTGCCATCGTTCCGTAAGGCAATTCCATGTGAATATCCCATGGAGGATCTGCCATTATAACTCCAAATTGCCCTATAATGTCCATCCTGAACGTCCGAATATCACAATTGATCCATTGAGATTCACCGAGTTCTACCTCTGAACAGTACTCTGCCCGTTGCGGCTTCAACACCTTAGGAGGCGGTGTCGCTCCCATCATCATCGGTGGCACATCAGGAGTTGGGTCAAGTTCATAATGGACATACTTGCATGTCTACAGTAAAAATTTAAGCACTTATGGTGCAATGAAAGAAATTAAGAACCTCTCAACCAAGCCACCAACAGATATCAAGAGAAGGAAAGAGACAGACAGTATATGATGAAAATGTCTTCAGAAAATAAATAAATACCTTCATATGCCGGCAAGTATCAAGGAAAGAACAATCTCCCAGGTTAATGTCCGTATGTGGAGCAATAATACGCCGAAAATGAACCTTCAGGGGAAAAATTAAAACATGGACGATTAAAAACTACACCATTTGTAGAGTGTTTACTGCTTGGTAGACAATATCTACCATCAGAGGGTACCAATATCTGCCCCATCACAAGGGATAACACTTCCACTAATCCTGAATTCAGGCACAAACCTTTTCACAAGCTATAAAAGATCCAGATTGACGTCTGCAATCTTCTTTGGTTAATGATGAACAGTATTCCTTCAACTGTGATCCACCTTTGGTTTTGAACTGGACAAGGAGGAGGAGATTCCACAAAGAAAAATGAGTGCAACATGCAACAAAAGAAAAATAAGATCCTAAGGCTTCAAGAAGATGAAGTTGAGCAATTGAAGATGAATAGAGACACTGCAGATAAACTGCAGCAAAGCAGACTGACTTGAAAAATATCCTAGGCAGTAGACTTAACAGTTCACGAAACAGAACGACACCAGATACACCACGCATCAAACATTCAATGAAAGAGAGCATAGATACTTTTTCTAAACTTGCATTATAACGAGCCACTATTAATATTTAATTACCCAAAATCACAAGTCCCCATGCAACTTAGGCTATTACTACTCTCCATAAAATACTGACACCCACCTTAGCAGCAACAGCAGTTTCCTTAGCAGTTGGTCTATGAATTAAATCTAATAATTCCTCGCCCGTCTTCGACTTCTGCATTTCTCTGAAACTCTTCTTATTCAACAAAGCTTCCAGATCCTTCAGTTCATCCTCCTCAGACCTTGACTTCTGCAGTACCCCATTCCCAACACCACCACCCCCTATTCCCGCATTTGAACCCATCAATGGTGGTTTATGCAACATTCCCCTTGGCGGAATCCCCATCACCCCCATGACTCTTGGTGAAACCCCTCTCGGTCCCATAATCATATGTGGGTCCCCTCCAGGCCCCATCCACATATCCCCCATCGGTCGAACCCCAGGTCCACCCATTACAAACAACCCATTTCCACTGATCCCAGGATTACCCAATTCCCGACCACTCAAATCAGGTTGCCTACTGCTATTATTACCACTATTTCCATTGTAATTGGCGCTCTCTGGCAATTCTTTCAATAGCCTAGTCCTGTCAATCCCCAACACCAAGACACGGCTCTTACCACTCACCACAAACTCCTCCAGCTCCACTCCGCCATTATCCTCAGCCATCGACCGCAGAGCCATCTCAACAGCGAGTATCGTTCCCGACTCCCCTCCCACCTCCCTCAAAGCTGCCTTCTCCGCGGCAGTGGTGTTGGGATCATTCTCAAGCTTCCTCAACACGGTCGACGAGTCTATCACCGTGAAGGGCACCCTCTCAAGCAAGCAAACCGCAACCATGGACCTGACAACACTCAACGAGCTGTTCGAATCATCCAGCAAGAACCTCTCGCCATCCAACCGCGCATCCGGGTCATCCCGGTCACTTCTGATTCCTGCCGAGGCTCGTGCCCGGGAAGGGGACTTCGCCGGGGCAGCATCCGGGCGAGGCTTCGAGGACAAATTAGGACGTGGGTCAGGGTTGCGGAGCGAAGGGGTGGGGCAGAACGGGCGATCGTTGAGGGAGGATATGAGGAAAAGTGAAGAATCGAGGGAAGAAATCAAATTGGGGATTAGGGTTTGCTGGAGGGACGATATGAGGTGGATTTGGGAGGCGTGGGTGGAACTGATCCGGGATTCGAGCTGGGAACTCATCTGCTTGATCGCGTTCAGGGAGGAGGAGTCCTCTTTGGGGATGTGCTGGTTCCGATTAGGGTTTGCGCTCGCCATCAGCCTCCCGGGGGACGCGAGGGGTTCGAAAGCTCTGATCTTTATTTGCCCGGGAAGACTTCAGCAGATTAGGGTTTAAGGGTTTGGAAGTAAGTACGGCATTCTTTGTCGTCTTGTCCGAATCTCAAAATACATGATTTTGTTTCAGGGGAGTGTATAAATTCGAGATTTTGGTAAAAAAACTCTAATAGACGACAGGGCAGCCATCAACTACGACACCCTTTTGTGTTGGGCAAGTAGCAACAGGGCAGCCATCGAGGTCATTCCCCCACCAGCTCAAGCTTATGTTCTCCAACCCCAAGCAGAAGTATATCAACACCCCCATGAACGCCAGCCCCGCGTCTAGCGCCCCCGACAGCACGTAGTTGTACCTCTTCCACAGCTCCGGCCGGTACCTGTACACCACGTACCCCGACAGGAACCCCACCACGATCCATGTCGTGTAGTTCACGGCCGTCGCCGGGGGCATCATCCCTGTCGCCCCTATCAGCACCGGCATGTTGATGAGCCCTATCCATTCCTGGCTTGGGAAGGCCTTGTGCGCTAGCCAGACTAGGAGCGGGGCCACGGCCCCGCCTAGGAAGAACCAGTTGATCGCCCCGTAGATCCCCTCGTCGCCGAATATCCTCCTCGGGCCGATCAGTCCCCAAATGACTGATGCATCATAGAAGACCCTGTCGCTCGGGCACGTCCAGATAGTACCAGATGTTGCGCAGATGTCGGTTATGGTTTCCATCATCCACCACGCGGTGCCCAAGTAGGTGACTCCGGCTATCAGTGTTCCCACGACCTGGCCGAAATCAAAGGACGGGAAACGGATGCCATGGGTTCATGTGTCTGGGAAAGGGAGGGATAAGAGGCCAAGAGAGCTTACTTGGGCCATGAACATTGTTCTGGGTGGGATCTTCATGTAGTGGCCAAGCTTAAAATCTTGTAGGAAAGTGATGGCCTGCGTCATGCTTATGTATCCGTAAACCTTGAAGGCCATATTCGCAACGGGGTAACCCGGGTAGATATACCCGATTATGTACTCCGTGATGATGTTGAGACCCGGTTGCTGTTGCGACCAGGCAGAAACTTCAAAACAACGAAACGGCAGTGTTGTTTTGTTAATGCTTATGCAGAGAAACAGAAATTGCGTGCCTGATTAGTTATGGCGGTGATGATCCCGATCGGCAAGGTGAAAATGATGGCGATCACACATGCTAATAACACACCCCACCACGGCAACTGGAGTTGACTGTTGTAGTATTCGCAAGCGAATATAGTGGCGGCAACATTCACGACAAGAATCAACCAGAACCACCATTCAGGCACCTGATTGTATTTCCTCATGAGTTTGGTGTGGATATCCACCGTATTGTCCTGGAAGCTCGCTTTGCTCTGCTCTATTATCTCTCTGCAGGGTTTGAACAACTAAAGCAGTGAATTCAACGGACAATTCCTCTAAGACGCTTGTTAAAGGCAACGAGCTGCACCTTCCATGGAACAGAGCGACGTGCACGATCGTGGCAGTGAGTGCCGCAAACCCAACACCATAAGTCATGGCAAAGAACGTGCTCAGGTACAACTGTCCCTCCTTCTCATAAGCAGCAATATCGAGGTTGAAATCGGAGTCTACGATGCTTGAGATGTTGTAATCCTGTCCAGTCGACGTGAACAGATTGTCGGAGAAGATCGGGAATGTCTTGGCCTTGTAAACGTTAAGCCAGTAGCACAGCGGGGTCAATATATACATGACGAAAACGAACCCGACTGCAACATTGGCGGTGGCGAACCACGGGCTGGCGAGGGGGCTCCCGAGGTAAGCCGAGATGGTGGACCAGTCAATGCCAACTGCTGCAATGCCGAGGCCGTAGAGGCCCGACCCGAGCTGCTGAGCTAGAACAGATTGGGGGAAGATCCAACATATCCAGGAGAGGGAGGTGAGCATCTGGAACATGTAACCTGGGAAGATGTAATAAGAGAAGCTGCACGTCAAGGCGATCAAGAAGAATTGGATCCTTGTCACTCCTCCCTTGTGCCTTTCCTCTTTCTCGTGTAGGGCTCTGAACAGAGAGACCTGGACGAGGTTCGCCGGCCACCACATCGCCGCCGGCTCGACCAGGTATTTCCTAAAGATCCCAGCCCATCCGAATCCCAGCACCTGCCATTCAAACCCCCCACCAACACACCCCCAATCAAACCAAACCAACAACAGCATCCACATTCATATCATCGTCTCAAGATGACATTACTTAGCACGACGTGGTTGGTTGGCTTGTTGACTTTACCTGCGTTGTGATGACGACGATCAGCGACACGAAGAATGTTATCTCCCGCTTGTAGAAGACCTTGACCACTGTCACGAGGAGGATGGCGTAAACGGTCCCTGCGCCCGAGTTTGCGAATATGGTGATGAGGACGTGCTCCTTCACATTGAAAGGGCCAGGGTTGAGGGTGAATTCCCATCGAGTGCCCTTGAGGAATACGCGGTCAGTTATCCGGGCAGCCATGAGACGACCCAGGGGTACAACTGCAATCTGGGCAGAGATTGCGGTTATGGTGAGAGGCTCGGTCCTGTACCAGAAGAACTGATTGAGGAAGGACAGGAGGACGCAGGAGATGGTCCCGAGCACCCACATACGGAATGTGAGGACGGGAAGGGAAGGGTCGTCAGTCGTGGGCACGGTCAATGCCACTTGGGGTATGGGCGAGTTCTCCTCTGGCTCGTCCTCGTCCACTTGGGGGTTACCAACTATCGAATCAATGTCCGGATGTGAAGAGGAAGAGGGTCGTTGTTGTCGTTCCTCCATCTTCTCTCCCTCTGACACTGGCAAAGCAAGAAGACCGAATTCATAAGAAATGACAGACAACGGCTAGCACCCAGCAGCCAGAACAAGAGACTGGCAACTTACACAAGGGAGCTCTGGTTTCATCGATCAGCTCCGCCATAGCTGCTACTTCGTCAAATATCTTCTATGTAGGATGAACCCGGAGCGAAACTAGAAAGGTGAGGACTCCTCCCACAGAAGCTATTTACTAGAGTTAGGCTCGGCTACAGAATATAAGCTGCTTAAGAGGAGAACATTGACTGGGAAGCGATACGAGGAATCCTCGAAAGGAACCCGTAGGAAACAGGAGATGAATCTTCAAACACGAGGTCCATTCGTTCAGCCGCCTCCGAACCTCTTTACGGTCCCCAGTTGGGACAGTGAGGTCGGGAACTTTTGTGACCGTCCACCGGAACAAATACCTATGGACAGTTCCAGGATTTGACGGGGAGGGATTGGAGACAGTTAGGTGAGGCAATTCGTTAGCAGACGACTTTAAGGCGTCACCCTTAATTTAGGACAAGCCTCCAACTAACATAACCGCTGGTCTATTCTTCCACCAGTCCTTCAAATACTTTATCTTCCCCTGTTCTATCTTGCTTTCACGTCTGAATATCAATAACGCTTGAGGAACGGAATTGTCATTCCATTCTTTTGTACGGGTAGCTAAAAATTAATTGGAATGAAAATCACTATATTCCATTTCATTTCATTCCTCTTCCCGTATACGATACACCCCCCATAAGCAGCTAACATTTTCAACACATCGACTATAGCCGTAAAGGAGAAGGAAATTATACAAGAATCAAAGCAGATGGATGGAACTAAACCCTCCACAAGTAAGAGGATTGTCCCAGGATCGCCGGTTTGTCCCTCGCTGACGTATTACCTCCATGATGGTCTAATTCTGGAAAAAGTACCTGGCGGAAAAGCTATCTAACCAGTCCTGTTCTTGACCGGCCTCATTGGAAGATTCATCAAGTCCTCAAGAGTTCATCTCCACGAAAAGACTGGCCTGAGGATGCAAACCCGCTTCCTTAAGCGAAGATGACAGCTCTTCTGGTCCGTAAGAAACTCGAGGGAAGTTCGAGACCAAGGTGTAGTTCCCTATTTCCAGGCAACCCGAAGAATCCACGTAGTCATATACAGACTGAATCGTTGCATCGCTCTGAAATCTCCGATCTTTGCGTTCCCCGGTTGGAAATCGAACCAAAACCTGGAAAAGGGGGATCCACTCATTCAGGAAGTGCGTAAACAAACCATGGAAACCATCACAAGGAAATAAAGAGGAAAAATATTACCAAGATATTACTCACCTGAGTGGTGTTTGGTCCTTTTTCAGGCTCAGGTCCTAGAGACATAGCTTTCTCTTCCCGCAATCTAGCCAGAGCAGCTGCTCTTTCCGCAGCTTCATGTTCTTCCCTTTCGCGAGCCTCTTCTTCCGTACGCTTCCTCTCCGCCTCCGCAGCTTCCCTCTCTAACCTCTCTTGCTCTTCTCTTCTCTGCCGCTCCCTGGCCTGATAGGAATGAAGAAAAATAAGAAGCTAAGTGACAGAAATGTCTAACAAGCCAAGGGGTTCTGGGGATGGAGAGGTGCTGCTCTACCAACACAATGTCAACAAAGATTAACATCACTACAAATGCTGTACCTGATCAGCTTCAACAGCTGCTCTGTAAGCAGCATCTTGTTCCTCCCTTAATCGCATATTGTTCCTCCCTTAATCGCATGTTGTTCCTCCTTTCCTCTGCTTCAAGCCTGGCAGAAACAAGAACAGGGGCACTTTCTTCTAGTACTCTCTGCAATATCACCGTCATCTCTTCAGGAGTCTTTGGGCCCTCAGCCTGAGAGAAACAAGAGCTGTAGTTATGCAAATGAAAAACAGACAAATTCGTCATTTTGCACAACACAGCATGAGAGGATTTATTTAATTGATTATTGGGATAACACTTAGAAGCTACTGAGCTGCTTCATAAAGTTTTTTACTCTTTCACACTATTTTTCATAATCATAACACAAAATTTCCCAGCAACAAAAGTTCTCTTATGCTTCACTAATTTCCCACTTTATACCCAGCCAGAACAAATAGTGCGAAAGTTAACAATCACTCTTAGGAGGAAGCTTTGACAAGAAAATCAAAGATCTGGTAATAACAAATGAATCAACCAACTTGGGAACTTTCAAAGGGAAACTCTCCTGCATGGATGTGGATGTGGATGTATACCAAATCAGCCTTTAACGTACGTAGCTAGTACCGTCAACAATAATGCAAATACAAATCTAAGGACATGGAGAGAGAGACTCTACTGCCGATAACACAAAAGGAACTACAATATTAAGCAACAACTAGCGTTTCCAATTAACATAAAGGCTTTTAAATCTGAGAAGCAAAAACTAGCATCCACATTTAGTCCTCTGACTTTACAATGGAGAAATTGCGAGAAAAATAGGGATTTAGAAGCAACCAATTTGACCTCATAGGTTCTAGGATATTAAATTTCTCATGACACAAATTCATCAATAGGCATGCCCCTAGCGCATTAAGATAAGGAACTTCATTCATTTCAATTGTTGTGCTACTGCATCACAAAAATTAAGATGGTCACAGTAAACCACATACTCCATCTTTCAAATCTAGCAAAAGCACTTTTCTACCGTTCCATAAATCAACAAGCACTATAGTAGAACACCTGACAGAAAAGCAATACTATCCCCTTTACCTGCTGTAGGAGACCAATCCTCTGATTAGTCGCAGCCATCACAACAGCACAGAAGGGGAACCTAGAGGCCTTCAAGCTGTTACTCATTTTAAACCCTTCACTCGCCTTAATACTCCCTCCCCAAGCCACAAAGTTCTCATTTATGAATGCAGCAACAGTTTCATTGCAGAGCGTCCCCTCGCAGAATCCCGGTGTGTCCGGGTGATCTGGAGAGTGAATATAGACGAATAACAACTTAAATTCGCTCCTGGATCTCGCCAGCGCATCCCTGAAACCCTCCCCAACGAAATTAGGCCTGGAATCCCTAAAATACTCCCGACGAAAATGCATTGACGAATTGTGCCGCCTCAGCAGCCGCTGGAGACGATGAAGACGCGATGAACCTCTCCGAGGACGAAGTAGAAGGGCCGGCGCCACCACGGTTAGAGATCAAAGAGAAAGATTATGAGACGACTCCGCCAGCAGCCCAGAGTCCAAGGCCTACGGCGCCAGAAGACCAAGGCTGCCAGAGACGATGGAAAAGGGTAGGGTTATGAGTTTCCACGTCAGGCTGCGCTGCGGAGCTCGGGCGGCGACTATTGCGGGAGGGGGGAGGGGGAGGATCGGACGAAGTCGAGGACAGATCTCTGATGCCTAAGGCAGAACGCGTACACGTGGCAGATTGTGCGGCTGAGAGGTCGAGAGGATTGGAGGCGGAGGCCTCCTCCAAGGTTACGACTCCGGCCATCGACAAGCAAAGCTCCCCCCGGTCGTTACCTCATTGGATCACTGAAGCATTGAACTAACTGGAAGCCTGTCCACCACCATTACGGTAAATAAATTGGGATTCTGAGGGTAATTCGGTCATTGAGCCGAATCCGCAAAATGTTACAAATTATTTAATTATGTTTTATTTTGGTTACAACTTCCAAATTAAAAGACTCTGTCTAACTTGGAGCCACACTCAAGTTCAAGGATTCTTGGGTTGGGCTCTGTTTCGGTGCCTCGGGTTTGATCCCCGGCCGAAAATCGGCCGACTCCGACAGTTCCTGGACAGCGCCCGCAATTGCTTTTGTTCTCGTGGATATTTCGATGAGCAACGAAGCGAATGTCATCGCTGGAATAACATCCATGACATCTGTAATTGTCTGTGACTCTTCCGACGAGTGGACCATCAGGTTCGAAACATCCGATAAGTATTCCTCGAGATCTTTCGCCGCACCGTCTGTTTCTGCCAGGAGCGCATCGAGTACAGATGTCTTGCTCATTGACTTGACCGCCACTGTAACGTCCCCAAGCACAGCCATAGTTTTTGAGATCAATTCTAGGCAGAGTACGGAGAATTGCCCGTTTACATGCTGCGGCACCTGTTCGGCATTAACAAACTTAAATTTTGATTCCATGTTGTGAGTGGAAGGAAAAAGAGGAAAATGTTGAGGATTTACCTGATTTTCTCTGATGAGGCAACTATGAAGAGCTTCAAGACAGTATGCGCAGCCTCGTAAAGAGGCCCCAATTTTAAGGTACTGTCCCCAGGGAAACCTGAATGGAAATCGGTCATGCGCAGGCTCCCATCTGGCCAGATTCGCCTGAATAACAAGCCAAAAGCTATGTCAGACGATGATTCCAATGCGCATGCTTAATGTAACTGTGGCGCCAGGAAGCCGTAGTATACCATTGTTTCTTCAGCTGCCTTCGAATTTAGGACGCACTTGTAGCCATTTAAGTTCTTAAGACTCTCACCGTTGCCTTTTGAGCCGCTAAAGAACTCTGATGTGATACCTGCAGAACAAACCACGGGACAAATCCGTCAAATGTTATGACGAGATTATCTGCAATAACGGAACAGCCTGCTTCAATGGCTGCAAGTCACCCTACCCTCGAGTGAGATAGAAAGTTTCTCTGTGTCGTGGATGATCGATCTGTGGAGCTCCTCACCAGCCCAAATTGGACAGACCATCATGCTCACCACGATGCACAGTGAAGTACCGATGGCGACTGTGGATGATCTCTGGCAGGCTAGTGTGAGTAGTTCGTCAACCCGGTATCCTGATACCGACACCAGGCTGAATGTGAGTATGAAGATGAGCGCGCAATAATCAAATCGGGCCTTGATCTTCGGAATGAATCTTGAGAATGTTGCTGCAGAAGCTGTCATAGAATGAAGTAAAATTCTTAGTTTGCTCAAACCCGAATAATAAGGTCAATTTCCATCATCAACCACTGATTAAACTTGTGTCCTGTACCAATAAATTTTGGGAAAATCTCATACCCAGTACGAAAACCGAAACGCCAATGACAAAGGGTTTGAGTTGCTCTCCTGATTGATCTGCGAGGAAGTTCACTCCGACACCCAAAAGACCAGCAAGGACGGTGCCGCAAACTCTGTTTACACTTCTACTTATTGTGGAACCTGCAACTCTCAGACACAGTAAATGTCAGTTCTTCGTCTAATCTGAATCGGGTTGGCTTGAATCTGAATGATTAGTGGGCGTATGAACATGGAATCGGGCACTTACCTACAGTGTACTCAAAGACTACCACAACTGTCATGACAGCCCACATGGCATTCCTCCCAACACCTTCGTACAAAGGCCTCATGTAATAAAACAATGAAACAACGGTGAGTGCCACCCCAACCTTCAGACAATGGATCAATTTTCTTGGGTCATCTTCTCCAATCTCCCTTGCCTTCTTCAAGAAATTACAGAACTTGGAAAATGATCTCGAAACACCTTCACAAATTTCGATGAGCACTTGTTTAGGAGCCAAGGTTTTCGTGGTCCCATCCAACATGTCTACCCTCCATTCCACTGCACCATTCCTTAACTCATTCGTCTCCGCCATCCTTAGCTTCGGTTCTGAAGATGTTTGATGAATGGGTGGAACTCGAGCCTGGCATGAGTTTGCAGAGCATATTCGAACTATATATGAAGCCGGGAAGATATTCTTTACGAGTGAAAAAAGATGTTGGGCATCACAGACAAAATTAATTATTGTCACTTAGGCCATAAAAAGGCGAATGCCATCCCTTTAGAAGTTCCATCAATTTTGCTTAATTTGCTGCTGCCATTTTTGAGGAAGCACCTGGACCTACTCTTTGCTGAGATGCCTTTTGCGCGAGTGGACATGTGCGTGTTCTTCCATTCTTGGTTCAGAGCTCCACACAACAACCTTTCATGAAAATGAATTTTCAAATCGTAATCTGGGTTAGGTCATAGCTGCAAAAAATGCAGGGCTGCATGTTTTCATTCCTTCATGTGATCAAAAGGCGATGATAAGTTATCCTAACATCAGTGCTCGATGGCTTCAAGTGGAAAGTCATCAATCTCCACAGTGACATTCAATCCTCATTATATTTATCATCCCTTGGACTGGTTCAAGTTGCAAAACAGAGAAAAGATTTATACCAAAATTAGGTAACGACCCATGACTGGAAAGTTGAAATACAATGTTGTCCTGAGCCGTAGATCGGCATCGACTTCCATAAACGGAAGTGGGACTTTAGGACAGTTTTTCTAGTTTGTGTTGTCCTAACATTTCCTTGACCGAAAGTTTTATATATGAAGCAGGGTCTTTAAAATCTTTTGCCAAAAGGTGACCTAAGAATTCCACGAAGAAGGATAAATAAAATTTAATTGCACTATGCGGTCGACAGCAAAGCAGAACCATAAGACAGAACATGGGAGGGAGACAAGAATTCTACATCATAGTGTCAAACAATCAACATAAAAGCCTCCTGGGTAAGAAGATCAATCACATTAGAAGTTAGCATTAGCACTAGATTGTTCGGTTGTTATATATGACGACTAAGGCCCCGCCAAGCGATCGTAAAGTAACACAAGAACCGGATGAACCCCAGTTTCAGCTGAAGTGGGTTGGTCGCATATCATCGGAATATCTCCGTGAGGCCGACAGGGAGCATTTGTGAAGTCTGCTTGTAGTCATTACAGTGTAGGATTCCGTCTTGGCCATCTGTCACGTCTGTACGTGGTTCGCCCTTGTGCTCGAAGTCGACTGCATCTCTTTGCTGTAGAAGCCGCACGAGAGACCAAAACACATCCATCCTTGTCACATGCCTGTTTGCCTGAAACACGTGAGAAAAGAACGGGTTAGTCAGCAAGACAGATTTTTTACGAGCTCCTTCAGGATGTAGGCGAAGCGATGAAATACCTCAACGATGAAACGAGACCACAACTTCCCGTCTCGAACTTCCATCTCGCCTTTTAATATGTTAAGACCAAAGCCTCTCACTGTATCTGCGATCTCAAGGGATAGTCCCTGATCCTCGCAAACCATCTGGAACAGAAACACAGAATGCGCTTAAGTAAAATTTCAGACTCGCTTTAAATTCAATGCGATGATTGTGGCTCAACCGATCTTTTCACACCTAGTACCTCTATCAACATTTGTCCTCTAGCGTCCAAGTCCTCGACTATTACCGGACATTCCACTGTCCGGCTGCCGACTTCAAAGGCCCAGGTTGCACCACCACCATCAATGCTGCTACTGCAGCGTCTCTTGACAGGATTAATCAACTGGACAACAGTAAAACCATGTGTAAATCAATGAACATCCCACCTGCAGCTGTAAGATTGGAGAAAATGAGGAAAAGGAGGTACCTTCGGCATTTTAGCTTGTCTAAGTCTATCTGCATATTTAGTTACGTTCTGCAAGAACTGCATGTGTTTGACGGTCCGATCTAACAATGCATCGATGCTACACTGCATCATTAAAAGGATAAGAGAATCCATCAGCATTTGCCTGCCAAAGTCGACTATTATATGCTCGAAAGGTGAAGATGTTCATACCTTTGCTCCATTAGGGATCATTCCTCTTAGTTCTTTTAGACGATCCTGGATCAGCTGCCGATCTTTTGGTCTTGGTCTTGTGCTTTCACCAGGCCTAGCCCTCCTTTTCGCGGCCCTTCTAGGTTCTTCGGTCTTACAAATCCGTGCCGCAACCGCTCCTTGGATATTGTAGCTGTATCTGTCATCGATCCACATCCCTATACTTGATTTCGGGAAGACCTTTCCATGCAGGTCTCTCCCGCGAGAAAGATCCTCAGCTGGCGGCATAGCATTCATCATCTCAGGTTGAGAAAAGTTTCCCACTTCGGGTTGTTTTGGAGTCATTGTGCATCTTTCATTCATCAGTGTATCTTCCACACCTAATTGTGCCAAGACCCCTTTCGAGCTCCCACCCAAATCCACAGGACAGGAATTGGTAGAATAATCTTCCCAGCGATCACCGCCGACACCAAACATATCATCCTGAGCACCTTCAATACAGGCTGCTCGCTCTTCAGGTGGATAATTCATTTCTACTGGATAAGCATAGTCGCCCTGTCCCAAACTCGATGAAGATATGGAAGCTGCCGCAACATGACGGACGTCAAAATTTAACGTGTTCTCCATCGTTGCGAAATCGTCCCCGGGTAAATCAGCAAACCACTGGGAAAGGTCATCAATTGTGCGAGTATTATCAGTAAACTGTTCTGTAGTCTTAACTTCCTGAAAGGGTCGGTTCTGCCCAAAAGATGTTGGTCTTGTATCGACCAAGGAATTCTTCAATACATCTCCACGACTTAAGTCATGGGAATCACGAATGAGCATATGGGAAGGCAGAGGAGATTCGACAGTAGTGATGACTGAAAAGTCACAGGTGTATGAGCTGAGGCAAGCTGCATCTGTGGGCTCAACTTTGATGGGTAACGTAGGATACGAGAATGACTGCTCACATGAAGTCCTTCCAGAATAAATGCTTGGCAAGTGTAGAGAAGAAGATTGAGGCAACACTGCAGAGTTAAAAAGCCCCTCATTTTGTAGCGAGGCATACAAGCCATTGATGGACATAGGGTCACCGGTAAAGGGTCTGTCGATGTCGTTTGCAACCTCGAAAGGCTTTTTCAAGTACTGCAAATGTTCCAACTTCTCCGGAATCTGTAGCAGAAGTAGCCCGACTGGTAAGTATGACTGAAATTAAGCATGAGCAGAAATTTTCATCCTCCTCTTCGAACTAACCTTTTTCCTGGACCCGAATTGCAACACCCCCTTTTGTTCCACAGGAATCAGGGCAATAGTCTACAAAAGATATTTCACGGCCACCATTATTATCCGCTTCAGCACTTCACGTAAATTATGAAAGATCATGACTGCAGAAGGCTTCATAGACACACTACATACCTTTATCCCATTTGAGAACTGACGATGTAACTCTGCATCTCCCTGATTGTAGGAAAAAAAAGAAACGGAAAAAGATTATGTCAATTTACCTAAAGTTTAGCTACACACAGCCACTAATCAGAAAACAGAATTGATAGGAAGCTCGTACAAGAAGCAAACTCTGGCTGTCTGTGCAGTCACTTGTGCTGCATTGTGCATTGCGAGCATCACAGAACATCCAGCAGTGCTTCCTGGTAAAAGCGGCGTGTCCTATACATCTGCAGAAAAGCAGCGACATGCTCACAAACTATTCACATCTGTCGCTGATGCTAAAACAATTCGAGAACATAATATGTGAAGGATGAGCCGAAGAAATGGTGATTTCATGCATACCCTTCACCTAGCAGATGAACCTGCTGAAGAATGTTATTGACCAGGGCTTCCGTTTGGTCATCACAGTAAGCGTCATCCACAGTCAACAACCTGAAAACACATCTCAAAAGTGTTAAATTGCTTTTGGAGCCTCCAAATTAAGTGACGCCTTCCCTAGTCCAGCGAAAATCGGCAAGACTTGTATCAAACAAGTGCAGCTAGATGGCCGATATCCCAAACCGAAGTGAACTGGGACATGATTCTTCTTAAACAATTCGCATCTTTTAGGTTCTGAGATATTAAACTTAATTAATCTCCCCCTTCAATTAGTTACTCGCTTAATGGTACAAAGTTTCCGACTTTTTGAGTGCCACCAGAAAGCTACAAACGAATCCAAGAGGAAAAACCCAGCTCACCCAGAAAACGAATGAGCCGACATAACCATGCAAACCTCCGGCGGAACCCAAACAGGACAAACGGCAAGGAGGAAGAAACAGACAGACAAAGAAGACAACCCAAATGCAGACACACAACAGTACCCTTCCTCGTCCTTCATCCAATTAGAAAGAAGGGCAAGAAGAGAGACAGAGATAGGAGTGCTTACATCGGGTTCCGGCGATCAAAACGCCAGAAGACACCGTAACACCACCCCTTACCACAGCACACGTTCTCAAGCTTCCTCCTCACCTCCGAAACCATCTCCTCCTTCAACCCCTCCCCAGCTCAGAAAAGGAAAAGGAAAACCTCCACTCTGCAAGATGGCTGCAACCCAATTGGAGGCCAACCGAGTATTCAAAGCTGCAGACTCGTGGACAGGGATCAGGCAGGGAGTTGTCGCAAGGAAGATGAAAAGGGTCGGTGTGGTTTTCTTGCTAGTGCTCTTGCGTGTTATTACGGGGAGGAGGGGGTGAGAGATCCGGCTATTTATTTCACTCGATAGCCAGGCAAAAAAGAAACACAAAACAAAACAAAGCCGAAGCTTTTGTTGATAGATAGATAGATCTTAGTTCGAACTCCCCTTCCTCATCAAACCGCAGAATATTTGACAGCATTAATCTCTGTCCGTTTTGTCTGTTTTTGTCCCCATCTCTGTCTCGACGTCGCTTTCCTTGTCTTGTCGACCCAGTTCTTCTCCCCACCCCCACTTACTTTTTTCACCGGGCACCACCGGTCCCACCTACCCTCGGACCGCATAGGATGGGCCACTTGTCACGACCTGTGCACTTGCCGGTAGCTCGCTCTCCATCGGCAACAATTTCACCGGTGGATTCCCCCGACATGGGACGTCATAGGTTGTCGGAAGTACGTATTGTGGGTTGACTGGGGATGGGAAGTAGTTAAGTATCTCTTACTGAATTCGTTTGACTGATCTCATCTCACCCCAAGAACAAAGGGGAGGGGAAGAAGAAACAAAAGTGCTACCCGCCTTCAAGCAATGTGCCCATGTTGCAATAAATTGGTGGATACACTTAACTCATTACTTGCATGTCCAAATATGGTGGGGGAGTCTGCTGTATGCAATGAACTCCAAGGGGGCATTTTCCCTCACCACCACCCCCACCAACCCAATTCCATTCCATCCAAAGACAGCGACCGCCATTCCCCTGCCGATTTATACGACTTCAACCAACAACAGCAACAAAAGGGAAAAACTCTGAAGGGATTACTTCTGGTTACTACTTACTGTTATCCCTTTTCCTATTTTGTACTATTAAGAAGAAGGGGGGGGGGGAGTGGAAACATGGTCCCCTACATCGGGTCTCATGTCCAGACTTTTGTAATTCCATTTGATTGTGAATGGATTGGTGGGGGGGAGGGGGAGGTTCAGGGGGGGGGGGGGTTCATTTCATGGATGTAGCTTTTAGGGTGGCTAACAAGCAAGAGGATATGCTGTTCTCCGTGCCATTATCTCTCCATTCAGAGCAGATTAGGGGAGAGCCTCCTTGCCTCTTCTTACAAGACAGGCCAGTCTGCTTTTTCTCGACCGCCCTCCGACCGACCCCCCCCAGAATAGTTTATTAAACACTTTTAGTCTTCCAAACTACGCAACCCCAGAAAAAGCATGTATATCCAATCCCACTATGATATCGGCATCATTTTTTTCTCTCCCCGTACTTTCCCACCATCCCTTTTTCAAATCCCATGAAGACCACCCCCCCTCCCCATGATCTCAAGCAATCTCGTGTATAATTAAGTTAAACCAGAAGATAACATTGATTCTCTCTCAGATGGGTTCAATGGCGAAGATGAAATGGAAAGGAAGACTACAATGGCGAAGGATCAAAAAGAAGGCAAAGGAAGTGTACAACATGTCTAGAGGGTGTGTTTGTTTTCCATCTTTCTTTCTTTGGGTTCTTCAATTGTTGGGGGGGGGGGGGGGTGGGGGTATCCAAGGTCCATGCTCTAAAAAAAAGTGTAGGGGGGGGGGGACATGGCATAATTTCTCTCTTAACATATTTCACATGTCTTGAATTTCATGAAGAATAAAAAAAACATATCTGGGTCCCAAATTACACAATCTCCATTCTTGGGTATGAGAATCTTGACTAAATACACCAAAATTCCACCCCCCTCTATCTCACCTAAAGAGCTCTTGGGGATTTCTCGTTAAAGGTGGGTCGTCAAAATCTAAATCAAGTAGCACAATCACACACCCGAATTCACCTCTTATCTCATAAACTGTAATTGGGTTACAGCCAGAACCAATAAAATCCCATTGCATAGGACACCCAAAAAGACCACTTTCTCTCCTTTTCTCCCCCTTTTGTTGGGATTTTGTTGGGTTTAATTATTGAAAACTTTCCCCTCCCCCACAAAGCACACAACATTATCTGCACCTTTAACTACATAACCCCAATCTCAGATTCCCCCCTTAATCAATGTTGATCCTGATGTTTACTTGATGGTTAACATTCCCTGATAATGTCTTGTCCCAAAAGAAAAGCAAAAGGAAGGAAGGATAATCCAAACCTTTGTTTGTAGTTGAAACGTGTCAGATAAAAGGGAAAGTAAAAAAAAAAAAAAATTGAAGTACATATGACCAAGACACAGACCCACGAACCTTTCTTTCTGAGAATTGAATTGAATTATTCAGTGAGTTCATAATTTCATAGACCCACATCTTAGTAAGAGACGCAGAATCGAACCCATGATTTCTTTGTTCCCATTTTCTTTCGTTAAAATTGTAAGAAACGTGGCGTATTCTTGCAAGGAGATGATCATTCTGTCTCTAGCATTTCCATACACGCTTCATCATGGGGCGTTGAGAGCTAAGTCAACTCCATCAAAAGCTAATCTTCTTTTATCTCTTATCTTTTCTTTCTTTTGGTGTTGTATTGTGTTGTCTTGTTTTTTCTTTCCTTTTCTTTTACAAAAAGCTAGGAAATAAAAAAGAATTGAGAAAAGAACAATCAAGTCATTTAGATCCCAGCTCCATACTCTTGTCTCCGTGTCATGAATTTTATTTTCCTCCAAAATTCCTTTTATCCTTGTTCTTACCTTTTTCCCCTATCCCCAATTTCAAATTGGCCAACTAGATGATGATAAACGACCATAGATTGGTCCTGTAGTCTTTCTCTCCTAGGCCAATCAAGTGATACCCTTTGGCCCTACATATACTATCATTTAAAAGAAATATTTAATGTACATCATTTCGGAAACATGGGATTATTGTAAAAGTGAGACATTGCTCCCTTTTATGCCTCTGGGAATAATTAAGGGAAACAAGACAAGGGTAATAATTTTGGATTTAATGCCTCCCCCTCCGCATCTCCATCTGTTTTCATGTTTAATCGACTCCTCCAATTACTTCGGCCACGACATGATCGGGTTCAATGATCTCTTGTTGTGATCGTACGGTGAATTGTATGATCTTGAAGTGTAGTCCCAACTATCTGATACCATGTATAAATTGTGTGTCAGGTTCCCTTTACCTAAAAGCTAGCAATTATATAAATGGTCTCAACCTATATATGTATTGGCTCAGGCCTTTGTTTATCCCGTGGGACTATTTCCCAACATGAAGTTTTGTTAATTATTGTAATACCAAAGTCGTAGATTTTCCTTCACTAAAAAACAAGAATGATGAGATGATTTTTCTTTGAGGGAATTTTCCCGAACTATTCTCTCCACTATGTGCTGAGTGTGTGTGGCATAGTCCTTTTCCAACCGATGGTGACATAACATGGTGTGGTACCGGAGCGATGCCAAAAGCACAGCAAAAGATGTGGTATTGCTATTGATTGAAGCTTGATAACGCCAAAAATGTGATCTACTCAATTTGAAAACCGAGTTCCGGTTGCCTACCTCAGAATATTATCGTGCGAAAATGAAAAACACAGCGAGCAGACCAACCGCGGGAGAGGGGGGGGGGACTCATATCGGTTGCCCTTTCGAAGAAAAGGAAAAGGCTGACTTAACCGAAATACGAGCTGCCACCAAACATACAATTAGATCTTGCACATGTTCTTGCCTGCCCTAGGGAAGTGCAGCACTGGTGCTAAACTCACGGACCCCATGTTCTCTCTTACTATCCATACATCGGGAGAACTACGAGCGTCCTAGTTGGTTGAAACACACAATCTCACATGAAGCGAAGCTCTCATTCATAACCAGAGTAAGAACTCTCATAAACCCGAAAAGCATTTTGGCTTACCCTCAGACCATTGACTGGTCAGAGCAAGACAACGAAGAAAACAACAGCCGGTTTTAAGCTCAAGCTTGATAATATTATTAATAATCACTGACATTTAGGAGTTGTTCTTATCTCTAACCCTCCACTGCTTAATCCCCAATTCCCAATAAACTCAATTTCTTTTCTTTGTCCTGACCAAAACTGCATGGAGCCACCCAAAGAAAAGCCCCGTTTCCCAATTCCTCGTGCTTCTTACATGAAAAAGAAAACGTTACATCATCTTCAGAGTGGCATACTCCACACGTCTAGCCACTAATCTCAATCACGTAGAGCCCTAAAGGAAGACAGACTTAGGGTTTGTGAAACATATATACGATGAACTCGATTACACATACGGGGCGATTCATATGGTCCTCGAATTGTGTGTGTTCGTCCCCCCTTCTGAATTCAGGTCCACCACCACCACCACCTCGGGAAACAACCCCCCCAACCCCCTTCTTTGTCTTTCTCTTTAAAAAGAAGATGTCGAGGTTCGAGGCGTCGACAGAGAATGTCTGCCCTTGTTGCTACATTGTCTGATTGTGTGTGATTGGGATTCTCAAAGGATAAAAACAAAAAGAAAGAACATGGTATTATTATATCAACTCCCCTTCCCTCCCTCTATAACAATTTGACCCTCTTCGGGCTTTGCACCGTAATTATGGGAACTTGCTCTTTCCGAGGCAACCAAAATATTCGCCTTTCGAAAATGAAAAATCATCGTTCGTTTTTTGTTTTGTCTGTAGAGACAAATTGACAAGACAACCTTAAAAAAGAAAAGGCTCGCCCTCAGTGTGTTTGGAGTCGGGGTCGTTTTCGATTGGTTTGGGGAAGGCCTTCATGGGGTTCTGTCGAGGCCTGGTTAACTGAGGGCCGAAACACGTAGGACTGGTTTCTTTAGTTGGCGGTAAGAGAATATGACCCAACCGAAGGATCCAGATCTGACTGAGGAATACGAAGATGGGATTGGGGGGTGGGGATGTTTCGTGGGGTCCAGCTTGAACTGATGATCGATCATCACGCAGGGCTCCAGCAAAAGGAAGTGGTGTGCTCTGTCAGATGGTTTGCCAGAGAGTGATGGAAACGGTATTGACGATTCCAGAGCAAAAGCATGTGTAAGAGGGATCAGATTGTGGATCGGAGCAGGTTCCGGTGTATTATTGACTGACGCTTGCTCGTGACTCGTATAACCTCTGTCATGAGTTTTGTGATAGAGATACTTCTGGGTTGGTAACATTGTTCGATTGCGAGGGGGGTGGACTAGGTCCGAATAATCTTTTAACTCACATCGCAAACTTCAAACTAGCCGCGATCTCACGTTGGCTATGGCCCCGTCGATTTCGTGACCATATCTAGGGGACATTTGCTCTATAAGATGTGAGCCATCAAGATGTAAGAGATTAGAGGACTGTAGTGTGAAACTCACATCCCTAAAATAGATGTGTACGAAAGTACACAAAGCAGATCATCCTAGTAAGTATAAACATATTAATATTGTTAGTCCCATGATCACCAATAACAATAATTTCCCAAAAGAAAACAATGAATCATATTAAATATGAACTCAACAGAAGTCATTATTTTGATCGCCCTTTTGACGTTTTACCATGATCCACCCCCCAATATCCCAGTCCAATACCCGGTTGTCGCATCCCCCGGCTCCTTTCCCTGCTGTTCGTGATCCACGTCCCCGGAAACTGCCTTCAGATCCTCGAATGGGAACAGAACCCGACCGCCACCGCTTTCGTGGATGCCAGGGTGTAGGCTCCTGAAACCGCCGGGGTTGCCTATCAGGTCCAGGCTGAAGCTTAGGCTTGGCTTGAAATCTGGGAAGGCGAACCCAGATCCGTATAGTGTGGCTGGATCAGGGATTGGCATCGGGAGGAAACAATCCGTCAGACCCCTAGCGCTGGTGCTGGTGCTGGTGATCCCGGATAGCAGCTCCAGGGCTGATACCTGACCAGATCCGTCGACGTTGGCTGGAGTCTTCTCGACGTCGCACGGTGCTTGTATAACCTTGGGAACTGTTGGAAACCCTAGGCTGAGGTCCCGGTCTCGGCCCTCGTGGGCGAGTTTGCCGGTGCTAGGGTTTACCAAACCAGGAAGCTTCTTCGAGGAAGACGAGGACGAGGACCTCTTGTTCTTCCTGGATCCGCCGCCGACGGGGATGTTCCTGAGAGATCCCCCATCTGTCCAGTACCTCCGGCAGGCCTTGCAGAAGTACCGTGGCTGCGTGAGGCTGTAGTTGTTGTAGTAACAAAACTTGGTGTTGGTGGAGTTGCATCTGGGGCAGTTGAGGGCCTGTTCCTTCTGCGGCCTCGGCTTCCTCTCAACGGCCGGTGCCGCTCTCTGACCGCAGGACGACGAGCCAGCCACTGTGTCCTCAAACGGCTTAACCACAATCTCCAAACACAAACAGAACAATAATCTCTCAGCTCGCGGGCACGAAGAAACAACAGGAGGTGATTCATTCAACAAAAAATTTCCGCTTCTTTTCCTCTTCAAAGCTCGAATAATTTCATCTCATGAGAAAAAGCTGCCCCCGGGGGGGATGTGAAAAAACATCCACACCTTTAACTTTATTCACATGATTTCCAACCCCCCACACACATAAAAAAGAAAAAAAAAAGAATATTTGTACAAACAATCGGGAGTGAAAGTGTGAATCACAACAACAACAACAACAAATCATTCGAAGACACGAGCACTTAACAGAGATGATAATAACTTTTAACAAGGAAAGAAAAGGAACAAGGAGATCAAATCCAAAGGGGGACATGATACCTGTGGCGGCCATTGAGAAGTACCATCCATTGGTGAGATGGGAGGAAGGGATGATGAGAAATGGTGTTCTGAGAAGGATATAGAGGAGTAAAAGTGGGGAAGTGGAGAAGACAGGGAAGAGATGATGCGGGGAGGAGGAGGGAATCGTTCGAGAGACTT
This sequence comes from Melastoma dodecandrum, assembly GCA_029817715.1. Classification (NCBI taxonomy): domain Eukaryota; kingdom Viridiplantae; phylum Streptophyta; class Magnoliopsida; order Myrtales; family Melastomataceae; genus Melastoma; species Melastoma dodecandrum. Next base: position 965,710 of record JARUPY010000182.1, read on the forward strand.
GAGACAGACCACCTTCGATTTGTTTTTGAGGTTTGGGGAGACAACATCACCCTCTTTTATTTCATTGGTCTCTGCTAGAGTGACCACGACCTAAGCCTCTCTCTTCTTGCTCCCCACCTAGTTATTCCGGGAATGTTTGTCCCGTCCACCTCTCTCCCTTGCAGAACTAACAATCTAACCCCCACCCACTAAATGTCTTACATCATTAAGATAATCGAAATTTTATTAACCTATCTCTGACTTTCGTTTGACATGCTATTCTCCCCCCCCCCCCCCCCCCCCCCCCGGGGGAATCTTATTCGAATTACATTACTTTACTAATGAGACAACTGTTGCCCGTAGCATGCACAAATTCTTCTCTAGTGATGATTATCGGAAATCCTCGATGACATTCGAATTCAACCCCTCCACTTTACTTGATTAGACTTATTTCTTCTTACTCACTGAACTATTAGTTTGATATTCGGCATCTCCACAAGGGTGGTGTTTTGAAAGAAACTAGATCAAAATTTATCACTCGAAGAATTTTCCTAGGAGGAGCATATCTCGACATGTACGTACGAGCACAATCCCCATGTCAACGAGACGACACCCCGGAGGACAATAATCGAAGGAAAAAAAAAACACAGGTCAAAGTTTTCATCCATCCCTTTTCGTAGTGGGTTTGAAATTTGTCCCGACACACAACTTATAGGGAAACTCATGACTTGTACTCAATGCCAAGAATTTTACCATGATGTCTGCCTGGATGTGAATTCAAGTGGCCTATATTCGTCCCTAACGACCCACGTTTGACTTAAAGAATGGAGGGAAACCCTTTACTCTCTCTGGATTCCAAATCTCATGACCGACCAAGGTAAACCACGACGGAACCGTGGCGACAGATTGATCGTAGGTCCTAGGTGTAGGTACACGAAATGAAGTATCAGAGAGGGGGTGTAAAAACCAATAGTCCAACCTTGACTGGAATACCGGATGCATCAAGGTAACTTGTGCAAGATTTCTCCATTTGAAGGTAAAATTATGGGAAAAAGTTGGGTTAAGGCAAGAAGGGGGGTGGGGATTTACCCGAATCAACTAAGGTAACAGTAGTCCTAGTCAATTCCTTGTGTTGTGGGGGAATAGTTCAATTGGTTAAAAGTGGACAAAGGAACAGCAACATGAGGAAAGCCTAACGAGGCCAAAGAAAAGCAATGCCAATGCCATTGATGTTGCTTGCCTTTTCTTTGCTTACTCAATGATGTTGTCTCTACCCTTTGTTAAGTTTCCCCTCAGGTGAACCTCAGTTTGACTCGTGGACCGCCCTTCGAGTTTGATACGCGAGGAGAGGGGTTGTTGCTCCATTAAACTCCGAGGTACGATGCTGGTTAGAGTTAGCGAATGCCGCACCACTTGTAAAATGAATCCTGGATTTGGATCCAAGGAAATCGGTGGATTTCAAGCTTGGGACAAACGAGTCGGGCACACCCCACCCAACAAATGTATATTCCTTTGGTTTTCAGACGTGTGATCATGTGTTTGAGTGGGGATCGGCGTGATGGGGACTGGCGAGAGTTGGGTACAAGTTGGCTAAGAGGACGAAACATGTACTGGGGACAAGATAGCTAGAGATGTTGACACGAGAAGAGAACTTAAGGTGCGTGCAGTTCTTCTAAGAAGTGGTGGGGGAGGAGGAGGAGGCGTGCTTTGGAAGGGAAGGAGTGGGCGGTGGCGATGGTGGATCTCGTGTGCGTTGTGGTGGGAGGGTCCTACTGACCCACATGCGCATGCCATTCTCGTATTCATTCACGACATGACATCAACAAAATGTCTAGCGAAACATGAATTCCCGAAACATGGCGAGTTGTTAATCCTCTCTCTTGCTTTAGCTTTAGTAACTAATTCATCGTGTTTTTGTTGTTTTAGTAACATGATTTCCCACCACCTGCATAGGTTTGACATGGTCCGCATGTGTTTTGGATGGTCTCTGTCGAAGGTGCGGACCACGTCATCTTCACCCCCCCCTCCCCCCCCCATCCCTGTCTCAACTTCCCCAAAACCGAAGGCGGCGGTGGCGATGGAGGGGAGGAGTCCCGGCTGTCTGATTTTGTGTACGTAAAATCTAATGGCGGACCCCTCATACATATGTGCTTAACTGGTACCATTCGTTTCGTTAAAGGAGAATGATTTTCGACGGAGATTATTGCGGACAAAAACATGTGCAGGAACATAAAGGTTGGCGGGGGAAGTTCATTCGGGGAGCTGTAAAGCGAACATGGCGGACCTCCAACTCAAAGCATTCTCCCCATGTGTCCTCTGCCGAGGTTTCATTTTGGCAGCTTAGTGTTTAGCGGCAGTTCAACATCCTAATACTACTAGTACTAATAATGATGACGATTAACGGCAAAAGGCAATCATTCAAAGTCGTTGCGGCGTCGTGTCTGTCGGTTTGGCTTGGTTGCTCTGATACCATCCCCGCCGCCTCGATTTTCTTCAGCCCTCAACCCAACTGCCTGGTGGGCTTTGCCGCCTTACGTTGGTGACTGGCTCGATGTCATCTATTGACATTAGATCCATCGAGGCCGCGCCTCTCTGTTCTAAAACAACCAACGATTTTGGTACCGAGACCGGGTTCCCCTGCATTGTGCAGCAAAACTACAAACATGGAAAGATCATCGACTTGTTCATTGTCTCGTCGGTATCATGTGTGGATGCTTTTGCCCTTCGGGTTTCCTCCCATCACTTACCGATGACCCAAATATAATAATAAGCATTTGCCATTTGAATCCACATACTCCACCAAAGTTACTAATCATCGGTGTGTGATGCTGCTTCGTGTGTGTAAGCCTCACGTTCATCCTAAGAAAAAATCAAGCAAGAAGAACCAAAAGGATAAGGAGCAGATAAGAGGCATGATGGTTGTAAGAAGACTAGGCTCCTCTTGCTTAGTCCTCATCCTCTGCTCCATCGTTGTATTAGCAAGAGCTGATCACAGAAGCCTCATTGAAAAGAGCGAGTGGGTGCCCTGCTCGCGATCAAGAGCCACGGGACGAAGGCCTGCTCGGGATCCCAGAACAAGTCCAGTGATTTCTGCCTCTGGCCGGGAATCACCTGGGGGAAGCAGCACATGAGGGTTATGTTCCTCAATCTGGACTGACGTCAATCTGTAAGATTGCGGTGGCCTGCTAGGGGGAGCGGAGAGATCGCCCGGACATAGAAGATGTCTACCGGGCCGAATCACATCAGAAGGGAATGCCCCAGGGTCGGGCGGAGGGCTAGGAATTAGCACAATGGTCAAATCACACAGTTTAGGGCCTGGAACCAATCGGAATGCCTTCATACAATTAATGTAAAGCAACGTGTATACTGTATGCAATCTGGTATCAACCAATTTGGTTGGTTAGAAACAGTTGTGATCAGGGGGTGGTTGTTCAGGGTCGGTCCGTTTCCCAACCTCCAAAAGCACAACAGATGCCGACACATCAACCTTTCTAACATCACAAACGACCGACCCCAAGGCTGTCGGTAAATAACTTTATCTCAACAAAATGCACCACGTCTGCCCTATCGGGAAGACGGACAACCTGCCCCCTCCCGCGCCCTTTGGGATCATCGTGCCATTTGCGGTGAAGCCCAATTAACTTTTGGGTGTTCTTTTTTGTCTTTTACGTCTCTGTGCTCTGAAGTCCAAACCGGGATTCTTTGCCAAGATCTCAGACGGATATTTTGATTCCGGAGCGTTGATTTTCTGCCAAGATTTAAGCTTTCGTTGGACCCAGGTGGGGGAAAGTTGGCAATAGGTACTGGGTTTCCTTCCTCTGGGTTCTGTTTGAGTGGGGGCTGTGATGGTTACACTGGTTGTTGTAGTTGATGGGTTTTGGGTGCTTGTGGATTTCTGGGGTCAGGAGACGATTGTTCCTGTGGGCGGCGGTTATAGGTTGATGTGATGGGGAATCGCTGTGAATAGGAAGATGAGGAGTACTTTGATGCTCTTGATGGCGGATGCTCTGTCTCAGATCGGGGTTCTGGTTCGTATGAATTTTGTGCTCCGAGATTAAGGACTGAGGAGGTTGTATTGGATAGTCTAGGATATGATGTCTGGACCAAATGCCCCTGAAAGTGTGATAGCGTCGTGGTAGGTTTTTGAGATCACTGGGCTACGGGCAGATTGAAATTTTGATTTAAGAGAGGATTCTTTCTTGTTTTCAGGGGATGAGATTAAGGGGTGGAACAACCCTATCATGAAAGATGGTTGGAAGTCTGGCTTGGAGGGTTCAATTTCCGTTGAACCCTGTTCGACATCCTCCTACAGTATCAGGGCGAAAATTTGGACGGTAACGACGTTGTGGAGTATGTGCTGGACGGATTATTTCATGATCGGAAGCCTGGTCAACCTCTGAGAGCAGCAGTTGATAAGAGTCAACCTGCAAACATCGAGGAGTTGAGGAGAATAAGTGGGACTTTAAATTTTGGTCCGTCCCCTCTCTAACAGGGATGAAAGGGTGCTGCTTGATAATGAACAGAACTTGAAGAGGAGCTGGTGGAAGGAATTTTCTGCATCAACATGCATTAGTGGCGGCTACTATGACTTTCTCAGGGAATGTAATGACCTTGAACTGATCGCGGGGAAGAAAATGAATAAGGTTCATACTCATTCCTCAGGAAAGAAGTACAAAGAGTTAACTTCCCTTTATGTTGGACAGTTATTCCTGGAGCACGAAGGGGCAATTTGGATTTTGGACTCTTAAATTTAGCACAGATGGATTCTTGCATCTACTTTTGCTTTCAGTGAATCATCACAGTTCGCCTCGCTCGATGTTGATAAAGATTAACCCAAGGCGAAGAAAAGGTCACCAGGTTCATCTTGTGCCATTCTGCCACTAAAGCTGTTCCAGATTGCGGAGAAATTTTATCGTGAGTTCCGTGGCCACAAATGGGAGGTATTCTTTTTTTTTCCTGCAGTATTTGCTGGCATCCTCTGTTGGTAAAACTGTTCAGTTATGGAAATTTGGAAATGACCAATGCTTGAGAGTCTCCTCTCACAATGACTATGGCGAGCTGGTACCTTTGCTTTTGGAAATATGGCTAGCTTTATTGTGTTAACATCCGCCACTGACTGGTTAAGTTGCCTTTTTCACAGTTACTTCTGCCAGCTTCAACCCTGTCGATGAGAACTACTTCATAAGCGGATCAATAGATGGGAAAGTACGAATCTGGTATGTTTGGCGGAAAGGTGGTCGATTACACTGATATTTAGAGAAATCGTGTCTGCTCTATGTATACAAACAGATGGAAAAGGAGCTATTATAGGCACAATGACGGGCAATTGTCGCTTTTATCGAATTGAAGGTATGCATGTCAATTGCTGAAATATATCTTCATATCCCGGTTAGGACATTGGGTGGTTTTGGGCGGGGTGGATACTGTACCACGCACCGTATATTTCCCTGCTTGGTTTTTTGAGTGATCTTTATGTGATACTGCATAAGCTGAGGCTCATGTCTGTTATGTTTTTCAGTTGATCATTTGAAGTTAGAGTTGCAAGGTAAAAGGAAGTCGCCTGGCAAGATAATCACGGGCTTTCAGGTGGCTCTACCTCTCGTGCTTCTACTTTGCGAAGCATTTAACTCCTTGTCATCCTTTCTCTTCCAAATGGAACTTCTCCGAGTTTGCAGTTTCCTCCTAATGATCCCGGCAAGGCAGTTGGTCGTCTCTTCTGCCAATTCCATCATTAGGGTTCTCAGCGTCTGCAAATTCACCTGTAAATTCAAGGGCGGGCGGATCTTCACGAACTCGAACAATAACAGAATGTAGGAACATACATAGTACGGCGGCAGCGCAGCAGCAATCAATCATCTGATGCTCCTGGGTTCCTCTTTGTTCAATCTGATCACACAGAAAAACAAAGAAGCACGGGATTAGTGTCGGTCAAATAAAACGTTTTTGGGAAAAAGGAACAGGTTTTCCCAATCATCCACAAATCTCACCTGCTCCTAAGATCTTGTTGGTCAGTCTCTTTTGAGAAAACCAAAAGAAGATTATAAATCCATGTCTCTCAGGCCAAGGAATTGGGCGGCAATGGAAATAGATTTTTTTTTAAATAATAATAATAATTTGTTTAATATTACGCTTTTTCTGTTTTGTTAAAAAGAATTCACAAAAATAAATAAATTACAACGTGGACAAAAATGCGCTGTTAAAAAGACAAAAAAGAAAGATCGGGCATTTAATTGAGGAGGGGGACATGGACATGATGCTTGGCCGTGTTAAATAAAAAAAACAATTAAGGAGTGGTTCCGGCTTAAACACCGTGACGTATTACTCTTTAATAACTTGTCTCGGCATTACTCTTTTATTTAAAAAGTAGGGGTCATTTTTTAAGCCGCATACAAGCAAATGATTTGTTACCGAAAAGAAAAAAAAAAAAAAATAACCCCACGTGATTCTTTTTTTTAAAAAAAAAAAGAAAAAAAAGAAAAAGTTTATGGAAAGAGTTTTCGTCTGACGGCCCTCGTTGAAGATTTGTTTAAAACCGCATGCAAAGTAGTAGGTCTACGCTTCCAATGCATCTCTTTTGTCTGTGAAACGGGACATACGTAAAACATCCGAATGGATACGGTTCACTAACGCCTACGCAAGCAACGTAACCACGAGACCGTCGACGGCACGGATGCGCGAACCGCGCTTAATGATCGAATAATTCCAGGTTGCTGTGTACGTTTCATTTGTTAAAAGTAAGGTCCACCTCCAATTATTCATGTGTACCAACCTTTTTTGAGGCAAAGAAGGGCAGCTGAACTCTGGGATTAGCTGAGCTCGAGGTTTCCTGTCTACCCCCCCGCCACCAAAAACTCTCTCAATTTTCCTCACGAGGAGGAATGAAACAGTTGACGAGGGAAAAATGGTCGATTGGAGAAGACAAAACGAACAACATTAGTTTCGACTTAATTTACATCTTTTTATTCCGACACGATCCGAAGAGAGTACGGCGGAGAAGGCTCTAGAGAGTCGAGGCGGTACAATCTAACTATGCCTCGTGAGTCGAACGAAGTGGGGGAATATTGGTGCTCGGATAGTGACGCTTGTGGCGGTAACGTCGGGTTGTGTACCTGTAACGCGGAGGGGCTCGGGAGTCTTTAACCGCTCTGTCATGACAGGCTTGACACAATATCCTCGATCTTGGACAGACAAGGTGCTTGAGTTTTTTGGCATTGGTCTTGTTAACGGTGTTTTAGGTGCCGTGGAGGGGAACAAAAAGGATTTCCCCGGAAGTGAAAGGGACCGCAGCAAGGGTGTGAGTGGTTGAGAGCGGCTACGATGGTTCCCGCTAACATTCGCTTATCCTTGTCGACTCTTTCTCGTATAATTCGCACGCCATACGGAGTTAACTGGTTCAGGAATGGTCGGTTCCCACCCGCATAGATTTGGAGTATGTGAAAGTCGGATATACAATACTTCCCCACGAAACGAGTGGATGAAAAGCTTAAACCTGTACGACCAAACTTGTACTTCCATGCCGATACCACGGTCTGATTGCTCGACTCAGCGCTCAACATCTCCGGAAACTCCGGGGAGGGCGAGGCTTCAAACGTAGAACGGCATCAAGACGACTGTCGGAACATAATAGGGCTTATCTGCTCAAATACGAGGTAAAACCGTAATTCATAAATAAATTCTCGAGAGTTCAATAAATCAATCAACATCACCTCGACTTTTTTAAACGGGTTTAGTATAAAATGGAGGAGGAGGATACAAAGTTTGTGGGACTTGTCATGTGCAATCAAAGATGAATCATTAAAAGAAACGAAAAGAGGAGGTAAGAGAGCGGGAGGGTGTGGTCTGTCCGAAGATATGGGAAGGGCTCCATGTTGCCCCAAGGTCGGCTTGCACCGGGGGCCCTGGTCCTTCAAAGAAGATGCATTGCTGACCAGGTACATCGAGGAGCACGGCGAGGGCAACTGGAGGAACCTCCCCAAGATGGCGAGTACGGTTCGCCTGCACTAATATTCTCTGGTTTTGGTTGTAGCGGTTTCGCCCATGGTTCCCTTTTGCTGTTGCGTGGTTAGGGCTGCTGAGATGCGGCAAGAGCTGCAGGCTGAGATGGATGAACTACCTGCGTCCCAACATCAAGCGAGGGAACATAACCCCGGACGAGGACGACCTCATCGTACGACTCCACAGCCTTCTCGGCAATAGGTGGTCCCTGATCGCGGGACGACTGCCTGGTCGAACTGACAATGAGATAAAGAACTACTGGAACTCCCACCTCTGCAAGAAGCTCAAGAATTGCGATCAGGAAGCCAGCGAGGCCGGGCGAACTCCGAAGCTCTCTCCCATTGGGTCCAACATCCCGAGCATTAAGGTCCACCACCCGAAGGCCATAAGGGTATCGCCGTATTCGGTGATGCCCAGGACCGACAGCCTTGACAGCCTCCTCTTCAGTTCATTGTCGTCCTCGAACCAAATTAACAAACTTGGACCTGCAAACATTAACATAGACGAAAACGCCGTGGGCGGCACCGTGGCTGGAGGGGTCACGGGACCGAGCCACGGCAACGATGACCGCGACGGAGTCTTCGTTCCCATAGAGGATTGGGACAGTGACGAGATGAAAACGCTGGACGAGCTATTCGAGGAGTACGAGAAGCTGCAACGACCGGTCGAGGCCGGCGACGTCCACCAGATGGAGAGCTTCGTCGACTCCTTCTTGTTAATATAACACGGTAAAAACACAAAAGTAAATACGGGGTGCAGAACATGTTTTCGTGTCGGACCAATTTAACACCCCCCCCCCCCCCCCTCTTCGTTTTATGTCCACCCACGACTACGACTCAAATAAAGAAAAAGAAAATGTTCCCATCGTTATTTGTTACTGTAATTACATGTGTCTTTTTTTACAATACACGAACAAAATATATTAAGAAAATCTTATGAGCCATGATAAAAGAGCATGCGACCTTTTCGAGAAGAAAAGGAGAGATGGTGGAGAGATGGTATTAGAGTTATATTATAAAAATTATGTTATTTTATATGATAAAATTTTCAAACGAGGAGCACCTCCGATTGGCTCAAGGGGGGAAAAAAAGTCTCGTTCTTTTATTTATTTAATCAAGTAAAATAATGAATGGTACACACATGCATTCAATCAACCAAGTCAAGACGGGCCTCTTTCTTTTTTGTATAATATACTCAGAAACAATTAAAAGACTTTTTGGCACGTTTGATTTGATTGGCGGGAGCTATCACTTTATCCAAAGTCTACGTCCATTTAATAATAATGTATCCGTCTACGTGACTTTAGACATATGAACACTAATATCATTTTCTACAAAGGATGGGAGGGGGAGGGGGGGCTGAAGGAAGGGTTTTTCCCTTTAGATGCGGAGGAATATTATGACAGTGGCCTGGTTGGTGTCACCTGGGTAAAACGCACCCCCACGTAATTACTTATGTAGGCGTCGTTACTCGGTCTCGAGCACGATCCACCGATTCGTACAGTGGAAGCACACCGAATATTTCGATAAAAAACACTAAATATATTCACTATCTAGCGTTCTATGTACACTCGACCTCTTAATTGTCGACCCTTCTTTACAAACCCTCTTATATATAGGAAGGGAGTCTTGATCATCGAGGAAACAATAGAATATAACTAAGGGTCGTGTTAGTTCTAGGGGCGCCTATTGTAACCGCCGTTCGAGGTCGCCCCTTCTGATCCGATGAGCCCCTTCCGAGCATTATGGTTGTCCAAGGAGAACTCACCAAGGAAAACAGCCTTTCATCAACGTCATCCCCTCAAGGGTCATGTCCGTTCATAAGCGCCCTTTCACAAAGTGACGCGGCTAATCCCTCATTGGCCTTCTCATGTCTCTTCACGATTATGCCCTTTCACGAACCCTTCTTTTCGAGTCCGTGTATGTTCGTGCTCTCGTCACGAACGTAGCTTGTAGAGCCTTCCACAATCATGCCTTCATTTCCCACGCTCTCAAGCACGTGCATAACCACGACCATCCATCTGATCGTCTATACACGTACGTCATCGTATAATTGGACATCCGCGTCCACATATGATTATCGCCCGAGCTCCACCCTCGAGCCATCTCTTGATCCGTCGAGTATGATGAGCGCCCCGACGCTCTTGTTGTCCGCATGATCCATCCGCAGACACCGCCCAAACAGCCGTGCAACGGCCCCGTTTTGTCATGTGGCAGTAGGGCATCCACCGACCGACCAATCATAATCGAGCGTATTGACTAAGCCCGCCCACATTGGCCTTCAGTTTCTAAGAGTTAAAAATCATATGTTTCAGTAAACAAAATATTTGTATGATAATCCCACGGTTGGAGGCAGAAAAAAAGCTGCCTAAAGGGTCGGGACATGAGGGATAGATAATGCAGGGTCGGCTTTGGTAGGATCGAAAGTGGATCTATAGAAACAGATCTCTTCTACTGTAGATTAGCAGAAACAAGGGGAAGAAAACTCCGGAGAAATTCCAACAGGCCTGATATTTTGGACGTCCTCGTGGGGTGCTGCGGCATTCAATACAAGCCACCAACCCGGACAATGATTGGAGGATGGAGACACAGCAACCAGTCTCCATCAGATACGGCCTCCATTTATTAACTTCGGTTTCTGCTGTCCGTCAATCATTCTGGGTCAGGACAGCACAGTTAAGCCGGCCCCGGGCTGCAATTGCTTTACAAGCTGCATCACTCTAAATACCTGGAGAGACAAAAGGGGCCGCGGTGACAGACGTGAATTATCTCACTAATAAAGTTTCGCGCGTTCAATTCAATACGCGTCCATTTCCCTGTCCCCAGGCCATCCGAATTCTTCCAAGAATGATAGCACGACGCCATTCGACCAGCCGAAACCTGTCTGCAAAGTGTTGTGTGTGTGTCAGAGGGCGTGTGAGAAAGACGGGCATGACTTCAGCAGAGGAAAGGGGTTATCTCGTGCAACTTTCTGAACATCAACAAACAATCTGAAATGGTGAATACGTTTTTGGTTTCTTACCTGAGGAACATATTCGCCACCGCCTCCGAATTCTCCCAGGTTTGTGACGTCGTACTTTTCGTGCATTTCCCCAGTTCTCTTGAAGACTGCATAATTTGTTTTAATCCACCTCGATGAAATATCCTCCGCCAATGCTCTTGCTTCTTCTAATCCCGACTTGACCAAGCCTTCGACTATCATGTATTGCAGCGGAGCCCATCCATTAGGGAAGTCCCTGGGCATAAGGGATGGTTTTGATGTGAAAATATTACCCTTTTAAAAAAAATCAAATTAGTAAACCACTCGAATTTGAGAGAACGAAAAGCAAAGAAAGCCTTCAAAGCAGTTTCATGAAAAGCAGGAAGTTCTCATGGAGCGGCAGTCTGTTCGTTTCTCATCATACCATTGCTGTCCAGAATTGTTAAGAGATGTAGCAATTCCGGCAGGGCAGATGAGACCAGAATCCTGCAGGCTTCTCATGACCTTTTCCACGACCAAATGATCTTAACATGAAAACAACATAACAGAAGACGTAACAGGAGAAGGGCAGTATTATTGAAGCTTTCAAGGCAATGAAATTGTCACGTCACTGGTTTAATTGAACATCCAACCTGTGTAAATTGGTTCCAGCCATAAAGGAATATAGTTTGAAGCAAACAAGTTCTTGTTCTGTCTCGAGGCCTTCCACGTGTGAGGCTCCTGCGAAGAGACTTCTAGCTGTGAGGGCATACCTTAACAAAATCTGTGGGAAATGGACTAAGGATTTCAGAAGTGGACGTACGAGAAGGGAGTCGTCATCCAACCAGTAATCAAGCCATTGTCCCATGTGTTCATTCCAGAAGATGGCATTAATTGCCTCTCCTCTTTCTCGAGAAGCAGTCCAGAATCTTTCTGCAGTTCTTTTGTCACCAGTGAGTTCTGCAAAGAAGGCGATGTCACGCTCCATCTGCACTGGACATGTAGCTGTCACTCTTTCATTTAAAACGGAACACTCCCCCCCCCCCCCGGGGGACTGTTGCAAGGTGATTTGGATTCGTGCTATGGATATACATGTCATGGCAATAAGAAATACGGTAAGTGGAAGTATATATCATGGTTGCTTGCTTAATATCTACCACATATCATACCCCAAGAATAAAAGCATTCAAATCAACAGGTAGAACCAATGTTGTCCGCGTTGTTGTAAAATCTGCAGGATTCCTGCAAAAGAAATAAAATTGCTATCTGAGACGGGTATAAGCCATATATTTTGGCCAATGTATTCATCGATCTGGTATGCAAAATTGATGTCTAAACTAACATCTATTATGTGGTATTTGTTAACCCAACCAGTTCCGGGGGTTTCAATCTACCTCATCCATCTCGAGCTGAAATCCCATCCAGATTCAGCAGCTGAAGCAAGTTCCCTGTAGAACCCCTCCTTCTCAGAGACATTTGAGGCAGATTCCTTATCCTATAAAATATAAGTCCAAGTCATATAGCAATTTGTGCATCTCAAGGTGCTTTCAGGATTCAAATGCCCAAACAACTCACTATTGTAGAAGATTCAGGCCTAGGTCTATTCCACTTTGCGAAGTATCGACTTAAGCAATGCTGACGACCATCAGGACCTTGTATGATTACCTTATGCTTCCCTGGACAAGCAGATCATGCTGATTTTTATCCAAACTAACAAAGGGTAAATCCAATATGCCGTAGGCTCAATGAGCCTCCATCCCAGATTACCTGAATTCCAGAACTGATGTTCTCTGACCAGCACATTAAGGGAAGATTTAATCAATCCCAAGTTCTGGGTCGCGTTGAAGGTTTCTCGTATCATTGCACTCAACAGGGGAGGCTGGCTGGCAAAAACAATTACATGTCACCACAAAAGGGACCACTCAGTCCATGGACTCAATAATTTTTTCAGATCAGAGATCAGACAACAGCCTATATATATAAATGGAAGAATAGATGTAAGACCACCTCCTGTTTGCATAATAAGTCCTTGCACCATTGATGACATAACCATATCGAGCCCCTAGGGCTATCAAATTTGTCACGGTCGCCGATGCTGTTACGTACATTTTGCTCGCAAGCAAGCCCCTGAGATGAACAGAAGAATCCTCAAAATGTTTTCACACAGATCATTAGTTTTACATTGCTTTGTAATCAGGGCGATCATATTATTACATGAACCATCTACACATCACCATATGGTCCACATGCATCAGCCTAGCTCTACACTGAAAACAACTCAACCAATCATGGGTATTAAGATCCACATTGAATTACGACGAAGGAAAATTACTAGTCTACGATACTATTGTGCTACAGGTCTCAAGTGTTCGACCATTTCCATGGTTCGAAAGACAAGAACTTCTGATTTTGTGTTTCTGTTTGTTGTCTTCAGCACAGATCACACACTAAAGAATGCAGGGTTGGCTTCACTTGTTTCATGAAGTTGTACAGATTCCGAACAAAGTCAACTGAATTTCACTGTCGATAAATTACACAGCTCTAGCCTAAAGCAAAATAAAATCTATCAGATGTAACTTTTGCTGATGCTTATAACACATAATTGAAATCCCATTGACAACCACAGGGAAAAAGTCAGTCCTTTACTATGTTTCTGAGAAATTGTCCTAACGAAACTCTGTTTGTGGACCCCTTTCTCCATCACGAATAGACCTGTCATGGCCATGCAATACTCGGAAGAAAAGGTCATGATGCTAAGCTTTTGTTGGAAGATTTTGGAATTGAGAAACACAAGAACATCAAAACGCAAGGTGATAATTTTCCCATTCGTCTGTGATCCCGGTTTCAGTTTTTAGCTTGACATGAAATTTTGGTCCATGAAAAAGTTCGAATGCAGGGATGGATTACCTGATGACCCAATACGAATCCCAGTAGTATAACTCCTGGAACCTCGAACCGGGCACCATGAACCCCTCCGGTAGGTCCACCACGGTGTGACGCTCCGGACACTCCCTGACTCGTGCCACGACCCTTCTGCTCAGGCTCCTCCACAGGCGGTGAACCTCCAGACCCCACCACCTCACAACATCGCTCTCTACCCTAGGGAGGAACCCCTCTGGCCCATCCTCCTCGAAGTCCGGGGGCTCGTAAGGCTCCACATCGGCCCCTGCTTCCTCGAAATGATCCTCGAGATAACGAGACAACTCGCGGACCACCGGGGTCCCGTTGGTCGATGCGAGGAGTTCTCGGAAGGCACAGGAGGCGGACGGGAGCGGGGTCTTGAGGGAGAGATCGAGGTATGGTTTTGGATCAAAGGTGGCGGAGGGGCCAAAGGAGGCATGAGCGGTTTGCTGGATTAGTTGCAGTAAGGAGAGAAGAGGGTCATCTTCCCCCTCTTCTTCTCCTTCGCTTAGTTTGTTGATCGGGACTGAGTCCACCATGGCGGCGGCGGCGGCGGCGGCGATCGTTACGCTCTGTTCAACAAGATCCATTTTTTGATTCGACCCACGTGACGAGATCAAATATTTATCATGGATTAATAATCAGAAGAGCCATGAAATATTCGGGGAAACGAGGGATCGAATGGATCATCCGTCGAGAGACACGGATTACACTTTCGGACCTTCGGGGCCATCTTTCCTAATTTCTTTTTTAATTGGACCGGAGGGAGGTTCAATGTTCCGACACAAACATCAGGTTCAGGGCTTTTGTCTGTTTGCTGTCGGCGTTCTTGGTCGGATCCGCGACAACCTCGGACAGGCTCGTCTCCTTGAGCTCAGCTCAGCGGCTGCCACCTGTTGTTGCTTGGTGGACTTGAAGAAGGCGGCGTACAGGACCAACTGGGCCAGCCCATACAACGATCCCATTCGGATCTAGTCCTCCACTCTTGTCGAGAATTGCGTCCGAGTTAGAGGAACTATGGATCCAAATTAGATAAATGCAGCTTAACAACAGATGGTTGAACAACAGCAACCACAGCATTTTATAGGAAGGATCCCAGGACCGACGGATGCTAACCTGCATGCCAATAGCAGGATAATCGGCATTATTTGATCTGTAAATGAGATCATGTAAAAGGCTTGAAGTTAATTGCTACCTGCGCATCGCATCATAGGTTGCCGCCAGATTGCTGTACGTCCCAATGGTGTCCTGATGGCATGGACAGGACTCCTGTTCAAGTATGCCCCTTGCTTCCTCGAACAATTCGGCAGCTTCATCAATCTTAAACAACTGGACACCAGCCAAGGCCATCTGATTCAGTACTACATCAAAGATAGCAGACTTCCTCTCCCTGGTGGCTCTTAGCTTAGTCATGGCACCTTCAAAGTATGCCCTGGATTCTTGATACCTTCCTATCATGTTAAACGGCACCCCCATCCTCGCTTCAATGCCTGCAACCGTGCCCTGCTGTCCGGGCTTGTCTTCTGTTAATGTAATTGACCTCTGAAGAAGCTTCAATGCCTCATCGTGCTCATCGGGAGATTCATAGATAGCTGATATGTCGGCTAAACCGCAAGCGATATCTTCTGCTGAGGTCCCAGGAACAGGCTTCGAGTAGATCCTGAGTGCATTCTCGCAATATGATTTGGACTCTCGAAGCTTTCCGGCCTTGTGGTAGAGATCAGCAAGACGTAAATACACAGAAGCAACGGAAGGGTGGTTGTCACCCTTCGCTGATTTGAAGACGGTTAGCCAGCGCTTTCTGATAAGAGAAGATGGCCTCATCGAAACGGCAAAGGGACAGGTAGATGTTGCCAATGCTGACATCAATAGCTGCCACCTCATTGTCCTGTCCATTGGCAATCATTGCAATACTAGCAAGAACTAGGTGCTCAAGCGTTGTGTCATAATCTCCTTTGGCCTCAGACACCAGGGCCATCAGCCTGCTTTCGGACGCTTCTTCCAGTGATGCAGGTTCATTATGGACACGGTGGATCTCAAGAGTTCTCTTACAGAGTTCTACTACCTTCTCGAACTGCATGGCTTGAACATGAGCCTCGGCCAAAATATCTGCCAATTTCAGCAAAAAAAAAAGGGATGGTCGCATGCATGGAATGAGAGAGTTCGAATAGACATTGCAGGTAATGAAAAGTATATAAAAAAAAAACGGAAGCATTGAAGAGTGAAGAGACGAACCTGCAGGTCTCACCAACTCTAGGACCAAGTCTCGCCAAGTTTCCGGATTTGCACCCTCAACCCTTCCTCGTAACACTCAATCGACTTCTCAACCTTCCCCAGCATTTCCCACGTATCGCCCATCTGCATATACCCGGTGAACCATGTGAGCTCCAGTCCTTCCTCGCCGTCCTCCTTGACGCCCCCCACGGCCCTCTCCAGTACCGGCACCGCCTTGTCAAACCTCCCGAGGCTGCAATACACTGCGGCAACCACGTGCAGGCTCATTGCATAATTAAGCCTGGCCACGCCCGGCGGCGAGGGCCCTCTCAAAGGTCCGGGAAGCCCATAGGGAGTACTCGAGGGCCTAGGAGGAAGAAGACGCTGTGACGGCATCACACGCAAGCTTCAGGAGGAAGGGCCCGAGGTCGGAGGGGGGAGAACTTGGATATGACAGCGGAGGGGGAAGGCGGTGCCTTGACAGAGTCGATGCCCGGCATTGCGAGAATTTGGGATCTGGATCGTCGTTTCTAAGCTGAAGCTGGGCTAGGGATTAAGGATTGCGCATATTGGGCTTATTAAGTTCCGGTCCATGGACCTTAAAATCAGCCCATTGGGCCTGAGAACGATCACTCCTTTTCCTTATTAATTATTACTTTCTTTTGGGAGGAAATCATTTCAAACTTTCACGGAATGCGGTGATGATATGATCCCCGTGGGGTGGAAGCCAAAGAGATAATTTATTTTATTTGTTAGTGAAAGATTTTTTGTTTTTTGATGTGG
The DNA here is from genome assembly GCA_029817715.1 of Melastoma dodecandrum. NCBI lineage: Eukaryota > Viridiplantae > Streptophyta > Magnoliopsida > Myrtales > Melastomataceae > Melastoma > Melastoma dodecandrum. Next base: position 982,540 of record JARUPY010000182.1, read on the forward strand.
GTGGTGCTTAAAAAGATAAAAGAGATAGTGAACAAACCAAACCCCGATATGATCACGACACACATACACATCAACTAAACTAAAACGACTTCTTTCCATGCATTTTACTTACGCTGTCGGTCTCCGTCTTTCTTTCTTCCAACCATTTGTTTTCTGTCCTAATCTAATTTCATACAGACTTTAGGCTGACAACTCACTCTGGCCCCGGGCACCCCAACCTTCGTCCGTGGCCTTAGTCGCCCGCCGCAGCCGGGGACCTCGAGTTTCGAAAACTCTGTGGGAGATAAGCTGTGACGCTGTAAGCGAAATACTACTCATCACCATGTTACCAGATTAACACCACCTTTCTGATTATGCACTTCCTCCAAGTTCCATACAAAACATGCACGATAATTAATTCTTAATGCTGCTGGCCATTTTGTGGCCTTAAACTGCGTTACTAATCTAAGTACGCTCCCGTTATCACTCACACCCCACCCACAAACCACACCCTTTTTGTTGTCGATCTGATCGAAGGACCAGGAAACGTTATTGTTTTGTCGACTCCATCTGTCACCAGTGCACAGGAACACCCCCAACCTTTTCTGCCCCATTCTCATGGAGTGCCTTTGCCTCCTTTACGCGGGTCATGCCCAGGATTTGCCCCCGGTTGGTCGTAGTCCATCATCCCGACAAGCTTTCTCGTCTTCGTGTGCGTCTTCACCTGGGCAAAATAACAAACAAATCATGGAATTGCCAATCTCTCGCTGCTCCTCGGTGTGCAGTTTTGTTATTCATCGGACGCTAATTCATCCCAACATCATCCAGCAGTTAACATTTTCTGGGAAAGATCGAAACGGTATGATTGCACTCGGGCGAGAGATCTCGTCCTGCTGCAGTGACAGGATTGACAAGATCTAAAAAACATCGAATGTGCGCCGCACCGTTTCCGTGACATCACGTCGATCATTGATATAGAAGGGCAAAAACCATTTCATCTCGCGTGTGCTGAATTACCTTATCCAAGGAAGGATTCAGTAAATCAGGACTCCTGTCACTTCCAGCATTGCCTGCAACAAGGAATATCACATTCATGTAATCAGCAAAACAATATTCCTTCATCGCCCAGTGGAAAAACAAAATGATAGGTGATGGTGGGTGGAGATGGCCTCTCACCAAGGTAGGCACAGGAACATATGAGGAGGATGAAGAACAAGGCCTTGATCAGGAGAGACATGGCAACTGTTGTCTACTATCTTCAGGTGAGCCTTGCTTCTGAGATGGAAGTAGGAGGGGCAGACAATATAGGGCAGTGCCTGCTGTTTTTATGCTTGGGAGGGGGGGGGGGGGGGCGTGAAGGCGGATGGAGCCAAAAAACCAGATGCCATGATGACAAAGACTTTAACCCAATGCCTGCCCTGTGGAGTGCTTCAAAAGTCATGCAGGCAAGGGAAAGGGGCAACCCCCCTCCCATTATCTCTCACAAAAAGGAAAGGGTAAAGTCAACTGCTCCTACGACTGCCATCACTCCAGCACATAAGAAGAACAAGAAGTAAGAAAACTACTTTTGTTTTTTGCTTTTAGATGGGCCACTTTGGACAAGCTCACCCAACACCTTTTGTGGTCTTAAATTATTCAAATCGACAAGCACTAACATCGGCCCATCATCATTCAACTTGTTAGGTATCATCCCATTGATGCCTCTAAATTCCCCCCCCCCCCTCTCCTGCAACTCAGAGAAGATTTTTATTTTTCTTTTCCACATGGGTGGGCAGAACACACACCACTCACTGTTCGGAGCACTTTTCGGACATCCCCTGGACAAACTTACCGTGTTGACAATGGCAGGAAAAAGGGAGTGCTAGTCAAGATCATTGTATTGGTGGAGGAGAGAAGATGACCCTGGAAAGACTAGATTCTTCCTCAAAGTCCTAATCCCATGTTTTCTTCTAATCTCATAAAAACTTAACACTGCATTGGGGAGAGGTTACTGATGTTGTTGTCGGTAGGAGGTGCGAGTAAGTGGGCTGCACTGTTCTTCTCGACTGCTTACTTCACCTCCACCTGTCCACTGTTCTCCCAAATGCTTTACAGCTAACAAGCCACACAGGCTGAAGCGATCACACATGATGGCAAGGTGAAATGTACCGGGTGCTGTACTGTGGAAGGGAGTTGCAGACGAGTCATCCAGGTAAACAGTTTATTAGTATATAATAATTTACAAATTGGGAGGGGGGGAGGGGGGGGGGGGAGAAGGAATAGAATCATTTGGGTGATGAGATATCCTTACTTTAAGGCTGTCCTTAAAGTCGGAGACATGATATTAGTAGCAGTGCAATGCAACCGTACTGAGAATGATTACTTGATCAATTATATGTGCCTGTTGAGGAACATAATTGCAGGCTTGCCTATATGGTATTAAGTTAATGTATCTACTTTGGAATCTACCATCGTCATCATCATCATCAGGTGAGGTACGGGCCTCGATCTAAGGAACATCCTTCCCTCCTACCTCACTTTTGAGGGGCAAACACCCCAGCGAAGAAAGGTTGAAGGTAGAGCTGCAGGCTTTTGACCAGATGGGCCTGGGAAATCAGGAGATGCTCGACAGTCCATCGGCACAATAACATGGTTGGAGGGAGGGAGGAGGAGACCAAGAGATGAGAGCAGCCTCCTTCTGGTGTTGGGCCAAATCCAAATCTCCTCCTCTCAAGTCGATGACTGCCTGCAACCCAAGTAAAGACAGACAGACATGGGTTTGACAAAACGATCTAGAGAAAAAGACGAGGAGATGTAAGAAAGACGGAGACAAGACGAAGTGGGGCGAGGTCTGACCTTTGAACAATGACGCTCCATTTGCCTTCAAACCCACCTCATCTAACACCACCCCCTCCCTCCCCGAGTACTTCAATCTTGTCAGCCACTATTGTTATTGCTAATGACGAGGGGTTGGAATTTGGACTGACTTGAATTCGATTTGCCTTTGAGGAAGGAAGCAAGCAGAAAAACCGTCGCTTTCCTCTTAAAACATTAAAAATTTTCCATTACCTCAAGAACAATTCCTACTGTTTTTTTTTTTTTACTTAATTTGAATTGTTTAAAGGATCCCCATCAAAACAAGGGAAGCAGGGGGCACCCATTCAAGGCATTACTTCGGTTGAGGGGAAGTAATCCGAAGGTGGATGGACGGCTCTGCATTTATTTCATCTTCCTTAAGTCCATCTCTCCCCTAACTACCCAAATCTCGCTGTAAGAATCGATTCCCTCCTTTTCTTTTAAGAAATTGTTTTTGCTTTGTGGGTTTTCAGATTCTTGCATGTTTCTTTTTTGATGATCCCGAAAGATTTGTTTTTTTTTTTGTGGGTGGGGGTGGGCGGGGGATCGGGATGGATATATTTGCCGGGAAAAGAAATGGGTAACTTTGTAGAGTTGAACTGGATGGATGAGCCATGGACGATGCGGAAGTAGTGTCGGTTCGGTTGGTTCGTTGTCCTAAATGTCAGAAGCTGTTGCCGGAGCCCTTGAATTGCTCGATTTATCAGTGCGGTGGCTGAGACGCTGTCCTTCGAGGTATGATTTGCTCTTTACTCCTCTCTGCTGTCAAATTGGGATCTTTACTTCGTTGTTCCTGCTGAGATGATAAGAGCTAATCATGGTAGGACGGTTAAAAGGAATGTGGGACCGATGAACTCGTCGTAGTGAAATTTGCAGTACATACATTTTACAGTTAAGCGTGCTGAGTTGATCTGCATGCTTGCCACCTCAGTGAAGAAGAAGGCTCCTTATGTTAATGGGGGATTTCCTGCTGATGGCCCGAAGGATTCTGAGAAGCGCTATGTGAAGGACGAGCTTGTGGATTGTGTTTCTGATGCAGGGTGGCCAAGTAATGTTTTAGAGTCAAATACTTTGAAAGACGATTGATGATTTGAGAAGAAGAAGTACATCACTTAGTCAAGGACCGGAAGAGAAGCAAAGAGCTGAATCTGAGATTAGGAGTGATGGGATATCTACTGGATCTTGGGCGGGCGAGGAGACTCAGGTTGATAATGTTTCAAAGTATAAGCAACCATTGATGGCAAAAACTGATAGGTCCAACTCTGTTGATTCGAATTCACAAAGAGACTTCCATGAAACTCCTTCAAGGATGAATAACAAAGCCGAGCCGACGGGAGTTATGAATGATGCAGCCCAGTTAGACTTTGTCAGGGAATGGAAATCTAGAAACTATGGTGATTCGGTGGGGCACAGTGGTGCCTCCTCTTATGCATGTGAAGATAAGGAGTCTTTGCCATTTTCTGCTTATCATCAGAACAAGCCTTTCAGAAGGTATGAAAGCATGGATAGATCGAGTAGAGGTAGTCCAATGGGCACCTATCATGTGGAGCTCCTGAGGAAGTTAGAGCACCTGAAGATGGAGATAAGCAGAATTTATGAAGTGCCTGAGAAGACAGGGAAACTTATGCTTTTTCCTGAAGATAGAGTGATGTATAATTCACGGCCAAGACCCTTTGCTCTACTGAGTCCTGCAGAACAGCATCTGTATCCGAAGAATCATTTTGGACAATTTCCATATACTGCAGGAAGCAGCAATGACATGCAGGATATCTATAGTCATCCTGGGTATACACCTAGCTACCCTTTAGCGTATCGGGACAGCCTCAAACCGCAAATGCGGAGACCTTCCGATCATTTCGCATCCAACCCTGTTATGGAATCTCCTATTAGGGAGGGAATGAGATTTGGTGAAGATTTATTTGCAACCTATACACGTGATCCCTTTCCTCACCCTCCAACATGTTCCTGTTTGAGTTGCTCACAGAAGTATCACCCACATTTCCATGCGCCTATCCATCAAACTACGTTTGGTATTGGTGGTACACCCAAATCACCGTCAACTTTTGGATCATACCACCAGACAGATTCTGTACCAATGTGGCCACCATATAGCGTGATTTCCGTTGTCAGCCCTCCTGTGCAGTCCCATCATTCAAGGCTTCCAGGAAGTTGGCCGAATGATTTCCATCTCAACATGGATAATCTTCGTTCTCGGAGGAATTCAGTACCTGTAAATCAAGGAATTAAGAAATATTGCCATCCACTAGCAGGTGGCGCTCCATTCACAACTTGTCCTAAATGCTGTGAGTTGCTTAAGTTGCCCCATGTTTTCACAGTCAAAAGGCTGTCAGTCTACAACCTGAAATGCGGTTCATGCTTTAATATGTTTCAAGTTGACCTAGGAAACCGAAAACGAGACACATTCCTCACGAAGGAGTTTCCTTTGCCTGATGGGACGGGCTCTAATGAGGCCGTGGATGAGAGAAATTTGAGCCCAAGGAGACATTATATGGCAGACGGAACCATCTGCGATAAAAGCAATGTGAGTGAAGCATATCCTGCCAGTGCAGATAACCCCGATCTTAAATTCCAACAGGAAAAATCGGACCTTTGTGAAAAGAGTGAGAGCAGGGAACTGAGTGCAAGGATGAGCCAAAGAAGCGGTAGCGTTACATCTGTTTCATCGGAGGACCCCATGTTGTCCAATGTTGTGCTTAGAGGAAGAATCCTGCTGGATGTATACAAGCTTGAGAACCCAACTGAGGACAAGAAGTTGAATGCACAGGTAGACCTATGTAGCAAGAGCTTAAGCGCATCTTCTGTTTCGTCACACGAACAACATATGCCAAGCGATGCGATTTCCAGAAGAATCGTAGAGGAAGACTCTGTACAAAAGAATCGTAAGGAGAACAAGGACATGAATAGCGATGGCAGGAGATTCGCTGTGCATTCTGTTTCATCAGAGGAACAGAAATTATCAAGTGAAATCATTGGCTATGGGATACCAGAGGAAGGAGCGTTGCGAATTAACCGAATTGGGAAGGAGTTGAATGGCGGGATAGACCTAAATAGCCAGATACTTGCTGCATCTTCTGTTTCATCCGAGAAACAGGATTTGTCCAGCCATGTGATTATAGGGAGAATTCCACATGAAGAATCTCAGCAGAACTATCCGATGGAGATACAGGATTCAAGTGAAATTATGGGACAAAAGAGCGAAACATTCACAGCATCTTTTAATTTTTCAGAGAAACTGAATGCATCATTCGATGTAATCACAGGTCTAGATGTTACTAATGCGGCCACGGAGCCAATTCAGAGCATGACCGGAGTTGAAGTTGCTGAAAGGGACACAAAGAGCAGCCAGAAAGAGAACGTGCTGAATGAGAAAGTAACGGAGCCAGAAGTTGCCTTTTCTTTCGTAAGCCGTCTTAGTTCGAATGAGTATACAGATGATGTTAGTTCAAGTGATCACAATTCTAAATTGAACATTGGGAAGTGGAGTGAATCCTCTCTTGTGAGCTTCATTAGGAAGAGTTTAAATGACTTTTCCAGACAGCAAGAAAATGAGGATGAAGAAATGACGAATGTGACGGTTAATGGCCATCCTATGACAAAGGAGGACCTCAAGAGGGCTGAAATACTGGCAGGGCGAGTCCTCCCTGGTCATTACTGGTGAGTTCTCGTTACGGTGCAAAGTCATTGGTACTTCTCATACAACAGTGCATAGTAGGTTATTGGATTGTATGCTCGGGTTGTTTGTTAATGCTACTTGTGACCAGGTATGATTACTTTGGTGGGTTTTGGGGTGTGATGGGCAAACCCTGCCTCGGCATAATTCCTGTGAGTTCTTATATGCCTTTGTCGGGCAACGTCCTTTTTGTAGCATTCTCACATCATTCTTATGAACATTTTACCGGTTGCTATTGCCAGCCATTGATTGAAGAATTCAACTATCCTCTACGAGCCAATTGTGCTGCCGGAAATACCGATGTATTTGTAAATGGTAGGGAACTACACCAGATTGATCTCGAATTACTTGCCACCAGGGGTTTGCCGACTGCAAAAAATAGGTCCTACAAAATCGAAATATGCGGAACTGTTTATGATGAGAGAACAGGCGAGGAGCTTAAGAGTCTAGGTTTGCTCGCCCCAACGTAAGTCTTCTTCATCCTTCTTCGTTACCCTCGAATTTAAGCTCGTTGTTATCCTGTGCTTATACTTCAAACTTGGGGTATTTCTCAGAGTTGTAAAGGCGAAGAGAGGATTTGGAATGCGAGTACCTCGAAATATGAATTCAACATGAACCGTAAGAAAATATTGGAAGATTTTTGCGCTGATGGACTGGAGGAACTTATTAAACTGATTGAATACCATTGTTCGGTTCTGTTTCTGGGTTCCGGCATATGGAAGAGCCTTCATTGTTTGTTCTTTGTTTCGTACGGTGTAAAAGAGAGATCCAATTTCATTGATAGATTAACAGTGATGGAATTCTATGCTTGATGTTCTAGACAGGATTGATCACAATGTTCTGCTTTCCGCTTTGACGGAACGCTGATAAGTATATGCTTATTTTCTTTCTGCCCCGGCAAATGTAAGAGTCGCCTCCAGCTTTATTACACCGGGACAAACTGCACTTAGCACACCACTAGACAAAAGAGATACCTCGGAAAACCGTGACCGAAACCTCAAAAGGAGGGTACAGGCAATCAGACATGGAACTGTTTGAATCTCTTCCAGCGTAACCAGGGATTTGTTTCAGCACTTTGGCATGTCTGCGGGAGGCGGTAGGATGGTAGTTTCAGGGGTATTACCATTGAGGGTGATGAACACGGTACCCATTCCCCAGCTCACATGCTTCTCCAGATGACAATGCATGAACCACACCCCTGCATAGAGACATCATGGGCGTCACCCCTGTCTGGAACCAAATCTGATTTCCGGCTGGTACTAACACGATAATTGCGCTCGCTTGCGGTTAACATACCTGGATTTTTGGCCCAGAACCTCACAACCGCCCATCCGTTTGTGGGGACTCCGACCGTGTTAATATAGGGAGGATCTTTAACATTGAAGGTACTCCTGCTCGCCTCTGTGTAGTTCCCGTAGCCCATCCCAACCATGTAGAAGCTCTGTCCGTGAAGGTGCATGGGGTGGTTCTCTGGTGCCCCTGAGTTCGTTCCTTGGAATATCATCTCGACTGCGGAGCCGTATGCTATTAGATTGGCTTCCGTCGCGGTCAATGAGGACGTGTAGTTCGCCGCTATGGGCCCTGTCCAGTCGTACACCACTGCCGAGGTGTTTGGGAAGGTCGCGTTGTAAACCCCCTTTATGTTCCTGCATGGAGATTATGAACATTAGCCGAATGAGATTGATTCCGTTCGTTGGGGCCTGAGGCCAGTCTTCTCAGGACTTACCCATAGTATGCTTGCAGGTAAGAGATTGTGGGAAGGACGATGGATATGTTGTTGAGGCTAGCCATGTTCCTCATGCTGTTGTTGTTGTTGCCGACGCACCCGGGAGTCGAGCAAGGATTCGAGCCAACCGCAGTCGTAATGAAGAAGTGCCGGTTGATATCCTTGTCCTGAGGGAGATTAATTGGGTACGTTTTGTTTGCTACGCTCCTTAGTCTCAAAGTGAAGTTGCCTGCTGCGGATGTGTTGGTCTTGTCGGGCAGATCAGGGGAAAAGGGCGTCGCTGGGGGTGTGTAATTGCCGACGTACTCGATTATAGCCGTGGTTATACCATCTGGTGATGGTGCCATGCTATCGGAGAAAGATTTGGCGGCTATATAGTAATGGCTCAGGTGATGGCTCGCGGTGACCAGCACATCCATTGTTTGCCCCGGAGTTATCATCAGATACTTGGTGTGGAATGGTTTTAAGTATGCGGCATCCATTCCGACAACCGTCATGGTATGGTTTGCAATCCCAAAGAACATCTCGTCATTCATGACCGCATTGATGATCCGAAGAAGGTACGTCTTTCCGGGCTTGAACTTGATACGAGTGGCATTCTCTACTCGGGTGGTGTTGTCTGCAACAAAAAGGAAATCATATCACATTCGATGTTGAAGTCGGGCAAAATTCTTGTTCAAGGATTGAGTCGTTGAGTCATACACACCCGAGGCAGTGCAATTATACAGAGGTCCCGGCAAGCCATTGATTACAAAGGCAGTGGACTCCGTGAAAGCAGCACCGGTAGTAAGACCGGTTTCCATTATGGTCATCACATCCCCATCGAACCAATCTGCGAGCACGATGATCTCCTCGCCATCGGGCTTCTTGAACGGGTAAGTGGTCCCGTTCTTCGGTTCAACGATGATGGCTCCATGGACGGTCGCCCGAGACCAGTCACTGTGCGCATGCCACCACAGCGTGCCTTCTTCCTCGGAGAATATGATTTTCTGAGTGAATTTAGACCCGACCGGGATAGGGCACTGCGCGACGTACTCTGGACCGTCCGACCACGGGTATCTCGGTTGCATCACTCCATGCCTAATATAAGCAAAACGGCTCTTATCACTCTCTCAAACCCCGAAATCGAACATAAAAAAACTGAATGCCCGCTAAAAACGGGTTGAATCCGACAGATTGCAAAACATCACTTTGCACCAGTTAGGCGAGAACTCATCAAATAATTTATTACATAAAAACAGAGATGCTGTCGGATTATTACCAGTGAATGGTGATATTGTAAGTGCCCTGGTTATGAACAGTAACATAAACGGTATCCCCCTTCTGAACTCGAAGTACCGGCCCGGGGAAACTACCATTCACGACGAGCATGCTCTTGTCGGTGCACATCCTCGTGAAGTTCTTGTTCTCGAGCTGCGTCAGAAACCAAAAACACGGTCAAATCGTGCCCGAAAAGCATAGCCAATCTCTCAGCTCACGGGTCAACCCCACCCGCATGAACCGGGAGCAATCAAGGTTCTACGAGGCAAAAAAGAAACTCACCACCCAGTCATAGTGATGAATTGTCTTGGCCTCGACCGTGCTATGTATGAACGCATATAGCAAGCACGCGAGGATCAAGGCATTCCTCGTACCCATTTTCTTCGCCAATGTATTCGCGGAGAGTGCAGGAAGCTCTCTTTAGTAGGAGGGAAGGCAAAAGCAATGGGAAAGGAAGCAACGTGCTGTGCTCTTTCTTACAATCTCTGGTCTGGTGTAAGAGATCTACTTATACCAAGAAGAAGCTCAACAATCCAAACAGTGTTGACGGGTTGTATTCTGTCACTAGCGAACATAAGATTATTTAAAACACTTTGATGTTTATGGTGTGGTCCTGCTAAATAAATGCTAGCAATTGCCAGTCCACATGCTTTACATATGGATAAACAATTGGAAGTGCCCTTCAATACCTAATACCACACATGTTGCGAGGGACGCGGTCACAAAATAATCGGGTAATCGCGGTCGACCTAACATTCGGGGCGCGTCTAAACCAAAGTTGTCGCTGTCTTCTCTGTCGTCACTCCTATGATCATACCATGTGTTCTTTCAATGTTGGAAAGAAAAAAAAAATGTCTAAATGAAGCAAAAGAAGTTAGCTGAACATGTTCAAGAGCTTTTTCTTGATCATCTTTTTCGCCATTTATAGACCATATTTTTAAGCGAAGGGATAGAATAGAACGATATCAAATGACTTGGCGATGAAATATTTTGATTTTTACTTTGTCGCTAGAACCAAACAAAGCACACAACCCAACGATGCGCAGGATGTCATGAAACAAGGAAAGGAAACAACCGAACCGAAACACTAACATTTACAGTTGCGAGTTTCGCAACGCCAGAATCTTCATGCCCAAATCCATTCCATCCCCATTCCTATTCCGAATTTCCGACTGCATTTCACGAATCCCTCGGTGTGAAGACGTGAATTTAGTGGCCTCCATGCCATAAATTGTGCCCGCGACTCCCGGGGCGGTACTAGGTTTTTGGTCGGCCATTTTACCATTGAAGGGATCGCAAAGTTTAAAAGTGAAATGCTCTACGTCATCCTTTGCGTATGGTGGTTCCTTCTTCAATGGCTTCCTCAAATTGATCCTTCTACACCAAACTCTTTAACACCGACAAACAGAGGCTGTAAGTGGGTCCATGTCGAGGAGCTAAAACCCTGCTAGCTAATACGCTGGCAGGGCACCGTCCACTCGACCGGAAGTTCAATTTCAGTTTCGAAAACTCGACCCGACATAGCTTACGGTCGGCTTCTTCCTCTTTCATCCATTATGCCTCTCAACTACCTGTCGATATTACACGATATCTCGTCAAAGCCACGGGGATCTAGCTATGAATATAGGGGCTTTGCATTTGAGTAAACTTCTTTCCTTCCAAGGCCAGGACATTGTCACGTGGGAACGAATCAAACGTTACTACCGGGGGTTTCAAAATCTTGTACTATGTTCAATCGATCCAGATCTGCATGTGCAAATTCTGACATCTACGGAACAAAAATACTCAAGAATATACGATATACATCAACGTGATGTGTACGACGTGTTCATTCGAGAAAGTATTTGTTTTCTAATCAGCGTTCGTTTTTCTCGGGATAGAGGGGAGAAGAAATCATCCATCCAAAGCAATCGACTCCGGAAGAGAGAAACGCGGGATTCAGACGACTAAATCCGACCAAATTCACATTGTAGAGTTTGAATTTAAAAGAGTAGAAAGAACGTCCCATGCTCTTTTTTCCCATGTGAACGGTCGGAGTGACTAAAATCTACACGAATAAAGGAAAAGCCCTGACTTTGCGCCGAGGACTTTCCTCGATTTGCTTGCTTCCATTCGTTACTTCGATGAGGAATCATCTTAATTGCATTGAATGCATTTTCCAAAATGGCACCGTATATATGTTTCAAAATAAGTTTAGTAGGAAAAATACTTCGAGAAATATTTCCGTCAACTTTTAAAAGCTCAAAGTGTCAAGGTAACGTGTGAGTCCCCATACTTTGTTCAATTAAATGAAGCGTGCGAATCGGATTCCTGATACCGCCACCAAAGCAATCATTCTTTCAGCATAACACATACAGTGGAGAGATGATTTCACAAACCAGAAGGCGCCCTTTCTTCATCATAATCTTCTTCTTTTAACTCGTACAAAGGTCATCATGAACCACGTGACATCTTCATATCAAATACATTTCCTCGGGCATCAATCAACAAACAACAGTGAATAGTCCTTTCTCGAAATCGTGGTGATGGTGTTGGTGGTCCCATTCGTTCTCAGAAGCCACATGAAAAACGCAAGACAAGAAATGTTATTTACATTTCATGTCAAGCATAAAAAGCTGCACTCAGTACAAATGGCTTAGCTGTCGTGCATATATAAAACGTGTTTGTGTGTGTTTGTGTTTGTAAAAGAGGATTCGTGTTTGATTTTTTTTAGGTCTTTTGAGAGGATTGTATTTATGACTAATTATGCCTTTGTCGTCGCTTTAATGTAAGAAATTAACGACAACCACCCTAAAAGCATGCATCAATTATTATGGCAAGGAAGGAAAAACGTGCGTCGAGTTTGGAGCACAAACAAAGGTCCACCGAAGATGCTTTCGACCATTACTTCTAACCAAAGTCGTTGTTTAAGACGCGAGATTAAAAGATAAACAAATCCCTCATGTGATGCACGCAACCTTTCTTTAACCCTAAACCCACATCGTAATCGTTGTGCTTCCTGATTGAGGTGCTGACAACGAACGTGTCTCTTTTGTCGGTTTTGATGAAGCTTCGAGGCGTCGGAAGGCCTTATCATCGACGAAGGCGTAGGACGATGCAGTAAGAGCAGACGGCTGGAGTGGTTGGACCACAGTGCATTCAATCCTGTTGCCGACACTCGTATACGACTGGTTCGGTATCGACTTGATCTGAACCGATTTAATATAACATCGAGGATTTATGCGTGGACAAAGCCGATACTGACAATATGGATAAGTTTTTTGAGTGGACAATGTTAATAGCAGCAGTAAGAGCCGTGTCAGGTCATCGTGTATGTGGATCGAAGGCTTGAAACAACGAAGCTGAGAGATCGTAGCTGAAAGTCAGATCACAAGTGGCTCTCATTGAACCATGGATACTGTTCGAACGCGTCTCGAACGACGAGCAATCGGGAAAGTGTGGGGGAACCAACTTTCCTTCCGACCGCAATTCAAAAGGAAGAAAAGCTTGCGTACCCAACCCTCTATCTATATCTCGACTTTTGCTAGTGGCGATGGAAATCATGGAAATCCGACCCCCCGACCCACCCACTGCGGAACCAACATCGTGGATCCTAGGACCACAATGAATTTGTTGTGCTCCACCATCGACGGAGCGATAGTGCGGTGGAAGCTTCGGATATCACCTGGTGTGAAACCTTTCCCCAATATTGGACTAGAAAATCTTGCTTGTTGAGTGCGGATAGGTAGATTTTGTAATAAAAAATCAAGCTACAAAAGTGGATCATTCCATTTATTGATTTCGGACAAATCAATTACTGGTGGTGTAAGAAGAACGAGTAAAAGAGGGATGGGGGGGGGGAGGCGAACTGGGCTGAAGAATGGGCGGCCGGGGCCTCTTCTAAGTTGGGACACTTGGGCCCATTCGTGGCCACTCATATATCGCCAGAACTACTGCGAGCAAGGAGATCGATCAAGGTTTCTCAGTGTTACCTCGAGTTGGGGGTGGGGGTGGACGTGTCGGTGTCGCATCGGTTTCGAAGCGGAATCATCGTCGTCTTCACGGCCAGCGTCGGAATGGAGAATCCGGGGCAAGGTTTTCCCGAAGAGAAAAGGGAGTGGAGTGGGATTGGATTGATCTGGCATACGCTATCGGAGCTCTTGTCGGAGGACTCCATCGGTCGGGAAATCGGAGGCTTTTATAACAACTTTGCTGTTGAATGGTTAGTACTATGAAACCAGGGAGTGAGTGTGTGTGTGTGTGGGTGTGTAGTACAGCTTATGAGAGGCGCAGTACGCTTTTGTCCTCCCCACACAAACACAAACTCTTCAACACTCTTTCCAAAGTTGCTTTCAGATCATAAATCCTCGGACATAACTCGTCGAGAGCACGTTGTACGACATCGTGTACGGCGCTTTCTAACATGTAACGTGTCCGTTGGGTCGGAGGTTGACTGGGCCGATCGCTGTGGGCCAAACAGGGCCCAAACAATGGAGACCCCCTGTGGACAAGGAACGCATAAAGGCTACATGTTCCGAACCATGTCAAAATCATGTAATAACATTAACATACACAAAAAGCAATAGCACGAATTCATCCCTAAGTCCGGTACGACAAGGGAAACACGACGGGACGTGTCGCAAACAATCAAATTAGGCATGGGGATGGATGAGAATTACTGCATTGCAGAAACGGATGTGGGGTAACTTTTTGGTCAGGGCCGAACCATATCACACACCACACCCTGGACTTTTTAACTTATTTTCAATAAAATTCATGAGAAAAATTTCAATTTTTCAAACATTCGGAGTGAGTCCCCCAAGTCTTTAAAATTACCATTAGATCCTCAAAATGTATGTTAAACGAAAACATCGCGGAACTCCCGAGGTTGTCCGATAGTCTAAAACAATTACTTTTTGGAAATTATCACAAATATAAATGGCCTTTTGTGAAAAGTCTTGAAAGTAAAAAGCACCTACCTCAGACGAAATGTTCATTAGGAAACGAGATAATTTTAATGACAAAGATAGGATTAAAGTCTTTAACAAAAGCACGACAAAGAACGAGTAATACGGATAAAGTGTTGAGTAGGTACAAAAATTGCTGATTTTTTGGGACAAAAGTTCACAAAGCGTATACATGTTCTCAAAATAATCCAAGAATTTACCGAATACGAGAAATAGATCATATAAAATCAAAATATGCATAACAGTATATGACGAGTGAACAAACGACGAGATTTCGTAAGTTATATAATATAAAACAAGCATTCTTCTAAGCTTTTAGGTCAAATAGTAAGGAATCGATATAGTATCAGAGCTGTTAAGAGTTAACCTCCGCCAAAAGCCCAAAATATCGACAAAAATGAGCTAAAAAGCCTCAAAGAGTCAAAAAATGTTAATTTCTTTCCTTGCATAGATGTTTATGACTACTCATGTGTTTTGTCGTCTCTCATATAAAGAATTAAAGACCCTCCCACAAAGCGTGTAGCAACGAAACAAAAGGAGGAACGTGGGTCAAGTCTGGAGCACGAAACACGAGCGACGATGCCGCCAATCATTCCTTCTGACGAGTCTTATTTTAAGCGACCAACCACCAAAAAAAAAAACAAGACAGGAGAAAATCCCGCATGTGATGCACGCAAGCCCGTGTCTTACTGGGCTGAAGAAAATGGGCGCCCTCTTCTATGTTAAGACAACGTGTATACGGTGCCTTCTAATTATGGTAGTGTTAGGCCCACGCTTTATTGGGCGGATCTTTGTGGGCCTAACAGGGCTCGTTAATAACGTTGGTCGCTTGTTAACAACCTAACCTCAACCATAAAACCACACCCCATGTACGTCCACATCCATCACCAATTACCTAAACCATTTTTCTCTAACTTGTCAAAATGAAACACCGATCAGAAAAAGTTATATCATCGGGTATTTTTTTTTTTTTAAATAAATCAAAAGGGAACTTTCTAACTCTGTTTATAATGATTGATGAACTCATTGGGTTTGATAAAAAATGTGATTAACTTGGGAAGACGGTGGCAGATTCTCTCCTGTAATAATAATTGTCGGCATCCACAGGGGGGGGCATTCCCAACTCCAAAGCAACCCCCTCCGACATAGATAGATCTTGAAGAGCTGGAACTATTTCTTTCTTTTTTGCTTCTACTGGAACTGGAGCACCACTTCACTTCCCCTCCTCCCCAGGATGAAGTTCTACTGGAAGCAGCCAATGTGGCCGAGGTGCTGTCAGGGCCATCTGGTGCTAAAGGTTGCAGCTTTGGCTTTGCTGGGGGGTCTAGCCTTCCGGGTCCTTTTCTCCCCTTCCGTCGATTTCTCCCCCGATTCCCAATCCCCTGTTGTGGATAAGGTCACATTGCCGAATGTTCCCGTTCGTGACAACAGCGTCCCGCCTCCCACCGAATCGCAGGATGAAGTGGATTCGAGTCCCGGTCCGGGTAAGCTCTTAGAATTTGTTGGTGTTTGTTGATTGGAAGGTGGAGTTCATGGAGAGTTGTTCGAGATTGGACTAGATCTTGGTCTGCCGGTGTTTGTTTGAAGTTGGTGGTTGTTTTCTTTTTTGAGTAAAATGTGAAATGATATGATGGGATTGAGGGTGGGATGTAATGTTTGTGATTGCAGAGAAGTGTGATCTGTTCAAGGGAGATTGGATCCCTAACCCATCGGGTCCGGTTTACACCAACAGGACCTGCCGATTCATCGAGACGCATCAGAATTGCATGACGAACGGGCGGCCGGACACGCGCTACCTGTATTGGCGGTGGAATCCGCGGAACTGCGAGCTCCTTCCGTTCGACGCGAGGAGGTTCCTGGATTTGATGCGGGGCAAAACGTGGGCGTTGATTGGGGATTCGATTTCCCGGAATCACGGGCAGTCACTTCTATGCATGCTCTCGACTGTGAGTTTCTTGTCCAAACGCCTTTGCCATTGCAATGTCTGCAGCTCGGTCATTAGATTCTAGCTTCGACTTGTTATTGCCGCAAAAGGACTGGCTAAGTTAGGCTTTGGTGATTAATGCATCGTAGCTATCCTTTCGTTTGCCTTCACCTGTTTCTTTAGCTGATCCTGTTGTTTCTCCGTAGGTGGAACGGCCTGAACTGGTGTACCACGACGAGGATTACAAATCGAGAAGGTGGCATTTCAATTCTTACAACTTCTCCTTCTCTGTAATATGGTCTCCGTTCCTAGTAAAGGCAGCCATATTCGAAGACGTAAACGGTGTCTCCACTTCAGAGGTCGAGATGCATCTGGACAGGCTCGACTCCAAGTGGACAAGCTTGTTCCCGAGCTTAAATTACACGATAATATCCACCGGCAAATGGTTCCTGAAGAACTCGATATATTACGAGGATGGGACCGTAGTGGGCTGCCACAACTGCGACAAGAGTAAAAGGAACGTGACGGAACTGGGGTTCGATTTCGCTTACAGGAAGGTTCTCCATCAGGTTATGGACCACGTGGTGACGTCGGGTCACAAGGGAATGATATTCTTCCGAACGTCGACCCCTGATCACTTCGAGAACGGGGAGTGGCATAACGGGGGTACGTGCCCAAAGACAGTCCCTAGCAAAGAAGGCGAGATCGAACTGAAGGACCTAAACAGGATCCTCCTGGACATCGAGCTGGGGGAGTTCAAGCGGGCGAAGGAGGCAGCTGAGAAGAGCGGAGTTAATCTCCAGCTACTCGACTTCACGAATCTCAACCTGATGAGGCCGGACGGGCATCCGGGTCCTTACAGGCAGTACCATCCTTTTGCGAAGGACAAGAAGGCGAAAGTCCAGAACGACTGCTTGCATTGGTGCTTGCCGGGGCCTATCGATGCGTGGAACGATGTGATCATGGATATGGTCTTGAACTCAAGCTAAATCATCGACGAAAACTTATTTCATTTCTTACAAACTTGTCGGCCATGGCCGGAAGGCATAAAGTCTCAATCCTTTCCCCTTTGACCTCTAACTGCTCAAAGTTCCCATGTACTAATCACATCGTCTAGCAAAAGCCACGCTATTCGTGTATTTGATAATGACTGCACATCTTATGAGCCCCCTCCCCAAAGTCGGGGTGATATTAGCTGGAACTGCGAGTTTTGGAACTCTGCGAGAACGTCGACGTTAGTTCTGTTCTCAAATGGGCGGCTTTCACAGAGGGAAACCGAGGATCGGCGCAACGAATTCCGTTTCGAAATCGTTGTGGCCTACTCAACGTAGAAGTACTAACTCATTGGTGAAGCTATCCGTTTTGCTATTCATCTCAGTTCTTGCCGTAAGGTTCCTCTCCTCCCAGCCTGCGAAATCCTTCCCCGGAAAGGGGGATGGAGCTTTGGACGAGCCTGTCCGTAGTAACGTCGAACATGCCGTCGGAGCTCAGGACAAGGGATATGGGAATGCTACCTCAGGTAAGTCGCGGGCTTTCGGCGATTTATTAGTTGGGTTGTACCTGTCGTGCTAATGGAGGTGTGCGGGCTTTAAATGGTGCAGAGGAGTGCGACCTCTTTGAAGGGGAATGGGTTCCCAATCCGTCCGGTCCGGGTTACACCAACGAGACCTGTAACTTCATCGACCCACGGCAGGATTGCATGACGAATGGGAGACCCGATACAGGCTATCTGTACTGGAGGTGGAGTCCACGAGGCTGCGAGCTCCCGCGGTTCGATGCAAGGAGGTTTCTCGACTTCATGAGGAACAAGGCGTGGGCGTTTGTCGGCGATTCGATATCCCGTAACCACTTCCAGTCCCTGCTATGCCTGCTTTCCGTGGTTAGTTTTCCGCCGCCCCTGCTCTTGATATTTTATTGACTCTCGACATCAGTGGGATTAGATTTGCTTTTCTATGGATGTGCTTCTCAGGTGGAGAGCCCGATTCGGCTCTATGACGACGAGTACAACGTACGATACCATTTCCCTTCGTTCAATTTATCAATCTCGGTCATATGGTCTCCTTTCCTGGTAAAAGCGGCCATCTTCGAGAACCATGCTGGAGTTTCCACATCCGAACCGGAGGTTCATCTCGATGAGCTGGATCCAAACTGGAATGACTTGCTCCTGAGTTTGGATTATGCAATAATATCGACCGGACAATGGTTCCCAAAGCATTCCATATATTACATGAACGGAACTGTGATCGGATGCCACAACTGCAACAGAACGAGAACGAACGCCACGCAGCTGCACTTTGACGCAGCTTACCGGAAAGTCCTGCGTCACGTGATGGATCGAGTGGCGACGTCGGGCCACAGGGGCACGATCTTCTTCCAGACGATGACGCCCCAGCACTTTGAGAACGGGGAGTGGAACGACGGAGGAACGTGCTCAAGGACTAGCCCAAGCAAGGCAGGGGAGTTCACGTTGAAGGAGATGAGCAGGGTCCTTCAGGGGATAGAGCTGGGGGAGTTCAAGCAGGGGAAGTCAAAGGCAGATAAGAACGGGGTCGACCTCAAGCTCCTCGACTTCACGGACATGAACCTGATGAGACCGGATGGGCATCCAGGGCGTTACGGCAGGCCGCATCCGTCCGAGGACAAGAGAGCCCCTAATGACTGCTTACACTGGTGCTTGCCGGGGCCGATCGACGCCTGGAATGACGTGATAATGCAAATCGCGGTCAACACGGCACGACCTGGGGGGTTACGTTAGCCATCATCTGCTTGGGAAGTACGGGTCGGGTAAATGAGAAGAGAGAAACACGTCGACATTCGATCAAATTCATCAAGGAATCCAATTCAAACTGCATCATTGCGGGAGTTGCTGGATGTTGCTCGTCAATGTCTTACCACTATCTTTACCTTTTCGTCCACTCAAAAAGTCTTACCTATCCTCATGGAAACGCATATATCCCTCGCAAAACAACAAGAGTAAAATTTTCCTGGTGCAATCCCTAATAATTCCAATCTTTTGGTAATTAAATCTCGCAAATAGATATATCCAAACAAAATTTCCAAGCTTTCATATCAAACGGTAAGGACGTCCCTGTTTTCCGAATCACATACTCTTATAATATGCGAATGCTTGACTACAGGCAACTCTGGCTCCGCCTGCTACCAGGAAGATGGTCAGAGGACTCCTGATCTGCTACTCCGTGATTTTCATCACATTTTACTCTGCAGCAGTCTTCCGGGTACTGGTTGTTTGGAATCAATCAAATTCGAACATCCTGAAAAGCTTACAACCTGATAGTGGCCGATCCTTGCCTCCGACCTGAGTCCTTGGTCTCGGCGTTGTTGTTCTACTCTTACAGCTGTTCACCATCAGCCTTGTAAGACTTAACGACGTGACTGTTATATCAGAAGAACTTCCTGATGCTCATGTGATAATTGAAACAGGTGTTCTCACAAGTGGCCTACGAGATAATGGAAAAGAAGTCAGCCAACGTGAAGAAAGGGCTAGAATGATTATCTGGTCATTTTACATGATCTTCTGCGGATTCATGGCCGCGATGCAGCCGTGTTCTTCGGGGACATCAACGGGGTCATGTGAACTATAGGGTTCATCCCTATGGACTTTGTACTCCCGATGGTTCTCTACAACATCACCTTCAAGCCCTCATGGACTTCACTCACGTACTGGGTCGACGTGTTCGATCATCGTAGTGCTCACGGTGGCAGGGCTGATGGGGATGTTCACTTCTGTCAGGAAATTAGTCCTTGATGCAACAATTTCAAGAGCTCTTTAGTAGCGATGTCGTGGATTGAGTCAAAAAACAACAGATGGTCTGTCACATAGCCCATTCGATCAAACTTTACAGCCCTTTTATTCACAGGTCGCCTAACTTCATTCCATCCTCGTCCTTCCTTCGTTACTTCCGGAACAGGGAGACAATGAGATCGAGTTTTCCCCTACGGCATAAACCGGGCACCCCTCCCTCCTCCCTCGAAAGCGCCTCGGTGAAGTTAAGCCTCAGCAGAAATTTGATCAGCATTTCTCACGCATAGATGTGGAGGTCAATAGATGTAAGAAACTGACATCACGGGCCTGGCCCAAACACTGTGAAATCTGAAGGCCCTGAAAGTTGCCGATGGCAGACTCAAACCAGTTTTTGCTTGTTCAAGCTACAGAGAAGCTTTATTTCTCGGTCCGACTGCGGAACTCGACAGCAGAACGTCCATCGGCGGAGAGAGCTACTGCAGGGGGGGCAGGCGCCAGCCATTTTCGTCTCAAAGTTCTTAACGTTGTTTCCGAAGATTCTTTTTGGTGTTTGTGGTGACAACTGGAGTGGGACATGGGGTAGATGTGGAATGAATGACCTTAAAGCAATCAACGAGCAAAGGGACAAGGACAAAGACACGACATTCTTATGCCAACCTCACAAATCTTTACCTGGTACTCATTAATAATTGGTTTCTGATGCAGACGGGTTAACAGCAAGGTATATGGACAATTGGGACGCACGGAAGGCGGCTAAGTCGAAGCATGAACGAGGAGGAGGCACTTGAAGGCTGGTGGCAGACGGACGCGTCCGTGGAATCTGACCACGGACAAAAGCGTCCGTCCAGTCAAACGGATGCGTATGTGGTAATAAATGAATATTACGAATTTTATCTTAATTTTCTTAATTTATAGAGACTATAAATTAAAGAGCTGCTTCTAGGGTTTTCTTTAGAAGAGACTATCTTTTGAAAACCTAAACACATTTTGAGAGAGTTTCTTCGGGGATTGCTGGATTTACAATATTTTTCTCTTGGATTCGATCGTTGCTATCGGTTGCTGTTGTTCGTAACGCTTCCGCGCTGCGTGAGTTTCGTTGGGATAGCGCTGTCCCTGTCTGTTGCATGAGCTTAGGCACGCAATGGAACAGCAGCAGACCATTTGATAGAATCAAGCAATCATCCAATTCCCAAAATGATAACAAAACCTTGGGGAGGGAGGGAGTTCATAACGTGTTGTGATGGGATTGGCCCTCTTTTCGGAGATCGAAAACATCCAATGGGAAACGTCACATGGTTGGGGGGGTTCTGTCCGAAAGAGTCCCCTTGTTTTCTTTTCTATGTCATTTGCCAGGGAATGTTTGCCTTTTTCTCACTTGGGAGAGCACATGGGACGGACGTGTACCTTCCTAACCCCTGACTTTATAATGTGGCTGCAGTGAATGTAAGTAAGAAAGGACAAACGCCTTGGTAAGTTTCAAAAAGATACAACACCACCCCGATTAACATAGGAGAGATCGATGCATGACTAAGACAACTAAGGCCACCGCAGAAAGATGTCACGACCGGACGGCTCGATCCGAGTTCTTGGCTGCCCTACGATCCCTCTTCTCGGCGAATGCGTCCCCGTGCTTCATCATCCAGAACCTCTCCAGTTCTTCCGGCTTGCGCCCGGGGATACGACCCGCGATCAAATCCCACCTTCCATCGGAAAGTAACCCATCGGCGGTTATGCTTGTTTTAGCATAATTGCAAGAGCAAAACCACAAATGCAGCAGCCTTTATTTGAAGGGTTGCAGAGTCATTTCTTTTGCCCTCTAAATGGAAAAGAATGCTAATCCTAAGCCCATGGAAGATTGGGATCGATGGGTATATCCGAAAAGCATGCTTTTGGTCCACTCTGGATAACCATGGACAGTGCTGAATCTTATTTCGATCAGGATCGTGATAGCCTCGGTAGTGAAAAGTAGCAGCGAGAGAATTGTCAAGTTTGCCCAAAAGAACTATAAAGGTTTCTAATATTTTTACCTGTCTCCGACGAGTCTGTACATCCTGCAGACGAGATCTTCCTCTTGATCGCTCATCTCAACGTAATCCCATTCCGAACTGCTAACCTCTGAATAAAAAAGAAGTCGTCCATAGAACAGACGATGCGTTAGACGCAATTTAACCAGATATGTAACGAAAAACTAGAGGAGGGGAAGTAGAGAACCTTCAGAGTCGGTACTGGTTGATTTGGCCTGTTTCTTCTTACGACGGGAATCCATTCTTTCTCGTCATGCAGAAGCAAACAAGCACGGGATATCGGCGCCCCTTGTTTTAATGAGTGAATCGGGAAGGAAGGAAGTAAAAGATTTGGAGAGGCGGCGAAGAGTCGGAAAACTCGTAGACTCAGATAGATAAGAATTTATCCGTGCTGTGAGGTTGGCATGTTAGCATTGGGAGATCACAGAAAGAGGGGAACTGCTGATGAGCTGTTTTCCCATATTTTGCAGTTGTTGAAGAGCGTTTGAGGCAGAAACATGACAAAAGGGAGACCTTAAAGAAGACTTCCATCACGACGCAGCCGCAAGTAACGAATGGAATGACTGGTGCTAGCGACCAGGCGGGCGCACGCACGCAGGCAGACGATTGTTAAAGCAACACACGAATGAGTTTGACTCGTAGTTAAGTTGTCCCTT
The DNA here is from genome assembly GCA_029817715.1 of Melastoma dodecandrum. Classification (NCBI taxonomy): domain Eukaryota; kingdom Viridiplantae; phylum Streptophyta; class Magnoliopsida; order Myrtales; family Melastomataceae; genus Melastoma; species Melastoma dodecandrum. The sequence continues at coordinate 1,005,344 of JARUPY010000182.1, forward strand.
CATCAGAGAGATTATTTAAGTGGTGGGAAAACGCAATTTGGTGTCCCTGTCCTCTATCAAATTGTCTCCTTTTCTGTTGTTGTTTTGTCAGTCTGTGTTGTGTCTGTCTGTCTGTGTATGGTGGCATGGCCCTACAGAAGAAAGCGCACATTCTGTGAACGAACAAAGGTGGAATTATTGGGGCTTTACAATCTGTCTGAAGATAGAAACGCGACTGGATGAAAACAAGAGACTGCATCAACCATTTCTGCTGATTGTCAATTCGTACTGTTTATTCTGATGAGCCATCGTCTGCATCTGGATTATCTTCTCGACAAATCCTGCGACTGACTTCACTGCCTGACCTTCAGCAGCTTCTTGAGTTGAGCCAAGGCTCTGTAGGTGTTTCTTCGCGATCTTGAAGGAGTGATCGCCACCATCTACCACATGCAGTTCGGTTGCAGTGGCCATCTTTTCACGAACAGCATCCAGCTTTTCCAGCGGACAGAGTGCATCTTTAGTGCCCTTCAGGAGATAAGGAGGATTAACTGAAGATTCATCATTTTTATGCAATGAACGAAAAATCATTCCCATCGCGTGACAGTCCTTCCTAATCAATCCCATCAGCAAATTTGGCTTCTTTCTAACGGAAGATGTCATCCAGTAGTTTCAAAAATAAGTTGTCAGCAAGGTATAAAGAGTTAGTTACCTGGACAAACATCACCGGAACAGAAAGTTTCAACAGGACTTCATCCCTAATAGCCCCATTTATCCCCTGTAACATGTCACACTTCATCGTAATTTATTTTCTCCAACAAGTAACCGAAACTTGAATCATCAAATGATGCGAGCAAAGTAACAATTCAGGAGACCAGAACATTGGATCATTCAGCACAATGGATAATACACCAGAGGGCAACTTCGCTGTCATGCAGCAATTCAAGGAGCACAAAAACTTCTCTTTTACCCATATCACTGAGGGAAGCCATTTCTAAACACTCAGTCGGCGTATTGTTTATTCAACAAAGCAATTTCCAGAGAACTGCAGCCAAGTGTTGCCCAGAAATTTTGTTTTAAAAAGAGAAAGGTACCCAAACTTGTTGGGTGAAGATGAAGGTTGCAGTCTTGATATTGGCAATCTGAGGACCGGGATCAAGAGCCCTCCAAGATTTCATACTTAGCCCAAAATTTATTTAAGAAAAAAAATGGGAATAAGAGAAGGTTGTGCAACAAAGAACCACAAATGAGACCAGATTCCAGAGGTTGGGACAAATGAATTGTACTGTCTCAAGAACATTTCATGGCAATTCCAATACTACTGTTGGAAAATAACCTTAAGTGGATATCCCAAGCAAACTATGGCAGAAGCATTAATGCCATCCTCGCCAGCAACCATGCAGCTAACCCTGCACCACATTTTAAAATCAGTGGCCACTAGAAACATCAACATCTTTTCACCACTACCAGCTATCCACATGTGACTTAAAAGGGATTTAACTCTATTCCATGGCTCCTGCATTTCTGGGAGGTTACTATCCTCAAACGCATCATGCAGTAACAAATCCACATAAGAAGTATCCTTTGCTGGAAAGAAATAACAATCTCACCTTGAACCCATGGACTTCCCAGCTAAGATAAGAGGGATCCCAGGGTACTTTGCTACAGCTTTCCTGACGATATCGGCATGAAACTCGACCAACTTTTCAGCTTTCGGTGGAGATCTTCTTTTACCGCCCGAGATATCTGTCAATTCAATTCAAGGTCACCTGTCTATGCCACCGTGAGAAATTCAATCCCAAAATCGTGCAGACCCAATGAAAACAAACTAAAAAGCTCATCCCATTCTACATCCGATATTGCCAACCATTCCCAAAAGGCAAGCCATATAAACCAAACAGAAAAAGAAACGGCAAGCGCGCCAATAACATGAAAATCAAACTCACAAGGGTAGTCAAAGGTGACGACTTCTACTGCGTGGAGTGCCTCCCCGATCATCCTCTTCCATCTGCACATAACAGATTCAATAAACCCGGGTATAGTTCCCCAAATTCTGGACACGAAGACCACACGAAAATATCCCCATGCATTTCCGCAGAAGCCCCACCTCGCCATCACCCAGATCCAAAACAACATAAATTGAAAAAAAAAAAAGAAAAGCAACGAAAACCTCCAAGGAGGACAGCCAAGGCAAAGACAAAAACAAATGGACAACGAAAGGATCCCTCTGCTCTTCTGGCTCGATTCTAGACAGAAAGTCACCGACTTTTGGGATGCCGGCAAAGCAAATCCCGCTGCACCCTAAACTTGAGGCGGCCGATGAACAGGAGAAGTGAGGAGGTGGGAGCAATACCAACCCACCTGACCATCCATTCGGAGGACGAGGGTGCACCCGCCCCATGAGCAAAGACCACCACCGAGGACAACAACTCCCCATCTTCCGCCACTTCCTCGTCGGTCGTTCCTCCGCCAACGCGCCTGCGCTTCCGGGGACTCGAAGCAGAAGCAGAGGAAGAAGATAAAGATTCCATCTTTACGAACTCGGAGAAGGAGACGAGACCAGAAAAAAGGGGGTCGTTTTCGTTTCCCCTGTCCGACTTCCGACGACCTCGTTCCAGCTCTTGTCCGGTCTCTGTGTTCCCGCGACTCTGTTAAACCAAACGATCCCATGAGAGGAGTGACCATTTTATTCGAGATTGTGATGATATCAAATGATTTCATATCATATCATCGAGAGTTATGGTCAACATCCGAAAGGCAGAATGAATTGGACGCCCCGAAAAAGTGGTATCCATGCATTTCTTACGATGCACAGAAGGGCTTAATCCGAGGACATCCGACCACGTTAATTCATGCTCGTTCTTGTTTGCTTTTTTTGCCGTGTCCCTTCCCGGACACCCCCCAAAAAACACGAAAAACGCGTCTCCCTGTTTTTCCTATTCCTTTCCCTCCCACCCCGCGATCTTATCGATCTCCCACCCCCATTTTATTTCTTCCTCGCCGGTTTCTCGGGGCGGTTTGTCCTTCCGGATCTACACCGTCCTGCAATGGCCGTGGTAAGATACCTCGTTTTCGTATGCGTTTCGTGTTGTGTTCTTTGTTTCGTTGTGATCGCGTTTTAGATCGCCCCCATGATCTATGCAATTTGCATATGCTAACTGCCGTAGAAGATTGTTGAAACATTGCGACTGGATCTAGTGCTAAGGCCATGTAATATGTTTGCGAAGTTACGTTATCTTCCTGTCTGATGATCATCGCCGGAAAATTAGTGTACTTCTGGAATAGTAAGAGGCCTTTTCATATGCCTGATGTTCATTTGGTGTCGAAAGGGATGATTCACGGAGGACATTCACCTTTCTGCACAGATCGCATCCTTTTTGTAGCTGTGTTTTGGTCATAAGTTTGTTCCATTTCGGAATGTTAAAGATTTATCTGAGCTTGTTACGGAGCATTAGAGCATCTATTCGACGAAGAAAATTAGTTTGCTTGAATTAGCAGGACAGAGGCATGCCGCTGCCCAAATTCGGGGAGTGGGACGTGAATAACCCAGCCTCGGCAGATGGATTCACTGTGATATTCAGCAAAGCAAGGGATGAGAAGAAGACGAGTGGTGACGGCACCGGCGCAGCCGTGAACGCTGCTGCGGCACGGAGGAACAATTCGGCGTACCAGAAGAAGAATGATCAGAAGATGAAGCCCCAACCCAGCAAGGTAAATACTCTGAACATACCTAAACCATAAGTTCCACCTGGCAAAGCGACTTACCGATCTGGGATTTCTATTCGAATGCAGAAAATCTGGTCGTGCTTTGGTTGAACCGGAAATCATACCAAGGGCATGACGCTGATGGGAAACCAATGACGAAGCTAATGGTACCAGTTTGGCCCCTCATTCTTTCTTAATCAGATCGAACCACCACCAACATCATGTAACTTAATCCTGAATTAATTGATTTTGTATCCTGTAATGAAACCCATGTTGCTTTATAATGGGATCTATCGTTCCGATAAAGGAATCCATGTTACTCGTAAAGGACATTGTCCTTCGCCTCGACTGCAGTTTGAGCTTAAGATGAAACTGACGAGAAAATCAGAAAGATGGGTCTGTTTCGCGTTATGCTGACAATCGGGCTAGAAGAAAACCGTACAAGCTTAACTAGAAATCACCGGACGAAGTACTCGTGGAGATATTTAACTCACTCGCACGCATTGTTTGAGTGATCGGTTTCCTACTTAAACAACTTCCTGGTTCTTCTCCACCATCCTCACTCCCTTGGCAGATCTTAGCATCCTCGCCTGTTCATCATGGGTAGAGAACAAAAGCGTGACTAGGTAAATGAAGAGAGAATACGTGGAACAGGGAATGAACATTGTGACGAGACGGAACAATCACCTGATCCTCGGAGATTTCCACGGCGAAGCAGTCGACAATGACAAGGGAGAGGGTCTTCTTGTAGCTACCCGGCTCAAGAACACTGGAGAGCAGATCATCTTGCTTCTTGCTCACGTGCTCGTCCAGCTCATAGGCTCCTCTCTTGGATCTGCAACAGGTCGCCGTGATGCACGAGCATTCAGACATAAAACACACACAGACATCGAGAAGAGGGGACAGCAATGGCACTGGACAAGAACCAACAAACCTATCGGAGCGATGGCGCTTGTATTCGGGATCGTAGTCCATGAAGACAAAGTACATCTCGCGCCGTCCTCCTCCAGGGCCCATCTTCATCGTCTGATGATAGTGATCGCACACGACAACACAGCTGAATATTATAAATGTGCAGCATTAATGCAGGGGTAGACCCGCTTTATCTTATCCGGGCAAACTCCAATTTTTATTATTACTTTTACAATGACTCTAGAGCCACTGCCAGTCCCAGCTCCCGGAAGAGACCCACACCACCACCTCTGCAGAAATTAGCAATCCAGGCCGGTGTGGGGAGTGAAAATTCCATGCACGTGAGATGCTGATACCAGCATTTAATACCGGCGACGCGTTTGCATCCGATTTTCCTTTTCGATTCACTGTAACTTGGACTAAGCTCTGGAATACCGAGGCCTTGATCCTTCTGCTTTGTCGATGCATGCCAACGCGATGTCCAGCGCATCCATGGCTTGATTCCTTACTTTCCGGTCAATGCCCCTCCCGCTCTTCTTATCTCTTCCATGTTCTCTCGTGCGAATTTGGCGAGAGACATTTGGCCCTGCTAATAGATGTCGCCCGGCTGGCACAGGTCATACCAGGAGCAGGGATGCGACGATGCGTTGCCCTGTGTCACAGTGTAATCGGTCAGCCAGCTGGACGAAACCGTACTCCGAAAGGCAACCGGTGAAGTTGACATTGATCTCGATGTTCCGTGGGCGTTCGTCTGCATCTTCTTTTCTTGGAAGGGCGACTGGGAATGGACAAAAGAGTTGCTTCTGCAGTCGTGGACATGATCCTCAGCCTCTGGTTCCAATTCAGGGCAGTGTGATCGTATTCTCTTGCACCTTCAGTTTCCAAATCGACTGAGCGCTATAGCTCGGTCTGTGGCTAAAATGTAAGCCGTGTCGCCAGGATTGTAGATCATTTTCTTGGATGTTTGGGAGGACTGGGTGGTCTGATCAGATTCCTGTCCCAACACGAGGGATGAATTGCTGCGGGCAGCTGCCTGGTTGTGCCAAGCAACTCATAATCGGTACGATTTGAATTATCTCGGCAATAACAGTGACTCGCTTGGCAGGACGGGCTGGTTCATGTCCGAGTTTAGCTGGGACGTCAAGTACGCTGGCGGCCAGACCCAAGGTATATTTCCTTGGGAGATTTTCTCGATCACCTTCTCAGTAAATCGATTTCTCCATTTCCCATCCCCGGGACCTAGCCGCTTTATTTCGCTTTGTAACACTTGAGCTGAGTCCCTGCAAATGCGCTTCCTGCACCGAGACAAATAGTTGCTCGACCAAGGCCAATGCAGACTCATGGGCCGATTAGTCCAGTGACAATGGAGCAGAGATGGACCGCCGACTGCATCATAGTACAGCAAGGGGAGGATATACAACAGATACAGGGCGATCATCACGAACAACTCGAACAGGCCCGTGAAATACCTCGAGCTCTCAATATCCAGGCTCCATGGTCCTGACTGGGGTCTCAAACAATCCGGGAACGTTTATGTTTTCCCGTCGTGGCTGGAATCCCAGCCGATCGGGAGGAGCCTCGAATTCATTTACATCCACGCTTACACCCAAGCGGATGTTTCTGTCTCGAGTTACACTCTGGCCTAGTTGAACCGGTTCACCCAGGATCAAAGAAACCAACAACCGCGTATGCATCTCCACCACAGAGATCCGAAAAATTAAAACAAAGGCCATTAAGCTTTGGAGGAAGAAAGGAGTGTTGACATGGCAATTAATTTTGGGCCTGGGTTTAGAACAGAAACCCAGTATTCCCTCAAGTCACACTCCGAGTCGGCCCAAGATATAGTCGTCTAGGCCGACTCACGACGCAGTCGATGAGACCGACCCATGACGAGGTCGACTAGGTCGATTTATGATGAAGTCGACTAGGTCGACTTATGAACGGGGTCGACTAGGTCGACTCACAACGAAAGAGTATGGTGATCAAAGTCAATCAAGATGACTCAACAGTAGCTAGGTCTACTAGTAGGGTCAAGTCGACGGAATCCTGGATAAGTCGACCAAGTCGATCGTAGTCCGTACAGATCAGCCAAGTCGACGAGGTTGAAATAAATTTATTCATTTTCAATCACGTTTGTTAAAGATCGTAACTGATCTTAAATATCCAGGAACGTGATCCCATATATCAAGGGGGTTGTTGAGACACTCCCACGACATTAGGGATCACGATCTATAACACGATCGGCAAAACGATCTATCTGTTACGCGTTAATCACGTACAAGTCCTCTATAAATAGCAGAGGAATTTTTCAAGACAGGGTACGACCACACACAGCCAAAACACTGAAGTTTGTTCGTCAACTTTAGGAAATTAGATACCTCGACCCGGTTTGTAGGTCAACCTCCCTCCGCCAGCAGAGTGAGCTCGTAGGGCCTTTGCCGTCAACCCCCGCCAGCGACACCACCGACGGAGTGAGCTCGTAGGGCCTTCGTCACAGCCTCCCACCAGCGACCACCACCGACGGAGCGAGCTTCCAAGGCCTTCGTCACAAGTTCTCCACCGTCACGGATTTCCACATCGTCATCAATACTTGCGCTCTTTTTCCATTTTTAATGGCTGTAAGCCCTGTTTCCTTTATTCATTAAGATTGTAAGACTTGCATTTGATTTCAATAAAATTGTGCATCTTCTTACTGGCGACCACAATATAACTACTGTGAGTCCATTGCCAAATATTTCCAACGTGATCCGTTTCGTGCGTGAACACGTTTTTGGCGACCACAGTGGGAGAACATGCCGAGAAATACTCGAAGTACTACTCAGAATCCCTTAGATGGGGAAAACCAGGAGCTTCCTCCGGGAATGAACTTGGAAGCGCCAGCCCTAGGAGGCCAAGCAGCTACAAACCAGTCCGCTTTTGATTCACATGCCCAAGTGCCAGCCCTAGGAGGCCAAGCAACTACAAACCAGTCCGCTTTTGATTCACATGCCCCGTCCGAATTTATTTCGAGACTGGAGTTCCACAAGGAATTGGGGAGTGTGCGTCAGGATTTGACCGATATGAAGGGCATCCTAATGGATGTCCAAACTCTAATAGGGCGTCTTTCTGGCCCGAGAGACGAGGAAAGAGTAAGACCTCGTATGAGAGAGGCCCCATTTAGGGAGTCCACGTTCATGGCGGGGGCTCGTCGGGCTACTCAAGGGCCACGTAACGTGACTTTTGAGCGATCCGACATAAGGACAAATACTCTATTCGAACCTGGGAATTTGGTTCCCCCTAGTCGACCCTCTTCTTCACGTAATCAACCGACGAATACGTATTGGAATGAGGCAGAGGACTTTCAAGAGGAAACGGATCTAGGGGAGGATTTTATTCCGTCTCATCGCCCTGGAAAAGAACCTGTAATCGACGCGACTGGAGACCCCTATGGGCTTGGATCCCGAGGTGGAAACTTTCGGGGAAAGCCTTCTTTCTACACGAGGAATCCAGCGAGTCAGACAGTGGGGGAAAGATCTCCGTACAGCCCGATAAGGTCGACTCGACCTACAGCGCAGGCCCCAGTAGGCGGTGTACCCCCAGACTTGAGGGAGGCCATAACTCAGGTTATAGAGCAAGTCGTCCCCGGAATAGCTCGGCGAGACGACGCCTGTTTGTACAGGTCTCCCTATCCTACGTATGTCGACAGGGATTTCCCTTTACCTAGAGGTTATAAGGTGCCCGACTTTACACGTTTTTCGGGTGAAGATGAAATGACCCCACTCGAGCATGTCGCTCGCTTCACTCACCAACTTGGTGAGGCGGCTGGGAACGACTTTTGGAAACTGAAGCTCTTCCCTAACTCGTTAACAGGGGATGCCTTTACGTGGTATGCGAGTTTGCCGCCAGGGTCAATAGCCTCGTGGACTCAGATGCAATCTATGTTCGTTAAGACCTTTGCTCGACTGGACACCCCCATGTCGATGTTTGAGGTAATGTGCCTTAAGCAGGCTAACGGAGAACACCCAGGGCAGTTCCTAATGAAACTCAGGAAGGCCCTACTACGGTGTAGCCCCCCCATACCGGAGAAGGATCAATTACTTCTCGCATTAAATGCGTTGACTATTCCGTTCCGGAAAAAGCTGCAGGGCGAGCGCTTTGCTGACTTGTATGACTTAGCAAGGAGGGCCGCAGAGTATTATCAGCTCCTTACAGAGGAAGCCCAGCTGACTCGAGCCTACCAAGTCGACACTTATGAAGTCGACGTGGCGGAATTTGTCAAGGGGGAGTCGACTATATGCGACCCCCTGGCTAAGAAGAATTCCAAAGCTAAGGCATCCCAAAAGAATGCCGAAGAAAGAAAATATTCTTTCGACACAGATAAAGTCGACGCTATATTCGACTGGCTTCATCAAAGGAAAAGGATTAGGCTTAAGCCCGGCCATCGAGTTCCCCAGACGGAGAGGGAAAAGAATAGGAATTACTGCAAGTGGCATGGGTCTTTCACCCATGCTACCAAGGACTGTTTGTCCTTTAGAAATATCATACAGGATTTAATAGAGTCTAAAGAGCTCCGTTTTCCCGAAGTTGACGAAGTCGCCGTGGTGGATAATAATCCATTCGGGGATGAAGTCGCTATTCATACGTTTGACATATTTGACGCTGAGGTTAATCTCTTAGAAGTTATTAACGACTCTGTCGTACCCTCGCAGGACGTACAAGCAACTGGCGAGACTTTGGTGGCTAATGCCCTCATGAAGCGACTAGCTGAGCGTGGGGTCTTCATTCTGCCCAAAGGAAGGGAGAAGTGGCTATGCACTGGCACTTGAACGACACTCACACTACGGATCGGTGCCACACGTTCAAGAAGTATCTACTGGACAGCAAAACGGAGGAGTGGTACGACTTGACCCCGTTCGAAGAAGCAGCAATGTCGCTCAATACTCCCCAAGGATCTTCTCACGCCTTCAGAAGCCCTCCTAGCGCAGATCGCCGATTAGCCTCGCGAGGTGGAAGAGGAAGCCCCTAGGGTCACAAGGGCAATGGAGAGGCAGTCGCCCGGGGAACAGAACGCCCGGCACGGCGACTGGAGTTCATAGACTCGTCTGGCCAAAGGGTCATCAAACAGGGGTACACTAGAACTACCCCTGTCAAGGAGATCAAGCCGGTAGCGGAACATAAGGGAGAGGACCAACCTCAGCAGGCCATGAATCGCAGACCCCGTTATGCGTCGCAGACAGTCGATCCTCAGGAACTACGGAGGGGGCCACCCATCGCCCAATTCCTAGACGAAAAGCTGCTGTGCCAAAAGTGCAAGCTGATCGCTCACAACCGCATACTCATTACCCAGCTCTGCACAGCATGCTGCGTTAGCTACTTCTTGCGGCTCGTCGACTTATCCGCAAAAGGGGAGATGCTCGTGAAGGCAGCCCGTCCTGAGGGCTCAGGTAACTCGAACCTTAACAAGCCCTCGAATAGGCCAGCAGATAACCCTGTGCAGGTAGGATATGACCCAGCCGACGGAAGGTTTGTGGAGGTGAGTCGACTTCCCTTTGGTTCTAAGAAACCGAGATTTGTCAAAGCGCTTAACCCTTCGTCTCAATGGCAGAAGGCGGAAAGAAAGATTACGCTTCCCGTGAGGGCTCAAAAGAGAAAAGAAAGGCGTCTAAGTCACGCCCAGAAAAAGCCAAGAATGACCCCTGTGATGCCATTCTTTGGCGGGAACCACGCCACAGGGAAACAAGTCGCAGAGCCCGAGCGGGTCGAGTCTACTGATTACTCGGAAGACCCAGGCTCGAGTTTCGACTACACTCCTCTACGAGGAGATAAGCCCTGCGACTTCGATACAGAGCAACGGCCCCTCGTGGGCTGTAACGTTCTTACCCTCCCTGCGGAGTTCGCCTGCAACAACAAGTCGGAGGCACCGGAAGGTAAAACTCTCGACTCTAAAGTCACTACATTTCCTTCTGGCTTCCCTCTGCACTGGTTGAGGAAACCATCAGATCGTATGAAACAGCATATGCATTCGCTGTATATCTCAGCCACCTTTGATGGTGTCTTAGTGGGTCGAGTCTTAATAGACAATGGCGCCACTGTCAATGTTCTTCCCCTCGCCAAGTTTAGATTACTTGGGTACAAGCCTAGCGAGTTGGTGCGAACCGACGTAGCTGTAAGTGGCTTCAATGGGAGAAAATCCGAGTGCCTGGGTATATGCTCCGTGCGCCTAGGCGTCGGGAGACACGAGCAGGAAACTGCTTTCTTTGTAATCGATATAGCCCCTTCATTTAATGCGCTTTTAGGACGTGATTGGCTTCATAAGGCCGCCGCGATTCCATCTACTTTGCATAGGGAGTTAATCCTATGGCTTGACTCCGAAATAGAAATCGTTAAGGCTGATGAATACTCCTGTTGTGACAAGGGTATTTTGCATGCAGAGACGTGTAAGACAGTCAAGGACCTTACTCTGGACCAGCGCTACAAGCTGGGAGACCCCACAGTCGGACCCTTAGGTGAACCTTCAGGGAAGTTCGACTTCATCGTGAGCTATGGCACCTCTCACCCCAAGCCTGACGAATGACCGATTGTGCCAACAGGATGGGGGCCCGACTTCACAGACAAAGACATAGACGAGGTCCTGCAGAAGGTAGTCACGACTAAAGATGGAGGCGAAACGAACAACAGCCCAAGCGACGACCAGGGAGAAGCGCCTAAGAGCCAAGAGAGCACTGCGACGGAGTTGGAGCCCGATAGACTCCTACATGAAGGGATGTATGGACAGTGAGGAGAAAGGTCATGCAGTCGCTGATATCCTACAGCGACTTCAGAAGCATGTTAGGATGTCTAGGAAAGTAGGATGCCAAATAGGCAGCATCAATTTCGAAGCTAGGTCATGTAATAACGTTGACACCGATTTAGGTGGTGTCCAGAGTCGTGAGTCACTGATGATGCCATGTGACTCACTCGTAGGCGTCAACTTAGGCGAGGCATCAAGCCCTCGAATTGTTTTCATCAGTTCCTCAATGAATAAAGAACTTTTCAATTCTATCAAAGTTACTCTAGAAGAGTTTAAAGACTGTTTCGCTTGGGATTACACCGAGATGCCTGGCCTAGATCGCCGACTTGTGGAACACAAGTTACCAATCAAAACGGGATTTAAACCAGTCCAACAGGCGCCGAGGAGAATGACTCACGAAGTCACTCAAGCAGTATTCGAGGAAGTCAAGAAGCTCTTTAAGGCTGGATATATAAGGACATCGAGGTACACCGAGTGGATATCCAGTATAGTCCCTGTCATTAAGAAGAATGGTAAGATTAGAGTTTGCATCGACTTCAGAGACTTGAACCGTGCCACTCCAAAGGATGAGTACCCCATGCCTATCGCAGACGACTTAGTCGACAAGACTGCAGGGCATCAAATTATGTCCTTCATGGATGGTTTCTCGGGGTATAACCAAATCTTCCTAGCTGAGGAGGATATCCATAAAACCGCGTTCAGATGTCCCTTAGGCATTTTCGAATGGGTAGTCATGCCATTCGGACTCAAAAACGCTGGGGCAACCTACCAACGGGCCATGAACGCTATATTTGATGCCTTAATTAGCAAAACGGTCGAAGTATACATAGACGATATAGTAGTCAAGTCACGAGATGAGAAGTCACATGTTAATGACCTTAGAAATGCTTTCATTCAAATGAGAAAGCATCAGCTCAAACTAAACCCTCTCAAATGTGCCTTCGGAGTCAGAGCAGGACATTTCCTAGAGTTCCTAGTTCATCAACGTGGTATAGAAGTCGACCAGAACAAAGTGAACGCCATTCAAAGATTGAACCCTCCGAGTAATAAGAAGCAGTTACAGGCTTTCTTAGGAAGGGTCAATTACCTAAGGCGATTTATTGGTAACGTCGCTGGACGGACAGAAATTTTCTCAACTTTACTAAAAGCGAAGGGAAATTTTGTGTGGAGCGACGAACACCAAAAAGCATTTGAAGGCTTAAAGGAGTACTTAATGAAGCCGCCTGTGCTTGCCCCTCCTCGGATAGGAAAGCCCTATCTGCTTTACGTGGCAGCGACTGAATCAGTCATCGGTGCCATGTTAGCCCAAGAGGCGGAGGACAAAACTGAGAGAGCAGTCTACTATTTGTCAAGACAACTGACTGCTACAGAAAAGCGCTATACAATTAGGGAGAAGTTATGCCTGTCAATCTTTTATGCTGTTAAGAAGCTAAGACATTATATCGGATCCCAAGAGGTTCATGTTATTGCCAAGTCCCCAGTCATAAAATACTTTTTCGAAAGTCCCCTATTGACCGGAAGAATTAGTAAATGGAGCTTGGTCCTATCCGCATACGATCTGCGTTTCAAACCTCAACAGTCGGTGAAAGGGCAGGCCTTAGCCGACTTCTTAGTGAACCACGATCCATCTGCATCAATCGATCAAGAGGAATCCCTTGAGGATGTCTGGCAAGCTTGGTTTGATGGATCTTCGGCGAAATCCGGCGTAGGCATAGGCCTCCACGTACTTTCGCCACTAGGAAAGGACGTTCGCCTAGCATATCGTCTGTCGGCGACTCATACAAACAATGCGACTGAGTACGAAGCGTTGGTCACGCTCTTGAAGGAGTTATTAGCCTTGGGAGCCAAGAAAGCCAGAGTAATGGGAGATTCTCAACTGGTTATTAACCAGATGAACGGCGACTCTCTATGTCAAGAGAAACTCGCACCCTATCATCAAGTCGCTCGAAGGCTAGTCGAGCGGTTCGAAGCAATTACTTTCCTCTTTGTAGGCCGGGAGGAAAACACAATCGCTAACGACCTAGCCCAAAAGGCTTCAGGATACAAGGCCAAAAGGGGAAGCGATTGTATCCCAGAAATAGCTTCCCACTTAGCTCCCCAAGGCGACGCGTTCACTCTGAACATAATGACAAGCGATAAAGATTGGAGGAGACCAATCACCGACTTCCTCTCCGACCCAATACAAAAGGCGAGCCAAAGAATCAAGACTCAGGCTTTGTCGTACACCCTTATAGATGGGGTACTTTACAGAAAGACCAAAGAAGGAGTCCTACTAAGGTGCGTCGACTTAGACGAAGCGACCCCAATTATGTTGGAGACTCACCAGGGTTTATGCGGGTCTCACCAATCTGGCACCAAAATGTCTTAGACTATCCAAAGACATGGTTTTTACTAGCCATCAATGCTAAAGAATTGCATAGAAATGGCTAGGGGGTGCCAAGAGTGTCAAAAACATGGTCCGGTGACAAGGGCCCCAGCGTCCGATTTAGTCTCAATCATCAAGCCTTGGCCGTTTAGGTCTTGGGCTTTAGATATAATCGGGGAGATTCACCCACACTCGAGTAAAGGCGATGCCTACATTCTAGTCGCTACTGACTACTTTACCAAGTGGGTCGAGGCTCAAGTATACCAGAAAATTGATCACAAAGAGGTGATCGATTTTCTCAGATCCTCCATCATTTATAGATTTGGGATTCCCCAGAATATCGTAGTAGATAATGGCACCGTTTTCAATAATGAGAAGGTGCGTGAATTCGCTGCTGAATTTAGCTTTTCAATCACTAATTCGACACCTTATTACCCCCAGTCGAATGGACAAGCTGAAGCTACTAATAAGCTCATAAAGAATAACATTCAGAAAATGGTTGGTGCAAATCCAAGGAAATGGCACGAACTATTTTTTTTTTGTTTTTTTTTTTTTTTTTTTTTTGATATCAGCGGGGTTCGTGGTGGACTTACTTTTTGCGAGCCCTCTCACGAGGTTCGGAGGCTCTTTTACAAGCCTGCGAACCTCAGGCTCGGCCCCACTACATCCCCTCTGGGCCCGACTTGAGGCCTGCTCCCCTGTCGGTCCAATTTCAGTTGATGCCCAAAGGCCCAGCAGGTGGGCGGCTCCTGGGCTTTATTAGCCATCACTCAGGAGACCAACCTTAATTTTCCAAGTGGAGTGTGCGTGATGGGGTTCGAACCAGGGATCATGACAATGTTCCAAACACCCACCACCCACCTTACGCCACTTGGGTGTCCTCGCAAGGACATGGCACGAACTATTACAGGACACCTTGTGGGCTCTAAGAGTCACCAAGAGAGACAGCACAGGAGAAGCCCCTTTTTCGCTGGTATATGGGCAAGATGTTGTCCTACCTATTGAGATTCGATACAAGTCGCTCAGGGTAGCTCATCCTGACTTGCAAGACGAGGCAATGTACCTCGCTTTAGAAGAATTGGAGAAGAAGCGACTCGACGTAATAGACCGACTTGAGGTACATAAGCAAAGAATTGCTAGATACTATAATAAAAAGGTTGTCCATAAGCGCTTCAAAGTGGGCGACTTGGTATGGAAGATGATCCTACCCCTTAAATCAAAAGACCAAGTCTTGGGTAAGTGGTCTCCTAATTGGGAGGGTCCATATGAAGTGTGCGAGACATACTCATCTAATACGTATCGACTTATGACCAGAGAAGGAGATAGGCATCCATTGAAGGTCAATGGTAAATATCTTAAATCCTACTGCGCGACTATCTGGGAAGCTCATCATAAAATCCTAAGACAAAGGACTCCATTAATTTGGGAAGCGCTTAATTCCTAAGAAAATCGCGCTAGGCTTCAGTAACGCTGTTTGGAAGAATGAATTTAGCGTAGTGGGCAGAAATTCATTCGAGACATAAGATACTTGATTTGTTCAGTAAAGCAAAAATAATCGAATTGCGTTGTTCTTTGGTTACAAGTCTAGACTCCATAACCCGCCAACTTCTCTAAAATCGAGGGCAAGGGATTTACGAGCTCGTCGCTTCGCGTTCACCTTGTTTCGCTGGGCATAAAGGTCGACGACCTTTTCTCTATCCTTCTCAGCGTTGGCCTCCAGCTCCTCGATTTCTTGAGTATTGATCGACGCAAGCTGCCGAGTCAGGTCATTCTTCAGGTTTGTATAGAACTCTATCTGTCTCTCTGCCTCGGTCAGCTTCTCTTGCACATCGACCAAATGTTGGCGGGCGTCCTGTGCAGCATTAGAGGCCTGCCCTCGAGCTTCATTGATCAACCGAATCTTCGAGTCGGTCAAGTCGTAGGCGAGCAGGTCGGCGTAGTAGTCCCTCCAGCGGGTCCAATACGTCGACCTGAAACTCTTGCAGGCCCCCAGTATTCCGTCCGTAACCCGAGGGGATGTCTCGATCTCCTTCAGCAGCTTCTGCATCCTCCTAAACTCGTCGACGTTTAAGGGGTCAATGAGCAGAAGTTGGCAGAATTCTTCGATGTCCTGGTGAAGCTTCACCCATGGGTCGCTAGTCGAGGTCGCTGCAGCAGGACCCTGCAGAATAAGAAATGAAATGTTGCTAAGACACAGCACCCCGAAAAGTCGACACATCCATGCGATCGAATACCTACCTCTGAAGGTAGTAAATCCTCAGAACTTTCGCCCGAAGAAGTGGAGGGTGTAGGAGCCTTCTTGCGACCAGCAGTCGTCTTCACTCTCTTCGGACGAACCTGTGAAGTGTCGCGGTTAGAATCGTGATAACAACGCCATGCCTCGTGTGAAAGAAGAACACATACCATTGGTGGTGCAGGAGTGGGGACTGAGGAAGAAGGAACGCCTAGTTCTTCCTCCTCTTGCATCGGCTGAGGCGGTGCCCCCTCTCGCGTCGACTGAATCGAAGGATCGACTAGAACCATAGTGGTTCCTTCTTGTAGCAAGACTTCAGGAGCCTGCTCTTCCTAGGGTAGAGTGTAATAAGACTAAAAGTTCATATATGAACTAGAGTAATATATCCTAGCAGGGAGTCGAGCTCACCTCGACGGTTGAGGCCGTTGCACCCGTCTCGACTACAACCGGAGTAGGCTGGTCACCACCTCCGGTTGACGCTTCGCCCTAAGCAATATAGTGCGGGTTAGATACAGAAGCTCAAGATGAATTAGAACCAGTAGAGTCATACCTCTGTAGTCGCTCCTCGAGCGATACCGACCGTCACTAAGGTCGCAGGCACCGCAGCAGATGATGAACTCACTGGGGCCACCGCTGCTGGCGACCTCGAAGAAGAAGTCGCCGCTACGGTAGTCGGCGACTTGGGAAGAGGGGCCGCCACTGAGGCTGGTACCTTCACCAGTTTCCTCCTCTGGGATAGACGCACCTCTTCAAGATCTCCTGCCTCGATCGCTTTGCGCTTTGGAGCGCTTTTAGGTCGAGCCTTGGAGGGACCACCTACAGCTGTCTTCCTGGGGCTCGCCACCTTAGCTTTCCCCTTGCCAGTCGACTTAAGCCTAGAAGGAGCAGGAACAAGGGGAGCCTTAGGCTTGGATTTTTCAGAGCCTTGAGGCATCATTGATCCTGAAAAGGAGAAAGCTCGCAATTAATACTAAGAACCCAATACTCCTAAAGTAAAGCTAAGTCTTTACCTCTCGCTTTGATATGTGCGTCGCCCATGTAAAAATCAGGTTCCTTGGAGACCTCCAAGAAATGCATCAAAGCCCGCAGCTCTTCATAAGTAGTCGACCACAGCACAGTGAAGAATTGCGTGGCGAAACAGGCAGAAGTACCAGATGGGAATTCTATCTGGGAGAGCTGCGCCTTGCTGTTGAGCAAGTCGAGGGTCTTCGGGGAGATCGGCTTGCACGAAATTCTCTTCATCCTATCCCCGCACAAGCCACCGGTAGGATCAGCAAGTGGAACCGCTACGCCCTGGATGAACCCAAACTGCCTTGCACACAGCTGAGGGTTATAGGCTTCAAAGGTCAGGTAGCCGTCGAAGATGACTGGTAGGTCCCTGCGGGTCAATACCCCATTCCAGAAGCCACGAGCAGCTTGAAGCTTAATTTCCTGAGCAAATGTCTTGCCGCCTGGAAAGGGTGCCCAGTTGCGTCGATCTGCCCTGCCGAAGTCGACGATGTGCTTCATGTGGCCAGTGACCGATGTCATAAGCCATTGATCATTCCGCTGGCAGCACTGCTCCAAGATGGTCTCCCCATAATAGGCCGACTCGAGGTGCGAAGCAGGGCCCTTGAACCCAGTCAATCCTGGCATCCACATAGCCGACCAAAGGTGAACTAACCAGAGCAATCCTCCTGCTGGATGTTTTGGAAACGGCTTGATCTGAGTCGTCGCTCTGTCCAGATCATGGTAAAGAAGACCCAAAATGAAGGGGGCCCAAGAGATTTCTTCATTGGTCTCCCTCAGAAAGTTGGCCACTGGATAAGAAGTGTGGCTGACCTTCTTCCCTGGGAAGCAATAGACAAACTTGCTTAACCAAGTGCTGAGGAACTCGACCTCTTCCCGGGCGCCAAAGCACTCGGTCGACAACTTCTCATCTGGCTCTTTGCCTGCTGAGGCCATTTTTAAGTGCCTGCTTACCACCTCCATGTACTGAAGGGCGCCCTTGGGATTAATATCGCCTGCCAGGGAGTATTGGCGAACAGGGAGGCTATTGACTTTGCACCTGGCCAAAATCTTCACATCTGCCAAGGTAATAGACATGGGACCCTCCGGGAAATAGAAGCAATTGACTGAGGAATTCCAGAAAGGCAGCATAGCCGAGCAGACTCTAGGATCACAGTTCTTGTCTGCCACGGACATCCTAAAGAACCTCAGAATCTTCTGACTCCTAAACCTCTCTGTGAAGTGCTCCTCCCACATCTCGAGCCATTCCACCATCTCAGATTTAGACGAAGAAGGAAAACACATGAAGGATCCCTGACCTTCCCAGTTGAGGGGATCGACGAAGTTGGGATGGCAGATCGGGATGGGCTTCTCGGTGACGAGATAGTTGAGCGGCACTGTCCCCGGGAAGAGACGCTCCGGCAGGATAGGTCCGAGGGTGACGCCCGATCCCTGATCCTCTGTGACCGGAATGGGTCCGGTTGGCCCCGCACGCTGATTATGGACCTCGAAAGCCTTGAAAGTCGACATCTTTTTAAGGATCGGAAGAGTGTTAAGGAGGAAGACGAAGAGTTTTCCGGGAAGCGAGGGTTTCTAGTTTCTTGGAGAAAATGAAGAAGTGTTGAGCAAGGAAGAAAAGTGCGGGAAAAGGACGATGACTCTCCTTTATATATAGGGTATGATTTCTGCTGAGTCGGCATAGCCAACCCAGCATAAAAGGGGGGGCTTATGTTGACATGGCAATTAATTTTGGGCCTGGGTTTAGAACAGAAACCCAGTATTCCCTCAAGTCACACTCCGAGTCGGCCCAAGATATAGTCGTCTAGGCCGACTCACGACGAAGTCGATTAGACTGATCCATGACGAGGTCGACTAGGTCGATTTATGATGAAGTCGACTAGGTCGACTTATGAACGGGGTCGACTAGGTCGACTCACAACGAAAGAGTATGGTGATCAAAGTCAATCAAGATGACTCAACAGTAGCTAGGTCTACTAGTAGGGTCAAGTCGACGGAATCCTGGATAAGTCGACCAAGTCGATCGTAGTCCGTACAAATCAGCCAAGTCGACGAGGTTGAAATAAATTTATTCATTTTCAATCACGTTTGTTAAAGATCGTAACTGATCTTAAATATCCAGGAACGTGATCCCATATATCAAGGGGGTTGTTGAGACACTCCCACGACATTAGGGATCACGATCTATAACACGATCCGCAAAACGATCTATCTGTTACGCGTTAATCACGTACAAGTCCTCTATAAATAGCAGAGGAATTTTTCAAGACAAGGTACGACCACACACAGCCAAAACACTGAAGTTTGTTCGTCAACTTTAGGAAATTAGATACCTCGACCCGGTTTGTAGGTCAACCTCCCTCCGCCAGCAGAGTGAGCTCGTAGGGCCTTTGCCGTCAAACCCCCGCCAGCGACACCACCGACGGAGTGAGCTCGTAGGGCCTTCGTCACAGCCTCCCACCAGCGACCACCACCGACGGAGCGAGCTTCCAAGGCCTTCGTCACAAGTTCTCCACCGTCACGGATTTCCACATCGTCATCAATACTTGCGCTCTTTTTCCATTTTTAATGGCTGTAAGCCCTGTTTCCTTTATTCATTAAGATTGTAAGACTTGCATTTGATTTCAATAAAATTGTGCATCTTCTTATTGGCGACCACAATATAACTACTGTGAGTCCATTGCCAAATATTTCCAACGTGATCCGTTTCGTGCGTGAACAGAGTGAAGAGAGGACACTGAGGAGAACTCATCCTCTTTCACCTCTAGTTTACCTGATCGATAGAACACACACAAATAGGCTTTTGTGAAAGAAATGAGAGTTAAAAAGAGTCGGGAAGCCAGAAGAATGGCTTCCCAGCCAATTTTATGTTTTCAGTGAGACATTCAGGAGATTGTCCTTTTTACCTTGTGGAATTTACCGTCCAAGCAAACGTTGTTGCCTCCTTCGGATACACCTCTGCATCATCCTCCCATGAATTCAGAAATCAACACAGCTCATTGATGAAATGGCAGACTGTTGAATTCAACGCAGACCCGAGTAATCACTTCGGCAGTACCTCGCCCAGGCAGAGTTCTGTGTGCACTATTTATATAGTTAATAATTTAACCCAGTGTTAAAAAACAGAAGCTCCTTTTGGAAAAAAGAAGATCCCTAGTTAAATACACTCCCGAGTATCGATGGCATTTATGCATAGGAAAGAATCTCAAGTGTTGACATGAAGGAATGCAGCCGAAAGGAATTTCTGGCTCAGGCGCTTGGTTTGTTTGCATTTTTGTACATGGAGTCAATGACGCTCTGCGGAAAGGAAAGAAGAGACGGGCCAAAAATAAGCTTCACTGGTGTTACATGAAAAATGATTAGATGATTAGGGCAGGTATAATGCTCCTTGATCGCAAAGGTTTTCCGTCAGTTCCAGATTGATTACCTGATAGTATTTGAGCAACTGGGGCCTCTTCTTCTTATACGTTGGGGTAAGGAGGTCGCGTTCCATATCAAATGGGACAGGATCAAGATGTACTGCCTTTATGAACTCAAAACCTTTCAACTGGAGAGAAAGAGTAGGTGTCACGAGGAAGTTCAAGATGCATCCGAGCTACTAAAAGCATTTTAGTCACAGGTGAAGATTATAAAGACAGAAGCGAATGAATGAACCTTCTTTTCCTTCCCAATTTTTGAGAGCTCCCCAATAATGAACTCTTTGCATCTGGGATCCGAGCACAGAGATTCGAAATCTCCGGATATTCCATTTTCCTGAGCCCAAGCTTCTAGTGCTTCTTTCTTGGGGTTCACCACTGCAACAAGGAAAGACTCGAAGCTGTTGCCATATACCCATATCTGCAACAGCAGAACAACATATATGGACTAATGCTGATGAAAAATGTCAAATATTGACTGCCGATTTGCAATAGCTAAACAGCAAATGGCAGCAGTAACGAGACAAAGGATAATGCTCTGTCTCACACACTTAAGATATTGGTTTTTTAAGAGAACATGGAAAAGGACATGACGGAAAATAAATAAATAAAGCAAGTCAAGCACAAACAAGAATGTCTTTCTCAAATATTAAAGACCTTATGACACCACAATTGGAGATTAAGGAAAAGATGTAAGCATATGAGTAAAGTCCACGCGAAACGCACCGAGTCTATAGCACTAACAAAGCCATAAATGTTTTCCAAGTTCTCCACGGCTACATACTCTCCCTGTGAAAGCTTGAAGATGTTCTTTTTGCGATCGATAATTTTCAAGCTTCCGTCTGGTTGCCATTCACCAACATCACCTAATCCATGAGCAGACTTCTACGTTAGAAAGAAGACTCCTTTAAATTTAATTGGGAAATAAAGTAATAATAATTTTCATAAAAATGGGAGCAAGGTTTGAAAATACCTGTATGAAACCATCCATCAATCATAACCTCCTTCGTCAGATCTTCACGCTTATAATACCCAGAAAACAAAGTTTTCCCCCTCACGCAAACTTCACCTCTTGGTGTGCTCGCGAGGGCATCATATCCCATTTCAGGAACAGACTCTAAGCGAACATCAACATTCGGCACAGGGGGCCCCACCGTACCAAGCATCGATATCTCATTTGGTAAGGACACAAATGTTCCGGCACATGTTTCAGTCAGACCTGCGTAAGCATTGGTGGCAAGCCATGAGATTGTAGGCATCATTTCTAAATTATCCTTTTATTGGGATCAAGGCCTATATTTTAGTAAAACTGGCAAAATCACATTGGTCACTAATTTAAGGATTGTAAAAAAATTCAGCCAACACTTAAATAGGCAGGCTCAACAGAGACTGAGAGAATGATAAGGTAGCTCAACCCTTTTTGTGTCATTTGGTAGACCAGAGCTTATAAATGAAAATGCAAACATTATAAAAATTGATTGCACCCCATCGGCTCACCATATCCCTGGAGAACGTATGAGCAGGTAACCACCCTCAGAAAAGCTTCTACATGAGTGGATAGAGGAGCCGCTCCTGATAGTATAAGTCGCACATTTCCTCCTAAACCTTGCTTAACCTGGCATTAAACTTCTTCACTTTATCGGCAGGTCGGAGGGTTTGGTGCATGGAGTGCTTAAGAATTTTTTTAATGAGTGCCTAAGAATGAGAGGGATGGAGATAGATACCATTGAAATTGACCCCTGGGAGTACCTTATTGAAGACAATTCTATCAAAGATAGGAGCCGCATCTCCATGTTTTCTCCCCCTCTTCATATTAAATAGCTTACTGTAGACAATTTTTAGAGAATGAATAACTATCATCACCAGCCGTAATAACATGCATAGAAGGATGCAGTCAATATTCAAAGTGCTAAATGTCTAAAGAGTAAAACTGCACGGCCTACTTCAAAATGCAAAATTTATCCAATTTTGCCATCACAAGGACCAATTCAAAATTTGATAAGAAAAGAATATCCTGGACCAGTCATGAAGCCTCATCATTTTCAATGATGAGTAAGATCAAATCACGTAAGACACCAGTTATATTCTATGTTTTTGGTAAAATTTGGAAGCTTTAAAATATACAACTAATAACTCTACAACCAAACTAGGCCTGTCAAAGGCAACACAAAGAAGGGAAGATGTATAAGTTTTAAATCCTCACGTTTCCTCTAGACTCAGTAAATATAAAGAAAGCTAAGAGGAGCTCTGCAAAGAAACTAGAAAATTTAACATGAT
Source organism: Melastoma dodecandrum (assembly GCA_029817715.1). NCBI lineage: Eukaryota > Viridiplantae > Streptophyta > Magnoliopsida > Myrtales > Melastomataceae > Melastoma > Melastoma dodecandrum. The sequence goes on from JARUPY010000182.1 coordinate 1,028,002, forward strand.
ATTGACAAAAGCTTTACCGAATCGCTTTTTGCTCTGACAAAAGAAACGGCAACTTCTACACAAAAACTTACTAAGAGTAAGCCAAGTTGAACAGGGTACTCCTTAACAAGCCCCCAGCAGATATCTTCTGAGTCAATCCTGAAAGCATGTGCCATTGACATGTATATATCTAACTCTCCATAAAAACCAAAATCCGATATATGATTATTGAGAGATAACTAGGAATGACTAACAAAGATAGGTTGACCAACTGTTTAAAATTAGACATAAAAAGCGAACAGGCTGCTTGAATAGCTTTTCTATTTTGGTGGCAACCTCGACAAAAATTGCAGATCAAGGAAAGAAAGGTCATTTTGCATGACCACTAGGGTTGGGAAGAAACGAACCTGTGTAAACTCTATCTAACACACGAGGAACAGCACAGAAAATAGTTGGTTTTAACTCCCCAAGATCCTCAATCAGCAACTTAACATCCTGGGTAGAGAAACCAATAAATACCACATTTGGTTTTATAGAGAGGCACAGATAGCATAAATTATACTCACCCCTCGCCAAAATCCAATTGAGGCACCATGGTGAACAAAAAATTCCTCAATAACCCTGTCAAATATGTGCGCCAAAGGAAGATACGACATGTAGACATCCCTCTCGCTAAGCTATCAAATTTACAGCAAAAAGTCAAAGTTGTGTCATCCGCACATCACTTTCAAAAACAACATATGAAATTTCTGTACCGCTTCATTCACACTTTCAAGGAGGCGCTTAACTCCAGCAATTAGCGTAAGAATACTTTCATTTGAGATCATCACACCTTTGGGGTCGCCAGTTGTCCCGCTGGTGTACATTATCGTACAAATATCCATTTTGATCTTCACAGGAAGCTCGTAGTTCTCATTATCGCCCTGGAAAACAGGTAGACAGCTGCATTAGAAGTTTAGTTGTCCCGCTGGTGTACATTATCGTACAAATATCCATTTTGATCTTCACAGGAAGCTCGTAGTTCTCATTATCGCCCTGGAAAACAGGTAGACAGCTGCATTAGAAGTTTAGAACTGCTAATACAGGAAAACTTCATGTTAATGTAGTTCTAGTCTTTCTAGGGATTGGCAAGCTTTAAAGAATCATGATTCTCGATTTTAGTTTCAACCCAACACTGACCATCTTTAGAAAGTCTTCCCAGGCATGAATTACCAAACCATGCTTCTCGACTTCTTCCTTCTGATCATCATAAACCTTGCCAAAGCTTATGAGTGCTGTCAAATTGAGTTTGTTATGAATCATTGACAATATTTCAGTGAACAATTAAAGGACTCGGACCCTTTGACATACTCTTTAAATATCTTGTTGTTCTTGGCAATGTTTTCAATAACTGCAAAATAAGGGTAAAAACATCAGGACGCGTATGTTTTTCTGGAAGGAATTGAGTTCATACTTCCACAACATTGGATTATCATTATACCTCAGAAATCTTTTTCTCCTCCACGAACGCAATCGAAACTTCTGAATGACAGATAATAAATTCCACTGCACCAGCACCTACACATTACAAGAAATGGCGAACAATACGCTGTTCATTAGGCCGGATGACATAAACCCCAAGCAATGGATAATTGAGTTCCTTTCTAAGTCGGAAATATTTGCACTCAAGGAGAAAAATGATCAAAACGTCAACCTAAGGTGTCATATAAAGGAACACAGTAGAGCCCGTGAGCATTGCAAGCCTGCGAGAAATAACATATCGTCGGAATGCTGGTCCATGCCTTGTTACAGTTAGATAATACTATCTTCTAACTTTCGACACTTCAAATGCTAGGAAACAAAAGCAAGTTTTGAAATGACATACCTGCATGCTCATCATCCATTCTGGGGAATTGGCACCAAAAATACCACATTTCTCCCCCTACAACACCCCAAACAGAACTATCATTATCTCAGCATGCATTACTACAAACCATCCCCCAAACCTTCAGGAACTACATCACTTACCGGCTGCACACCGCAGCTACGAATGGCATTTCCAAGTCTGACGACAATATCGTAAACTTGCTTGTACGTTTGCCACACATACTTTCCAGCCTTCACACAAAATACACTCAGCATCAAACCAAATACAGAAAGGAAAATAAAAGGCAAAACAAAAACTAAATCTGCCGTTGAGTTCCATGAATCTCCACCTTCCCATTCACTATCTCACGCCGCCCAAGCATTCGGTTATTCGGATACCTCTCCACCGACATGCTGCGAACACCAAACAAACAAGCTGGTTACTTTTCCAGGGAGTAATCCATGATCCATCACGGATCCATGCTCGAACACATCTATCAAGTAGCTTTCAGAATCCATGGCAAATTACACGCATTCAAATTGACTGAGTAACAGTAACACCCCCCCACCCCCCCATTGGGGACCTCATCTTCCCCCGCAAACAAAGTTAACTTGTCGCAAAAGCTAAAGCTGGAACAAGCAAAGAAAACAAGGAACTGACCGGAAAACATCCCAGCAGCTCTCGAGACCTGGAACAGGGGGAGGGAAGCCGTCCTTGGCGAAGACGCTGCGGTAAACGGGTCCAACGGAAGGCCTCCCATTCTTAGACTCCTTACCCTTCTCGACTTCGATCAAGTACTTCATCTTGTGGGAGGTGGGTCAACGAAAGATCCAACCTTTGACAGTGAGAGCCGTAAAAGGGGAGAATTTGAGGGAAGAAATGAAGGCGGAGTAAGGGGACCAGAAGGGAATGGAAGCTGAGTGAAAGAAGAAGAGGACAACGACGTCGGAGGACATGAAAAGAAGAGAAGGAAGAACAGACACGTGTCCTTTATTTTTCGTGGTGGTTGTGTTCATCGTTGCCCAACATTTTCCGGGTACCATTCTTTTCTTCCCCTTCACTTCTATGGTGGGACATTAGTAAGGTGCTTTCCCATGAAACCAACTCTCCCAACATCATTACTTGATCAAACTAGAGTGACGATTTCATTACACTTCGCTTCTAGTTAAATTCAGTTGGGCGTGATTCGTAGAGAAAAGAAAAAAAAAGTATGAATGAATATGTTGGATTTTGTCGTCAAAGAGATTCGTGTGATCAGGGCTTTGATCTACTACAGCTCACATGCACCATTGAAAGAATTCCCCACGCCCAACCCTCATTAATCATGTTTGGTGGTAATAAAAATAACGGTGTGTAATCTCTAAATCTCTAAAAAAAATATTGAATTGGACAAACTCACCATTCTATTTCAAAGGAAGGCAGAACGGCCATCTTCCATTCTCTTTACATCAAAACTAAATTTAAGGAAATAAAACAAAATAAGAATAAGCTCTATTATTACATTACAAGCCAACCTATATATATATTAAAAAAACAAAGTAATCTTAATCCGGTAGCAGCAGCTCGGCTCGGTCTCGGACCAGGGACTCGTACCCGTCCGAGCAACGGCGACTGCTCCGGTAGCAATCCGATACTGAATGCAGCCGTATCTTCCCTAAATCACGTAGAAGACGACGTCGATGTAAGGGAAGTGGAGGATGAAGTCCTCGGCATGGCGGGCAAAGTGGTAATTTGCTTCAGGACCACCGGAGGCAATGTGCCGGTCTTCCTCCTTTCTCCTTCCTTGACGATCTCCCCACCCAACGTCTCCAGCCGCTCCAGGTTCGTCCCGTCGCCCACCTTCTTTCCTCGGAAGAGCACCGACTCGACGTACTTCTGTCCCAACTTCTCCTCCGCAGCTTCCAGCTGTCCTCCCATCCTGCTGGACTTACAGCCACGGGTCTTCTTCCATCCGGGGGTCATAACCTCGTTGGCTTGGATTCGCACGTAGGAGTGGCCCCGTGACTGGCCGAAAGCCATCGCAACGGCTTGGTCAACCTGTTACATCAAGGAGCGAAAGATGTCCACGTTAGGTGTGATTTCAGGACATTTCATTATCAATTGTATGCTTCTGTTCTTTCGGTTCTGTTATGGTAGATGTGAGGTCGTTAATGGGGGTGGTAAGTCGTGACCAATTAAGATGTGGGGCCTACCATGTCTGCGGCTCCGTCCTCGGCTATGCTCGAGAACAACGGCGTGCCGACACCATTGGGTGCCCTGAAGGCCATCCCTCCGTTCCCCAGCGATAGCACGAGCAGATCCTCGACCCCATTACAGAACGGGAATTCGAGCTTGTTGTTCACAACGTGGGTGATAGCTGCCGCCGTCGGGTTGGACATCGCCACGCGTCCATCCACGGCCACAATTCTAGTCCGGCCGTCGGCCGAGGACATCTCGAACGGCTTCCTCGCGACGGCTGTAGCCGTGCACACGTCCCTCATCCTGAAGTCGTAACTGTCGGACTCGACAGCATCCGAGCGCGAGAACACGAAAGGCGCGTCGGTGGACAGGTCGTAGCACGGTATCAGGACCGACTTCAGGGTGTCCCTGAGGGTGTAGCTGTCGCCGAACACCTTCTTGAGAAGTCTCTTCTCCGCCTTCTCCCTGCTGCGGAATATCCTCCCCTGAAAAAAATCCACGGCTCAAACCCCTCAGTGATTTCATCCCGATCCAAGCGGACACCGACCGCCGAAACAGTAATTCATTCCTTCCTCCCTTCCTTACCTGCAACGAGTTCCAGGCGAGGAGGAACTTCAGGGCATCCTCTGCAGTAAACAGGGGAGCGGCAGAATCCTTCCCTCGAGTAAACAGCAGGGCGGCGAGGACTCCCCCAGCACCAGACCCGGCAGCTACATCAAAGTAGTCAGCTATCCTGGCGTGGGAATCACCGGACTTGTCGCGGACGACGGATTCAAGATGAACGAGGGATTTAGCGGCGAGGATGGGGTCGCCCCCGTCGATGGAGAGAATCCTGACCTTGCCCCCGGGGTGGTTAGCCTTTGGGCGGACGGGGGAGTTATCAAGGCAGGCGCCGAAGAGGAACTTGTTCTCGAGGATGGAGAAGATCTCGTAGGTGAGCTTGTCGAGGTCGGGGTTGCAGGAGGTTGTCTGAACGGCCGACATCTTGGGGGTGGGAGTCTGAGTGAGTGAAGTCGTAGGTGGGAAGAAGAGGAGGAAGAAGGTGCGGGGGGGAATGGGAATGAGAGGAAGAAGTAAGGGGATCGTGGGCGTTTTATATTATATAACCAACCACACACACATAATAAACAACGTGGGGGGAGGAGGGTTGAAGACGACCGACGACGACGACGACGACGACGTGATGTGATGTTTGTTATCTTTTTCCTTCCGTTCTTCTTCTTCTTCTCCGACTCCACTTTTTCTTTTTTCTTTTTTGTAATTTCCTCCCCGCCAACGCCAATCTCGTTTTTCCCATTTTGTTATTCTCTTTTTGCTTATATTTTATTTTATAAAAACTAAAAACGTGATATATTTTATATTTTATTTTTAATATTTTAGAAAAGAGCAGGATTAATAAATATCCGATTTTTAACGTGGCCGACACCCACTCCGTTCTGTAAGAAAGATTTCCTTGTCTCGTCCTTCCTTTGTCCTTTCTTTCAATTTTTTTTTATTAAAAGAAAAGGAAATAGAAGCAATTGGTATGAGTTTGGAGTGAGAGAGCTTTTACATCTTCTTGGTAACTATTACCAAACCCCTATCATCTACGTCTGTCAAATGATTAGTTTTCCAATGTAATATAACTTTTCACTCGTTTCATTTTCCTTTCTCTTTTGTTTTTTTTACCATAAAAATGATTGCGAAAGTCCATTACAACTAACCATCCGGACACAAACCAACGGAATCTCCAAAAGTCCCGGCTAATTTTGGCCATGATGAGGAATCCTGCAACCACTTCCGCCATTTACTTCGTTTTGATGTTCATTTAAAGCCCCCACCCTCCCTCTCCTTGATTTTTAAACTCTTTGTCCTAAAATCAAGCACCGACCGCCGCCGACGGGAAACCGAAAGCAAAGCAAGCACGGAGCAGTAGTAGCCGTTCGACGCGAGGACCCAGCCGGGATCTATGCGCGTATATCAGTGTGAGGGCGATCTCAGGTAGGGCACGGCGAAGATTATCCACAGGGATTGTCCACAGGGACGACCCGACCCCCCCGAACTTCGTTTGGTACGACAAACATATACATCTTACTGTCGGCACCGAAAATCCATCAGGTTCCGAAACAGTTTTAATGTTCCATAAAAACCACATCTACCAAATCGAGATTTTGGATATAGGAGAGTGGTTTCTTCCTTTCAGAGAAGATTATTGTTTATTTCCTCCATGGTTATTCAACCAGATAGTACGGCTGTACCGACACTTTGCCCTGACTCCCTTTGTTGCTCTCATTAACTTCACCAAAAAAAAACACAAAATATATATAAAAAAAGGAAGCATCACTTCCCTTGTTGTCGGGATTTCGATATATCTTTCACTTGCAATGAATGAATGTCTCTGGATCTAGAACTGGGTTTGCTTTGCATTGGATCCTTTTCTCCTTGTTCTACGTACCATGTGCGTGTGCATGTGGATGTTACAGATCGATCTCCTCGTATATATAAAAAAAAGAAAAATTCCTATTTTGTTGTTCATCTTCCCCACACAAACACAAGCACACACAGCAATTCAATATTTTGGTTGTACTATGATATCCCCACGGCAAGTGTCCAGTCATTTTTTTCACTGTTTTTTAACAGCTTTTGTTTGCCCTCTGCGAATCGCAAACAGTTGGCTACTACTGTAATTGAAAACAACCGAATGATGTTTCCTCCTTCAATGTATTCTTGACATTATATATCCTCCAAAAGGGATAACAAAAATGACTTTCGTAGGGTTTTAGCCAAAGTGCAATGATTTCGTTCCTCTTGTACATATGTGATGTGCATATATTTAACTTCATTTTCTTGGGTCCACGCCTGCATACCAACTTTATTTCGAACATTAATGGCGCCTCTCCCGCACGGGCCATCATCTCTTTTTACACTCCGGCCTCTCCCTTCACTAATCTCGCGATTACCCGGAGGCACGGCCAAGACCCGCAATCCGAAACCATACGCTTTAGTTCGGCCGACCACCTCCCCTGGTACATGTGACCGGCCGCGCATTAAAGGGAAAACTTTGACAAATACGGAAGCAAAGGGGGTGGGGAGTACTACTTAATGTTATGAAAAACGCGCACGCTCGCTTGGCTTGACAACTACTACTCTCTCCTTTTCTTGTTGGGGCGGGGGACCAAACTAAAACTCGCCGGAACGACTGACACGTAGCCCTAAAATAATCTTACACGCTAAAAACTTCAAGAAAGAAAACAAAGTGTGGGATCACCGACGACGGCCAGGTGCAGTGAACTCCTCTCTCTGACCTCCCTTATTGTTCTAATCTAATGCAATGCCCCTCCACTCCGATTTCATTGATCGAATAATGCGTTGGTGGGGACACCGTCTCCTTTCGGCGTCAGGTTTGGTGGGTGGGTTTTTGGGTTGGGGGTGGGGGTTATTGTCTCCCACCCAAGGGGATGGATTATCCTATTACATTATCAAAGAGGCCACCACTAAACTACATACTCTATCCAAATTATCATCATTACAATCAAATAAGAAGAAGGAGAAGAAGAAGTCGTCATTCTGTTTACCCGAATTATGATCCCTAACCGCTCGCCCGCCCACCTTCTAATCTAAAAATTTAAAACAGACAACAACATTATTTTTTTCTTGCTTTTGCCCCCTTTGCCTTTGCTTTGCCATCACTTTGTTATGATCCCCCTCCCCCCTCCACTAATGATTGATTGATGTTCCTTTTGGTTGTGCGGAGAATGGAGGGTTTTTGGGGACATTGTTGTTGGGTATGGAGGATTAATGTTGTTTATTACGCCACAATCGAAGTGGGGAGGGAGAAGTATGTGTATAGTTTATGAGTTTGTGGGTGTTGGGGTGTGGCTTTCTTGCATTTCTCATTGTGGCCTGTTGTGTCTGAAGGTGGTTAGGGCGCTGTGTTCCCCTAATCTTAATCCCAAATCCTATTAGTGAGAGGGGCTAATTAACAACAACAAGGACAGGTAGAATTCCTCTTGTCGTTTTCCTTTTCGTCCTACGAATCTAATCAGTGTATGAGACCACAACTCGAAACTCTACGACATGTAAACAGGGAAGTAGGGGGATGGGGGGAAGGGAAGTCAAAACTCAACACACGTGTGGTGAGCGGTCTTATTACAGCTGTTGTCGGTCGTTCATCGTCCGGGCAGTCTACTCCATCATCCTCTTGCCTGCCCTAATCTCTCCTACTGTTATATGCCAACTCACCGCTATTAATCAAGGAAGAAAACAAAGTGAGTCCGCTCGACCTTTCCTGTCTTATTCCCCCCCGTGAGGATAAATGCCGGGAAAACGACGTCGTTTTCTTTTAATATATCCAAAACGTCTGACAATTCGTCCTAATCCAAGAGTTTTTACGCCCCCTTACGTGTCTAAATCCCCCAAAAGAAAAATAGCTGTACTTTCCGGCAGGACAGCCTTTCTTACACGTTCAAGGCCTCTTGCTTGCTTCCTCGTACCTTCCTTCGTCCTCCAATCATTTTTGCATGTGCACAATCATTATTATTATTAGTATTATTCTATTGTACCCACAATGTGGGCACAATCTTAAATGGACCGGACTGATGTGACATTTGGGCCTTAATCAAGCCCAAATTATTCTTATGGGCCTTCGTGCTGAACTAGAGAAGGAGAAAACTAAGCAAGTCAGTCAATTCGGGTTGGTTCCTTCCGTTTCAACCTCTGAAGGATCATCGTCCGTGTCCGTTTCCTCGTAACCCCCCAATCCAACCTCCCTTCGCCGTCTTCGCCGTCGTCTTCATTCCCGGAGACATTCGGCGGAGGACCGTGGGGAAAAGGAAGGGGTCGTCCAGGATTACGTTGCGTTGAAACGGTCGAGAGGACACGGCGCTTCTTGCCTGCTCGGGTTCTCGCCTCCTCGATCATCCCGTCGTTGTTTGTTCGTATTCCCCTGGTCGGGTGAGTCATCTCGAATTGCGCGCTCTTGATATCGTCCCTAATCGGAGAAATTGTCTTAGGAATTTGAGGTGGATTGTGAATTTAATGAGGGTTTCGCGGATGGTTCGCCGGAGTCTTTCTGCGGCAGAGTTTGGGCGTTCTTCGGGGTTCCGCGTTCATTGAGGATGTCCAATGTGATAAGATCTATGTTCGTTGAGGGGTCCTGCGGGGTGATTTCGGGGCCTGGACTGGGCTTTGTTTGTGGTGTCGTTCGGTTTAGGATTTTGGTAGGTCCTTGGGTAGGAGGCGTTAGGAAGGCCTGTGAAGGATTCTAATGACTGTGTCATTGGTTATTTTTCAGCCATGCAGAGCCAGCTCGTTTGCAACGGCTGTCGGAGCATTCTGCTTTATCCTAGAGGTGCCGTGAATGTTTGCTGCGCATTATGTAGCACAATAACCTCTGTGCCACCTCCAGGTATGTTGCATAGTTTGCACTCTCGTAAGAGCTATTTTCTCGTTCATGATATTGGCGGGATCGAAACCATCGGCCTCCCTCCCTTTTCCTTTCTCTGTTTTTAAAGATTTGCTCGTCTTTCACTTTAGTAGAAGGGGAACTAGTTAAATCTTATTGTTGATCAATCTAATTTCATTTTGCAGGTATGGAAATGGCTCAACTCTTATGTGGAGGTTGCCGGACATTGCTAATGTATATTAGGGGAGCAACAAGTGTGAGGTGCTCCTGTTGCCATACCGTGAACCTTGCACCAGGTAAGCCCTTTATAACTCTTCTTATCAAGAACTCAATGAAGAACCTTAGTCAGGAACTCCACTGAAAGAACTTGAAATGCGGATGGTTTATTTGTTTACTTGATCTTTGTGTTACCTGCATTATTTATCATTTTAAATTCTGTGAAAAGTCAAGATTTGGTGCAGGGCTACATTATGTGTGTGTTACACGAGTGTCTAGTACATATTTTTGGCTTTGATCAAGAGTGAAGATGTTGGGGTGAATACAGTAGAAAACCTCCTACGTTTCAGATTTGCAAAGAGCAATCCCCTGCTCCCAGCATGTCCGGGACTCCATGTCTTATGAAATGTGTGGATGTGCTTGCATTTTTAGGGCTTAGAATCTTGTTCATGGAGAATTACATCGCTAGTATGTTTACTGTTTCCTCGCAATAATGTTTGCTCGTGTTGCTGATGTATGACATTATGCTTCATTGTAATCCATGAAAAAGCAGCAAATCAGTTTGCCCACATCAACTGTGGGAACTGCCGGACGATGCTGATGTATCCTTGTGGAGCTCCATCCGTTAAGTGCGCACTTTGTCAGTACGTCACAATGGCTTCTGTGAGTTCCCTTTCCATCCCACGTACTTCTGTCTGGCCGATGTTGATCATAAACGATCTTGCTCAAATACATTCATTATTAAAAGCTCTGGTTTTGCCATACATGACAAAAGTAATACTCAAATGTATGCAGAATAATCAGACAGCAGCACCAATTCCACCTCAAAGGCCGGAATCTGCGCCTTCTTCCTCCACGGTATTTTATTAGTTTTAGCTCTACCTGTTTGGCCCTGCGAAGTTGTTTGGTGTAATAAGAGAAGGACTTTCTTCTTCTCGACTCTGAATCCCATGATTGCTTGCTTCCCGCAGTCGAGTCAAACCGTGGTTGTCGAGAATCCTATGACGATGGACGAGAGCGGCAAGCTGGTAAATTTCAACTCCATTTTCTGTTGTAGTTCCATGGCAACTCCCTCCTCCCTTCATTGATGGTTTTGCCTGGTCGGTGTTTTTCGCATCGCAGGTGTCCAATGTCGTGGTGGGCGTTACGACGGAGAAAAAATCATGAAGAGCAGCAAACTTTCCCGTGAATTTCCATTCCTATAGACAAATATCATTCATGGGAAAGTATTTGATCGCAGAAAAATTGGTCCCCCTGTACACTAAATATGTGGAGTGGAAGTTCGTGTCGTGGGACGAGTCATGTATACGAAGGGAACGGTCGATGCAAAAAAGTTCATCTCCTTGTGCTTGCTACGCTGATTATTAATTCCGACTTCAATTTCTTATTGATCGAATTTTTACTCACTTTAAAATTTATTTTCAGTAATTCACAACGTGAAACCTCCTTCTAATACGTATATTACTAAAGTGGGTCTATGATTTAGTATAGTAAATGTGTATATAATGTAGATATATACCTTGCTTGCTAACGAGGGTGGATTTAATTGAATTATTTTATTTTATTATATGGAGTCTGGTATGAATTTTCAGTTGAACAAGACAAAAAGGGGGCTGCGTACAAAATATCCATCAATCTTACCTGTAATCCCTGTAAAATATACACAAAAAGTGAGATTACATGTGTTTATATATTTATGTATGTATATTGTGTTTGAGAAGTGAGATTGCATGTGTGATTAGATTTCGGGATTGAATCAATAAGATATATATTTTTCTTCGGCTAGCAATTGAGTCGGTTGTTTCCCAGATGAACAAGAAGATGTTGATATATAATAATATCAACCTCTCTTGTGTCTCTGGAACAAACAAAGGGAAGGTTAAAAGGTTTATTATCGAGAAAGAAAAAAAAAAAAAGAGGTTCTTTCCCTGAATTCCCTGCTGGGATGTTTTTACCCGGATCTTGATTCCGTTCTTACATTGTTTAGGTTGTTGTTTGATTGCTGGGAATTTATTTGCGTGAATGTGAGTGTGGATTTGGGGGAGCGTAACCGCATCAGGTGGGGTTTTTTTTTTCCTTTCTTTTAATTGGGTTTGTGCGGTCGTTGTTATTGTTATTGTTATCGTCGACTTCTTTGTTGGGTTGAACGAAAACAAAAAGGGTTTCTTTTTGGCGTTACAGGGGAATTGGGCGATTTGGGTTCTTGTCAAATTCGATGGAACGGTCAAAGTGTGGAGGGGAATCTGATATCAAAGAGGTTACGATTCCTCCCGTCCTTGCCTCCGGAGTTCTGGAAGGATTTCATATTGTGGTGGTTTTGTTGCTTATTATTGTCAGCTGTTGTTGTGATCGTGGGTGATGGGGTTGATTACTTTGTATGTTACCTGTTGCCACTGTTTGTCTCGCGGAGCACCATCGGTTGGGCTCCTGTTCCTTGTTTTCTGATTAATTGTTGCAAGAGAAACGACTGTTTGATAGATAGTAGGGATTGTGTTATAAGCACCTGACTTTCCTGCTGTTGATTGATTGATGGCAGAATTTGGGTCTACAATTGTCTGTGAGTGGCTTTACTTGATTTTTTCTGGTCATGGTTGTCACTGATTGGAAGGGTCTAGCCTGCTTTCGAAAAAATTGCCTTTTGCATTGATGGTGTTAGGGTTGCACAATTTTGATGATAGGTTCTTGTTTGATGAATTAAAATAACTTGGATAGCTAGTGCTATTGTGGAAAACGGTCTATTTTACCCCGCTCTACTCAGAATTCAATCGAGAATACATGCAACCTCTCTTATATCCGCAATGTTTCTGATATATGAAATAGGCGGGTTGGAAAAATCGTCACTTTCACTATATCATGCCACTTAACTAGATGAGTCTATGGTTTTGATTATACTTTGGTGAGGGTGATTGCACCTTGTCAACGTGCTACTTGAGGTAATAGCTTCTAAGGTTTTCTTTTTGGTAAGGGTCACTTGCTCCAAGAATTCTAATGTCCTCTTGTCTTTCATGCTTGGTGCTTAGATTTGTGTTGTGTGAGCTTTTTATGATGATCAACAAGGTTTGCCGAGCAAAATTCCGATGTTTACATGAGGTGTTCCATATCTATGATTTGCAGATGGCGTCAAGTAGATGGGATTGTGATGAAGCGTGCAGGCCTATCCTCGCTGATGCCCCTGTATATTACCCTACAGCCGAGGTAATCTTTACCATGTGATACATGACTACTGTCTTCCAAAATGTGTGATTTATCTCCGTCCGTTTTTCTGAGATATGATTCTGACATTTTTCTTTATCCATTTTCTTTCTCAAAGGAGTTTGAAGATACATTGGGTTACATTTCAAAGATACGGTTGGAAGCTGAGCCATCTGGCATTTGCCGTATAGTTCCTCCAGCTTCTTGGGATCCCCCATGCCTTCTCAAAGAGGAAAAGCAATGGGAACACACAAAATTTTCTACTCGAGTTCAGTACATCGACTTACTTCAAAATAGGGAACCGATAAGGAAGAAAACCCGAGGCCGCAAATGCAAGCAGAGGAGACAATTCAAGAAAGTGGCAAACGAACGAAATCCGAACACCGAAGAAGCTGATGCTCCATCTGAAGACAATGAGAAGTTTGGTTTTCAGACTGGACCAGACTTCACACTGGCGGAGTTCCAGAAGCATGCCGCCAATTTTAAAAGGAGATATTTTGAAATCAAGGACACTAGTGCAGGTGATAGTGCAGATCTAAGTGCTGCAAATGGCGGTTGGGAGCCCTCGGTTGAGGACATTGAGGGAGAATTCTGGCGGATAGTAGAACAGCCAACAGATGAGGTTGAGGTGGGGATTTCGGGCTTTCCTCACTTTTCTATTGAATATGGTTTTGCTCGATGAACAACCTTAATGATGTGAAAACACTTGTAGGTCTATTACGGGGCAGATTTGGAAACAGGTGCAATTGGAAGTGGTTTTCCAACAGAATCCTCTTCCGAGAATGAAGCCCAATCAGAAAAGTATTTGCGGTCAGGCTGGAATTTAAATAATCTCCCCCGACTTTCGGGTTCTGTACTAGCTTTTGAGGACAGTGATATCTCTGGAGTTGTGGTGCCATGGCTGTATGTTGGGATGTGCTTTTCATCGTTCTGTTGGGTATGCCCTTCTGACACGAGCCTTAATGTCAATATAGCAAGATTGGACACTCACTTCAAATAGCATACTAATTACTTTTTCTTCCCTACTTGAGCAACTTTGGAGTTAATTTTATTCTGTCATTGACAGCATGTTGAAGATCACCACCTCTACTCACTCAACTATCTTCACTTTGGGGATGCTAAAGTGTGGTATGGAGTACCAGGAAGCAGTGCTTCATTGTTGGAGAAAGCAATGAAGAAACATCTTCCTGATTTGTTCGAAGAACAACCAGATCTGCTTAATGAACTTGTAAGCAAAGAGTGATTTTTTCAAGCTTCACCTGTCATAATGCAATAGGTTTGCATGGTTTCTCGGTGAATTGCGCTCTCTTAATGAATTCAGAAGCCTCCACTGCCAGTTCAGGTTATTAAACGGCATGCTATAAAGTCATAAATTTCACATCCCTCTGCCATTGAGTTGTAATTATTGTTGTTCTGGCTTGGGTCTGACTTTTCAACAGCACGGCCTCAGTCTAGAGTGTTAATTTCCAAAATTTTCTATTTTTGGACAGGTTACTCAGATATCTCCAACCATATTAAAAGAGGAGGGTGTTCCTGTATATCGTGTTGTCCAGAAGGCTGGGGAGTTTGTCCTGACATTCCCAAGAGCATATCATGCAGGGTTTAACTGCGGGTTCAATTGTGCTGAAGCAGTGAATGTGGCTCCTGTTGATTGGTTGCTGCATGGGCAAAATGCCATAGAACTCTACGGCAAACAGCATCGGAAGACATCGATATCTCATGACAAGCTGCTCTTTTTGTCAGCACAAGCAGCCGTGCAGGCACTACAGGAATTCTCTGCCACAGGATATAGTCCAGAATACTTGAGGTGGAAGCATGTATGTGGGACCGATGGGTTACTTACCAGGGCAGTGAAGGTGATGCCGCTGACTATACAATAATATTTTTCTATTTCCGTTCCTTATCATCCCAACAAAATGGGCAGAAAACTGTTCAGTTCATCCATACATTGTGATGTTTTATATCTTGGTTTTAGTTTTCTTGAAAAATGCAATTATAATCGGATTCTAATTTATTACTGGATATTCCAGGCAAGGGTTAATTTGGAGGAAGAAAGACTGAACCGCCTCCCAAGTTATCTGAGATTGCAGAAAATGGAGACAGAGTTTGACTTGGAGGATGAGAGAGAATGCTTTATTTGCTTCTATGACTTACACTTATCTGCAGTGAACTGCAAATGCTCACCAAAGCGATTTGCATGTCTCAAGCATGCGAACTATTCATGCTTGTGCGGGGGAGATGAGAAGGTTGTCCTTCTGTGTCAAACCATACCGGAGCTGAAGATGCTTGTTGCCGCATTGGAGGGCCTTGTCAGTGCATTAGAAGGATACTGTGTCAAAAATGTGAACTTGGTTCCCAAAGTCAAACTAGATAGTTCTGAAGCTAACCAGGATCTCAGCAGTCTGGTCATGAAAAGCACGTCTCCTCCACAAGTAGTTACTTCATCATGTCTCCCCAAGACCAAGAGTGTGGATCTTGATTGGCCCTTAAATTCTGTTGATTGTGTTTCCCCTAAGGCAGAGCACTTAGATTTCCAAGAAGCTAGGGATAACAAGCAGATGTGTGCAGTGACTCCTGGAGATACTATGGGAATGGTTGATCTAAATTTTGACGTCGAGCCATGTTATGAGGAAAGGATGGATCTGAGCATGGATGATGACCATAATCACCAAGTCTCCACAAGTTTGAAAGATGAAGATTGTCATCAGGAGAGTGGAACAATCTGCAAGGGCAGGAAAAGGTCAAAAGTCATACCTTTTACCAGATCTCATCTGTTCTGTGGGCCTCAAGAAGTTGAAGAAAGAGATGTAAAATCAGATTCCCAGGGGCTGAGAAATCACAACTCTCCTGGAACTTGTAAATTGTTTGGAGTACGAATTTCAAGTATTGATCAAACTCCTATGGTGACCCAAAGTAGAGTGCTGAACTCTTCTACTGATTCATCACACTTGGACTCTAATAAGTTCATCCCACGTGTGGAGCCTATAAATTATGGTTGCATCATGGCTGGGAAATATTGGTGCTCTAAGGAGGCCATTTTTCCGAAAGGTACTGTGCATTATGCCTAATTGAGACTTCTGGCATCAAATCACAAACTTTATGCTTATTTCATGTCGGATATGCTTGAATTGCAGGATTCAAAAGTCGTGTCAGCTTCTACAGTGTGCTGAATCCTGCAAAGATTTCGAGCTACATATCAGAAGTCGTCGATGCAGGCTTCCTCGGGCCTATCTTTAAGGTTGGTTTTGGTTCCTTCTTATTCCATTGAATGACTTGTTATTACTAATATTAGGAGGATAACTTGTCCCTTTAAAAGCGTTTGAGAGTGACAACTTATAGTGGCACCTCAAAGTAATCATAGGGTCCATTCAAAACTGTCACTGAACTATGTTGCAAATCATTTATTCGTGATTCTATTGCTCCATTATCTCAGGTCACACTGGAAGAATGTCGGAACATGAATTTTTCAGATATAACGGCAGACAAATGTTGGGAACTTGTCCTGGAACAACTAAAGCAGGAAGTTATTAAGCAGAGCAAACAAGGAGTACGGGAACTGCCTTCACCTTCATATTTCCGAAGTATTAGTGGTCTTAAAATGTTTGGATTGACTTCCCCCGACGTCATTCAGGTTAATATGAATTCCCAGATGTTTCTCCCAAGTTCTAGTTACATTCATGTATCATATATTTTGCCTAGGCTAACTGTGATCTTTAGAGATATTTTCTTTTGCTTAATATTCATCCAAATCTTTTTTCAGGCTGTTGAGTCTCTCGATCCAAATCATACATGCACGGACTACTGGGATCATAAGTTTTCTGAACCATCTGCCTCGGGGAATTCTAGCCTTGTCAAGAACGGTACACTAGTTTCAGGTTGCTTACAGCCGGGTCAGAATAGCTTGGTTGGAGGGGTTAGTCTTCCAGCAGAGGAAAAGGCTCAGCTGTTATTTTGAGGCTATTTGTCAGGGCCCTTGTAGACAAATAAGAAGGCAAAGGTTAGATATCTCTCCGTTGATGAAGCCCTGGAAGTTTTTGCAGACCGAGAGGTTACTGACTGCAGCAAACGATGTTGGGAAAAGGGTGTGAATAAATAATTGCAAAGGAGAAGGAGGAGGAGGAGGAGGAAGGTAGTTCTCAAAGGTCTAACCATTGTTTATCACAAAGGTCTCCATTCATCAAAAAGCTAGTTCTAGGCATTCTTTCAATTACCCAATTGGCCGTAGGGGAAGAACGAGAGGCGGACACTTATGTTTTTTGATCATCCTGCTGTTCCCTGGAAATTAGGTTCTGATTTAGGATGACCATGTTTTTGCTTTACTTTTGCTTAGGAGATGATTTAGTCATTTCAATATTGGGAGTAACCCTAGATTTCTTATTCACCATTTCTTTGCTCTAATAAAGCTCATCGGGTTGTCGAATTGTACCATTCGTTCGTCCGGTGTGGCCTTGATTCATCTTGCCAGGCAACTACTTAACTGTTCCGGTTGTCGAAAGTGAGACCATGTATGCGTCCATTTGATCGCAGCTCGGGTGGTTCCTCGTCATGCGAAGTTCGAAATTCTCTATATCATTGCCTGTCGTCAAGGGTGAAGCTAACTGGCTAAAAACGAATTGAAACCCTTTGGTAACATTTAACTAACCTCTCTAACTGTCCGGCAATGCGAACAGCGAGATGTTGCCCCTCGCAAGAACGTCTATCTCAAATATGGAATAGCTAGTCTTGTCCAGTCATCTCTCCCCATGGCGGCAGAAGAGGAGACATGCCGCCAGTCATGTTTGACGGTGTCAGTGGTGTTCTTCGTCATCTGCATCGCGGACTCCATTTCTGGTTCTTATCCCCTGACTTCAAGTCGGGAATGTCGCGATGAACATTGTAATCAAGAGCGGAAGCAGTCCCGTGGATGACGATGGAGTCTGCGGGGAAGAGGTCGGAGCGCTTGATTTGAGAGCCATCAAGGGTGAACTTGGCCTTGGAGTTGCATGTAATGAGATGTACATGTCCATCAAAAGGGTCGGGAGACGGGACCCGGAGTCGAAGAGGCAGAGCTCGGAGAAAGTCAGACGCTGGGGGACAATGTGGTAGGCAAACACCCAGGGGTCGACGCTGGGGAGCAGCGAGGTGAAGAGGTGCTGTCGTTGGGGGACGAACAGGGTGGCGGTGATGGGGCACACCGAGGGATCTATGGATGAGAAGATGGAGGTCCAGTTGGCAAAGTCGGAGGAACCAATCAGCGCGTCGATAATGTTGGAGATGAACAGAAACCCGGGTAGGACAGACGAGTACGCTCTGGAAGCTGCCGTGAGCTCCTCTGGGGAGAACGACAGCAGATCCTAGTTGCTTACGTTCGGTCCTGACCAATTTAATTAAAGGTCAGCTTTGATGAGCTCTTTCTTACCTTCAATTGGGGCCATGCATATGTTTTATTTACAGGTTTGAAATTGCAAGAGAAACCTCGGAAGGAGTCCTCTTGGTCACAGTTATTCCCGTGGTTTTTTCGTATGTCGTCGGCGTCGAATAAGGGGGAACGCCGCTGCTGACCCCCCAAAAGGGATTGAGACATCCTATCAAGCGTCTAACACTCGATTTCAAGCCTCACTGTTTTGACTATATATATTCATACTAAGTTACAGGGATTCAGGTGGGGATTCCATCGACTAAGACGACTTGGAGCACCAATCCCTTCTTTTGCTATAAATACGACACAACCCCCCTTTCTCTGTACTTCCCTTGTCATTACTACAAACAACGACGACCAACAATTCCATCCCCCCACAACTTCTTTGACGCAGACAACCATGGTGGATGCCTTCGTCCTCGTGCTGGTGTCCCTGGCGGGTCTCCTTGGACTTGTCCTGGTGGCCGCTTCCCTCAAGAGCGGAAAGAAGGGCAGCAACCTCCCCCCCGGCAGCTTTGGTTGGCCGATCATGGGCGAGACCGTTGAGTTCCTCTTCGGGAAGCCGGATGTCTTCGTTTTCGACAGGATGAGGAAGTACTCCCCTGACATCTTCAAGACGAGGATCCTTGGGGAGGACACCGCCGTCATCTGCGGCCCCAACGGCCATAAGTTCCTGTTCTCTAATGAGCATAGGCTGTTCACCGCGTTTAGGCCCCACTCGATGCAGAGGCTCTTCCGCTCTTACAAGGCCGCCGCGCCTCCCCCTCCCCCAGTGCCTGCTGCGGATGAGAAGCCGGTCATCGATGAGGAGGCGAAGGTGTTGAAGGCACCAGGGTTCTTGAAACCAGAGGCCCTCGTCCGGTACCTCGGGATGATGGACTACATCACGCAGAACCAGATGAAAGCTCACTGGGAGGGCAGGAACGAGGTCAAGGCCTTCCAACTCGCCAAGTCACTGACTCTGACCCTCTCGTGCCGGTTCTTCCTCGGGACTGAGGAGCCCGAGCGCATCGCGAGACTGGTCGAGAATTTTGATGATGTCACCGTGGGGATGCACTCCATCACGCTGGATATCCCCGGGACGGTCTTCCACAAGGCCCAGAAGGCCGCGGTTGCCATCAGGAAAGAACTCAGGACCGTGATCAAGGAGAAGAAGGACGCCATCTCGAACGGTGCACCGATGCAGGATATCCTGTCCCATATGATCGTGGCTACGGACCCGACTGGGAAGCACATGCCGGAGGCAGAGGTCGCTGACAAGATCATGGGGCTGCTGACTGCCGGGTACAGCACCGTGGCTACTGCAATGACTTTCTTCATGAAGTACGTCGGCGAGAGGCCAGACATTTACAAGAAGGTCCTCAACGGTAAGGAATTCATGCAGAAAATAATTACAGCAATAGATGCCTCGATGTGGATTCCCCTAACTAATGACATGAACTTGCAGAGCAAAGGGGAGTAGAAGAGGCGAAGAAACCCGGGGAGGTGCTCAACTGGGACGACTTACAGAAGATGAAGTACTCGTGGAACGTGATCAATGAGGTCATGAGGCTCACGCCTCCGTTGCAGGGGACCTTCAGGGAAGCCCTGACGGAATTCACCTACGCCGGCTACACCATCCCGAAGGGATGGAAGGTGTACTGGACCGTGAGCACGACAAACAAGAACCCAGAGTACTTCCCCAACCCGGAGAAATTCGACCCATCGAGATACGACGATGGCACACAGAAGCTCCCTCCATTCACGTTCGTACCCTTTGGAGGAGGCCCCAGGATGTGCCCGGGGAAAGAGTACGCGAGGTTGGCGATCCTCACGTTCGTCCACCACGTCGTCAAGAGGTTCGAGTGGGAACCGGTCGACACCAAGGAGAAGGTAGCAGGCGACATGATGCCGACGCCCCAGAAGGGCCTCCCCATCCGCCTCCGCCGCCACTGATGACGGCCCCGTTCTCAATTGTGTGGACAGTGTATGTCGGTCCGTGAGTTTGTTTTCAAATACGGTACCTAACTTTAATAACAAAGGAAGTCTGTCCTTCTAAAGCCTATTTCGTCCTTCCCCCGGTGAGGCCTGACGACAATCTTAGTCAACCCGGGGTGGATCTCCACTATGTGGGCAATCACGCTGGAGGCCAAGCCGTCTGTCTCGGCCACGAAGCGGAAGAACTCGGGCCTCTCCTCGATCTCGACGTCGGCGGCGGACCTGAAGGGAAGCTCCAGGACCCGGTTGAAGATGTGGGGGAGCCTCCTAAGCTTCTTGCGGAGGGAGCCGGTGGAGGGGGTGGGGCGGCGGATGGCGATGTTCCTCTTCTTGGTGGTGGGTAAGGGATGGATCTTCATTTAGGCGAAGTGGGTGCCGGGAAATCGTAGAAAGGCCGGGACTTGGGGGAGTGTGTTTTAGTTCGGTCCGAGGTTATGTAAGAGATGGGAGGGAGAAGCAAGGCAGGGTGGGGTTGGGGAGAGTGATAAAAGAAGGTCATGTCAAAGTCGTTGACTTTATTTAGGATAATTTTTTTAATTAAGTTTATAGACTTACGAATGCGGATTTCATGTAACTGGAACCGTTTGTTGGCCTTTTATAAAGTCTACTTAAATTTGAAAAGGACGAAATTCGCTTTAAAAAGAATTGACTTTTTTCACGATTAAAATCGACATTTTTTAAGGCTGATTTTATTATATTAATTAAATAATTTTTAACGAAATAATTTATCAGCTAACACTATTTAGAAACAAAACTCCTTCGGTCGATATCGCCGGGATATACTCCTTCCTTACTTTTCTACCTCGGTAATATGAAACAAAATCCATACGGAAGCCCCACGAGCCGCAAATCTCTGAAGTGACATGGGCTTTAAATCGGGCCATATCAACAACCCGGAACAGCCCAGCTAATATGGCCCAATTAGGCCCAAATCTCCCCCAATCCGACAAAGAGTAGTTGTCAAAGGCGGGGAGATCTCAGGGGGCTGATCGGTCGTACCCGATTCTCTCCGTTTTCCCCTGAAGGCCGTACGGATTGAGGGGAAATGGCGTCGACGCCGGATCACCTGTTCACCATGAGGAACAACTTCTACCTCGGGGCGTACCAGGCCGCCATCAACTGCGCCGATTCGTTGCCTCCCCTCTCCCCCGACGAGTCCGTCGAGAAGGAATCGCTCGTTTTCCGATCTTACGTCGCCCTGGGCAGCTATCCGGTACGAGGGATCTATCGATGGATCTGTTTCAGCTGGATGCCACTCTTGTGAGTGTTGATTTGCTGAGCGGGCGAGTGAGTTGGTTTGTTTGTTCTGATTTTGGTAAAAAAGCTGGTGATTAACGAGATCGACGACTCCGCACCAACTGCGCTCCAGGCGGTGAAGCTGTTGGCGACGTACCTCTCTTCCCCTGATAGCAAGGTGTGTTTCCTTTGCCCTTTGTGCATTTCTTTGACGGAGTATATTGTAGAGGAATGTGCCGTGGAAGTTCAGATCTGCGATCTTGTGGTTTTTTTTTTTCTGTCAGGTAGGCGTGTATGTTTGATGTGAACATGTTTTAGATCGAATGGGTTCAGGGTTTATGAAACTACGATTTTTCATTTTTTTTTGTGGCTGTCAGCAATTAGGTGTGCCTGGTCGTGAGAGATTGCTGTCTGATTATGTTTGGCCGATGAGTATGTGAATGCTGCCCTTCTTGATTTCCTTGTTTGCTTCCCTTTCTTTGGATAATTTTCTAGGAGTCTGTTATCTCAAGTTTGAAGGAATGGTTGGCGGATCCGGCTGTTGGAAACAACGCTATGTTGAAGTTAATCGCCGGAACTGTATTCATGCATGAACAAGACTACAATGAGGCTTTGAAGCACACTAATTCTGGTGGATCCATGGATTTGTGAGTGCTTTGCTTGAGAAGATTCTTTTTTTTTTCAGCTTATCACAATGAAGTATGCAACGAGCCCATTTGATTTGTCTAAGCTAGTTCTTTTTCTTTTTCTTTTTCTTGTTTTTACTGTCTTAAAGCTGCTTAGAACCTTAACTGTGTCATATGAACTTTGTGATGTGAGCCTTTTAGTCATCTCCTTGTTCATGTTGCAGTTTTAGTATTTCCAGATTTACAATGACCTAAAAAAAGAAAGCCCAAAAATGTAGTTCTTTCTTTTGGATAAGCAAACGAATTTGCTCTGATTTTTGAGACATGGTGATTGACTGCTGATAGTTGGATGTGCCACTAGTTGACTTTCTCCTAGTGCTGAGATTCCTATTTGATAGAATCAAGCCCTGTTGCTTTGTCGCAGACACGCATTGAACGTTCAGATATTCATTAAGATGCATAGAGTGGATTATGCTGAGAAGCAGTTGAGGATTATGCAACAGATTGATGAGGACCATACTCTGACTCAACTAGCAAATGCATGGTTTGACATGGCCGTGGTATTGTCCACATGCCTATTTCAGTATACTTATTCTAAGAGATACTTCAATGGCTTCTCATTGCCATTTCACCATTATCTTAGGGTGGCTCCAAGATTCAGGAGGCATATCTTATCTTTCAAGATTTCTCGGAGAAGTATCAGATGACAGGGTTGGTTTTAAATGGGAAGGCTGTTTGCTGCATGTTAATGGGGAACTTTGATGAAGCTGAAACATTCTTACTCGAGGCTTTAAACAAGGTGAAGCACATGAAATCTACTTATACTTCGAAGTTTTTGTAGCCTCTGTTCTGGGAAATATGTTATCCACTTTCCATGGACTGTTTCCTAGTAAGTTGGATGACAAGATAGTCCTTACTTTGATGTCATTGATGATCATTAGATATAGCATAGGAATGAGATGTAAGTCCGGTGCATGTAATTCTGAATTCTGATTATAATGACGTGACATGGGGTTAGAGGACAAGCGGATGGGCCGTGTGCTATGTATACTTGTCTTGAGAACTAACTAGGAAATATTTGGCCGTTGCTTCCATCTCAGGACACCAAGGATCCGGAAACTTTGGCCAATCTCGTTGTCTGCAGTCTTCATCTCGGCAAGCCAGCTTCTCGCTACCTCAGGTACTCGTGATGTTTACATTCCAAGTCGGGCCTTCATCTGCTTCGCACATCCATTCACTTGTGGTGTTCTGTCTTTCATGGGTTATTATTCATAGGGCCTGTGGTGGGCAATTGAGCCAACATATTTTGTCCTTTTGCAGCCAATTGAAACTATCCAATCCAGACCATGTCATGGTGAAGCGGGCGGCGTCTGCAGAAGAGAGCTTTGATAGAGCTGTCCAGACAGTTGCTTGATGAGACTCCTTTTGTTTTTTTGAGGCCGGTTCGTTTTTGCCATGACATCTCCTTTCGGGGCCTTTGGAAGAACAGTAGTTGCTCCCCCCCAAAACAACAAACTACTTGTAACATGGATAGAGAATTTGTTCCCTTTTAAGGATGGGTTTTGGAGACAGCAGATTCGAATGGCTTTTTCGTTTGTATTCCGAGATCTTCTTGTTTAGTCCTGCATTTTTATTCAGTACAGAAAGTAAACACCACTCCAGCATTTCATTTTATTTACTAATGCTTAATGTGGGAAGACCACCTTTACAAAAATCAAGAGGAGGCATCATCCAAGGCCCGACCTCCTTGTTCAACCATCGACCAATCTGTTTTCCAAAATTACATCAACAAAGAATTAGCTGAGCTTGCTAACGATTCTGAAAGAAGATCATCATCATCATTTGGAATTATAGAACTTGCCAGAATATTACACCCCCCCTCCCCTCCTATACTTATGAGACAAAATAATGCCCTCTACGTCTCTTTTCTCTCCTATGATATGAAAGTGTTGTCGAGTCATTCCACGGGACCGTCTCGTCTCTTCTTTCTCGTTAGCCTTTTTTTTTTTTGCGGGTGTCGGAAAACACTAAGGGACTATGTCGAAACCTCAGGCGAAACTCGAGGAAGGGGATCCATAGCCGTTGAGATGGGACTTCTGCCATCTCCATGCGATAGACAGACTCTCCTCGAGGTCGGTGTGCTGCGCGGTCCAGTTAAGCTCCTGCTTGATCTTGGTCGGGTCACTATAGACTTCTGCGTAGTCTCCGGGCCTCCTAGGCAGGAAGTCAACCTTGATCTTTGCCCCGGTCGCCTTCTTGCAAGCCTCCACAAATTCCTTCACTGATCGACCTGCTCCGTTGAAATTTGAGCAGAATCAAAGATATGTTACCGGAATAGATTAATTCAAATTGCAGAGTTGGGATATCAGTTTCACCTTTTCCAGTACCAACGTTGTAAATTCCTACTTTCTTCGGTCGTGCTTTCTGGAGAGCCTTTACGTGTGCATCGACGAGATCAGTGACATCGATATAATCCCTGATACAAGTTCCATCTGGAGTGCTGTAGTCTGTCCCTTTAACCTAAACAATGAAATTTCACGTGAGGAAAGCTTAGAACTTTTTGTGGAATAAGTATTCTTCTAGATGCAACGAGAAGATTCTTTCTGCATGGAGAAAGTCAAGAGCAAGCAAAACCTTCAATCCGGTGGTGATGCCACGAGCCGCGTCAAAACAAGCGCCTGAAATTCGTCCATGTTCACGTAATTCAGGTCTCGGTGCCTCTCCCAATCTGCCCTCGGGATCAGATCCAATGACGTTGAAGTACCTAAAAGTTTGGACAAATTGGCCATATGGCGAAAGATTTAGTCACAACTCAGATTTGACGGGTCATAATTCCTCAGGGTGATGCAAACATATCATAAAACTCATAGCACAACACAAAAAGTCAAATCTAGCAATTGATCCAACGAAACAGACAAGCAAACATGTATAGTATCAGGAATTTAGGCATCCGTAGACAATGTATTTTCACAAAAATTGTCATTCCTGGACGGATCTGCAACACGAGGAAGGTCACATAGATTGTAATTTGCAGGATACATCTCATCTACCGAATTCCAGCACAACTCATAAGACTTGTAACTGGACATACCTAAGTATCATAATTGCCATGTCAGAATTCATCGAAAAGTCAAGGATCATATCCTCTGCCATCTTCTTGGCTTTTCCATAAGGATTGATCGGGACCTATACATTGGAGCAACAGAACAATTAACAAAGGAACGCAACTAGTTCACTGGAGTTGGCAGGACGGCAGAGTAGGAGTTTGAAAACACTCATCATTTACAAAAAAACAATTTCAGACACCTGTGGAGTGATTTCTGTGATAGGCATCTTTTCAGGCTCCCCATAAGTCGCACATGTACTGGAGTATATTAAAGTCTTCACCCCATGTGCTGCCATGGCTTCCAACACAACCAAGGTGTTAGATGTTATATTGTGGTAGTACCTGCCATTAGCCAAATAGATAAAAACAAAAAAATTAATAAAGAAGATCAACAAAAATGACAACAAGGAAACCCACAATGATTGCGATCGGCACAAATAACTGGGGTTCATCCATATTCAGAAAATGATGCAGGTAAACATGCACTCGGAGCTAAATAATTAAAATGGACCCAATATGGAGTTGAGCAATGGTATGTCCACCAAATCACATAACCTTCAAGAGGACGATGGCATGCAACTTTACGAGGATATGCAATCATCAGCAATAATTCCACAAACCGTCCCTTGTAGTGTTACGCTTAATCATAGATATTGCCACTAAGCATTCACCCACCACAGAGACCGACAAAGAGAGACTGATTTTCCCCTAAATAGTATATTTAGCCTGATCTTACTTGCATGAAGCCTAAAAACTGATTTCCATTGTACGTAACCACCGCATCAAAGCAATCGGACCGCGGGAGATGAATAAATAGACTCATTACCTGAGAGGTTCCATTGTGCTTTCCCCAACATAAGCTACCGCAGCAAAATGCATCACAGCATCAAATGCATTTTCTGAAAATATTCTGTTCACCTGATGCAAACAAAAGGAAGAAAACATGGGAGGAAACACTTCAGGAGAAATGATTCGGCAACATAAAAACTATTAAAACAATGGGGAAGGGGCAGCAAGTATACAGCTTTTGAGTCCCCGAGATCGGCATAGATGAATTGAAGCCTCCCTGGCTCTGGAAACAATTCCTGTAGAACTTTTACTGCACCTATATTTCCTCTAGAGAGATTGTCCTGTTAAGAAGTCGATGTCAAGAATTACTGTCCCCGATTAAGATGTGGAAGTTAAGACATTAAGAATTTGGCTCACCACTATCGTTACACGATAGGAGTCCTTCAAGAGTCGCAATGCAGCATGTGAACCAATATAGCCAGCCCCTCCAGTCACCAGGACATGAGTTACCCCCTCTTCATGAACCGTAAACTGCATGCACATCGAAATAGTACGAGAACAAGAAATTCAGTCAGAAGCTGCAAGAAAACTTTCCGTTCCCTATCCCTTCCACATCTATAAACAGGTCAATTTGGCACTTGAAGTAGTCATTTTCATAGGCAGTGGTGATTACCACGCTCGGAGTATTGAAACTAGGAGACTGCTTCAGCATGAGAATGCACAATGCCGTAAGGCAAGCGGCAAGAATTAACTTGCTTGCCATGTTCGATTTCCTCTTTGGATCGACATAGTCCATTCCTGAGCCATGTGAAGACAAATTTTAGCCATGCCAGTATACCAGAATTTCTTTTCTCCAAACCAATTAGAAATCCAATATCATATTCTGCCATAAAAACCGGGAGACGTTGACACTAATCAAAACAACATTAGGAGACAACTAAACTGATAAGTTCAAAATGGGGACAAAAAGTGCAATCAACATAAGCATAATGCCAAGCTTACCTCCCAAAGACAGAGATCTGTTAGACCTAGCTTGGCTTCTGTTCCTGCCAAAGCTTAGCATCTGATTGTTAATATCCTCACCCAGTGTCTGATTTCCGATGGCCAGAAATCCTCTTCAGAGAACTCAATGCCCAACAACCACCTTCAACTCTCTCCTCTAGAGATTTGCTGATGCAAACAAAAAAAGAAGTATAAAACCATTGCCATCATGAGTTATTTCCTAGTCCAAACCATTTACAAAGCTAGTCAACAGACAATAAAACCAACGTGGAGAAATCAAACAAGAGATTCCGAATCCATCAGAAACTCAAAAATGAGAAAAGGATAAAGATAAACGTTTGGGAATTCCTCCACCCTCAGTAGAAAGAAATCGATGGCGGAGGGGTCCGTTGAATTGAAAAAAAATATCAAATTTACATTAAAAAGAAAACAATACGTTTCTTTTATGAAATCCCAGTTGGTAAAATGGTCGAATCTTTTCTTACTGTAGTCGGACATAATCATCACCCAAAATCAATCCACTATAACTCTTACCCAATTCAGAAAGATTCAAACTTTCATGAGATCCTCGCCCTTCCTCCTCCAAAACCCAGAAAAATGAAGAACCAAAAAAAACCAACAGTCCAAAACCCATCACCAAAGACGCGTGATCTCATCGCATCAGGGTAATGTCAACAAGCTCGGCCAATCCCATGACCGAGTAAAACGAGAAGAAAACAACCATGGACTATAAAGCCAAAAAACCAAAAAAAAAAACATAAATAAGGCCGGCCGGTAATCTCGAAGCAAACGCACAATGTTTTTAGCGCAAAAGGGTACACGATCAAGATCACGGTGGGGTTGAGGATCGGACAGGAGGACACAACCCCAGAAAAAAAAAAGGAAACGGGGATAGAAAAAGATGGAACCTTTCTTCTCTGGGATGTCAGGCGGAGAGGGGACACGTATCCTGCGGAGGGTGGCGGGGGGCAATTCGTAGCGTAACGGTCAAGCTTCACGGGGCTGGCAGAGATTGAGGAAGGAATGGGGGGGGGAGGACAGGGGTCCGCTCTGCGCCTGTTCCTCGTATCGAGGGGGGGGGTGCAGAGAGAAAAGACAGATTAGAGAGAAAGATGAAAGGAAAGAAACGATGTTGTCTGTTTCTTGTTCTCTGTTCTGTTCTGTTACACAGTTCGAGTAGAGGGGAGAGACTCTCTTTACTTATATAATTGGCCAAACATTTTTCCTTTTTATTCCATGATTTCCCGATTATTTCTTGTTCTTCCTTGAATTAATTTATGATTTCGTGGTGGGAATCGAAGTTTTCACGATAAGAAAATGTCAATAAATCCGATGAAATGAAACGGAAAAATCAAAGAGGAATTACAGCCGGTCAAATATGGTGGTGGTGAGTGAAAATTGAGGGGGATTTGCACGCCGCCTTGGAAAAGGTTCATTCGAAGGCACATTCACCTTAGTTAAGTATTCTATCTTGATCGAGTTAGTAAGAGAAGCCATGAAACAAGCACAAACCAAACCAAACATAATCATTGGAATGAAAAGGAGGGGGGGGGGGGAGTGGGGACCCATGAAAACAAATCTGTGCGCTGAGGTGGCGATAACCCATTTGTCAACTCCTCCCAATCACTCAAAGTAGTACCTTTTGGTCTTTCTCCACATTAATCAAAAGCAAATCATATTTTCAAAATCCCACTCAAAGTAGATGGGGGGGGTCCTCCCTCTCCCTCTCTTTCTTTCTTTCTTTCCTTCAAGATTAGAAGAAAGGGGCTTTCGAGACTCAAAGTTGGCAAAGTGAAAAAAAGGGCGTGCCTTTGGATTTCGAAGGAGTAATAACAGAACAGGGGCACTCCCTCCTCACGTGCACAAGTCGAGACATTATGGTCAGCAGTCCAGGGACAACTCAAATGCAAAAATGCCAATCCCATCGCACATGATCACTCCCACCCCCACCTTAAAATTATTAAAAAGAAATTTATGGGTAGTAGGAGGTATCCTCAATCCATTCATGTCATGGCATATTGTGTCCTAAACTCAACACACCAACGACATGATCTCACACCCACCTTGTGGAAACTATTATTTTCAAATTTGCTTGGGGAATTAAGACTTTTGAGAAGATGACGTTTTGCACCCCAAACATGTCATTGCTTGGGGATGCCTAATTTCATTCTTACCTAACTTCTGGTTGACTTAAAATAGGAGGATTGGCTTGGCTTGGCTTGGCTGCTTCCCTGATTTTCTATTTTTCCTTTTGACTTTTTCTTAATTCTTTGTTTTATTTTCTCTTGTTCTCTAGTTTGTTTGAGAGCAACCTACTCCATTAGGGATGACAAGCTTGAGTCCAAATCAGTCTCATTTAGCCTAGGATTGATTGATTGACTGACTGGATTCTACAATGAGTTTTAGGAACTTGAATTTCTCATATAAGTCTTTGAACCATTTGAGAGGAACCCCCTTTTTTTTTTACTTTCTGTAATGAGCAAATTACTAATCCTTTAACCATCGGGGCAGAGTTTTGAAGTCCATCCACCCTGTGATCAATCAACTTCATATTCCCAAAACCTCTTTGCAGGTAGTTAATAAAGTTACCAATTCTGGGTTAGGCTCAGTGCGTGATGGTAGTCGACACTCGATCTCATTAACTAGTCCTTCAATGCCGTCCCTACGGAAACGGCGGATGTTCTCCTTCAGCAGCTTGGACCACGCATGCTTGGAGAAACCGGGCCCGTTGCTTCCGGGATCACTAAAGACAGAAGAGAGGGCGCCAGTAGGGTCGCGCTTCTCCAGCTTTGTGCAGAAGTGCTCCTTGATGAGTGCAGGCGGCGGAATCCGATCCGTGCGCATTAAGTACTTCCAGGTTGCTTCCAAAGGCCCAGACTGTCAAGCAACCAAACAAACTTCACATTTGTATTCTCAAGAGCCATGACTTTTTTTTAGATATTAGTATTGGTAAGACGGCAATACCTTCCCGGCTCTTGATGATTCCAGCACAATGTGAAGATGCCGATCCACGTTAAAATGGTAACCGTGATCCAGCATCCTCTGGAAGACGAATTCCAGGTCGTCCCACATTTTACCTTCGAAACACGCATCTAACATGGTGTTGAACGTGTAGATATCCGGCAGCACGCGGGTTTTGTAATCGGCTTCACAGGTGATGTGATCTCTATCTTCCAGCATCTTGTTAAACAGCTCCTTTGCCTCTTCGAACATCCCGTGCTTAATGTAAGCATTTATCGTGATGTTGCAAGAAACAAGATTTGGGGAACAAAACTTCTTCATCTCCTCGAAGATGAAAACAGCATTTTGAATTCCCCCCGTGTCCAGACAAGTCTGAATTAATCCAGTGTAAGTCACCACAAGAGGCTTGCTCGCTACCTTGCAGATCTTATCTATCTGCATAAAATCAAAATATTCACCACTTGAAAAGTATTTCAATGGACTGGCCAGTAGAACACAAGAAAATCCAAAGAAAGATGCAACAAGCGTTGCTACCCATCAATCAAGACCTCAAGGAAGACAGGAGTTGGTGAACTCATTAATTTTGATGAATTTAAGTCCCTGTCAACCTTTACACTCCATTACAACTCAAAATAATTTCTCGATGTTGATTTCCCGTATGATGGAGAAACAAGAGCAAGAAGTCAGTACCAGCAATAATGCTTCCTGGCACCTTCCGGCACTGCAGAGACAGCGAGCAAGGTCATAATAAAGAGCAGCGGGACCAACAATCCCTCGTTGCTCCATTTCTCGAACAGCTGATACGGCTTCATCTGTTTTGCCTTCCCTCCACAGTGTATTCACAAGAACTGGGTACAACACCTATGTAAGTTCAAGAAAACACTTATCTAACCCATCTGAACTTAACAAGGTTGTAGAGAACAGTACCTTTGTATATCAAAGCACTTGGAATACCCGACCTTTTCACTTTCCTAAAGAGCTCATGTACCAAATTGTACTTCTCACATGCGAACATCACCTGTTGAAATATGAACTTAGAAGAGCAAGTGCATTTCTCCATATCTAAAAGTAGATTACTATTGGAAGTATGCACAAAGTGGTTGCACATGAACGATGGTCATCTATGAACCTGCAAAGTCGACAAGGTTCCACAGAGATGGGCCCAATTCTTGTAATTTATTTCGAGAGATAATTTTGAGAGGAATAATGTTGCTTCAAGTCCCTAATAAGGAATAATTTTGTCTATGAAAGGGGCGGGTATCAGAATTGAAGATGGATTCAAGCAAGATGCATAAATTTGAAAAGACAATACATTACACTCCACCTGAAATTATACCAAATTAGCACCGCCTTAGTGAGCTCAAACTTTACCTCCATGACGAGACCATATGTTGTCGAAGAAGGTTTTTGCCCACTCTGTTCTAATTGCTGCAAAACCCAAAATGCCCCTTCCCATTGTTTTCGCTTGACACATGCATTAAGCACCTGCACGGAACAAGAGGCTAATTGCTTACTGACAACAGATATCGAGTGAAAACCAGAAGTTAAATAGCCCAGAATGAAAACTATTTTATAGATGCTGGCATTATCCAGTATTCCAAGACTTATATTACGGTCATGGGAATGACAATCATCGGCAATCCTAGCTGTAGATTTACCATGACAAATAATCATTTCTAAAACAAACTTTGTCAACTAACCATCTCCTCTTCTTTGTGCATCTCATAAAAATGACTGAACCAATCAGTGTACCCAATAAAAGCCAGAATGATTTGCCATAAGTTATGGGAGATCACATTTACTATATCCTAGACTCTATACTATCTTCTTGCAGGTAGCAGTAGAAACATTTCGACTATATTATATTTATGCTTATCTTTAATCAGTTTCTGTAGATCAGCATTTAATATCTAGGAAGACTCAGAAAACCAAAGAATACCTGAAGTCATCACTCAATGAAAAGCGTGGATAACTGAACAAGAAGGGCAACTCACTGCATTATAAACGACAAGATCTGGCTCCAATCTAGGGTCCCAACCCAACAATTTGCTTGCTTTGATCTTTTTTGGAGGGGATTTCATTACGTCAATCACATCAAAAAGTTCCTTCATATGCCCCGCTTGTCCTAACGTCACTGCAATGGAGTGGTAGGCAACGAGATCAGGATACGAGGACATGTGATTCTGGAAAAATGAGAAGAGAGCCATGGATTAATGGGATTATAAGAATGAGAATATGTCATGAGAACCACAGAAGCCTTTTTCAGAAAGAAAGTTGGTACCTGCATCGTATGAAACAAAATGAGTGCTTCCACAGGCCTTCTTGCCTTTCCCATTGCATCGAGTGCAGCAGTGTAGACGTACCTAGAACGAGAGAAGTTTCCATAACCGAAAAGCTAAGAGGCAGATGAGAAGAAGAATAGGAGTATCTTAAATCAACAACTGTTTTTATCACCAAAAAGTACAGTATCAATAAGGGTATACGTAGGATCTTAAATCAGACAGAAATTAGCCTCCGACCAGCTACATTATGTGGTTATAGTGTTGATCAATGAAGCAAGTGCTACTCCAGTGGTCACTTTTTATAAAGGACACTAGATCACAAGAACCATAAGAACCAAAATGCTACAGGCTTCTAGTAGGGCACAAGCTTGCTCCCTTCTCTGATTACATCATACACTGACACGGCAGCGCCCATTCTCTACAGACCATTCTAAGATGTACTGATAGACAACATAACTCTATGTAACTTGAAGGATGACAATGCAGAAAGCACAAAAACAGTCACTAAGAAAACTTGGTAGGATTCACCAAGTGAAAAGAAGGCCTACCTGAGCTTATGGGATTTGTAGCGTTCGCGCACTTGAAGCCACTCAATGACCTGCAACACTCTCCTCCAGTTTCCAAACTTTCCCAGAATCTGAATAATCCTCATCATCGAATGGTCACAGAATTTAATTTTTGCACTTCGCATCATCTGAGAAAACATCCACTCTGGTATTTCTATGTCTGCGCCGTTCAGCCTGATAAGTTGAGGAAGTTTATCAACAGCCATCATTTTAACTGAAGAATCTCCTTGTACTCCCAATGTGGGCATATCCCCAAAGAAATGAAATAAATGCCACATAGCACTTGGGGAAAATAAAATACAACAGCACAGTTGGTTACACGTGTGAGCCCCTTTCCCTTCTTCAAACATTCTATAATTAAGGATTTAAAAAACAATTGACTAACCACCAATTTGTTTATGTTACATATAGGGATCCCCAGGTTGGACCACAAGCACCTTCTGATACATCAAACATAGTAATGCAGACATCCCTTGTGCTCGGGATGATATAGGTATATTACTCTCTTTCGTCATTAAGCTCACAAAAGATATCAAAGCCATCCCAGGAAAACAACCAATTCAGTCATCTCCTCTATTTGAATAGACCATATACTAATAATTCTCGATTTATGAGCCATCTAAATAAAAGAAAGAGAGTTTAGACAAAAGGACATAAGCGTTAAAATAAATGGGGAAAGTTGGCTCCGACAAGTAAGGAACTTTAGTAAAAAAAAAAACGAATGGAAAGGAGAAAATCTACCCATTTGCAAGCTTCTGGATTCTTTCCTCCATTTCCATACGTGAAGGTTTCCGCTTATCCACAATCTCATCCGGCACCCTCGAAGTCCTAAATGCAGCTCTATCTATCTCAAAACCAATATCATCATCTTCATAATGCCAAGCCTTCTTTTTGTTCCTAAACCTTTGTTCATTAGAATACCCATGCACAATTAGTTTCTCCTCACGAAAGCCATTCCCCAGCAATTTTACTTTATTTTTTGTGTTTCCAAATGTAGCAGTCTCTGCCTCCTGGGAATCGACATGTCTATCCAGTCCAGAGGATCTTCTTCCTGTGTATGGTTTCTGGTCTTCAGCATACCTGTCCTCTCTGCCAAGATCATTAGCAGCGGATGTTCGTTGACAATCAACAAGTGCACTATATCCATTGAAACCCTTAACCAAAACCTGTCTCTCCTCCCTGAAAGACTCATCTTTAGCAGCAGATGTTCGCCGGCGATCCACAATGGCACCACGACCATTGAAATCCTTAACCAAAACCTGTCTCTCCTCCCTGAAAGACTCATCTTTAGCAGCAGATGTTCGCTGGCGATCCACGATTGCACCCCGACCGCTGAAATCCTTAACCAACACCCGTCTCTCCTCCCGGAAAGACTCGTCTTTAGGAGCAGATGTTCTCTGACGATCAAAGACCGCACCACAACCATAGAAATCCTTATCCGAAGCCTGTCTCTCCTTCCCAAAAGACCGGTCTTTAGTAGCAGACGCTTGCTGACGATCAACAACTGAACCACTGCCCTTGAAATCCTTATCCACGGCCCGCCTTTCCTTGCTGAAAGAATCATATTTAGCAGCAGATGTTTGCCGATGATCCACGACTGCATCACGGCCATTGAAATCCTTACCCAAAACCCGTCTCTCCTTCCTAACGGACTCATCTTTAGAAACCCGTTTTGCCTCCCTGTCCACCCTGTTCTCCTTGCTGTCAGGCTTATCTTTTTTCTTCCAGACACTGTTCTGCCCTAATCTGTCCTGCCGACCCTTCGACTCAATTTCCCGACCTCTCTTGCGATTGCCTTTTCCCGCTTCGTGAACAGAAACTTTATTCGACACATGCTTCTCCACATCCAGACCATTCAGAGATCTCCTAAAATTTTGCTTCTTCTCCCCACCAGTCCCATCTCTAGAGGCAACTTTCACCTTCTCGTACCCCCTCCTCGTCTCTTTCCTGTCGAATTTAACTTTCCTAAGGGCACCTTTCCGCGGCAACTCACCACCTAGATTCACACTCTGCGCATTATCCCTACTCAAACTACCATCATCTTCTACAACTCCTGCCGACAAACCCCTCTTGGAAGATATCACAGACTCCATGGCCTTTACATACTCGTCAAAAAAAGAAGGCCGGGAGCGTGAATCCTTGTCAATGACAGAGACCCCACCCCCATCATCGCTCCCTTCATTGGCCAGAGCATTAACCTTCCCGGACACAATCCTATCAAGACTCAACCTTGGGACGCTCTTGACATTGTTCGCGGCAAAGGAAGAAAACCCGACAGCGAAATTCGCCGATTTCCGACAGCGAAATGCCGAGACGGGATTTTTACATCGAGCGGAGGCGAAAGGCATAGTCTTCCCGGGGAAGCATAGGAATACATGCTGGTCGTTGGCTAATACAATCCCCGGCATAATGAAAACGGATGAGGAGGAAAGGGGGAGGAGGCACTCGACTCACCCAGAACTACCGCCGACAAGAAAGAAGCAGCAGACACATGTCGATGGAGATGAGTTTGATAGGGCAAAACTGCTTGCTGGTCCGAGGACGAGGACAACGATTTTGGCAGTTTTCTTTACCTCCTTTATCCATATGTTTTCTTCAAATATCCCAAGATTAGTGAAAATTGATTAGATTAAACAGGCAATCGGTAAAAAATATCAGTCCAGTATATAACTCTAAAACCGGTGAATAAAGTATTCCGCCAGATTTATATACTTCATTTTCCATATGCGTGGGAATTTTGGATTTACATATTTTGTATTGAAACATTTGAACAGCTTCAAAATATTTTTTTTACCACAAATGGATGATTGTTCTACTCTTCCTACACGATCACGGCTATATATTTGCTGATTGCCGATAGGAGGAGACGAGAACACATTGGATTATCCTCCAATTCCCACAGCGAGCTCCGGCCTTAAAAGCCCAATTGAGTATAGAATGGGCCGGGCCTCTGCATTAGCCATTTCTTTGTTTTAAAGCCCATGTTATATACATAGAAGCAGCAAAGAAGTTAGGGGGGGATGGTGTGGTGTGGTGGATGATTGACGCCGTTTCTTCTTACCATCGAAGAAAACATATAATTCATTCGAATCAGTGTGTCACGGGATGGGACAGCTGACATGACAGGGTTTGGTCCCCCCACCCTTTTAAAACTCAAACTGGGGAACTTTTTTAGCAATCGGGAGATCACAAAGAAGAAGAAGAAGAAGAAGAAGATTATCCACGAAACTAGAGGAGGAGGAGATAAAGAAGTTATTAATTGCACGTGGTGGTAAATTATCAATTTAATTGATTGACAGACATACCTCTCAAACTCAATGGAGATTGCACAAGAGGGGAGGACTGTAATAACGAAGTCAGAAAATCAAATAAGTCCTTATCCATAATCAAATTCTTCTTCCTGTCATCAAAGCAAGCACATGGCATTGATTGCTGCTAAAGTGGGTGTTAGGCAGGAAGGCAGGTATTCTTGTATGCACATCCCCCCGGTTCAAGTCCCTTCCCTTCTTGTCGTCTTTGAGAGTATTTGCTGCTGTCAGTGTCATGCTCGAACGTGTGCATTATTTAACAAAAATGTAATAATATATTAACGACATGAATGGCCTTCACAAAAAAAAAAGCATGTACACTTTTTTTGGTAATAACCCAGAAAAGATATTGTAATTTATCCCAAAAAAAATATATATATATATGTAAAGGGTAGGAAGGCTTAATGCCTAATACATTAATTAGTAAATTTCCCATCAAATAATTGGCCCCGGGGGTTTCAGACATTGTTAGGGATGACTTTGGATTGGATAAATTGTCCATACTTGTCATCTTTCTGAGATTATTTTAAGGCAGTCCGATTTCGTCTTTTTCTTACATGAAACACCGAGACAAACCCAGAGAATAATCTCAAACCTTTTTAATTATTATTATAATCATACACTTTCTGAAGTCGATCTAACTAACTAATTAAGTAATTAATTAATTATGATAGGATTGATTACAAAGCGTGGGCACTTTTCTTTAAAGACTTTGTCTTGTCTTCCATCATCCGACATCATATCCCATTAAATTCCCCTTAACCCAAAAATACTTTAATCAAAGCCCAATTTCCAAATTAACAGCTGGGTGGCAGTTGTTTATATTTAATAATCATAAAAAAAAAATCGATCAAATGAAATTAAATTTTAGATGGGAGAGAGTCCTCCAAAGTCCAATTGAGATCAAGTCCTTTCCGAGAAATGCGGCTACTTGCCGTCTCCTTTATATCGACCAAAAAAATATAAATATTTACCTGCATCTCATCAACATACAATCACTGTTTTTATTCATATTTTTTTAAAATAATATTTTGTTTTGCCTCATT
Source organism: Melastoma dodecandrum (assembly GCA_029817715.1). Taxonomy (NCBI): domain Eukaryota; kingdom Viridiplantae; phylum Streptophyta; class Magnoliopsida; order Myrtales; family Melastomataceae; genus Melastoma; species Melastoma dodecandrum. Next base: position 1,065,093 of record JARUPY010000182.1, read on the forward strand.
TGTCGAAATTCCATCATCATCAATTTCAATAACCCTTGTATTAAAAGGATCCATGTGGCTGGTGGTCTTAGGAGAAGAGTTGGTCAAATTCTTTGGGTTTAATCTTTAGATCATGTGCAGCACATACTTTCTTCAAGGCTCATTCATGGACAGGTACTACCACCAAGGTCAAGGTGATCTCACCGACATATTGAGGCCTCCCGCGAGTCGCGTCCCATCCGATGCCCGCCAACGAGGCGCTCCCGCCACCATTGAAGACCCGAACCTCGGTTGGGGGCTTGGCGAGCAACACGATGTTCCGACCATTCACGGGGAAGGATTCGAAGACTATGATTTCCGCGATCCCTTCTCCAACATGAAGGATCCACTTCTCCATGAGCTAGAGCTAGTGATTCCTGGAGGTTCTTCTTTCCTTGGGAGCCTGGTCTCGGATGGCTCCGTGGTCAATCACGCCGACGACGGGGGAGGTGACCCTGGCTGTAGTAGTGGAACTTACCCCATCTCGACGCTCTACGCTCCTCCGATGCCATCACCGTCCCATCAGCAGGACCCCTCGACGTCGGTCAACGCCATGCCCTTCGAATTGCTCGAGTGTCCGTTATCTCACAAGGAGGCGACGAATCCGAATTTGAGGGGCCAGCTGACAGATACCGCCGCGGCTATGCAGATCTCGGCGCAGAATTCCAGTATGAAAAGAAGGTGAGAAATCCTTGAATCAAAAGCATACACGAATACATGAACGAGTAAGGAATCAAAGGGAGTAATGCAAACTAAGAAACCCTCGTTCTGATAATCCAATTGTTTTACAGAAACTCAGAGATTTCCCCTTCTTTCCAACTCCATGACTTGGAAGCCCATCACTTAGGGTTGTGATATTCTGCTGAATCCAAGCTTTAGAAATTCGACAATTATAGTTGATATGGGACACATTAACAAGCTTAGAGATGATCGAAATTTGCCCCAAATAAGGGGTTTCATTATATCTGATTTTCTTACAGGGGAAAAACACAGACATGAATGTAATGAAATCTGGTTTTGAATGTTATTGCGATGAAGGTGACGTCCTTTTTCAGTCTGCCTTTCTTTCTTTTCACCTAAACACAGTAGTGTTGAGCTTCAATCCAAAATAGTAGGCCTAAGGCTAGAGGAGCTAAAGGTCAGAACGTAACGTAAAAAATCACTTACCGGGTTTGGAAATATTTTTCCTAGGAAAGGGCAGGCTAAGAAGGTGGTGTGCATTCCGGCTCCGGCGTCGGTTGCGAATGGTAGGGCTGGCGGAGTAGTTGTCCCGTCGGACCTTTGGGCCTGGCGAAAATATGGTCAGAAACCTATCAAAGGTTCTCCTTATCCAAGGCAAGCTCGCCAATGGATCGTCGGTTGTTTGTGTTCTCGGATACGTGCCGGTGTGTTTGTTTATGTTGAATTGTTGTTTCGTCGATGGATGCAGGGGTTATTACAGATGCAGCAGCTCGAAAGGTTGTTCGGCGAGGAAACAAGTGGAAAGGAGCAGGACGGACCCTAACATGCTCGTCATAACCTACACATCTGAGCATAACCATCCTTGGCCGACTCAGAGGAATGCCCTTGCCGGATCCACTAGGGCTACGCAATCCTCCAACAAGAACAATGGCGGGAATAACCTGGTTCCGAAGGCTTCCTCCTCGCCTTCTCCTAGCAAGGATCCTCAACGGCGAGACAAGAGGCCGAATGATGCGGTTCTGACAAACGAGGTCGTGCCCGGAGGTGGTCTAGGTGCATACTTAAAAGAGGAGATTGAAGGGGCCAATGACGAGAGATCGGAGGAGGACAGGATCATGGGATTGGACCGAGGAAGGTGCACAGATGAGGACGACTTCTTGTTCCGAGACTTAGAAGGGATGGACGGCGGGAGCGATCCGTTTGGTTTTCTGCTCGACCAAGGGGGACCGAATGAAAATGGTAGGCCGAAAGGCGGCTCGGATTCGTTCGGCGGCTTCTTCGATTGGTCGGATTGATTTCGATTGGTATAAAAGGGATCGAAGATAAGATTTTACGTCCATGATATTACGGAACTACTGACACATGAATTTTAGGCTTCGTCTTTAATGGGCCGAAAATGTGAGACTATGTGTAGACACTACTCAAAAAGCGCGAGAATAATGTTAGTCGAGAATCGCATCGCGAGAAGGCTACAGGCATTGCGTAGCTCGGGCCCTAGACCACAACTCGAGAAATTGCAAAATCTCATGTTCTTTTACTTTAACCCACGATGATAGAACATGATACGTGACCAGTTTAGAGAGGCCGTCCAAGATACAATGTGCATGACTTCTATAAAATAGGAATCAGATTGTGCGCACGATTCTAGGAGACCACGTAACAGATGAAGAATCACAACTGCAAGATTCCAGGAACATAAACGTAAAAAGATTGACAAGACAAGGACACACCGAGCACAACTTAAACACAAAACTCATATTTTTCTCTCTTTTTCAGCGTTCTTAAAGAGTCCTGAAACCCCATCGTCCCGAAACCACATTCACCCTCATTACGTCCTATCACTGATCTCCAAGGTAGACTCCATTAAAGGGATCTATCGTAGCCGTTGTTCGCCCGCTGATCGTCGTGAACAACCCAATAGCCGTTCTCAAGTCTTTTTGTTGTTATTCCCGTTTACGTCATGTCCGTATAAAAATTCAGATTCTGTAATTCAATGTTGTTAATTATTTCCAGCATTGTGTTTACTTTTCAACTTGCGTTCATTTACTTTACGACGACCGCAAATTACTTTAAAATTCGACACGTGTTGCGAGAAACGCAATTCCTCGCCAACAGAAACACAAGGGACATGAATGTCGACCTTAACATTGCATTGTAAAGCCACAGACTCCACCTGCTGGGTTCCGTTCCGGTGGCGTCGCAATTGCGTGTGCAGAGGAGACCCGTTCCGCAGCAACCGTGCCGACTTCGAACCGGCCCCCGGATGCGATCAAAAAGGAAGGAGCAGACTTTATTGACCTCATGGTCTTTTTGACTTGGGAGGATTTTGGAACGAATTTCGTTTGTGGTCGACTGTAAGAACTAACTTGTCTTTTTGATCTACAAACTTACTTGACATATGTTTAAGGAAGAGCTTGTAATAAAAATGGGTCCTCAATATATACCCCAAGTTTAGTAATTTACTACGTAAAAGATAATTAATAAGATGATTGATATCTTCCCGTGTGCATGCGGGACCACTTAATAAAATATGGAATGAGACCAAAAAAGCTGAAACGTGTGTGTGTGTGTGTGGGGGGGGGCGGGGAGGGGGAGAGATGTGACGATTCGAAGTGATTGGGTTGGAAGAGATGGATCCATCTGGACCTTAACCATCATCCACCCACTAAAATATTGAAGGTGTAGGTGAAAGAAAAGGTAAGACAAGAAGTATGGGAGCAGTGGAAAAGGGGCGGCCCACATTCTATTCCATTCCATCACCATTCAATTGTCACATCAAACTGGGCAAATGGGTGTGGGGTGGAGGGGCTTTGATAGGATGAGACAGAAAGCTGATATAGAATCACAGAAGCTTCAACTGTTTATTCATAAAGAAACAAAGTACCATCTCCATCAATTAGACATGACTCCCCCCAAACAAACAAATGAAGTGAAGTTTGAAGAGATTGATCACACCCTTCTCACCTTTTCATCCCCCCTTTTCCTCCTGGGTATTGAAAAGTGAGGGGCACCCCCACCTTCTCTTCATTCATCATCATCAGCTTTTGGCTTCATTCATGCCTGACCAGCAAACAAATGGAGTGTAAGAAAAAGGGAGGTGAATTCTCAGCTTAACCAAAGAGAGTTTAAATTTTTTTTAGGAAAGCAACTAATGAAGTGACAGGGACGGTGCTGAAAATTCCCATATAGTAAAAAGGGGGTGGAAGCACAACCAAATTCAACATATTAGTGTTTGGTCGGTGAGATAACAATCAATCATTTGCACAAACTAAAAAGAAGCGAGCATTATATTATGTTCATCATCCCTCCTTTTTCCTTTTAGAGAATTACTGGCTAAAGAGGATGTCACTGTGTTTGTAGAGAGGTGGCCTTCCACCTTAAAAAAAAAAAAAATGACTTACACTTCTTTGCCATGAATTTTGCCATTGAAAAGGTGTGGCCGGGAGAATTTTGTGGCAACTCGAATTGGTGCTCCCCTGAGATTTCATCTGAGAGCTAGTAGCTTGATTCTCTCCCATGCTTCGTCTAAGACTCGTGACCGGCGAGACGACGAGTGCATGAGGTGACCAGATCCTGCAATAATGCGATGACGTAGAAAACAGCCATCCTAGTCTGTCAACTTATAGAAGAGATATAACTGACAACCACCACCAGTTAGTAAGAGCATTCAGAACTTTGCTTTTACCTTACCCAGAGAAGAGATCATGGCATCAGTAGAACCGAAATCCTCTCGATAACAAGATAAAATGGATTCATCGAGGCACAATATTGCGGGGCCCTTTGCCGATGGAACAGGGTAGTAGTGGCTGCTCGAAGCATAGTCAAATGTGACGTGCTATTATTCCTCTAACATTGCTCCTGGTTGGTTCACTACCAAGGTCTTCTATTCTTCTGCAAGGGAGATCATTCATGCAAATTAGCAGACCATATAACATCACAAGCACCTAACTGTCTCAATAACCATTTACACATATGCAATGTGAGAAAGCACAGGAAGATGATGGATTCTTTATTTGTGCTAAACTGCAGGCCACATTATATCATAGATCAGTACCCACGTATGCCAATTACTTTGCCAATTCCATCGCTTAAATAAGATTGAAGCTATCAAACAGAGACAAGGGATCCCTTCAGTCACCAAACCGTATGTTGCAGCTGGTCCAACCCAAATAAATCCAAAGAAACAGAGGGAAGATATCAAGAATATTTCCAGCTAAACGCGGAATGAGTAATCACAGGGCTTCTATCTCTTCAGGAAATTACTTACTCATCCAAGGTAATTTGCGTGTAAAGGAAGGGTGAATCTTCAAACCCAGGGATCCCAGGGCATCAAGTCGGCTGCAGAATTCAAGCAACTACCCGTGCAGGGCAAGTAAAGATCCTTTAGACCGGGAAAGAACGCATTGGTTCTTTATCCAATAGATTTGGGGCCTCCCAAACTTCTACTGATGGCAAAAGAATTTAACGTATTTAGTGCAGGTATCACAACATGTCTTACATATGTAAATTCACTTCAGAATCATATAACAACCGTCACACCATCACAGGAGTAACAGGGAACATCCCTGTTTTTATCACCAATCAAAAAAACACAGAGAAAACAATTGAATTATCAGGCTTGAGATCTCACATAACATCAAACAACATGTGATGGTAATGCCATATGAGACAGACCTTCATCGCTTCTGGGAGAAAAAAAAAAGGCGAGAAAAAACTGGTTCACAAGGATTATAGTAAGTTCGATTAAAATAAACAGCCACGACGTTCCAAAATGGCCATTGATGTATATCTATTGTCTCTCTAGGACAAAATTGTATGTTAGAACAAACCTAGAACACAACCATAGATTTTCATGTTCTTTTGTAAGCATAGTCCACAAAAAGAAAAGCATGATGAAAGGATGTCTTCCCAGGGTCTACCTTTATGGATAATGGATGCCAGAAACATCACGCTCAAACAATTTCTGAAAAGTGAGTGTATGAACTGTTAATGTCTAGATGCCAAGCAATATCTTTCAGGCACACAAAAGATGGTCCGATCTCCCAGACATGCAGAGCCCCTCAATCAATGGCCGTGATGAAATCTTTGATTGAGGTATATAACCCTCCTTTCTCAATTCTTCGATGAGAAGCTCAAGGACGGCATATATTTGTTTAGATTTCGGATGATTTCCATCAGCTGCAACGAACATATGGGGAGTCCTGTCCACTTCAATCCAGCTGATCCCAGGGACCTTTTTAATTGCTCTTTCTTTCATCAATCTCCTAACATTAAGAACACCTTTCCATTGTCCAACATCAGCATGCAAATTTGAAAGCAACATATAGTACCCAGAATTTTCAGGCTCCATTTGAATAAGATGCTGGGAAGCAATCGAGGCTAACTCCACATGCCCGTGTAGCCGACAGGCACCCAGCAAAGTTCCCCAGATGCCAGCATCAGGAGGAAACGGCATGGTCTTTATCATTTCGAAAGCTTCCTTAACACGACCAGCTCGGCCAAATAGATCTGCTACGCAAGCATAATGCTCCATTTTGCATGGAATTCCGTATTCATTGGTCATGCTATAAAAGAAGTTGATTCCCTTATCAATTTCTCCGGCATGACCACATGCAGATATTATGGCTAGAAAAGTGACACTATCCGGCCGCATGGAATTGTCAATCATCTTGTCAAATAAACTAAGACATTCATTAAGAGCACCATGACTCCCACATGCTGCAATGATACTATTCCATGAGACATCATTCTTCTCCCTTAGCATGTCAAATACCCGTCGGGCAAGATCAAGGCAACCACATTTCGCATACATATCGATGAGTGCACTCTCTGCATAGATATCATGGCAATATGAACATTTAACCATGTAGCCATGGATCTCTCTTCCATGGTGCAGTGCGGGTAAGCTTGCACATGCAGAAAGAACCGATGAAATGCTAACACGATCGTACATAATCCCATTCAATCCCATCTCACGAAAAAAACCAATGGCTTCTTCCGGCTTCCCATTCTGGGAGCAGTTAGTGATCATTGAATTCCAACAGACAACATCCTTATCAGGCATGTTGGCGAAGATATTCAAAGCAACATCCATCCATCCGCACTTAGCGTACATATCTGCTACTGAACTTTGAACAAAACATATGTGGTCCAGCCCTTGCCTGAGGATGTATCCGTGCAATTCTTTTCCGAGCCGCAAAGAAGCCAGACCAGCAAAAGCGGGTAAAAGACTGGCAATTGTCACAGAAGTTGGAACCAGCTTTTGTTCAAGCAACTTCTTGAAAAGGGTGACTGCATCTTGATTTAGCCCGTTCAGTACACTTCCTGAAATCATCGCGGTATAGATGACTATATCAGCATCTGATGTTAGCTCAAACATCTTTATAGCCAACTTTGCACTCCGACACTTAAAGTAAGCATCAATCAGTGCACTCTTCAAGAATACATCGCAAGGAACCCCATTCCTTAGGATATATCCATGCAATAACTTCACTTGCTTAAGACTATCAGAGTCTGTGATTGAGGGGAGAAGGCTGGAAAAGGTCACAGCATCAGGTTTAGCACCAGCACTCACCATTTCCCTGAACCAATAGCGAGCCTCCTCCATGATTCCATTTTGTACATAGCCAGAAATTATCGCATTCCAGGAGACTACATCTGGCTGCGGCATTGAATCAAACAACCTCCTTGCATCATCCAATGACTGGCATTTCGAATACATAGCCAACAAGGTATTAGCGACGGTGGGATCCATCTCGAGTCCACAAATCACGGATAGACCATGCAACTGAGCCCCCAGATCGACCAAACCTTCCGGTGCACAAACAGACAATATACCCGCGAATGTCGCGTTATTAGGCCGAACTGGAGTCCTCCACATCTCCAAGAACAATTTGATCACATCCCTCCAATCCCCGTTCTTCAGACACCCATTCATCATCACATTCCACAAAACACAATCTTTTTGAGGCATTCTCTCGAACAACCTCTGGGCCTCAATGAGGCGTCCGTTTTCCACATAAAACTTGATCAAGGAACTACCTACAAACATGTCTACCTCTCCTCCCATCAGCTCAACTAACTCATCCATCACCTTACACCTAGCACTGCGATCACTCACACCCCCTAAAGCCTTTACAACACTAGGGAAAGTATACTTATCGGGGAGTATTCCGAAACCCAACATCTTTAAGTAAAACAAGAACACGAAATCATACAAACCAACATTCGCCAATCCTCTGATCATCCAATTCCAAGGCTCGGAAGACGATACCAGCTGTGACATCCCATGGCCGTAGAAGACGTTGCTTGAATCCGTAATGCCACCGCCGCAGAGGGCATACATGCCCAGGATCTTGGTGCCCAGGAAATGGTCGGTCCTAATGATTCCGCTGACGACGGACCGCGCATGGAGCTGCCTGCCCGTGGGAAGATCGCAGGGGTCGGAGCACGTCCTGAGGATTGCCGCGAACTCGTCGGACGACACGGATAACGTGCAGAGATTAGACTTGCTGTAAAAAAGTGTTTTGGAAGACAAAGGCGCGATCTTTCGTAATATGAACATGACGGCCGGTGTTGGGCGTGCTTGCAATTTGCAACTGCTTTATTAGGACAATAACAAAAACCAGGGTTTCGGACCGGAACTGTAAGATTCTCAGTGAGAACAATCAATTAATGTGTCGTGAAACAAATGTTAGCCTAAACGTGTCGGTCACCAAATGATCTCTTGGCCGTCCCAGGCAAAGAATTTGCCGTTGTCCCCTCTCTTTGAATTGTCTATGACTCTCAGTAGACTCCGCACCGAGAACTCTTTTGTGAACAGCTTGCCTTGAGGAACGTTTCTTTGGAATGGCTTGGAGAGGTCTGTGTCGACTGTCCCGGGATGCAACAGGATGCATACGATGGGGTCCTTCTTTCTGGCTAACTCCAGAGATACCGTTTTCGTCACTGCAGAGGCAGAAAATGGCACTAGATTACCACCCTGATGCTAGAAGTAACAGTAAACCCAACTAAAATCTGTCAGCACACATCGTACATACACTGATTCAATGCAGCTTTGGACGCGCGATACGAGTGCCACCCTCCAAGGCGATTGTCCCCTATTGAGCCCACCCTGGCACTAATATTTGCCACTACGGCTACTTCTCTTTCCGTTCCAATGCCTCCACCGGCCTTCAGAAGATGCCACATGTGCTGACATGGAAACTTGCTAAGATCAGGGAGAGTCGCTCGCAAAAGTCTCAGATGAATTAGTGAGACTACAGAAACATCTTTTTAGGCTTCTGACGGGGATTTGATGAATGTCTTTCTAATCCAGGAGAATGTCAACTCGAAAGACTGATGTTTCTGCCAGGATTCAGGCACAATCTGGTGCAATCCACAGGAATTCCTTTCCTTTTCACAATTATAATTTCAGGGAGCCATAAAGACCAGATGGAGATACCCAATCGAACATCCCCAGGAGTAGAACAGTAGCTTCAAACATGACAACATACCTTCATAACAAGTATTGGTCCAATAGCATTGACCTCGTATGTCATCAGCAAAGAGGATTTCTCCACTTTCAGAAGCGTTGTCTCTGCACTGGGCATCAAAATTTAACAAACAGACCTCGGACAATCACAAAAACCAACTACACTCTCACCGGGTTGTAGCACATCGGGGATAGAAAGTATGCCGGACGCATTCACTAGAAGGTTCAACGATCCAAATTGATCATTAACGGCCTCGGAGGTCGCCTGAAAATGTAGTTTCACATCAGCTCTTGCATTCACCGCTAAAAATCACGTCTCCTAACAGGATACATTGGCACGAGAACATGCTCTTTGTAACAAACCTTGATGGTGCTTTCGTCTGTCACATCCAGCGGAAGAATGCTCAGGCGATTGGAGAACTCGCTCCTCAGAGATATAAGCCCGGAAGACTTGCCAGGATCGCGGCACGTAGCGACGACATGGCCTTTGTCACTTCTTTGAAGCAGCTGCCTCACCTGATTAAAAAAACAGTCGCCAACACGAACAATGTGAATTGGCCAGGTAAATTCTCTGCCTAATCAATCATAAATCCTTCTACCAAAAAAAAAAAAAATTCATAAATCCAAGCCAAGGAAGGAACTCACGAACTCAAGCCCGATCCCCCTCGAGGCGCCCTGCACCATCGACACTCCACCTTCCCATTTCTTCGAAGCAGCAACATCAGTGGAAAACTCGGCCCTTTCCAGGGGGAGTGTCGATCTCACCGGCGGGTAAGAAGCGACCAGTCTCATCAGCTGCCTCCTTCCGACAACCATGTGGAGGTGGGGGGCGCAGGGGTGCCTTACTCGCTTCGATGACGCTGGGCCTAGAACACGGCACGCTCTGACGTCAGCAACGCCCCACCCCCGGGGTATGACGTAATCCTAGTTCGGATGAGGAATTAGTCGAGACCTGGATCCATCCAGAAAAGCTAGCTCGTCGATAAGACGGTGCTCATTTTCGGACACGTCATCGGTTCGGCTCAGAACATCGGCCCACTAACCCCAGATTGGGCCTATGTTAGAAAAGCCCATGAGATATTTTTAATCAAAATTGGTGGGCCAAATTATTGAAGCGTTGTCGGACAATGTCGTGCGAGATATTTATAGAAGTTGGCGTAAGAGAGAAAAAATCATCATGGGCCGGGCCGTGTCAAGATAAGGAGTAGTTGTTAGTCAGTGGTAACAACACCCTATAAAAGGTCTCATTGTAAAACAGTTACGATTAACAGAATTTCACTTAACTGCTTTTCCTCTTTTAGCCGATACTCTGAAGGCATGGCGTGAGTTGAGAGAGGCCGGGCTCAGTGATCTTTGGGACTCATTTAAGAGGCCCGTCGATCGATTAGACACGGATGCAAAATTATAATATAACACGGGCAGAAACACAGCGAAGCCGAAGCAGAACACAACACGAGAAGCATCAAAACCATGGCGACCTTCCTTCTACGGTTACTCCTTCTGTCCCTTTCCCTACTCTTCTCCCTCTCGTCCCTCGCATCCTCGGACTCGGCCGCCGCCGACGCCTTCCCCGGATGCCTCGCCAACCTCACCCGGTTGCCGTCTCAGGCCGTCTCCCGTATCCTCTACACCCCTGCCAGCCCTTCCTTTGCATCCGTCCTCCATGCCTACGTCCGCAACAAACGCTTCGACACTGCCTCCACCGCAAAACCACTGTTGATCGTTACCCCAACCGATGTTTCCCATGTCCAGGCTGCAGTCGTCTGCGCCAGAGAACTAGGGATGCACCTCAAGATCCGCAGCGGGGGGCATGACTACGAGGGGTTATCGTATGTTTCCTCCGATCCGTTTATTATCCTCGACATGTTTAATCTCCGGAAGGTAGAGATTACCATGGCGGACGGGACGGCCTGGGTCGAAGCGGGGGCCATTCTCGGAGAATTGTATTACAGGTAAAGGGACTAGGAAGAAAATTCTGGTAGGATGTGGCGACCATGAGTTTGTTTCTGACATGAGGCGTTTGGCAATGGCAGTATTTCGAAGCAGAGCAAGGTCCTCGGATTCCCTGCTGGAGTATGTCCCACAGTCGGGGTCGGGGGACATATCAGCGGTGGAGGATACGGCAACATGATAAGGAAATATGGGTTGTCGGTTGACCATGTGGTGGACGCGAGGATTGTTGACGTCAATGGAAGGGTTCTCGACAGGAGTTCGATGGGGGAGGACTTGTTCTGGGCCATCCGCGGCGGTGGTGGGGGAAGTTTTGCTGTGATTCTAGCATACAAGGTCAAGTTAGTCCCCGTGCCGGCAACAGTGACCGTATTCCGGATCATGAAGACGATTGAGGAGAACGCCACGGACCTCGTCTACAGGTGGCAGTCCGTCGCCCCGGAGATCGACAACAACCTGTTCATGAGGCTGCTGTTGCAGCCTGTGACCTTGTCAAATAAGAAAACTTTGCGGGTCTCAGTCTTGGCGTTATTCCTCGGGAACGCGGAACAGCTGCTCTCAATAACGAACCGGGACTTCCCCGAGCTGGGGCTGACAAAGCAGGACTGCAGCGAGGCGAGCTGGATCCAGTCAGTCCTGTGGTGGAACAACTTGGACATTGGGTCCGCGCCAGAGTCACTGCTGAGCCGTACCTACGAAAACCTCTACGGTAAGAGGAAGTCCGACTACGTCCAGACCCCAATCCCGAAGGCCGCTCTGAACCAGCTGTGGCAGAAGATGATCCAGTTGGGGAAAACCGGGCTGGTATTCAATGCGTACGGAGGGCAGATGAGCAAGGTCCCCGCGTCGGCCACACCAGTCCCGCACCGCGCGGGAAACCTCTACAAGATCCAGTACTCGGTGAGCTGGCGCGAGGACGGAGCAGCGGCCGAGAGCAATTACATGTCGCAGATCAGGGAGCTGTATAGGTTCATGACGCCGTACGTGTCGCAGAACCCGAGGAGCGCGTACCTGAACTACCGGGACCTGGACATCGGGAGAAACAGCCACGGCAGCAGCAGCTACGCGGAGGGGAGCGTATACGGAGTCAAGTACTTCAATTACAATTACGGGAGGCTGGCGAGGGTTAAGACAGCGGTGGATCCGACCAACTTCTTCAGGAACGAGCAGAGCATCCCTGTCCTGCACTCCTAATCGTTATCATTATCATAATTAGATGATTCGCTGGACCGTACAAGATTGGTTCCCGCATTCAATGATAACTGTGATACCCCCCCATGTTTTTTAAGCTCTTGGAACAACACAACATGTGCAAACGTCCCTTTGACCCTGTTGGTGTGATGTGATATTTTCGCATTACCTTTTGAAATCCCGTCGTGGAAAAGTCAAAGGCAGCCTTAAAGTTAATGTTAGGTGAAGTTTTATTATGAGGGTCTCTTCGGACATGTTCCAAATACAGATATCAGCATACAAATCAAATAATTAGCCCAAACTCGAGCTCGCGTACGGTACACGGTCCACTAAGTCGGCATCCTTGTTGGAGTTAAATCGGTTTATATACGAAACCCCTTTTTTTAATTTAAATATAAGACCGAATTTTTTTACATTTTCAACTTAAAAGTTGAATTTTTTCTGTTCTATTGATTGACTCTTTTCACAAATCTCTCTTTATTTGATCTGATGGGTCTGACAGTGACCCCCGTGAGAGAGGGAGAGATTCAGACATTAAAATTAATGGGGGATAAGGAAAGGAAGGCAACGACAACATGTGATCGGACCCCCCCATCCCCATGTGAACGTGGAGAGAGACAGACACACACTGCCGACCTCCAAACGAAGAGGAGAGCTGTACATCTTCAGACTACTCTGTCCGCAAGGGTTGATTTAAGAATGCCGTGGGCCAAAACTTGGCGTTCCCTACCGAGAGAAGAATACCATTTCCTAACACTAGAAGCCGCAAGAGATTGCGATTGAGTAGACGAGGCTAGTGTTCCGCAGCTATCCTCTACTACAATATTTACTAAATCAATGGGCAGCAGCAAAAGCAACGCATTCAGGACAGCCATCTGGATGGTAAGACTCGCGGCACAAGTAGAGGCGGTGACTTGTTGGACGACCTCACACAGCTTGTTCCTCAAAGTGTCGACTCTAACATCGTCATAACCGTGAGCGACAACCCCAATCCTGAAATTCGAATATAAGCGTGAGTGTACTTGAACATAGACAGGCCAAACTGATGCAACTGCAACGTTTATGATGTTTGCATCTTACCTTCCGAGCTGACCAATCAGAACCATCAGTCCGGCGCCAAAGGGGACCGATATGCATGAGCTAAAGATGCTCAACAGTGAAGGTATGATCTTATTCTGGGTAAACTCCCATTCCTGAAAACAACAGGGCATAGTTAGCAACTGTTCGTGCCCGAGAAATTATATTAGATGGTAATCTCAAGGAAAATAAAACATGGATACTTACCACAACGTTTGCAATGAGCTCCAACAACGAAAGAGGCTCAATACTATGATTCCAGTCGTTGCACAACTTTTTCTCCGATGGAACAACTGACTTGCCACAACGAGAGATAGGAGAACTACCAACACGTGCATTGTTCCTGTCAATGACTCCATAATGAAGTCTTCCAGATTTCGATAAACAGAACCCTGATTCATCATATTGCACTACTGATGGACGAATGGCCTTAGCAACTTTCTCTGTTAGGAGAACTGCCATTTCATCCATGGAAACAACTTCGAGTCTGAATGGACACCTGATGCATGACAACGACCCGTCTGACCCATCATCTGAAAGCACAGGACACCTACCAGAGCTCGTAGACATAAGAGAATCCTCAGTATATGAAACTAGTGACTTCAAGACCGCCATTAATGTACCATAGCTAGGTGATGTGAAATAATGCTTTCCACAGATATAGGAGAAAGCATGAAGTATGGTCAGCAACAATGAGGTATCAGAACCGTGCATCTGGAAAATTCGATAGGATGCCTCACAAACAAAACCAATGTTGTTGGTTGCGGAACAAATTGAAGCTAATACAACACCACCTCCAAGTAACAGGTCAGTAGATGCAGTTTGGGATGGAAAGAGACCATCATTGCCACTCAAGGTGGTGCCTAGGCCCCTTACAGATGAAACTACTGGTCGATAACATGTGCCATGAAACAAAGCCACTCTCCCATCCATAAGAAAATCTTCGATGATATGTAGAAGATACTCAACTTGGCTGTCTTCTTGAAATAAGCTTCTCGTTTTATCCTCAGCCATAACTGCGATTCAGTTAAAAGAAAAGGTTATCAGGTCATCACAACATAAATAGCATAACTAAACTCGCTAATTTATCAATGATAAATAACCACGAGATGAGGATGGCGAACCAGTAATTAGCAGCTCCTTGAAAGAATCGATACAATTCAATGTGGCCCTATTCAAGCCACCACAAGCACTTACTGGCCATGCATGTGATAGCTTCAACAAAAGAACGGAAAAAAACACACACATCTTCTCCCTGAAACGAGAAGAAGAAAAGAGATTAGTTCTGTTTCCAGCTTCAACAATAGGTTATGGTCATACTTAGCGAAGAGATTAACGTAAAGAATGTTTTTAAGAGTTTACAATTAAAGAAAACAAAGCAAATAATCCAATCAAAGGAAATAAAACCGAACATACATTGTGAAGAGGTTGGCCTAAAGAATACTTTTAAGAAACTACACTCACTTTGCTTGCAGCTTTTCTTCCATTGAAGAGAAATTTGAAATGCTAAGCACAGGAGGGCTGGATTGAGAAGGCAAAGAAACCTGCATCATGCAACTCCTTGTGGCCTTGCAGATATTTGAAATGCTTTCTATGTCCGTTATGTCTGAAGAGATAACACAAAACTCTGGAGGAGCACCTAGAGGATATCCATGTAGATTCCCAGATGAAGAGACGGAACTCGGAGTACCACAAGGAGCGCAGTCTAAGTTGCTTTCTGTCGCTCTGCTTTCTACAACATTGGCAGTCAAAATGACAAAATGATTTTCCTTCTCGAGAGGCCCAATTCTTTGTGGAACATTATCAACCACTGCATTGGATTCAATGACCACAAGATCAGCGTCATGTAGAGGAGAAAGAAGCCTTTCAGACACTGTTTTGTAGCGGTTTTCATCGGCAACATTATCCAACTCGAGCAAACGCATATAATCAAAACCCGCCTCAATAAGATTCGTGACACCATCGAGGTCACTACATAAACCACCAGAAAACTCTTCTTTGTGCTCCATATGATCGTAGAGGATATCATGATGCCGTTTACTTGCATTTGTGCAAATTGAATCTCTACAGTCCATCAGTTCAATGGATCTGAACATTTTTGGCTGAAGCATTTTAACTCCAGGATCCCCCGCTTGGAGAGAGTTATGGACAACACTTTTTGCAGGCCATGTAACTTTCCCATTGCATTGAGTTTCTACATCTTCATCTTCAAGCATCGTCGCAATTGCTGCTGGACTAGTAGCCCTGCCCTGTGATCCCAGGAATCCTCTGTCAGAAAAAGATGCCACAGCAGAGTTTATGGTAGAACTCTGTAATTTTTTTCTGAAAGAGCCTCCATGTGAAGACTCCAATTGAGGGTCAGTACCTGAAACAAAATCAGAACTGCCTCTGCCAGATGACTGAAAAATTTCAGTGTCCACGAGGGAGCCTGGATGAAATGGCTCAGAGACATGCTGATTATTCTTCAAGATATCCATGTATTTCCTCACATTCTGCAAAGAATAACGTTCGTCAGGCTAACCGAGCAGTTGTCTAGTCACAATTAGACTGAACAAAATAAGCTAGAGGCAACATATAACATGAAGAAAGTAAAGACTTGACTTAATATTGCCTAGCTCCTCATAAGGTCAAAAGAAAAGCACAGTATTCCACAGAATATCCAAAAACAGAACAAGTGACGGTGTCGCATCAACCAAGAAATCTCACCTTTCCCATTTCACTGACAGCTCCAGAGTCCGACGTCACAAAGCTATCCAGCACATCAAGGCGGCGAGAATATTGCCCAAAATCAAACCTCATTTGACGAATTTCGTTGCTTAGGATACTGTTCCGACATCTTTCAAAGACAAGCACTTCTTTCGCATGTTTGGCTTTCATCTTCTCAAGTTTTAATTGTTCTTTGCACAGTTTTAGCTTCGTATTTTCAGCCTTCTTAGATCTACTAGATTTTCCAGCAGGCATATCGGCAGGCTTTTGGCAGAAGTGCTCCTGATGCTGAAAGCCATCAATTCTCTGTCGTTGCCCAACCAAATTTTTGGGTAAATTTCCTATTTCAGACTCTTCTAAAACCCTTTTCCTAGAATTTTGAGCCACTTCTGGTTGCGCAGATTCTTTCATAATCTCCATTACAATTGATTTTTTCTCTTTCTGGCAATTCAGATTTCCAATGGTCTCACCCAGAAGGACAGATGGAAGGTTCTCAGAGAGTCCATTATCCCATCTCGCACTGGAAGTTCCCAGAGTCTCGGTCAGTCCAGTAGCAAGGGGGAGTTTATTGAGATTCTCGGGAAGCTTCTTCATCCTTACATCATTAGAAAATTTTTCAGCCCGATTTTTCTCCTCCAGGAGATCCCCATTAACGTATCCCAAAAGCCTATTTTTCTCATCCTGCAATTTTTCAATCTTCTGTTTGCCAGCCTCAACTTCCTCACGTAACTTGACCACGTGAGCATTTTCCTCCATTAACTTCCTGTTAATCTCATCGGCAAGCCTCTTTTGCTCATCGGCTCTAGTTTTCTCTTTATCTGCTCTTTTTTTATCCTTCATCGCCTTTTGCCTTTCCAACTCATGCTTATTACGCATTTCCTCGTACTTTACCGCCTCTACAGCAAGCCTCGATCTAAACCCTTCAACATCCTTCTTCAATTTCTCCGCCTCAAGTCGACATTGCTCAAGATTCTTCCTTTCCTCTGCAGAATTCCTTCTTTCTATATCAGCCTTGGATTTTTCAGCTTCCACAGATTTCCATGCAGCGCCCGCTCTCTTACTTTCAGACAGTGCATTTTTCTTCTCCAAATCTGCTCTGCTCTTCTCCTTCTTCAAGAGCTCTTTCAATTTCTTGATTTCAACTTCGCCCTTGGAAATCTTTGCTTCGAAAAGCTTGACCTTCTCCTCCAACTCGGCATCGGGACAACCTTTTTGTTGAAATGAAGACACCTCCAACTTCAATGAACATATTTTTTCCTCTAATTCTGTTTGTACTTTAACCAACTTCTCTCTTTCCTTCTTCTTAGCTTCAGCCTGCGCACGCTCCAGTTCGCATGCTGCACAACGCAATCTTTTACGGTATCAGAAAAGCAGTTGCACTTCGTAACTTACACGAAAACTCCAAAAGAGAATAACTGGATGCCACGAGCTTAAAACCAAACGAATTCCTGCCGTCTCTGAATCCGTTTCATCAAATACTAGCGGAAAATGAACTACAATTAAAATAATCTAACCAAACCCTAGAAATGCGAATCCAACCCTACCAAGAAATCGATAAAGCACCAAAGACAACAGTCCCCGCACCCCCCCCCCCTCCCCCTTACCGTTCTTGTGAGTGGCGCACTCCGCCTGAACCTTACTGAGCTGAAGCTCCAACAACTTCACGGCCTGCCTGAGCGCATTCCTCTTCTCCTCCAACTTGGCATACTTCTCCTTCCACTACACCAAAAACAACAACATCAACTCAATAATTCAAACAGGAAGACACATCAAGAATGGAGTTCAGAAATCGTGTCCTCACGTTTCTGCAGCAGTCGCTGTCCTCTCCGGGATTCACGCCGGCATCTCCTGCCATCGTCTCGTCGAACGGCCTACGGAGCGAGGGAAACCGATTTGATCGGAAGCGCCGGAAACCATAAACCCTATTTTTTTCCCCGGCGGTTCAGAGGACCCGACGAGCCGAAGAACGCTAACCGCCGGTTCGAATGGGCCGGTGGCGTGATTCGGCCGACCATATTGACCTTTAGGCTCTTTTGATTTATAATTATGATATTATATGGACAATGTTGTGAATAATTTCATTCATGAAATCACACGAAAGACTGATGAGATATCGAGCTAGTATTTAAAATTACTATCCAATATGTTCAACATCCATAGACAAAATTTGATGATTTTTTTAGCTATATTCTCAATTATACACGATACGGATCTTTATTTCGTGTTAATGTATATATATGTCTTTGTATATAAACATGTGCAAGGTATTGCATCATCAAAAAACATCGTCAATGTCCCTCTTCCCAAGGTTGCAGCGTTTCTCGTCTGTCATCTCTTCTTCTCGGCGACCAACGAAGCTGGACGAGTCCCAAACACGATGTCCCACAGCGACGAGGTGATCCCAAACCCCTTGTTCTGCATCCGGTAGTGATGATTCAGGTGGTACTTCTGGGGAAAGAGATAAAGGCCACGCTAAAGCCGTCAGCCGGTGAGTTAAAGAAGGATAGCGGCTGTTTTTGTAGGATCAGGATCCAACCTTGAGCTTCTGGGTCATTCCTTTCGCTGGCTGGCCGTGATGGAGGTAGTAGTGTGTGCAGTCATACATCACATAACCCATCAAGACGCCTCCGAACAACGCAGGGGTGGTTGTTGGGGTGGAAATCAACTTCACCAGGTTATAAACCTGCAAGGTAATGAGAACAAGAACTGGAGTTATCAGCCACCGGAACATTTTATGGGAAGAAAGCATGAGTGCAATTCTGATAGTACCGGGATGGAGAGGATGGCGGTCGCAGCCGGGGGGAAGACCAGTCGGAGGCCGTCCATTGGGTGCTTATGGTGACAACCATGAAGGAGGTAATGTGCAGTGTTCGCCCTAAGAAGGCGGACAAGACCAGAAAAATGAATCCGAGGTTGTAATAAAAAATTAGGAAGGGCATATCAAGCGAAAGAATTAGGGATAAATTTACCAGTACGATTGTGTCCTCATGTGGAAAAGGAAACGGTGCAGAGTATACTCCATGAACGTCCAAAGGAGGAGTCCCAGCCCAACCAAGGAAGCCAGATCATAACCCGAGAGGCCTGCCTTGGCTGACATCGACACGAAGTATGCCGCCACTGGCAACCAAACTGTAGGTATCACCCACCACACCGTCTTCGTAAACATCTGGTGGGTACAAAGTCTTGTTGGACATCAGGATCTGGCCTTTCGTGGAATCATGAAACCGAGGGGAGTGTTGCTTACCTCTAGGACGTCACTTTCAAAGAACCGGGGACCTTTGTTGCTAATGATAGGCTGGTGAACCCATTCCTCATAGGCATCACCGAGATGACCGACCTGATATGTGAATTCAGCAGAAATGATAGGTAAGAAATCCTAAGACAATAGAACAGTGCCGGATTCTTCCAGACGATGCAACCTAAAGAACAATGGGAAAATCCGATGGTCACCTGGGAAACCAATGGTTTGTTCAAATCGACGGTGAACCCTTTTGCGCCCATCCTCATACAACCTGCTTTGAGAAAGAATGCCGGTATCAGAGGGAACAATCTCGACAGTGGAACGGAGATGGTGGTGACAGTGACGGTGACAGTGACAGTGGCGTTCCGAGCAGAAGGTTCAAACCCTGCCACCGGCACAATCACGCAAAACCCAGCTGGAGGCAAAGGCACCAACAACCAAAAGGAAGGGGCCTGATGAGATCTTTCTTTTCCTCGATTTCGGATGCCTGTCTCCCTGTCTCTCTCCTTAACTTCAACCCATAACTCTATTTTCGGACATCTTCTACAGACGTGAGATCCACAATCAAGATCCTCGTTTAGGAAAATGGAAGCTGCCCATTTACCAAATTTGGTTACCATTTGCTTTTCACCACAATTCGAAACTGCTCGTTTGTCATTGCAATCACAAGCTTTGAACCCCACCAACGGTTGATCAACGGTCTGTCCACCGTTTCTTATTACCAGCACATAAAGTTGCTGGGTATCAGAATGTCGATTGCCGAAAGGCATCGATTATTAGCCAAGTCGGCCGAAAACTCGTTGCGGAACACGTTCATCCCCGAGACAAAAAGGAGACGGTTTGTAAGGTAGCGAAACTGAATCCATGCATGACCAAGCCAACTCCACATTTAAGTTAAATCAGAGAAGGAAGACTGGGTCATAAAACGCTTAATTTTATATCATCGATCAAGATAATTACTATTAAGATAATCCAAAAGAAGACAAGATAAACTGTCATTACATTCTTAGCTTTAAGTGCTCGTTGTAATGCGGAGGATGGAGTCAAGACATTGATGTTTACATGCAGATTGATAACTTTCAATTTCATGCACTAGAGGATTAGAAACGAGGAAGGCCTGCAGTTCTTACAGTTGACCTTTTTCATTGTCGGAGCAAGAAGCCCTTGAGTTTAGTTCCCTATAAAAAGGACAATTGTATTTCCCTTGTTCAGCATCCACCAGAACTACAACGGCTTGAGAAACGAAGAGGGTGAAGATGGCTGCCGGGAAGATGCTTTTCCTCTGTGTGCTCGCCGCGGTCTCTGCTCTAGTCGCTTCCGATGAGAGCCCACTCCAAGACTTCTGCATTGCCAACCCTTCCAGCTCGGGTGAGCATTCGTGCAATATCTTGTTCTATATACGTCCGAATGATAATTCCTATACAATTGCCAAGTCCTAGTGGTTGTTACAAGTTGTGCTTCGGCTAACTTGTTTTCGAATTTCTTCCACATGCTTATCCAGCCATAGTGAATGGAGTACCTTGCTTGGACCCCAAGCAAGCCCAGGCGAGCCACTTCTCATTCAGTGGGCTCCACCTGGCCGCCAAACCATCCCCTGCCGGATCTGGTGCCACACTGGTTGCCGTGGCCCAGATACCTGGGCTCAACACCCTCGGCGTATCCCTTGCTCGCATTGACTTTGCAACGAATGGAACCGTCACCCCGCACTACCATCCGAGAGCCAGCGAGATTGTTGTTGTCCTAGAAGGCAGCATCCTCGTCGGGTTCATCACCTCGAACCCAGACAACAAGCTCATCTCCAAGGTGCTCAACAAGGGTGATGTGTTCGTGTTCCCGCAGGGGCTGGTTCACTTCCTGCAGAATCTTGGTGGATGGAATGCTGTCACACTTTCCGGGCTGAGCAGCCAGAACCCCGGTGTGGTTCTAGTTGCGAACACCGTATTTGGGTCAAAACCCCCAGTCTCAGCCGATATCCTAGCAAAGGCCTTCCAGACGGACAAGGCCACCGTCGCCAATATCCAAGCTAAATTCTAGAGGCTCCTACGAATGTCTGTCATCTATTCGAAATGCTTTATTCTCCAACCTACGAAATCATGTAACCAATGCAATGTGAGAGCTCTTACATGTTCTGTAAGAATGGGACTGCAATGTCATTGAGATTGTGACAAGTTCAAGCAACTATCATGTAAAAGGAGATGGATGGAAATGCGTTCAGGGCCTGGTATTTGACATCACGTACTCTTCGATATATGCTCAACTCTCATAAGTTCATTTCTTGAATGTTTTGTAAGAATGCCACCACAATGTCACCGAGATTGCGATTACAATGAAATTGAGATTGCAGCTGGCTATAGAGGTCATTCACCCGGTCAGTTCATTTATGTAATCCATCTACACGGTTGGGAGTGTACATCACGTCAGAGACCCGACGGAGGTCGCTCGTTGTAGTCTTAAGCTGGCACTCCAGCAAAGAAACAAAACGCCTTCAAGCTTCCACTTGCACAACAATCTATCGTAAATTGATCCACACTGCGACTAGGACGATAGCGAGAATGAACCACTGGTGCAGACATGTGGGTGTTTTCCAATGGAAAGAAGAGGATTGTGACAGAAATAGAGGACTCCTTGTCAGGTAGTCACTGCTCCTATGAATTTAGAACCAATGTATCCCGTGGTAAGCACGACGGCGAGAAACCGACCCCCGATAAGTGCTGCCAAGATCATGGCAAAGGTAATCATCAACGCCATCCTTTGTTTCCGTTCCCTTCCACCATCCCCCAGTTTCACCACACCTACAACATCGGCCATTGTGTTGCCACCGTCATCGTTTGGAACCTTCTTGTCATTCTTTTTCTCATTGCCACTCCATTCTCCCAACTGCTCTTTTGCAATGGGTGCTTGAAAATCATCTACAAATTTCCCATAGCTGTCTTCCGCCGCCTGTCCCACTTCATTCGATGCGATGACACTAGCCGCTTTCCTTTTATCACCTGCCTTTACATGTTTCAGTTTCTTCGGTACAATCCTCTGCATGAATTTTGATCTCGGCTTAACATTTTGATCGTGCTCACTATCTCCGTATTCAAGAACTAAATCAACATATGCATCTCTCTTTAACCCTGTGTATCTCATCTTAATCCCCGAATCCAAAGAATCCCCCCATCTTTCATGATCGACCAATTCAGGATCCGCCCTGATAATCAAT
Organism: Melastoma dodecandrum; assembly: GCA_029817715.1. Taxonomy (NCBI): domain Eukaryota; kingdom Viridiplantae; phylum Streptophyta; class Magnoliopsida; order Myrtales; family Melastomataceae; genus Melastoma; species Melastoma dodecandrum. The sequence goes on from JARUPY010000182.1 coordinate 1,087,635, forward strand.
TCTTCGCCATCACGCACAGCACCATCAGCACCAGTTTTATCCACAAGACTACAATCACTGAAATCAGCATTCCTCTCCGCAACAACAGTTTCGCCCTTCAAGCTAACACAATCCTCCACCTCAGCAAAACTCTTTCCCTTTTCACACTTCTTCCCGCTGTGCAGAATTTTGACAAAATCATGTACCACATCAATCAAACCCTCGATACTTGGCCGTGCATCCGAACAGGGCAACAACAACCCGACCACTCGTTTCCCGACCAGTTCGAGCAACAAAAGCAAGACAGCCGACACCGTGACGCCCGCTGCGATTCTCCTGCTACTAAAGCCCAACACCAACACGACGAACACCCTCAACAAGTTAACAAACACCCGACAATTCCTACCCGAGCCACCGTCCTCGCCACTTACTGGAACATCCACAGCCTCCTCACGCTTCCCAACCGCCCTCTCCTCGACAATTTCGATCCCGCTGATGCTGCAATCCCGCTGCGATTCACCTGCTACTAAAGCCCTTGACTCGAACTCAACCAGATCGGTGCAGGCATCGGGGCACACCAGGTGGCGGGGCAAGGGGGAAGTGAGGACGGGGTCGGAAATCTCCCACGAGTCCTGATCCCGATCCCGATCCTTGTCCTGCTTCCGCTTGCCGGAAGGCTTCCTGAGCCGGTTCTTGTTCTTAACGACAAGATCAACAAGGGAGGTCGGGAAGCCGGTCTCGACGACCAGCGATCCGCCGTGCTTCCGGGGGGACTGGAGGTCGGCCACGAACCGCTGGGAAATCCTCGCCACCCTCGACTCCTTCTTCCATAGGAATGGCATAACTCAGACACCACCACCAGTTCCAATCCCAAACCGCAAACAAAACCAAACCCAGAAGAAAAAATAAGATCTTTAGAAGATCCCACAAATGAATCAAATCCCAAGAAGAACAAAACAAATATCCCCCGCCCTTCCTCTACCCAAAATCGACAACCAGAGGAATGGACGAGACAGAACCCGTTTACTCAGCTGGGGTCGTCGGGTGAAGAAGGAGGAGGAGGAGGTGGGTGGTCTGGTTCTGGTGAGGGTTTTCCTATTTCTCAGCACGCGTTTCGTCCTCCTTACTCCACACAAATATGGGAATTCTGTTGGTCGTCCGTTCCGTAGCAAGTCTGTTGCCGGTGGGCTTGTGTCCGAAATCGGCGTTTCTTTTATATCGGTCCAAATTTTGTTTTGGCTTTTTTGCTGTTAAATTAATTGACATGGGGACATGGTGGGCGGGGGGGGGAGTGTTTTCCACGTGACGTGAGCTTCCGCTGTGTCCTGTTTCCCACTCGTCAAATAAAGCGAATTTGGTTACTCAACGTTTAACTCGTTGTAAATACGATATTAAGTTATAAAATTGATTTTATGTCTTTAAGAAAGTTGGTTTAGGGTTTAGAAAATATAAATTTAAAAAATAGAATCACTTAAAAGAAAGTCGTAATTTTTAAAATTTAAGAGTTTGCTTTTAGCATGTAACAAAGCTACGAATAAAGCACTACCACAAACTGATTCGGCTTCGAGATCCATCCACCTTTATTACAAGTAGATGAGATATATTAATATCTGTAGTCAGGGGGGGCTCGTGAGTGGGATTTTCGGACATCATGTCAGGGACATGTTCCTGGGTTTTAACCCAACTGTTTTTTTTTTTTTAAAGCCAAACTCTTTACGCAACACCCATATCTTCTTTCAGTCTTTGTCTGAAGGGAGGGAAAAAAGTGGCTTTAACTTGGCGGGATCTCATTTATTTAAAGGTAGTTTGGGTTTGGTTGTTGTTTCAACCCCCCGACCCCCTCCGTTAGTTAAAATAGCAAGCTAAAATATTAATACGTCGGAATGTTATTTTATCCTCGCGAAGACGTCAAACCAGGCCCAGCACATTTTCTAAACCGAGTTGATTAAATTCCATTCAATACTAAGAAGGGAAACACGTCGATCCCGTTTCCAACCTGTAATAATCAGAGGGAGGGGACAGAAAAAAAAAGAGAGGGAAAGAAAGCGAAACAGCAACAAACAGAGGGGCAACGAATAAATACGGGAAAAGAACAAACCAACCGAGCAAATCCAGCCTCTCCTCCGTTGTATTTTTTTCCTATTTACCCTCCCTCCTTCTCCCCTCCCTCCATTCATTTCCGCAAAACAGTTAGCGTCCATTTCCGACGCACTCCAAACCCGACGTTTTCCCGATTCCCGAAGAGTCCCCCAACGAACTCCCCCCCCCCCCTAAAGATGAGAGAAATACTCCACATCCAGGGCGGTCAATGCGGCAACCAGATCGGGGCCAAGTTCTGGGAGGTCATCTGCGACGAGCACGGCATCGACCACACCGGCAAGTACTCAGGCGACTCCGAGCTCCAGCTCGAGCGCATCAATGTCTACTACAATGAGGCCAGCGGCGGTCGCTACGTCCCCCGCGCTGTCCTTATGGACCTCGAGCCAGGCACCATGGACTCCGTCCGCTCCGGCCCCTTCGGCCAGATCTTCCGCCCCGACAACTTCGTCTTCGGCCAGTCCGGTGCCGGCAACAACTGGGCGAAGGGTCATTACACCGAGGGTGCTGAGTTGATCGATTCAGTCCTCGATGTTGTCAGGAAGGAGGCTGAGAATTGCGATTGCCTCCAAGGTACGGCCAAGGCTTTTCTCATCGGATCACTTTCGTCCTTCTCGAGTTTTGTGCAGATCTGGTCGAGTTTGATGTAATCTGAGCTTGCGTTGCATCCGTCGTTCTGGATTTGGTCGCCCCCGTGGAACTTGACTCGCCGATTTGTTTGTCATTGGCGCAGCCGCTTGACTTTTCTATGTGTTTTTGAGCAGGTTTTCAGGTTTGCCATTCGTTGGGAGGAGGTACGGGATCTGGGATGGGAACTCTTCTCATCTCCAAGATCAGGGAGGAGTATCCGGATCGCATGATGCTCACCTTCTCGGTGTTCCCTTCTCCCAAGGTTTCTGACACCGTTGTGGAGCCTTACAATGCCACACTCTCCGTCCATCAATTGGTTGAGAATGCCGACGAGTGTATGGTTCTCGACAACGAGGCTCTCTACGACATCTGCTTCCGCACTCTCAAGCTCACCACTCCTACCTGTGAGTCTGATTCGTTAATTCCTTTTCCACTTACTTTGTAAGGATTGTCTCGCTGTGGCTTCGGCGTAGGACGAGCGACTTACGATTGGTGGCATGGAATCATGTGCTTGGAGTGGTTATTGTGTTCCTGATAATTTCTTCTTCCAACTCGCAGTTGGTGATCTTAACCACCTGATCTCGGCCACAATGAGTGGCGTCACCTGTTGCCTTCGCTTCCCTGGTCAGCTCAACTCTGACCTCCGCAAGCTCGCCGTCAACCTCATTCCATTCCCTCGTCTCCACTTCTTCATGGTTGGATTTGCACCCTTGACCTCCAGGGGATCTCAGCAGTACCGTGCTCTGACCGTCCCCGAACTGACCCAGCAAATGTGGGACGCAAAGAACATGATGTGCGCCGCGGACCCGCGTCACGGCCGCTACTTGACGGCCTCGGCCGTGTTCCGTGGAAAGATGAGCACGAAGGAGGTCGACGAGCAGATGATCAATGTACAGAACAAGAACTCCTCATACTTCGTGGAGTGGATCCCAAACAATGTCAAGTCCAGCGTCTGTGACATCCCCCCCAAGGGTCTGAAGATGTCGTCCACCTTCGTGGGGAACTCGACCTCGATCCAGGAGATGTTCAGGCGGGTGAGCGAGCAGTTCACAGCCATGTTCAGGCGCAAGGCTTTCTTGCACTGGTACACGGGCGAGGGGATGGACGAGATGGAGTTCACCGAGGCCGAAAGCAACATGAACGACCTGGTCGCGGAGTATCAGCAGTACCAGGACGCCACCGTGGACGAAGAGGAATACGAGGATGAGGAAGAGGAGATTGCTGCTTGAGCTTGTCTGAGAAAATATATGCGATGATCTCTCATTTTAGCAAGTCTCACACTGTCTGGGCAATTCATCTGGAATTTTCTCACACCCGAAACATCTGGGTTTTGTGCAAACATGTCACAATCATTGTACTGAGTAGATTGATGTATTGATTTGAAGTTAATTTAGGTTGTTCCTTCTCCTGTTCATCTCCATTGGTTTGACCCCTCCATCCACCCCAAAAGTTTCAATGAGTCTGCCGCCTCCATCATTTCTTTTTTCCTCTAATCTCTTCGCATCGGCATTATCTCCTCCGCGACATTTTTTTCACAAGAAATGTCCACCCAGATGACTTAGTCTGCTTCCATTGGTGATGAGACGGCAATCCCATATCAAGAAACTATGATTATTTATTTCGAGGTTGTCGGAAAATGGCCAAGAGTTTCTCCTATATAAACCCCATGCAACCTCTGCTTATCTCATCCACCACAACCCACATTTCCATCTCTTTCCAGCTAAATCCGGCTTTTAGTGCAGCAAGTCCATTGCCCGGCTCCCCGTCATGGCCATTCGAGTCTTCCTCGTTGCGGCACTACTGATTGGGGTCGTGTCGGCCGCCGACCAAAGCCCCCTCCAGGACTTTTGCGTCGCTCAGCCCGGCGGAGGTTTATTTCACGATGATATTGTTCCGTTTTTCTGGAAATGTTGCGTCTTTCTGAGTTGTGTCCTGAAGGAGGAAAGTTTGCGTATCTTTTTTGTTGTTGCAGCCGCGGTGAATGGCTTTCCCTGCAAGGATGCCAAGATGGTGCAGGCCAGCGACTTCTTCTTCAGCGGCCTCCACCTTGTGGGGGACACAAACAATGCTGTCGGGTCGAAGGTCACCCCCGTAACGGTTACTCAGTTGCCCGGACTCAACACACTCGGTATCTCGCTCGCCCGTATTGACTACATGGTCGGGGGGATCAACCCACCTCACGCTCACCCTCGTGCCTCTGAGATCCTGGTCGTCATTGAGGGCACCCTCAACGTCGGCTTCATCACTTCGAACCCTGACAACAAACTCATCACCAAGACCCTTAACAAAGGTGACGTGTTCGTCTTCCCCCAGGGGCTGATCCATTTCCAGCAGAATGTCGGAAGCACGAACGCCGTCGCGATCGCAGGACTCGGCAGTCAGAACCCTGGAGTCATCACCATTGGAAACACGGTGTTTGGGTCCAAGGCGAAGATCTCCGCAGATATACTCGCCAAGGCATTCCAGACAGACAAGAACGTCATCAATCAGATTCAGGCCAAGTTCTAAGTGACAAGAATATCAAGATGCAAACTGAGTTCAATTATGTTTATTTATCGTTGTTATTGTTGTTGTTCTTCTGTCTTTCGTGTGATTTTCGACAAAGCATATGGAGTGTGAGGGTTGAAGTTTCGCCATCGCCTTGATCTTCTCATCTTAGCATTGACACATTTTTTATTTTTGAGATCTATTATTTCAAGTTCGAGGCAAGTTCGAACATCGCACTTGTTTTGAAATCAACATGTGCCGTTAGTGTGTACGATGCTTAAGATCAACAGATTTTCGGAATGGTAACTAACACAAAACAGAGAAAGTGTTGCAACTCTTGGCATACATGAGCGCCATCAGTTCCGTTGGGGACATTTTTACTTCGACCAACAGCCATGTCTGCTTGATCAACGGATAAGAACACGTTATCGAGATTTCACCATTAGACACATCCGGTTTCAATGTCGCTGTTATGGGGCACGGTGAAATGTCACTGCTATGTAATGATCTGTCGAAGGATTCCGATATCAGTATATATATATAATGCCGGATCTACAATCTTATACGGGCGATTTCTTTCACAGAGATGTGTCAAATTATGCTATCTGCATTGCATTCTTCCAGCTTATTCTATTTCTGAGGATGATTTTTTTTAAAGCAGCCGCCGTGCAGCAAGCTGAATGTGATCCATGAGCATTGTTAGATCTGATGTACGAGTGGTAACAGACTGCATAACTTTGATCGAGCAAGTTCATACTTACTGCTAATAATCGCGTTCAGGAGCATGGAAATGTTCATCCAAGTCAAATTCTCTCTCTTTCCAAGTACCCAATTGACGCGCCAGACGTATTGACATTGTCCACAAATGTAAACAGCAATGTGTTGTCACTCAATGGACGAGCTGACTGTCGGAAATCTTGTTTGCGGCTCGAAGTCTATACTCGGTTGATGTTCTTTGCCAATGATTTGCTGGATCGTATGCGACTGCAATGTATATTTAATCTCATGGGAACTTGAGGACAGTGATTATGCAGCGTGCAGAACATTATACCAGGTCAATATTCCCGAATGTGCCGCGAATTTAATACACCAGCAACTCCGATCTTATCTCCATCATTGTCTACAGCTTTAGCATTATCTGCACGGCTTCATGCGAGTTGGATCCTAGCAGTCGGCAGCAGCTTGAATCCTTCAGCCAATTGGGACAGCCTAATTGAGTAATCTTCCGAGGTTATCGGAATTGGTGTCCTCTGGCTTTCTGTAACTCCGTCAAACCGAACCAAACCGGGCAACGAACTCATATTTACTCGAGTCATATAAGGCATCGTTAAGCTCAACGCGTCGTATTAAATGCACGAGCGAGAAAAAACTACATAACTTTGGAGTAAGTTCATAACTTATTGTTACCAATCGAGTTCATGAGCTTGAAATTTTTTTCAAGTCACAAACTCTGTCTCTTTTGTAAGTACACGTTCAACGTTCCGGAAGTAGTTGTCCACGTACATTTAAACAGCGACGTTCTGTCGCTTAATGGATGAACCGACCACGTCAAGAAAGTGTAGCACTCGAGTTTAAGAGAATAACTTGCTAGATCGAGTACGACTTCAATGTATATCTAATCTTATTTGGATCTCCGAATGATAGCATTTCCGATGTCTCGTGCAAAAACTATTACCAGGTTAAGATTCTTGGATCGATGGCGATATAATACACTAGGAACTCCGGCCTTATCTCCATCATTGTCTGCAGCGTTAGAATTATCTGCACGGCTTCACGTGAGTTGGATCCTTGCAGTCGGCAGCGCCTTGAATCCTTCAACGGAGTTGGGACGGCCTAATTAAGTAATCTTCCGAGGCTGTCAAAAGCCGCGTCCTCTTTACTATATAAGGCAAATCCATGTAGGATACTTGCACCATAACATTCTACACAACTTAAGAAAGCATTCGGAAATATCCTCTTCTTCGCAAACCGTGGGCATTTCGTCCTTGATGGCTTCCATGAAAATGGCTGCTCACATGTTCGTTTTTGCAGCATTACTAATCGGTGTCGTGATGGCTGCTGATCACAGTCCCCTCCAGGATTTCTGTGTTGCCCAAGCGGGTGGAGGTACGAGGTTTAATCTGCAATGATATCGAAAATTTCCTAATCAGAAGTACATTTTTCAACGAAAATTTGCATGTCATTTCGCAGTTTTTGTGAATGGCGAACCATGCAAGGACCCCAAGTCCGTTCAGCCCAGTGACTTCTCCTTCAGCGGCCTCCATCTCGTCGGCGACACGAAGAACGCAGTTGGATCAAAGGTCACCCCAGTGACGGTGAATCAACTTCCTGGGCTCAACACGCTCGGCATATCGCTGGCCCGTATCGATTACGCGCCATGGGGGATCAACCCTCCTCACACCCACCCTCGCGCGTCCGAGATTCTCGTCGTGATCGAGGGGACCCTCGAGGTTGGGTTCATCACCTCAAACCCGGAGAACCGTCTGATCACCAAGACGCTCAACAAGGGAGACGTGTTCGTCTTCCCTCAGGGGCTGGTCCATTTCCAGCGGAATGCAGGGTACGGGAACGCGGTCGCCATAGCGGCGCTCGGGAGCCAGAACCCAGGAGTCATCACGATCGGGAACGCGGTGTTCGGGTCTAGCCCCAAGGTCTCCGCTGATACTCTTGCCAAGGCGTTCCAAACGGATAAGACAACCATTGCTCAGATTCAAGCCAAATTCTAGAGACATGTCCTAAAACTGTCCTAGAGATCTCTTTTTCTTGCGTGTTTGTTCTATTTATACCTTACGAGCATTCTCAGTCATACTTTGTAAGGTTTCGCATTACTGGATTCTCCATGATAGTAATAACAGACAACAATTGACCCTCGTCCTTTTCCCCAGTTAAAGAATTGGGCTGGTTTCAGAGGGAGCCAAGGCATCACTTTTTGGTGGGTGTAATTTATCTTATTACACCGTCTTCTTGATCATGCGATATAATTTGTAATCGCGAAAATATTTCGTAAAATAGGTTAAAAAGTTTTAAAATTTCTTGACCATTTCACAAAATAGTTTACTGACCAAAGTTATTTAGAAATATACTTCGTAATTTAGCCTTCATGAATTATGACAGACGGTAAAAGATAACCTATCTTAACAGCCATATATCATATCTTTGCACAAACTCGGGCCATACATGAACAAATATTAGAGTCGCATGAAAAGTGGATTCGCCATTCGATGCAGGCGCAGGAGCATAAACCTGCTGCATGACAGTCCAGGAGATTAGTCGTAAAATCGAAGAAACTCTTTCAACTTCTGGGTTTCAGGAAAGATGATTACTGCAAAGGCTACAGATAATTTGTTGACTATATGTCAATGAGGTTATCTTAAAAAAAAAAATACATGATGAAATAAGGGAAAAAACAGAGAAAAAATAGGCCTACAAGCTCATGGTTGGCATGATTTGCCCCTACTCGATACCATAATTCCTATCCTTAATCCTTATCCTTTAATAAATGCAGTTCGACATTATCCATCACCAAACGGTTCCATTGGGCATAAACTTTTCAGTCAAAACTGGAGGTTGGAAATCTGCAGTGAGGGTGTCAAGGCAGAGCAGTAAACTGGGATGAAAGCTGTATCCACGCAAATTCCTCCATATAGGCCGTTGCACCATCACAGGAAGCTTCGCAAGCATAAACGGCAATAGTTGCCCAGTCAAGGGAATCGGCATCGTTCTTCACACCGAAATAGTAGAGAAGCTGAGGCAACACCTGATGAACAAAACATGATAACATAAAGAATTCAGTAACCATTTGCAAGATTGATCTTCTTTTGTAGTCAATGCAGGGTATGTCCACATGTGTCACCAAGTGTCGTGATTGGACAAAAGTAAAGAAGCGCATCAGGAAGGAAGAAGCGGGTACTGTAATTGTAACCTGAAACTCAAGACATCTAGGGCCACCGCAGCCACTGCAGTTTGGGATGTCTGCGTGAGATGGCTGACCACTAGACATCGGCCAAAGTGGTTTGGATTTGACATTCCGACAATACCTACTCACACAGACAATACAAAACAGGCGGTTAAACCCTTTTCAGTTTCCACACTTTCACCAACCCAATAATAACATCTATACAGCAAGCAAGGCTTCCCCTTCTATTGCTTATGCACAAGACCCAGCACGGTCGGCAGTTTTAAAGGATTTAAAACAGACATGGACAATCTGTGAAAGATACATCCTTATCAAATGTGGAGCTTCAATGCAAGAAAAGTTACATTTGAACAGTCCTATTCCCTCAAACCAGCAACTACAAGAACCTGCTGATGGTTTTAAACTAGACCATTACCTCAAAACCTGTTCTGGTGCCTTTGTTATGCGCTCTTGGAAGGACAGCCAGGTCCTATCAGTAGCCCCCTGCATGATAAGAAAACAAGATAAATAAATAAAACAAACAATAGCAATGATGAAGCTCGGTAGTATTGATTAATACCTCAATACCATCCAATCCTGGATTCAAATCACCCTCTTTATCGGTGAGATCAACATCATACTCACTCTCATCCTCGTTAATAATCTCAAACTCGGGCCACAAATCGTTGCTTGCAGCTGCAAAAAAATGATAAAAAGAAAATATCTCATTTTAACAAACGACATATGAAATTAACAACATAAAATCCGAAGTCTTGTTTTGGCCTCCTTTTCCCATCTTTATTCGCATTTTAAGAAAATGTAAAAGCCATACGGCCACCAGTAGAATTTTAAACTTTTTCCAAGAAAGCATTCACAGTTCCCTTCCCATTACCTTTCTGCAATCCTGAGGTTGGAGTTAAGCCCCGAGAAATACTATCATCAGCTGATCCAGAGGAGACTCTCATCTTCTGGCAGGCACTTCGGTGGCCTGACCCCCAATGCATGGCCTGTTGTTAAATAAGAAAGAACTTGAGGATAATAAAGCAACAAAACCAGCACATAAATGAAGAGCTTCAATGAACCAATACTTGATGCTTTTCTGAACAGTACCGGACTCTCCTGCAACCAGCACATGCCTTGTCTCCTTTCCATGTACCACACCAGTTGCACAGTATAGCTGCCAGACATCAAGCACATATCACGCCATGAAATGTACCACTAACGAAATGCATATGCTATTTGCTTTGTTTTGCAAGCATAAGAGATGGTTGTCAAATCAGGTAATTGAATGCTCATTGAAGTCTAATTTTTAGGTACTGGGAAAGGAATCAAAGATTCATAGGTGTGGTTTAGCCACATTCCTCAAAGTAGCTTAAAAAGACTGTTTAAAAATTATAAATTAGTTTGGAAACGTTTCATAAGGTAAAAAAGGTAATTTCCTGAATTAACATAGAGAGAAGGCACCCTCTAGAATAGTATATGAAATCTAAATCATTATATTTAAACATTAGATCAAATCCTCAAAGGATTTGAAAATATATAGCAGAAAAGGGGAAGGAAGTACACTTTTACATCATGAATCAAGACAATCAAAGTGTAATTATCTTAAAGCAGAGAGTTAAAAAAGGAACAGGCGTACATCCATCCCCCAAAGGTTTGTCTGTGCCATCATGCCTCGGTGGTTCACTTGAATAGAACGGATTGGAACGCGACAGCTGGCAACGGAAGACCTTCACACTTGAAAAATCAAAACTAGCATGAGATCAAGGTAAACTACCTTTCGAGAGATACTAGGAAATTTGCTGGAGCAATTGATCTGCAGATTCTAAGGAAATTCATAAGTAGTTGATCTGCCTTCTACGCGCCTCTTCAGGTCGCCGCTTCCACTGCTCGTGTTGATCACGAAGAAGACAAGTCATTGATGGGCACATGAACAAATATAGAGTCCGATGAAAGGTGGATTCACGATCGGATGTCGGCGCATAAACCTGCAGATGACATCCAAGAGATCAATCATAAAATGGTAGAAATACTGTATAAATGCTATCAAAGGCTCTTTCGACTTCTTACACTGAGAAACTTCATGAGCTTAAAATAAGTATGGAAACATAAATCTAGGTTTCAGAAAAGATTAACATAGCAAGGCTACAAATAATGTGAACTGAAAGTCAATGAGAAAATAACAAAATAATACAGGACGAGAAAAAGAGATACAAACCTGCAGCACAAAGTACAAAGGCTCTCCACAGATATCGCAGAGCTGTGACCTATTGGATGGCAAATTTACAGGGTCCAACCACGCCTGTAAAGGAGTGATTGATCCCACAAACACAATATGATAAAAAATCAGTCTAATGAAAGGGAAGAAAGAAAATAGGCGATAAAAGCTTAAAACAGTAAACAGACCGGCAGTCCACCCGCTTTGCTCGGGAAAACTTGACGAAGAAGCGACCAGCTGTTTCTAGGTTTCTCAACAAAGCCCAAAGTTACAGGCACATCCCGGCTCTCTGCCCCATCCTCATCATAATCCTCACTCACGTCATCTTCTACTGGATTGCCGCAGTCATTGGCATCTCCATCATTATCGTCATCGTCGCTGCCAGATGCTGTTATGTGAAAATTCTTAAGCATGTCCATGGTGTGAGTCCCCTCATTCATCTCCATCTTGATTCAGCCAAGAAACAATTACCACGGCCATGAAACAAAATAAACATGAAGTCAGGTGGGAAGCAGGCCAACATACACAACGACACAAAGAGCCAACTCGACTAACAAGACGGGTTTCTCCACACTGATGGGATGATTCTTCTTAGTTCCTAAGATTTCGAAAAGAACCAGACACAATCCCATCTTAACAATCCAAGAAACCAAACAAAAATCCCCAACTCGAAAAACACCGACCAAATTCAAAAGCCACAACTTTCGCAGGTGTGAAGCGTCCACCTTTTCATCAACCGCAAAGGAAAAAGAATGGAAAAAATATCCGAACCAGAACATAAAAATCAAACCTTCAGTTAGTACGGGTGATCTCCCCCTGGGGCTTACGGCAGCAGAAGGGTTTTAGGTTTTCGTTTGGAGGAATCAGACAGGAAGGAGCAGAAGGGGTTTTAAGTTCTTACCTGGGAGTAAATGTCCGAAAATACCCTTTCTTTTTCAATGTCGAATTTCCTAAAACAATTTTTCTTCTCTAATTCAGAATACTTTGATTTAAAAAAAAAGGCGCCATTGTTCGGTCCTTAGATAAGAGGAAGGCAGTAACTGAATTAATCAGTAAACAAGCTCAACGAAATTTATATACTAAGTTGGTTGGTATCATTTTTCTATCCGATGTAAGATTTTAGACTTGCTTTTACAAACCATTTCAACACAACCTAAAAGAATAACATCTTGGTCATTCAAGTTCATGGGACACCAAGAATTCGTTAATTTGCGAAATAGCTGCATCCAACATCATAGGAGCTTTTGCAGTATCTGCTGACAAACAAGTTAAGAACGACACACTCATTCACTTCACCAAGGCTTACAATGCAGATGCTCATCCCAGCATATCTTGTGGCATTAAAAAAGAAGACGAAGTTTTGAATCAAGAGACTCCTTACTTTAAACTCATCAGGAGCACAGGATGAAGAGAACCCACGATCCACATGGAACCACCGTAAGAACAAAGGTGAGGGAGTGGCGGGGTGCCTCCGGGAGAGATACAGGGGAGCTCTATAGCGTTTGCTCGCCACCTGGGATCTGACTTCCTTTCCTCCAGACAGGAACAACTGTTCCAGGTTGAAGTTAAACGAACCAGCAGACGGACAGGACAAAGGTGGAATCTCGACATCATTTTCAGCTCGTCTTTTTGCATGTCAAATGGTTAGAATTAAAGTGGGTCGGAAAGCATCGACCCAGTTATCAACAACACCATCACATGAGGACTGATCTGAGTAGAAGAGAATGAAAGTGGATATGGTTAAAGAGCAGGTTTTTAACCCATTGAAGTTCCCCAGTTCACACTACAAATCTGATCTGTCGATACAAATGACCCGGACATCGACACAAGAATGGATTCCTGGAAGGGGAAACAAACAAGCCATTTTCATTCCCCTACCACAAAATGAAAAAAAAGGCAGAAAAAGAAACGGACACTGATAAACAGATCAAAGTTCCAATGATTAGATTGAGGAAAGATCCTCATATATGGTCTTTATGCCTGGCCTCTCGGACACTGACCTTATGCACCGCAGGGCGATGCTGAGGACCTCCTTCATTCCTTTGTCCGCTGCCGGGTTCCCTGTCTCGGGTTGCAGTGCGGAGTCAAAGCACTCTGAACCCCGACCCTCTGCTACCCTCAGCCGTACCCAATCTGTCAAGTCCACGCCACCTCCCTCACCGGAGATAACGTCGCCCGCACATCTTCCTGTCAGTAGCTCCAACATGATCACTCCAAACGCGTACACGTCGGATTTGAATGAGGGGAGTGGCTTCTTCGACGAGGCTAGTTCGGGGGCACGATAACCCAGCACGCCAGCATCGAGAATCTGTTCGATGGTTCCAGCTTGGGTCATCAGACGGTGGAGGCAGTAATCGGAGACTCGTGCGTTGAGATCAGATCCGTCTAGTAGGACATTCATAGCTTTGAGATTGCCGTGAGGAACAGCTCGATCGAAATGGAGATAGTTAAGGCCACGAGCAATGTCTACAGCAATCTTGAGCCTCTGAGCCCAGGTTAACGGGGGACCCTTTCTTCCAGGACGATCTGAGACCAAACAAGTTTTGCCATGAAACGTTAAGAACCATACACTGTCTAAACAAGAAAAGTAACAACAATCCAAAAGAACAAACCAAACTACACCATACCATATAAAAAGCTGGCAAGACTTCCGGGAGAGACATAGTCGGAGAGGATGAGCTTCTCGTGCTGTGTTGGTCCCCAGTAGTACCCTCTAAGGCACACCACATTAGGGTGCCGGATGTTAGTGAATTTCTTTGCTTCCTTTGCAAACTCCTTCCTCTGTTTGGCTATTCCTTCTCTAAGCCATTTCACAGTCAAGAATAATCCATTGTCCAGTGTCGCCCGATAGGATGTTCCATGGCTACTCCTTCCCAGAACTTCAGCAGGAGCCCTCGACAATTCTTCAGGTGTAAGGGTGATCGAGTCGTCAAGAAAGTGCAGTTCACCAACCAGACGATCAGGCGACCTGACATCAAGCCTTGCTAGGTGTTCAGCAGTGAATGAATCCCCAGACTCAGGAGACCATGACATATTACTGTTCTTAGATGGGGAAAAACCAGTAGCCGTCACTTGCTTCTCATCAGGACTAATTATGTCAGACGTCGATCCTTTCCGAATTGCCAGGAGATCTTCTGTCGACACAACCAGAGGCCCACCACTTCCAGTGCCATCACTAACTGCTGAAGGATTTGTGCTGGCACGCTTTCGAGCCTCTTTGGATGCCGTGTATTCCTTCGTCTGCCCCCTTGACTTTCTCATGCAAACCATGAATATGGCTAGAACAATTACAATCAATACGATGAGAACACAGACAACTACAACCACCACTATCAAAACAGTTGTCAGACGTTTCTTCTTCAATTGTTCAGATGGGGAGTTTGCAGATCCAGAACTACCAGGAAGCTGTAAATCACTGTTTCCAGGGTAAAATGATGACCTCGGAAATTTCCTCAGATTTTCTGGAACCACACCAGAAAGGTCATTGTACGACACATTGAAGCTCACGAGGCCACCAGAAAGATTGCTCGGAATACCCCCTGAGAAATGATTCTCCGATAAATCTAATGAAACGAGTGAGCTCAAGTTAGTCATTGATTTAGGCAGTGAACTGCTCAAGTTATTTGCTGCAAGATTGAGCACTCGGAGGCTGCTCAATGACCCAACTCCATCGGGGATGTAACCACCAAACCGATTATGAGAAATGTCCAAGACCTGGAGACTAGATTCAGCCGAGGTCAGAATGGAGAAGTCCAGAATGCCCGAGAAAAGATTATTTCCAAGATAAAGTTCATCAAGAGTGGGAGTAGCAAGAAGATCAGTGAGCAGTGTCCCATCCAACCGATTTCCTCTGAGGTCGAGAACTCTCAACTTCGGATACTGAGTCAATACTTTGGGCAGCGTGCCATCGAACGAATTGTGTGACAGATTAAGATAATTCAATCGCAAGAACTGTGGAGTTACCTCAGGGATTGCTCCTGTCAGACGATTGTTGCTCAGATCAAGGAATTCTACATTCCCCCACCTGACTATTCTGGTTAAATTTCCTTCGAACTGGTTGTTCGACAGATCGATCACAGCACAATCACCACTCAGTAGTGGAAGCTCTCCGGTGAGGACATTGGATGATAGCTTAAGTATACGCAAGTTAGTCGATGTAATCATGTTAATCGTCCCTGGAAAGAAATTATTATAGTTAGTCAATAGTAATGGAACTATAGAAAATCAGGAGTCGATATTCCATTATCATACCTGATAGATTATTGCCACTCAGATCCAACTCAGTTAGAACCAAAGAGTCGCCCTTCAGCAAGTTACCCGGGACAGCGCCAGAAAAGCCATTGTTGCTGAGCTTGAGGACCTCGAGATCATACACAAAGTTGAATCCGGGCAATTCTCCAGACAACTGATTGTGGCTCAGATCCAACACCTTCAAGTTCTCGAATATTTGCATCTCGCCCTCACTTACCAGCGATCCAGTGAGCTGGTTGTGGCTGAGATTCAAGTATTTGATACTTTCCGAGACTCCAGGAAGGAATTTCTTTTGGTCTGTACTCGGACTGATTAACAAATTTGCACTCAAGTCCACATAAGTGAGGTTTGAGAAGAACAACAGCTGAGAATCCAGATTACCATCCAGCCCATTACCATGCAAGTCAAGCACTTTAAGGGTAGGTATCAGCTCAAATCCTCTTGGGATGGTCTTGGAGAATCCATTCAGCGATAAATTGAGGTAGACAAGGTTGTTTAGCTTTGTCAACGATGCTGGCAGAGGTCCGGAGAAGGAGTTGCGACTTAAGTCCAAAGACTGAACCGAGGTGAGTCCGGAAATCAAATCAGGAATCGCTCCAGAGAAGTTGTTCCCTGCTAAAGAGAGGTTCTTCAAGCTCTCCAGCTTCCCAATCCCAGGCGGTAACGACGACGAGAACAAATTATCCGATAAGTCAAGGAACTCCAAGCTCTGGAAATCGGCCATGTTTTCGGGGATTCTGCCAGTAAAGGAGTTGTTTGCCATAGAGAGCTTCACGAGCATAGTAAGATTAGCAAACACACTCAAGTCTGCATCAGCCACGAGCCTCAAGTTATCTAGCACGACCCCCGCCACATTCGCACCGTTACATACAATTCCATTCCATTCCGAAGGACACCCATTAAAATCAATGGACTCATCATTCCACGAGCTAAGAACAAACCCCGTCGGATCGTGCTTTATCCCCTTCTTAAATTCGAGCAAAGCTAGTATATCTTGAGAAGGAAGTTGGCCGGCGGCTGACACAAACAGCAGAGAGACTACCGCAAGCTTGAAATGCCTCATCTTTAGTCCAAACCAGCTACTTCTTAACCCTCAAACCTGGAATTGACAGCTAAAGCTGGGAGCTGAAAGAGACTCAAAGAACCTCCTCCGCCCTAACAACAAAACCAACCCCCCACTTCAACAAGCGAACGGCAAATACAACACAATGGAGACTTCCCAGCAACCCTGAAAAGAAATAATCTTTACATAGTACAGGCCTCCAGCATGCCTTAAGGATGGCAAAAAACTACTCCCTGGCAAGTGCAGTCCCCCAAAATGCACCACTTTAGGGTAAATGCCTCCACCTTCCCCTTCTCTTAAGACCAATGCAGCACTACCAGTGCCCTTCTACAAGGACCTCTTCTCAGACACAAAAAGGAAGAAACCCACCCTCATTTCCCCGGAAAACCACCAAAATGCGACATTACTCCAACCCAACAACACAGAGAAGGCACATGAAGAATGAAAGGGACCAGGAAACAACAAGTGGGGTTTCAACCAGTAAGAAGCAGCAAGCATTCAAAGAGAAAGGGACCCAATAATTCAGGGATTCCTTCCGTTTCTTCACCCTCCCCCTCTCACTCTGCCGGTCACACAACCAGCATAAATACGACATAAATGACAAGACCCGGATTAAATCCGCCCTTAAACGTCCCAAAGATCTGATCTTTTTGGTTTTGGTTTTGGTTTTGAAATCAAAATGGCCCGTGCAATGCAACTCTACTACAAGAAATGGCACGAAAAAGGTTAATACTTTTGTCAGGTAGCGTCGAGTTCCTCCTTTATGCAAAGCGGACCACAAATTGCCAGTCATGTGAGTGACCTTTTAATAAAATAAAATTTGCCTTTTTCCTAATGCTAATGGCAGCAACAACAGAGAAAAACACAGCACAAATTGGGTTTATATATATTAAGCAAATAAGTGCAGGCAACTAAGGACAAAGCCAGAGTCAGAACGATTGGAGGGAGAGGGAGGGCAAAAGCAGACGAAGCAGTTGGTGGGTTTTTCGAATTAGTTCAGTGATGATGTTAGAAACGAGAAAGGAGGCAGTGTGCTTTCTTGACTACTTTGTTAGAAATCTCAAAAAAAGCAGAATGAACTTTGCATGACTAAAAGTTGCTTCTTTCTTTGAAGAATAATGACTAAAACTATTTCCAATAACATCTTTTCTATATTAATATTAACCAACACCTTTCCCCATTCCCTGATGATTATTTTACTGTCAAAATCTACAAATGGGGATGCCTCGGTTGCAGCAGATTCACACTCTCCCGGGTTATTTTTTTATCAAAGTCCCATGACTTCTTAACAAGTTAAAAAAAACTCCCCCGTGTCTTGTCCTTTTTCCCTAAGCTTATGGGAAAGGAGACCACACTTTGATCTGATCTGATCTGATCTGACAGCCAGGCAGACCATGTCATACCATAATGCTACTACCCAAAATTTGCATTGGGCTTGGTGAATTTGCGTCAAATGTTGTTTCTTGTCTGAAGATTGACCGGGCAATGAAAGATTTGGGTCAATCTAGAATTTCAAAGGTCGCCCAATGATATGGAGAAGCATGGAGGGGAGGTGACGGGAAAGAAGTTGGGTGAGAAGCCATCGTTATGACAAGCAATCTTCTCCTCATTACAAACTTGTCCGAGCAAAATGGGCCCTGTCCTTGCTTTCTGCTCCGACCGGGGATGAATTTCTCGGGTACGTAAACTGGGGGGTTGCGATGGCGTCCAAGTTTTACTCGGACCGATGTGAATTGGGGGTGGCGAATCACATGTTGCTGAAAAGAGATTGCTGTCGTGAAATGACCTCAGCACGCACCGCATCCCTTCGCACCTTCCCCGTGCTTGTAGTCGGGAAGGGCCTTGACCCCCAATTCAGGAATGCTTTGGGTATCTTGAACCTGCAGTCCAGCGTGATTCATAGAAAATCGTTTAGGATGAATGATCTCGTTCTTGTTGGTGCGGAACAGAAACTGTGTCATACCCGGTTAAATCCCTTCTGCGGCAGAACTGCCGAAGAACCGAGCTGGTAAGGACGTGTTCCTTGGCCATTCCTGTTCTGACTTGGAGGAGTTTATCGGATTCAGACCATGTCCAGTCGCTGCTCATTCGCACACACCCGATTACCGTCTCGCCAAGGGTAGCGTCTGGTACTCCCACCACCACCACACCGACAACTCCCGGATGTTGCAGAACCACAGTCTCCACCTGCTAATTTTTTCATCACAGGTAAAATCAATGGCCCAGAAATGTTTTGACGATCGATAACCTGCTTGCTCATAAGACCGGCGAATACCTCCTCAGGGTAAACATTTTCTCCACCACTCTTTATGCGCCCATTGGCTCTTCCAATTAGCCATACATTGCCCGACTCATCTATCGAGCCAACGTCACCCGTGTCGAACCAGGATGCGCCGCCAGTATCGGATTCAAGCGGTTGATCCCAGTAACCAATCATCACGTGTGGGCCTCGAGTCAGGATTCTTCCAGAAGAAACAGAATCTGAAGCATCTGTCCTCATCTCAACATGAGGTGCAGGCTTACCAATGCAAGTGCCCTGCTGTTCTCGCACCGAGATGGGCTGATTGCTTCGTGAAGAATGGTGAAGGGTCATGAAGGTTAGTGAAGAACAGGCCTCAGTCATCCCTTGAACAATCAGATAAAAGCGAATCATGTCAGACGATTATTTGTATTTCCAGTGCAACAAGCAGTAGGCAGCCATACCAATATTATTACCATAAGCTGAGAGGATCCTTGCAGAAGGAAATAATCTGATAGCTTCTATTGTTGACTTGAGCGACAAACTGCCGCCTCCATTTAGAACCTTCCTGATGCTTTCTGCACCTTTCCACGATTCCTTTTCCCTGAAGAAGCTCTGATCAAACCGAAGTCTATCTATCACCTGCCATCCTATGGACCGACTTGAAGAACTGGGGATAGGACGCATTTCCTGTTTACCTTAAGAACGATGACATGTCTGTGATGAATGTAGGCACAGTGATTAGAGAAGTGACGCTGTGCTTCTCAATGGCATCGACGGCCAATCCCGGGTCAAACTTAGGGATGAAGACATGGCGAGCTCCCACCATAAGCATTGCTAAGGCTGACGACAGACCTCCGATATGGCACAGAGGAGCAGTGTGTAGGTAAACCTGTGAAACCACAAAGGAGATCGTCGATATTGAGACAGATGATTCGATAGATTGAGCTATTGTTGAAACAAACACCTTTCACTGAGTCGTTCGGTTAAGACATTGGCATACATCATCCTCACCATAGCCACAAATGGCGATCTTGGCCATAGACTGTATGATGAGTGCGGAATGGCTTATGCTAACTCCCTTGGGCTGGCCAGTAGTTCCTGTGGAGATTGGAAAAGCAAGCCGAATCTTGAGTATGCATACTACCAGCACACGTGCAGGATTCAAGGAATCGTTGCCAACAACTTGAAGAGAAATGGAAACATGCCTGAGGTGAAGCATATTATTGCAGCACCATTGGGTGGCCACGCATAACTCGTTGTCGTGGACATTACTGGTCGCCTTTCCAATAAGTCAAGAAACGATACTGCAAAACATGCTAGCTAAATTCAGATTGCTTCCCCGTAGTCATTCCCTAAACGTTAGCTGTAAAACCATTTCCCAAGTGCCGTTCACCATTCAATCTGTTCAGCGACTTGGGATAAGAGGAACCCAGGGACAGATGCCATCTCAGGGAAGGCATGGGACTGTCTTCGAGGACGGAATACCATCTATCACAACTCTCGTCCGTCACTAACACAACAGGCCTCACGGCCGAAATGGCATACCTCGCCTCGCTACCACTCTGCTTCAAGGTGAAATCGTTCAGATGCATCATTAAACATCAGCGAATGTCGTAAGAAGGAACAACGCCGCATTACTAACCCATCTGTAGTTAAGAGGAGCCAGGATGCCTCCCACAAAAGTGACGGCCAATAGCAGCTCCAAGTAGTAGTCACTGATAAACAAATGTAACAGAAGGCATGAGTCCATAGGATACCCTCAACCGAAAGAGGGTGTTTGACAAAATGGGGATTAAAAGTCAGCCAAGCCATCCTGATGATCATTCGAGATAAGAGTGGTTAACCCATCCAATCATTCAGAGTACCCCCTCGACCCCACAGACCTGTTATACGCCGCGACAGCCACGATGTCTCCCGCTCGGATGCCCAGTTCGAGCAGGTTATACGAGAGGCTCAGGACCTCATCGAAGAACTCCCGACCGGTCTTCAGGCGGTCGCCAAAGATCGCGAAGGTGGAGTCGCGTCTCGCGAGCGACGCCCTCCTCAGGCACTGGCAGATGTGAGGCCGGGAGAAACTGCCCATGAATTCTCCGGAGAGCAGCGAAAGGCTTAAGCAGTGGAGTCCGGAGAAGGCGCCTTTCTGTTCGTAGGTGGGTGAGATTGGCTTGTGGCTGTGGACGTGACTCTTTATCTAGTTTGGTCGGCGCTTTCTGCACTGTTTGCGTCTGGATAACGTAGCGGATGGGACACCTTCGTAACGACAGCGAGGCCTTCCGACAATTCTCCGAGTTCGAACCCGGTCTCTAAAAAAATCAACGCCCTCCACTCCACTCCACACGAAGATGATTCCTTCCATAAAAAACTCCATTTCATGTTTGGCCCATCTCCTAATCTATTTGTCTTTACCCGATTTTAATTCCCTCGAGTGGACAGTGCAGTGTTAGGACAACGCTATCATTTCCCCTTTTTCATTACAGACGCAAAAACACATGGCATGCACCTGCGAATTCCTTCAATGGCGTTTCCCATGACAACCCCCACCACCCTCCCTATTTCTCGGTGCTGCTTGCGGTCTGCCCTTGCGGGGAGCCCCGCCCTTCTGACCACGGCCTCGAGTACCAAGGCATCCCTTCCTAGTGTACTTCCAACCCGGAACCTCCCACCGGGACGCTCTCCTTCTTCGGCGCGTCCTTATCTCCGACCTCCCCGGGAAATGCCGGGGAAGGGATCCCGAAGGAGGCGGACTCGGGGGACTTCTCGCCATCATGTACATCAAGAACGGGATCTCCCGCGACACAAACCTTCTCATGTTAGAGTCCGACAACAAAGATTTCAGGCGGGTCCTGGACGTCAACCTCTTCGGCACATTCATACGTGCTAAACATGCTGCCCGAGTCATGATCCCGGGTAAATGTCGTCGCCCGGCGGCCCATATGCTTACATGGCATCCAAGCACGGGATAGTCGGGATGGAAAAGAACATCGCCTTGGAGCTATATCACCATTCTGCGTGGCCACTCCCATGGTTAAGAGCGCCATGGGGATGGAAGACACTAAGAAAATGGAGGAAGCAGTGTCCGCCTTGGCGACTCTCAAGGGGGCTTTCTGGAAGTGCAAGACTTCGAGATGCATCCCTGTACTTGGCGAGTGACGAATCAAAGATGAAAGAATAACTCCAATATGGAACAATGTGTATATGATGATGCCATGGAATTGTGCCTGAAGTACAGAATAATCAAAAGAAGTGTGCACAGAGTCTTCTTCATACAAGCTAAGGATACAAAGCTAGACGATGGCAGAAATTCAGAACCTGAAGCGACCTTTCAAAAAGTTCTTGCGTCTTCAGATATCTACTGTACACCTATTGTTCAAGGGGAATCCACTCCAGTTCCAGATCCAAGTCTCCGGACTCCACATTCTGCAGCTTCAGCGAGATCGCCTGCTTCACCTTGCCATCTACTATATTCACGGCACTGTCCTTGATGAGGGCGTTGTCATGCGATTTCAGCCACTTCCCGATCTGCATCTCCCCAAACATCTCCACGTCCCCAAACACCATGGCGGACGTTATCATGGGTTGGAGATCTATCTCCGCTTCCCCCATTATGTCGTCTGCCGAGAACGTGTCGTGATCATACACATGCTGCAAACACAAGTAACAAGGTCAGAAGCTTGCTCGGTTAACATTCGAGATAGGGGTGTAATATAGTTACTAATTTCAAGGGACCGTAATCCTGAGGAACAGATAACATGAGTTCCTGATTCCAAACTGGGTTGAGGTTGCTCTTAATCACATTTGTCTGAACAGTCTACAACAGATTGAAAAGAATTCATAAATACCCAACATCAGATGGCCATTTCGTATGCACAGTTGAAGCACTTGTCGTTTGAAGAGTATAACCTGGTTTCCCAAGGTGAGAATGACATAAGGATCACTTGATAGCATGTCTCTTACGGCCAAATTGGTTCCCTTCAACACCATCACCTTTAGCATGCCAATGAACTCCACCATGCCTTGCTGAGGAACACAATTACCATGAGTTCATAACTAGATTCAGCGCTCGGTGAAGTTTCATCGAGAAGATACTGGACAAAATTAGAGTCATGATAATCACGAGAGTTCCCATATTCAATAACAATAAAAGCTCAGAACCAACATAGGAACAAGGTCTAATCATTACCAACTTCCAAGATGAATTTGAACTTCTAAAACCATCGGCGATCTTCCTCGAGAAACTTGACTGCAGAGGATCCTTTTTGGTCCTTTCAGATGGCAAGGACACGATTCGCAAGCTCGGCTTGAGAAATTCCTGCAGCTCATACTTTGACCTGCATTATATGTAACTTATCAAATCTGCGCTTTCTGTGATCATTTAAGGGAATGCATGAAAACATCAGCACAAAATTGCATTTAAAGTAAAGGGAATGAACCTGATAAACTTCAGTCGGTCGTCATGGCGAGAATCCGGCCCAGGTTTTGAGAAGCCTTCAGGGATATATGCCTCATATATTTTGTTTGCGGAAGAATTTCCACCAACTTCAATCATGGCGTCTATCTCGTCATTAGACCACTCATCAAGTGTCACAGACAAAACCTGAGTGGGAAAACTGAAATTGCTTAGGTTTAGACTGCACAAGCATGAACACCGAAGACTCTCTCCCTTTCCAGCACCAGTTACTGCAGCCATGGATGCTTGTCATTTTATCTGTTCTACTACCTTGAGGAAAGCTTACATGCACAGATGATTCTACTAAATGTATGACTCGAACTGAACACATATTATAAAGTCCTTTTTCCCAGAAGATCAACTTGTTCGCCCCTTTTGATGTGTCCGCAAAGGCAAGAAGCGTCACTGGGCTTGCAGTTACTGAGGAAACATAGCAGGGATCAATTACCTTTGAGACGTGGGTCCCCAAGCTCCTGTGCACTCCACAGCACTTTAAACATATAAAAACACCGATATTTGCAGACCTGTCAAATTATTCGCCAATATCCTGATATTATATTAGACACGGTAAAATCTCATTCTCTCCCAACCCCAACTTCATGGAATACGTTGAAAGGAATCTTTTCATAATGTGGTTCAACCAACAAGCTTCCATATCTTAATATAGCCCAGAAAATCGAAAGTTTGTACTTAGAAGCCACAGATGGATCACATGATTCTACCCAGGGAACACAAGCCATCATTTAGAAATTTAACGAAGCTAAAAAGTACACAAAATGATTTGATTTAGCTAATATCAAAGTACTTACGCCCATTTGGGATCTGGAGCACCACAGTCGGCACAAAATCGATTATCTCTCTGCAGCATTAGATCCTTTAATCTTCGTTTACCTGATGAACAACAAACACTAATCATCAGCAATGCCCCCTTCCTGGATGACAGGATCTATCATCACCATATCATCTGTCTGCCTAAGAGGTGTCAATTTCAAGATGCAGCCTACATTTAGGTTGTAGAAATGGCATACCATATACAGAAATGGAAACAAGCATGGGGACATAAATCTGGCCCTATATAACAATGGTCTCCCTGATACATTGATTGAAACTACAGAGACAACCCGTAAAAATGACTATAATCCATGACACCCTTAGGATAGCGGTTAAAAGCCCTTCAAATTCATCGTCTGCAACAGCTCTCCAGATTCTAGGAAAGGCCCTCAACCCTGACGAACTAGTCTTACATGACATCACCAACAAAGCAAAATCTGAGGTTTCAGGTAGTCATCGTACCTGAGACGGTCTTTCCCAGATCGAATTGACGGTTGCTCATCGTTCACCGAGGCGCGGCCGCTCTCCCGGTGACCTCTCGCCTCTCTCAATTCACAACAATATTGATTCTCTAGTTTCAGAAACCAAGAAAACCATCAACATTCAGTGAAGCTGCAGTTGACCCTACAAAGAGGAAGAATAAGAAACACAATAATCACACAATCCTATCACAAAGAAACTAGAATCCAAACAGGGTTCCGAAACCTCGGCGGAGTAACGAAGAAGGAAGCTCAAAAACAACAGACACGAACCCAGTATGGCATCAAACAGTTTCAAACCAAGAGAACGTCACACTCTTATCTCCAAAGCATCATCAGATCGAAAAGCATTCACAACAACTAAAAGATTATAAAATCCACCGAACCATCAATCGTTCCGACTCGTCCTCACGTCAATTCCCCCTCCGCCAATTGAATAAAATGGTCAAATCCAACAAGGTAGAACCGGCGAAAGCATGAAACAAAAACAATCCCAATACAGGAAAAAAAAAGGGGGATTAAAAAACCCTCAAGTTAAAAGGCGAGTTCAACGTACGAAAGCTGGCCGAAATACGCACGAAATCAATGAAAACTCTCGCCTGATAAACACCTTCCCAAACAGGAAAATCACAGCCCCCAGTAGATCAAATGGACAAGAACATGCAGACAAAGGAGACAGCTGTGGGGGGCGAACACCTCTGAACGTGGGGATTTAAAAAAAAAAAAACTGACCTTTTTCCTTTTGTGTTCGATCTGAATATTCCCCTTTTCAAAGTCGTGTTATTGCAACGTTTTTTTATCATGCGTCGGACCGAAGAAGCTTCTCGATATTTTACACGGACGACGCTGTTCCAAAGTAGTTAAACTGACCAGAACCCATGGCCCACTTGAAGTTCTGTTCCAAAATATACAATGGTCGGAAAAAAAAAAATGTAGCCTTTAGGGTAGAAAATTTCCAAAAAGAAATTTTCAAAATTCAATAAATACTCCTAATGTATTGTTAAAAATAGCAAGTTACGGTGATTGGAAGGTGTTGTTAAGAATAACGAGTTCGATTTATAATATATGTATTATCGAATTTTGAAACTTTTTATCATAAACGGAAAGTTATTTTACGAACAAGGAGATAAGTGGAGTTAGGAGAACTGAAAAGTATCCAAGCCTGGTTTTACAACATGATGGCATGGGTGCTCTGCCGGTATTTGGATGCTGCCGTGAATTGGTGAGCCGGGACCCACGGCGATTGAGTGGATAAAAGCAGCGTATGGACCAAAAATAGCAAATGACTTCGGAAACAGAAAACTATGTCGGCAACAAGGTCCACGATGGTTGTGAGTAGATCTGTCCTCGGAATGGTGGTGTGCCGCTAGGATAAGGCCTTGGTCCCACCTCAATGAGAACCTCCTACGGAAGTCTGTCAGCGAAGGAAGAACAACTCGCAGCAGCATATATTCATCAAAGAAATCCCAGCATGAATTGTAATCAAGCCATTATTTCACGGTACAATTTCGTTTCTGAAGCTGGACTTAGTTGACTAATCCAATCAGGCTGCGAAGCAACCTATGAAAGAATATTCAACAGGGCTCACAAGGGTGCTTCTGCCTTCAAGAGAAGTGCAAATTACCGACTACAGTTCTAGTAAACTTCCACATGCCATTGCTTGTTCTTCTTGAGCTGTGACAGCATCTCTTCCCAGTTTTCTCCTCTCTCCACCGCTACCATTTTCAGGGTTTCTTGAATCCCTGGCATCATCCCTTTCAACCCACAGAAGTAGATATGTGCCCCACCACCCAAAAGTTTGAATATCTCGTCACTATATTCCTCAATCTTATCCTGCACGTACATCTTGCCTCCTTTCTTGTTATTTTGTTCTCTGCTTAGTGCCTTGTCATACCTGAAGTTATCTGGGTAGTCTTTGAGGTACTTGGTGAACTCGTCATCATAAAGCAAGCTGTCTGAGTTGGCCACGCCGAGGAAAAGCCAAGCAAGGCCCCCAAACTTGTAATTAGGCACGTTTTCCATGAACATGCGGCGAAGGTAGCCCCTAAACGGGGCTATGCCGGTACCGGTAGCGATCATAATGTGAGTGGCATTAGGATCTTCTTCTGGCAGAAGCATTATCTTTCCCGAAGGGCCTACAGATAATACTCATTGGTCAAAAGATCCACGCTGTCACCATAAATTAAAGCAACAAACTAGAGATCGGGTCAACAGGGGAAACGAACCATTGTTGCCACTAAAAGCAAGAGGTAAGAAACGTAGAACAACCCAAACAAAAGTTTTTCCGAAGAAGTTGGGCAATGGGCACAGAGCAGTGATGCCGAGTTTTGGATTGCAAAGAAAATTACTGCATATTTTGTTCTACAGGGAAACATAGTACCAAGAGTTACCTGTGATCAGGACTTTATCTCCTGGCTTTGCATTGCAAAGGAAATTACTGCATATCCCAGCTTTAGACAGATCCTCTTTGCCAGTCTCAGGATCAAAGTAGAGTGCACGGCGGACACACAAGCTGCCTGTTCTGCCATCGAAAGAGTCTCCATATCGGGTTGATGCGATTGAGTAAAGGCGAACATTATGAGGAGCCCCCTGTTTCTTTGGGTTTTCACCCTGTAATCCACCATAAAAAGTAAAAATTCAGGGATGTCGCAGACAAAAGATCTTTCAGAGATTTACTGGATGCTGACTGAAAACACAATTGAGCCACAAACAGACTTTTGCAATATAAAATTTGTGACATTTAAGCCGCCAATCACCCGTAGAGGATTCCAGAGACACAGGTGTCTCCAAGCCGATTGACCAAGTAAACTGAGCCACAAGAAGCAAAAACAGCAAGAAAATTGAAACTTACTGGTGGAATTACGCCATAGCTCTGTCCTTCCCAGTATGGAACATTGCCACCATGGTCAATTACAATGTGACACACCTCACCAGGCGCCTTTGGACCTACAAGCCTCTCGACCGAAACAATGGTTGCCGTATAGGGTTCCTTAGGCTTGAACAAATTCAATGGCGGCTCTTTGGCATCCTCAAGCAGTAGTGGGGACACAGCAACCTTTGGTGAGGTTGCTTGTTGCACTGACATACGAAGGACGAACTGGTTCTTTGATCTTGTGCTTGGGGACTTCACATCCATAGTCAATGCAGGAGCCCATGAATGACCACGTAGATTGACAGTGTGTGCCTGCATTATAAAGAAAGCAATCGGTTTCAAAGTCTTATCAAAGATCAGTCGTGCCTCAGGTCATCTGAATGGACATAGGCCTTCTTTAGAAGAACAATAGGGAGAACATAAACTTTGGAAGTTCGAAGTCGAACAATATCTAAAAAAAAGATTATGTATGGGCACGAGAGACGATTGCCCACATGAATAATGGCGTTCAGCATAGTGAGGATTCTTATTGATGGCAGCTGTATGTAGATGTTTAGTTGAACATGCCACACCGTTTGCTAAACCAGCAGATTGGAAGTTACCGGGAAGAAGACAAGTTGTAGTTTAAGACTAAAGCATTGGCCCTCCCACCATCCTAATTCACCCCAGGTTAAACTGAGTATCGCAACTCTTCTGCCATTGTGAGGCAGAAATCCAATTCAATTCTTGGATCGTTAAACAGTAAGCTTGTAGCCACATAACTAAAACGCCGAAACCACTATCATCAGAATAAATCTACACGATCCGGAGGCCTCCTCATGGCAGAGCTGATTCGAGCAACATCAGAAAATTCACCAATCTAAAAGGTTCAAAGAAAACCCACCTTAAACCCTGATCTCCTGACAGAAGAACCACCTCCGACGGGACCAGCAACGGACATCTGATAAAACAAATTAAGAACAGTCAGATTACCCCCAAACTCAAATCCAACATCCAAAAGATGGCGAAACAAAAAAAAAAACAAACTTTCTCCCGACCCAAGTCAACAAATCCAAAATAGAACAAAACCCAGAAATCGGTTTCGAAAGGAAATCCACCTGGGATGCAGCACAGTGAGCCATCTGATCGCAACACAGGAAGACGATCCCCCCCCCCCCCCCCCCGGGGCAAGGTGAAAAGCAGAGCAATAAATTTCAAATGCGGGGGGGAATCAGTGGGTTGAGAAAACAGGCGAGCAATCCGGGGTTATATCAGCAGGTTTGGAGGGGAAGGGACTGATCCTTTGGGGAGATGGAAGGGACAGCCTTTTGCGATGCGCCGCCGCTTCTTGGTCATTTGCCATTGGCCGTCTGTGCCCCCACTGTTATTTGCCTGCTCCCCCTCTTCTTCTCTCCTATAAACTATTAATAAAAAACTAACCTTCATTTTTTTTAATTAACCCCGCCAAATCTCAATTAACTCTTCTGAAAAGAATTAATTAATGTCGGTTGGGTGATGATAAAGGGCCACGAAATTGGGCTGGTCCAGATTGAAATCGGCCCATACATGGAGGATTATTTGGGCCATTTCAATATTGGGCCAAGATGAGTCCGAGACCGAGTGGCCCAGTCATGGATTTTTTTTTTTTTGGGGGGGGGGGGGGAATCTACAGAAGGGTAATCATTCAATTCAACCAACCGACCATTTTTCAATAGAGAAAAGGCTGCCAAGGACAACGACAACGAGGTTTTGTCCGAGTGCAGTCGAGTTGGGGTCTGGGGGGTTGAGTAGTATCGGAAATAGGATGTTAGACAATCAATCACACCCATCATGATCATTCATGATGGGTTTGAGGTTGTCTACCGCAACCCTACTGAATCTTAGGACCTTGCAGAGGAAGAAAGAAAGTCCACTCAACGAGCATTAACACAAAAACCGTGACAGACAAGTCTCCCCTGCCCTGCCCCTCCATCTTTTTCTGGAATAATAAAAGAAAAATGAGCCAATGAGAAACTGGGTTTCCCAAATGTGACTCAAAATGTCCCCTTAGATTTGGGCCACAATCTGGGGGATAGGTATCTTCTACATGCTCGGTATTCAGTGTCTGTTGTGAGGGGAAGAGGGAGGGCCATATATCAAGGGATTGTGTTTTTGGGGGATCCAAAGAATCCCCTCCAATACAGAGTTTAAGGAAAAGAAAGCCAATCCCCTGCAATACAGAGTTTAAGGAAACGAAAACCTCTCATCTCCACCCCACGCGTGGAACAGTCTTAAGCTTTACCTCAACCCTCTCCTCTGCACCAAAAGACATACACACAAACAGAGTCACGTCACGTTTTCTGGTGGAGGGGGTGAAATGCAGTAGTGCTCTGTTAAGTTAATGTTTCATATACCAAAAAGGAACACACCCACTTGCATGCGGCTCCATAAAAACAGTGTCTCAGTCTCAGCCTCTTTCCCCACCTACCCCTTCAGCTTGTTTTACTCGAGGAGGGTTATAATTATAATAATATTATGGGGTTGTATCAGTAAGGCGTGTTGGTATTGTATGTTATGGTGTGGTCCCAGGAGAGTCCGCAGGAAACGTGACGACATGATCCCATCATTACATGCATAGCCCGACCCCTCCCTTTTCCCATTCCCAACCATCATCCATTGAATGTGTTAGTGTGATGCAAGCATGTTTATGTAGTGTAATGCATGGTTCTGGGTTGAACATGTTGACAGTGGTCCCCTCCCCCAACTTCTCTTAAAGTCATGGGAAGGTAACTACTGCATCTGGGTTGCAGGAGGGCTCAGCAATTGATTGGGCATTTCAGTAGGGTGACTGGAGGGGTGGATGGGGGAGGAGGGACCATATCATTCCCTTAAAGAAGAAGAGCTTCGTGAATCTCTTCCATGGTCCCATGGTGGTTGAGTGTAATGACAACAGCACTTTATGAGGCAGAGAAAAAGTGGAGCTTGAACTTGGCAGGCACGTGACTGCACACAGATGGATGAAGACGAAGAAGACAATGCTGAAGGACAAAATCTCCTGTTGTTTCGCCCAGATGTGGGTTTTAATTCATTTCTTTTCGGACAAAAAGGTAGAAGTAGCAGAAAAACATTAAATTGGTTTCACGAAATATGCAAGGTTGCAGCCAAATAATAGGCTTTCTTCCCCAAGGACAATGGCATGCAAGAAAACAAAACCCCGCCAAGGGAAAGAGGTTTCAATAAAACTTGTTAATTCCAAGGTGGGGTTGATCTACTCATGCAGAAAGGAGAAAGGACTGATGCAGCGCTCCAGCTGAGTATTTATCTCCCCCTGCCTCTAATGGCATTCAAAACGACAATCTTTCTTTCAAGTGTGCAAAAGAACCTTACCCGAGATTCATATCCGGGAAAGTGACAGACAGCAATATACCTTGGTCCTAAAGATACCAGCTTAACCCCATCCAACAACGTTCATTACTGTCTCGACACAAGAAGAAGCGATGCCCATTGCAAACCTACTGTCCCATTGCCTGTGCATGTTGCATTCAAACTAATCTCGGAGGACAATTCGGGGGGGGGGGAGGCAGGCAACAGATAGAAGCCACAAATAAGATAATATAGTTAAGACTAAATAGTCAAGCTCTGGTCTATTAGCTGATGTAGAGCAGCATTGGAAGTGTTCTCTATTGAGATACATATAACTTACTTAGCAGAGGAAATAGGAAGCCAAAATGATGATATTAATGTGAGCGAGAAGTTGGGCAGATGCAATGCTAGACAAAGGACCAGTTCACGAACATGAAGGTCAGGCAGTGATTGGTTTCATCGTCGTCGAGAACTTTCCACGCCACTGCCTGTTCGTAAGACGCTGGCCTCCCCATGCTCGACGTGCAAATACCGGCAGGCAGATAAGCAAACCCCTGAAAACGAGAGGCCACTACATCCATTAGAAATGAAAGGTTTGCGATCCGGTCGAAATACCTGGTTAGTGCACGTTGTGATATCAGACAAGCTAGAGAAAGCAAATCCTACCTGTTGCAGTATCTTTGAGAATTCGGAGAAGAGTACTTTCCGCCCATTATCATCGAGAGTCTTCTCGAGCAAAATATCCTGAAGGGCTACGAGCGTCGTCTCAAGCATGTCCAGTCCTGCCTGGTTCGCAAAGGTGAAAACAGGCGAGGCCTATAACAGAGATTCCAAACAAATGTTAATCAGGAAACTGGGGTCTAAATCTTGGGAGCATTGAATGGAGACCAAAGATAAGAAGAGATACATTAGTTTTCACTGAGCAGCACAAGATTGCATCAGAATGATGCCAAAGTTGCTTTAACAAAGCATCGCTGCCCTGGGAGTCCCCAGTTAACAGTTCTGCGCCAGTGTGTGTCCTGCAAGACGAATACAATCATCAAAACATCTCATGAATCATCCAATCACGGATCAAAGGATTTATAATGGTGGCCCGGAGGGACCATCAAGAGAGTAACCTGTAGCTTTTGCAAATCCACTGGGCAAGGGTAAGAGCCTCCGGAGATCCCGGAAGGGACTTCAACCCAATGCTGCCGTTAACTTGGGAGGGTGCAATGGCCATGGCAACCCTCTGCACAGACCCTACAATACTCCTAACATACTCACGAGCCATTGCAGTGACACTATCTTGTAAATGATTCTCAAAGGAAAATTGGAAGGCGATCGTCAGGACAGAACGCAGATTATAAGTGCTGCTGGAATCAGCTTCGCCAGTTGGACGAGCAATACCACCGGCGGATCCTACTTCCAGAGTGGACGCCAAATCCAGCGTACGAGTAGCGGCACCAGGCCCATCCTACAATTTAAAAAAAACTGTTATGGGAGCTGACACAAGTTTAGAATAACAATCAGAATGATCTGTCATGTGAAGAGGCACCCAACAGATTTTGGGTCCAACTGAATGACACGGAATCCAGAAGGCAACAAAGGAGCATCATCGGCAAATGACTCGTCAATAGGTGCAAAAACAAGCTGAGCACATGCACCGATGGCATTGTCGTCCACTCCACTGCACAGCTGAGATTTTAGGGAAAATAAAGGTCAGAATCTACAGAAGAAAGATATACCCCCATAAGTAAAACTAAACACCACATAAACAACCTGCAGCAAGTACATATCATGAGAAAAGGCCATGTCACTGGAAGAGAAGGTCCGACCTTCAAGCCGGACAACCTCCAGAAACTGCAAGATAAACAGTATGAGACATGAGGAATGAACATTTGAAGAGACACTGCAAAGGATTCGCAACAGTTACCTCCTCATGCTCTACAGTATGTGCGAGAGGCAAGATCACATGGCTGCCTGAGAATCCACCAGGTCTTCCACAAGGAACTGCATATGGGTTAGACTTGAGACATACAGCAGAATAAGCATCTATTCCATAGTCAGCCCACTCTGACCGATGCTCTCTCAAGAATCGGATGAGCAGAGCAGGAGGAACATTCTGCAGATGATCAGAAGAAAACATAATCAAAATAGAAGAACATGGGCGACCAGAATTAGTCCACTGACTGCTGAACAAGGCCATAGTCATACTTGAAGTAGCATAGACGCCTTGGCACAAAGAACCCCTCTTCCAAAATTCTGAAACATGGAAGCATTATACTGAGTCCCAATAAACTTTTCTGGAGAAGAGTTGATGGCAATAGTTACGTCTTCTATGCCATCACTATCAAGAATGGTCCAACCGTCATCCACAAAACCATTGACAGCATCATTGAACCCCCTACAGCACAACAGTGTGAGCAGTTAGTTATCTAGCAATCAAGGACAACTCAGTGAGACTCAAGATTCCTACTAAACAGGGAAGGTTTCTCTCCAAATACAAAATTCCACAAAGTACGGCAAAAAGATCGCATGCTTTCTATACCTGCATAATTTTTGACTGAATGTCCTCAAAACTGCAGGTTGGCGCCCTCCACTATAGTGAACCTCTCCACTTGTTTCTTGTGCTATCTGCCTAATATGTCTCAATGCCTGCACAAGTGAGGATACATAAGCAAAAAGAGAACAGTACTTTAAGAAAACAAAAGGAATAAACTCGAGGTGCAGAGCAACTGACAGCAACAGTCATCTTCTGAGCAAGTATCTTTGAAGATTCGTACAGTGGCCTCAAAACTTCAGGAACACTCCATGCCTGAAAAGCGATTCAAACATAGGCATCAAAAAACACATAATTATGCCAACAAATAGGTCATAAAAACGAGGGTTAAATCTTAAAACCCACGTCAAGATCAACATGGTCCACAATGTGAATTATAGAGCCACCCCCCTCGTACGGGCGGATTAGATATCCACTGGGAAGCACATCAGCCCTAACAAATCCTGAAGGAGGCGGGTTACGTGGACCCCCATTACTTGTGCTCAACGACCTTTCACAAATCTGTTAATAAAAACAAGGTCCAA
This sequence comes from Melastoma dodecandrum, assembly GCA_029817715.1. Taxonomy (NCBI): domain Eukaryota; kingdom Viridiplantae; phylum Streptophyta; class Magnoliopsida; order Myrtales; family Melastomataceae; genus Melastoma; species Melastoma dodecandrum. Next base: position 1,121,513 of record JARUPY010000182.1, read on the forward strand.
AATTTAGGTTCTGAATATTGGTGATAGAAACGGAACATTACATAAAACCCACTTATTTTAGTTTAACTTCGACGAAGAAAAGAGTACTCACCACAAGACTACCATCATCCAAAGTTGTTGTATACCTAAGTGTCCAAAAGTCACGGGCAGCAGCTAGTGTTGTCATTGCATAAGTCTAGCAGTAGCAGCAGAACCAGTCAGCAACAGAAGATAACTGACATGATCTCAGATATTGGTCTATGGTACTACCAACCTGTGTATAAACAAGCTCAATCGTCGCTCCATTTCCAGCTGGGATAACACTTAGCACATCCACACATCGGCAATCCCGATACCAAAATAGTCGATCTTTGAGTACTTCAGCAACCTAATAAGTAATCAACCATAAAATATCAACCGCAAATGAAGTACTGCAGACGAATATACAACCACGCTTTCTACCTTCGCAGGCTCGAGACTCACAAGACCACAGACTCGTGCTGCTACCCCATTACAGTTGCGAGAAACAGCAATGATTCCAATGGAATCCGGACCAGGCTGCAGACGAAACAATTGATTGTCTTTAGTGAGTAAACACACAGTAGACCATGGCAATCAAATCCAACAAAAAAGATAAAACAATTCTAGTGGTCACTCAATGGCTTCGTACCTTCATCCCAATCATCTGAACCCAATCAACAGCGGTTCCAGTAGCCTTTGAGAGGAACTGAGCTAGGGTCTCCTCAGCAATTGCGAGAAGTCTGCAGCAAATGATGGATTTTCTCAGTAAAAGCATGTAAGAACAAGAATTCCGAAAGGAAGTTAATGAGATAAAATGAGGACCCTGCAGGGCTGTTGGCATCCTTTTGGGAATGCTGGGTTGATGGGTTGTGCTGTTGTTGGTGCTGACCGCTTGCGACCACAGACTCACAGCTATTGTCTGTGGTCGTTCCAGAGGGCTGTTGGCAAACATAAGAAAAAGAATATAATTGAGCCCCCAGTAAAACAAGAACCTAACACTACACGCGTTTAACATGCTATATGATTTAGGGCAAAGCCCGTTCCCCAGAAAAGTAAAACTACGATGTACAACATCCCAATGGAAATAGAAAGTAATGTCACAGAAAATGGAAATGGAAAAGAAACCAAAAAAAAGTAAACAACAAGAGAACTCACAGTATGCAGCTGCTGTCTCATGTAACCATTCTCGTAAACCAGCTGAGAGACTTGCTTCTGGAGGCGATCGTTCTCCTCCATTAACAGCTTATTCATGGCGGTCAGCTTCCTGTTGACAGTCTGAAGACGAAATGCTTCCTTCCTCTGCTTCTCTCGACATCTGTAAGCGACCAAAATTTCAAGAGATTTAAACAAATCCGGGGGTGAACATAGAAGGGGCAACAAAACAGATGTCTCCATCAGTCCCCATATGCTATCGAACATACAATGGACGTGCAAAAAGCCCACAGATCAAACTGCACTTAGGAGTAAACAACAGAGAGCTGCTTTTCCAGCGGGGTGAGCATAAACAGAACTGGTGTTTACGCACTACATGTGTGACCTCGTGAACATAAATACAAGTTAGGCCTAAATACCGACCGAACAAACTGAAGGCACAAGATACTAAATCAAGACCAGTAAGAAAAGTAGTTAACATAAAGACGGCACATCCAAATCCGCAAAGGTGCGTACAAAAAACAAACAAAAAAATACATCCATCAGGGAAAAAAAAAACAAAAATCCACATGCTATCCTGACATTTGGCGCTCCGAGAAATGACTTCCAAAAATCACCCAGAAACGCCCATTCACGAGATAACAAAAAAACCATCCGGCCAATTCCACGCCCTGTTTAGAAAGCACAAGCATTCATTTCAAGAAAGCTCAAGAGCTTATCCTGTAATACAACGCTTCTTACAGGGCAGGATTTACCATCCCAGAAAATTTCGGACACTGGAAAAGGACAGGAAGAAAAAAGACCCTTCCTATTTTTTCTCCTTACCTCCTGTTCTGGAACCAAACTTTGATCTGCTTGGGCTCAATGTTGGAAAGGATAGGACACTCCCTAATCAGCTGCTGCCTCCGGAGCGAACTGGGCTTGGGGCACTCGTTGTAAACCCTCTCCAAAGCCTCAACTTGCTCGGGGGTGTACCTCACGTACTTGCCATTGTCCATCTGCTGCTGCTGATGCTGATGCTGATGCCTGTTGCTAACACACATCGCCATTTTCCCGGGAAGATACAAACTCCGAAGCCCCCGACCAACCCAAGTTCAGGAACCAAGAAAAGGAGGTGGCTTTAGGAGGTTTCAGGCAGGCTCTCTTAGCTGGAGAGAGCAGCCCACGACCACACTCGACTTCATGAACGAAGTGGGAACTGGGTTTTTTTTTTGGGGGGGGGGGGGAGTGGCGAAGGGTCTTGGAATGAGAGGTGTCCAAAGATTGGGTCTTTATCGAAAGAACAGAGGGGAGGGTCGCCAATCTCGAGGAATTTTTAAGGGCGTAGTGAAATGTAAATGAAATGGGGACGGATACCCACAGAATTTTGCAGAGTGGGATGTCCAGACACATACACAATGCAGAGAGAGTGAGAGAGAGAGAGAGAGAAGTTGATTTTGTTTCTTTTTTTATTCATTTGCTTTATTTGTTTATTATGTTGGTGGGAGGGAAAAACAGGAAAAGGACAAGGTGGAAAAAAAGGGGGAAGGGTTCTGCTGCTCCCTCCCTCCTCTGCTGTTTTTGTTTTACAGTCTAAGCTTTTGTTTCTTCCTCCTTTCGTTTCTGCTCCTCTGTTTGTTGTTCCTAATCTTACTCGACAATTTCTTTGACCTTCACCAGTTTGAATTCCCTTGCAGAGAAAAAAATTGGATGAGATTATTACAGTGTCTCGTGTTTATTTTGTCCTCCCTTGTTTTATTATTTTGCTGCTGCGATCGATCTGCAACCAGTGCTTCCCTTTCACAAGAGATTTTTCTCACGAATGAAAAATGAAAATGGGGCAAAATCTTCATCAGGTGGGTTAAATCTTAAATGTCTCCTGCTATTGTTTTTAATGCTACCCCTGACCAGAGTCTCTTCTTTGAAGGAAAAGAATTCATTTCTTTCTTTTGTTTTGTCTGTTTTTGGTTACAGTTGTGATGTCCCTTTGAGATGGCCATGGCAAAAAGTTACGGAGGAAAATGTATGTACGTGCGTATGATTCGCATGATGGGATTGGATGACGGATGGCGATGGTGATGATGTACGTATGCATGTTTTCATGTATACTGGGGGTTGGTAGAGTAGATGGCGCATGCAAGTGGAGTGTCTGCATGGGAGTTGGCCTCAAGCTTGTCCCTAAGCACAGTGGAATGAACTTATCTCCTGAAAAGCGACTAAGGAAAGAAAGAAACGTTGGTATAGTGTTAAGGGGACTGAGATTCACCTAGAAATTCTATATTCGAATCTTAACGGTCTTGTTTTAAGATACTTGTCAAATCTTAATATTGATAAGCTTGACTTACCTGATGTTGTAAGAGTCTTATGACAACCCTGCTCAAGAACCTCAAATTGCACTTGCTAGATTTGGGTGGGAATGTGTATTCTCTTCTTCCTTTTCAGGTGCTCTAAGTTTAGAATGATTTGGGGGAAATGGGAAATCACCCGGGATAGAATGGAATCCAAAGGGTTTTTTTTTTATTTTTCTTGAACTCCCTAATTGCTTTGCTTGTAGATTATTGTATGTAAAATCTCCACCAACAAAGACACCAATCAATCAAATCCCACCCAACACTTGCCTTACTCCCTTCACTTACAAGACTTCAAAACGAACACCCCCACCGGGTTGATCCCAATAGTGAAGTGGCGACTGATCACCCATGTCTCCTCGCCAATCATGCATTGGATGCTATAGTCATGGGAAAAAAAACATGCCCTTCTTCTCCCCCATGAGTGAAAAGGATGTTCCCAAATGCACAAAAAAAAGACAACCTTTGTAGAATCCACCAAAAGTCAATCCGCTTTCCCCAACACAATGCAAAACGAAACAACTCTGATGGGAGGGCCAGATGAGATGATAATCATGACGGGGGTGATATTTGGAATCGCAAGTCAAATGGGTATGGCTCACTTTAAGCCCCCCCCCCCCCCCCTCCAACCAAAGGAAAAGATCAACATATGCTTTGCATGGTACAATACAAGCATGCCTAGCTAAAGAAAGCATAACCACCACTTCTGAAAATTCACATTGCGTGATCTTGAAAAAAAATATTACTTGGAATGTATGCCCCCCACTGTGGTGTCACTTTCTATCTTTACCATTCCCTCCCACAGAAAGGACTGAAAAAAGGGGGGGGGGGGTTCTTTCTTGGGTAGTGGGTGTGCGTGTGAGTGGAGGAGGATGTTGTTGTTGGCTAAGTGACCCCATTTTCTTACATGCACAAAAAGGCATCAGCATCAGCCCCCCTTGCAATTCAAAATTTGGAAAGAAAGGATGGGACAAAATCATGCCCCCCACTCACTACCAAGTCACACACCCAAAAACAAGCCCTTCTTCAGCTCTCCTCCCACTATCTTCTTCCTTTGGCCCCTTGAGCTGTGAGCCCCCTTTGCTTCCATTTTACACGTCCCTTTTTGAAGGGGGCTCCCTTTTAGTTTTCTTATTCTTTTTCTTCTCTCCTCTTCTTTTCGCGATACACATGACATGACATGAAAAAAGGGTCGGAGAAGGTGTAAAGGTGGCCATTAGTGAAGCCCAAGAATTTGGAGATGTCCACCATCCCTTCACACCCCGCCCCCACCCACCCACTTCCTAATGATGTGCCATAAACGGATCGATCTGCCATGATTGTGTCTCTGTTTGCCCAGAAAAATGTTGCGTTGAACTGTTTCTCTTACGGTTAATCCACCTCGACCTCGCCCTCGACCTCAGCCACCACCGCCCGCGTCTCCAAATCTCTCCCCGCTCTCTCTAGTCCACGAGTGATTCGGATCACGTATCGTTTATTCGTATGTATTTGATTTGAAAAAGAAAATAAGAAAGAAAGAAAGAAGAAGAAGGGAAAAAGCATGTCGGCCTGTGGATGATGATGCTTATAACTCGAGAGAAAGTTCCCATATCACATTCCTCTTCTTTCTTATTTGACATAACGTAATGATGATGGCAACGAATCATTTCGCAATGTAATTTTTTTTTTAAATATATATTTTATGGCCTCATGCAATCGATGAGTAGTGTTGGCAAAGTATGTGGGTTTGATTCGTCCAAGAAACAAAGAGGAAAAACCTTGGGAGGAATCGAATTATTGTTTTCCCGACAGCGAAAGAAGGACGTGTGTCTTAATTGGGGAATGATGCCCCGAGGACGACGACATGATATATGATTGCCGTGAAGTTCAGCGTCAACTTGACACCACCACCACCACCACCAAATCATTCTCAATCAAGGGCCCTTGTTTCCTCGAGTTGGGCTATGGGCTTCTTGTGAACTCGGCCCATTAAATACGGACCCATTCCTCGGCTTCCCGGCCCACTACGAGCTCGCAATCCCCGCCGTCCGATGTGCGATTTAGCTCTCCATGGGGGTGCAAGCGGTGACGACGGAACTCTCGGAAGGAAGGTCTATTGAAAGGCGTCGGTTAAAAGTATGATCTCTGCTAAAAGAAAGCCAATGGAGGGATTTATGAAGGCATCCCTTATCCCCTCTCAACGCGGCAACTGCGATGCCGCCGTAGTTGGCTTAAAAAGCTTCCCTGTGAATCGAAGGACTCCGGGATGTGGCCGCGAAGAGAGATTCCGCGGGGTGGTTCACGGGGTCCTGCTACGGCGAAGAGAGATTCCGCGACCAACATCAAATTGGAACCAAGAAGCTACTCGTTCTTACATCACTAGAGAGGAAATATACTAATAACAATAGCAACTCCCTCAATTTTCCCTGGAAACTCCGAATGATCAATTAGTTCAAATAATTGGTCGACTGAGCTGAAGAACTATGCAGTCCAATTTTCAGGGACCAAAATCGGAATAAAACATAATTTTATTTCCCAGCTTTATTGTTCGTTCCACGATTGCGGGGAGTGTCGTCGTCGTCGTCGGCGCGTCGTTTCGGCCTCCCCTTTCGCGATTCCATCCGATTCTCGCAATTATCAAAGAAAACACCCACCAAAACCCGACTGATTTGAAAACCATCGGCACTCCTCCCAACCCCTTCCTTTCGCAATCCTGCAGGGTTATGGTCTAGATTTCGGTGATTGCCCGCGCTTTGCTGTTTCTAGGGTTTGTGCGCTCCATCGGCAGTTTGTTTGTTGGATCTGTGATTCTTGGACGCGTTTCTGATTGGGCTTGACCAAGTATCCGAAGATGTTTTGGCATATGGCTGGATTGTCCGCTGCGTCTCCAGTGAGTGCTTTTTTCTGTTTTCATTTCTTCTTCGATCGGAGTTCCTCGTTTTCCGTTTCTTTTTTGGGTGCGCAGAGAGGGGATGCGGTGGAATTATGTTGTTTCGTGTTTAGGATATCTGGGGAGTATGAATCTAGGGTTCTCTAAGGGGCCTTGGGGCCGGGTGGGGGGGGGGGGGTTTGGAGACACCGTTGGTGGTTTGATGTCGGGCAGTGTTTTCTCGGGCTATTGGGCCTTCATTTTTTGTGCGAAGGAAATGTGGTGATGTTTAGGTTGTGCTGGTAAATTTGATCACGGTACTAGTGTACACGCCGGAATCCTGGTGGAAAACGAGGTGATTTGTATCATTAAATTTGAATTTGGATATCTCGGGGATAGACTGAATAGTTTTCGATGAAGCAACAAGTTACGGTTTGTAGGCTTTTTATTTACTTGCATAACTGAAGAAATTTTGAGACTAATGTCGGATGGATTTGTTGGCGTCCATCAGAAGTGATAGATCCCTTACAGCGGGTTATCTGGTCTTGCTGTTGCAGGATGGAACTAATTTCCTGGGGTTATTATGCTGCTTATTGAAAAAATGCTTTATTTCATTGCTGTTTGATTGTTTAGGAGGGAATGGGACTTATAAGGGACTATGATATTAATGATTTATCGTATTTGTACACTTTTAGATGTGTATTACATTAATAGATTCCTTATCGAACTGTTGAATGAGTCTACAAGTTAAAAAAAAAGACGACGTTGATAAAATATGAAAGAAAATTGTTTAACTGGAAGCTAGAACAGTTATAATGATTAATTGTCATTATATCACCGATTTACTTCATAGTAACTGAATTTTCTATTGCAGGTGGAGACAATTCTGGACAAAGAAAATTATACATTAGAGGAGCTCCTCAATGAGGATGAAATAATTCAGGAATGCAAAGCTCTTAACAGCCGTCTGATTAATTTGTAATGCCCCTTTCCACATGGTTTCTTTTAAAAAGAAATGAATAGCGTTCTTTCCCCTTGTATTTTATGCTGCAGGTGTTTGCATTATGAGAGGTTTCATTGTCTGATCAATCTTTTATGCGGGCATATGAAAGCTATTCATAGATGACCAATATATTGTTGATGTTGGAATCCTGGAAAGGCCTCTCTCATTCTTTTATTTTTCCCCAATACTGTGGGCAAGTTTGCCGATTTGTCATAGTGATGTCCTTTAACAATTTGAACTATAACCGTGGATGACCTCTATTTGTGAAATGTGGTTCTAATGAACGTCAGAAGATTGACATCTTCTCTGTTTAGTTCCTTGTGAGGAAAGTTTAACATGACTTTTTGCTTCCTCTAGCTGGATTTGTTTACCACTGCTATTTTGTTTTTCCTGAACTTTTACAAGAGTTTGGTGTGTGGATATTAAATTTTTAAAATGTGCTTTTTTATTTGAATTGACAGTTTGCGCGAGAAGGAACAAGTTCAGCAGCTTTTACGGTATATTGTAGAGGAAATGCCTCCTGATGCAGAAAAGAGGCTCAGTTTCAAGTAAGACTTCCCATAGAACGTATGTTAGTATAAATTCATGTATCATTAAAACGTGTTTTGGTGGCGTCACAGGTTTCCGTTCATCGCATGTGAGATTTTTACATGTGAGGTCGACATCATACTGAGAACATTGGTAGAAGATGAGGAAGTAAGATCTGAATGTCATCAACTGGTTGAACTTTCAATTCCTAACGGTTAATAATATGGTGAAAAATAGTGTTCAGTTTTTAGGAGACCTTTTCTTTGTGTTACAGTTTGGGGTTCTATTTGGATTCTAATTGAGCAATTTTGTGCACTCGTTTTACTTTGGCATACTGCCTATAAACAAAATGACTGAGGGAGAGATTGAGTTCCTTAATGATATCCGTTCTTTCATGGAACTTTGCAGCTGATGAACTTGTTGTTTTCCTTCTTGGAACCTAGCAGTTCTCACAGTACACAGCTGGCCGGGTACTTTAGCAAGGTATTCGAGAAAGAGTGCACATTTGTTGTCTTAATTCTGTCTGTTGAATCAGTTTTATTCTGTTTTTTTAGTGTAGCTTGTACCAGCTTGGTTATGCATATGCTTTTTGGTAGGTGGTAGTATGCTTGCTGCTACGGAAAACAGTTCCCTTTATGAGCTATATCCAGGCAAGTTATCCATTCAGCGTTTAAGGGACTTCTTCTCATTCTGTTTCATCTGCAATTGCTTGGGCATCTTTTCCCTTGCCTATGACTCACCTTTAATTTGAGTTATGCTTATTGAGATCACCTTCTCACGCTCCATATACAGGCTCATCCAGCAATTATCAAGCAGCTTGTTGACCTCATCGGGATAACTTCTGTGATGGAGGTCGGTTTTGTTGGTACATTTGTTTTTCATGAGAGTTATTATGGCGGTTTGATTGCATCTGATTTTTAGATGTTGGTGCTCAGATTTCCTACTGGTCTTTATGTGGATGTTCTATAATGAGCTGCTTGGATCTAATGATGAATTCATGTTTTTTTTTTCTTTCGATTTTGTTAGACGAGAATTTCAAATAGAGTTGGACTTATGGTGTTGCTTGCTTTTCTAATTCTTGTTGATTGGTTACTTAAACTTTGATCATATTTGATTTTGCATGAATTTTATCTGAAGATGCTGTCAACTGACCTTTGTGTGCAATAGGTACTAATACGACTAATTGGTGCTGATGAACACGTGTATACAAATCACACAGAAGCAATGCATTGGATAGAAGGCACAGATGTCTTGGAAATGATTGTCGACAAGTTCAGTTCCTCGGTGAGTAATAGATCATTTTGGTGAAATTTTATTGTTTAGACAATCTTGTTTTGTATTTCTAGCTTCCTCGATGGCGTGCTTGATATGTAGCCATTTTGCATTTGAACTACAGCCTCAATCTTGGGGAATTTTAGCTAAATTTTTTTTCTCCTTTTCTTCTATGATTCTTTTGAAGATAATATATGATAAATTTATAAGAGGGAGCTAGAATAGTGCTATATTTGTAGGAGGCTGATCTATCTCAATTATGCTGCACTGTCCCCTGTTTGTATAACTGAGTTGTAAAAATATTGTGTTTTGTGAAATAGCACAAGGAAATTGTAAAATATTGTGACGAGATCTGAATGATATTTTGGTCTTCTTTCACCCGGAATCTCATCTAACTTTTGTTAGAAGCAGTCGTATTATCAAATTATTGGTAGACTAGAGCCTTTTCTTTTTTAGATGCCAAACGTTTAATTCAGGAAGTAATATAGATTAGAGTACCTGTAATAGTGCAAGTATTAGAGCAGTTTGACGTCACCGATATTTCTTTAGAGCTCTCAGCGGCTTTGGCATTTGGAAGCGAGCACGCTTTATGTTCGCTTAAATATTATCTTAATGTGGAAAATTACTTTTTGTGGAGTTCCATCTTGTTTTCTATATACATAACTTGTGGGAAATACAGATGTTTTGAGTTTCCACATTTTGTTATCCTTTTTTCGGCATGTTTTCTTTAAAATTAATCGAGAAATTCATAACAGTGGGTTGGGCTTAGCTTGTGGCGTTCTTTCTCCACAAGGTAATATTAAAAGTAGGCAACACGTGTACCATTCTTGACCGTGTTTTAATTCACGGATTTATTGTAACCTCGCGGTTGAAGAATCAGATTGGAGATTGCAATGGGTGTCTGAGTTGTTCTAATTTCTTTTTACATTTCGATCTCAGGATTCCCCCGAGGTACATGCCAATGCTGCTGAGACTCTCTGTGCCATAACAAGATTTGCTCCTCCTGGTTTTTCTGCAAAAATATCTAGCCCAAGGTTAGTATATACACGGCGGTGCAGGTTTTCAATCATTTTTTGTGGTCCCTCACTTTTTCCTTGGTTCATCTTTTTATTGAAAAGGTAATTTATAAGTATTAGAGCTGTTACAAGAGAGTATACAGAGCGCAAAGCACAGAGCTATTGAAATAACCATAACATTTCCTTAAAGGTTCATCGTACTTACCATTGACTAATTTCTTATTTTCAGTTTTATCGGAAGACTATTCCGTCATGCATTGGAATACTCTAGACCGGAGTCCGTTCTGGTTAATTCATTGTCCATATGCATATCTTTGTTGGATCCGAAGAGGCTAACAACTGGTCCATATCATTCGTACAACCGTCAACTAAACCAAGGGTCTACTGTCGCAGCTCATCCTGAAATAGTTGAGGGCATGTTGGGGCGTTTAGGTTTGACCTATTTACCTTTTCTATGATATTGTATGTTACGAATTGCTACAATAACTGGGATGGCTGCATTTTGTGATGCCTGAAAGCAGATACTATTTTTGTCGACTGATTTTTGAGCCAATGGCATCTTTATTCCATTAGCTGTAATTGGATAAGTTTCTATAATCTAGGTGTATGTGCAGTCTTTAATGCCCTTATGTTGAAACTAGTTATATTCTTTGCTGTGCAATTTCTCCCACTGTTGTTGTACTAGTTAGCTGGGAGATCACATAATCAATAGAATGATCTCTTGTCCAGTTGTCTTTTTCCAGAGAGAGAGAGATGATTGCCCTTACAAAACTTGGTAAATTAATCTGCTATCAGTAATGATCTACTTTGGCAGGTGAGCTTTTAAAGTTGTTGGATGTTTCATCTTCAGAGAAGACATTACCTACAACTTATGGAAAGTTACAGCCACCTCTGGGAAAGCATCGCCTAAAGGTTTGGGAATGATTATTCTGTAGTTTGCTGTTTTGAGCTATGGCTATGGCGAAAATATTTTCTTATGCATTATTATAAAATTTGGATGTAGGCTTCTTACATTGTACTATTCTTTAATGTCATTTTGCAGATTGTGGAGTTCATTGCAGTTTTAGTAAATGTAGGAGGTCAAGCCATGGAGCAGGAACTAATTCATCTTGAAGTGGTTCCTAGAATTTTGGGCCTGTTCTTTGAGTAAGATGGAAGTCTCTTTTCATCAACACTGACTGTGATTGCACATACTGACGTATTATTGTCCTTGTTACTGCAGGTATCCGTTCAATAATTTCTTGCATCACCACATTGATAGTATTATTATTACATGTTTGGAGAGCAAGAATGCTGCTCTCATTGAATATATTCTGGGGGATTGCAACCTCATTGGAAAAATTATTGATGTTGAAAAGAATTTAAACCTACCTGCTGACCCTGCCAAGGTATGTAATATTCTGATTCAAGTCCACATGTTCCTTTTCCTGTAATATTATCTTCTATATCATGTTGCCGTTTTACTTGAAGTTGGTAGCAAGTAATCTTTGTCAGCTGGTTTTTCCTTAGTTTGGCTGGTTGATTGGAATAGCCAACACTTCCTGCAGAGGGTCGATCTTACAAAATAAGTTATTCTCGCAGCCAACACTTCCTGCAGAGGGTCGATCCCCGCCAAGAGTGGGGAACATTGGGCACCTGACTCGGATATGCAATAAACTCTTGCAGTTAGCCAACAACAACAGCGAAATCCAGAAATTTCTGCAGGTTTCATCTCATCTAACTTTGTTAAGTATTAAGTATATCTTAAAGATGTTATGACTTCTGATGATTTTAAGCTTGCTTAAGGGTGGATTTGATCATTAGGTGTTCAAATGTGCTTTAATTTATGTTTGTCCTTGCTCATGTTCTTCCAAGCAGGAAAATAATGAATGGACAGATTGGCAGACTAATGTATTGTCGAAACGAAATGCTGTGGAAAATGTGTATCAGTGGGCATGTGGGTATGTCTGTTCTCTCTCTCATGCTTCTATCCATTGGCTGTAGAACAGATAACTGACCCAGGATGCTGATCATAGCTGGTTGATCGATTTAGTGGTATATACATTCTATGGTGCAGGAAGAATTAAATAGATATCTTATTTTTTCATTTCCTTTTTATACTCGAATGGATAAGACTTAAGCCACTCGGTTGTTCCAGAACATAATTTTAATCAGACCTGAATTTCACATGCCACAGGAGACCAACGGCTCTACAGGATCGAACAAAAGACAGTGATGATGATGATTATCAAGATAGGGACTATGATGTTGCGGCTTTAGCAAATAATCTGAGTCAGGCTTTCCGCTATGGAATTTACACTCAAGAAGAAATTGACGAGGTTTACCCTTCTCCGTTTGGACATGTCGCTTATATACTGATGTCATGATATGTAATGTTTGTCAAATATTGGCATAGTAAAGAAATAATTCCAATCTCTTTGTGCAAAGTTATTTCTGGATCAGTTCATTATGGACTACTCATTCAGTTTTCTCCAGTCTATGATTCTAGATTGATCCCTGTTCAGCTTTCTAGAAACAATAATACAGTAGGCTGACGATTGTAATGCAAGCCAGATTTTCCTGATCATGTGTTCCTTCATCTCTTGCAGCCTCATGGTTCCCTGGAAAGAGATGATGAGGTAACTGATAAAGCTATGATTATCGTTTGTCTATGGACTTCTTAAGTTCTTGCTTGGGTTGCTCTGTTCTTCGGAGAAATAAAAAGGGAAATAAACAACTGCATGCATAGATTTTTTGAGTGATAATCAGTTACACTCATAGCTATTGATTGCATGAAGAGTTGTACATCTCTTCTCTGGGATGCGGGTTATGTTTAAACCCAAATCATGTTCCGGATTAGTATTGACTAGTAAGCAAGTTTTCCAAGGATCCTGCATATTCTGTGAACATTGAACTATCCTTCGGGTGATGAATTGAGGTGGGTAAGCTCTTTTGTGAGGACAGGAGATTAATGGGGATTCATTTGAGGATCTGAGTGACAACACCAGATTCATTCATATATATAGACACGTCTAAATTAGGACTGCTTTTCTGAAAATTTTTAAAGCATTAGGTGCATATGATTGATCCAGCTCCAATTTTAGGAACGATGATATTGATTGATAATATTAGCATTTTTATGTCTCCAACTGATCCTTGGCAGGATGTCTACTTTGACGACGAATCTGCCGAAGTAGTGATATCATCTTTGCGTCTCGGAGATGACCAAGAGAGGTAAATGTTTTGTTATTCTTTTCAGTTACATTTTCCTTACAGTCCCTCTGTTGTTTCTACATCTTTTTGTTTCTTGTCCTTCAAGCCCTTGTTTATTCATTAGCACACCATTAGTAGTTCGCACTCTTAAACTGTTCGAAACTTTGACATGGAACTTTATTATCCAGTGGTTCACTCTTTACAAATTCCAACTGGTTTGCCTTTGATGATGATCGAGTTTCCATGGAGCGATCTGCTGGTGCTTTGGCATCCTCATCACCTGACAATGAAGGTCGTTCTGGTGACAATGGGGAAGTAATCAGTGGAGAAATGAGCCTCGTCCACTCTAATAGTCCAATCCTCAGTGCTGACGACGAAGATTCTGTTATCCATGATCTATCGACTGAAGTTGAAAAACCACTGGAGTTGGTTCAATGGACAGAAGCATCCAATACTATTGATGAAGTCGGCCCGGAAAAGCCTCCTGTGGATACTGGTGACGAAGTCAACTCTGGGGAAGCTCCTCCTGCAGCCAATGGCGGGTTGTTGCTTGAGAACAGGGAAGGGGAAGCAGTTGCCAAAACCCCAGAAGCTGAATGCTCTCCTGTTGAAACTGAAAAGGCTGAAGGTGCACATCCCCCTCCGGAACCATCCTCACAGGTGGAGGATACTGATATGGTTAAATTGGACAGGAAATCAGCAGAAGAGGCAGAGGTAACTCTTGAGACTGGAAAAGTTGAGAACCCCTCTGGTGAAGCCAGCATAGGCAAATCGAAAGAGCATGAGGAAACCGCCAACTGACCTTCAGATGTTGCCGGGCGTGCTGCTCTGGCCGCTTGGCTACCAAAGCAAGGTTATTGCATGCGAACCAAGTGTTATGAATCGCTCGATGTCGTTTCAAGGTGCTGTGCTGTTGATGTTACATGGACTTCTGCATTCATTGCCCTGGCATTCTCCGAGCATGTGAATGGGACAACGGATAATGGAAGATGGTCTTTGGTCTGGGAGTTCCTTTGCCCTGTTGATAACTGGCTGCTGCTGACCATGCCGATGATGAACTGTGCCCAAATTTCTTGTCTGCTCTCGCAGGAGCTACATTTTCATGTAGATGTCCGATCTTTGGGAAAACCTGAAACTGTAATTTCTTTCCTCTCCCACTTTTATTTTATTCCTCCTAATGCCTAGTTTTCTGATTACTTGGGGACTTTTTGGTGGTAAGTTAAAATCATTACATCAGAAGTTCCTCCTTCTGGGTAGATATAACAAAGAACTTGCCATTGAATTTTGTACATTTCTTTTCAGGGAACACAATTTCCTCCGCAACTGTAGTTCAATATTCCTCCCAAACTTTGATGAACTATTATCGTCCAGAATTTTACATGAAGCTTCAGAAACATTAACGTAAGTGAAAGCAACCCGCGTCCGCGCCCTGCTGAAGACTGATGAGCAGAAATAACGTTCTTTTTCCCAGGTCAAAAATTGAAAGATAGCCAGCAACTTGGCTGTGGACGTCCTCTTCATGAAAGTTTGAGGGGATGCAACGCGATTCCGTTACAGGCATGTTTTAGACGTCCCCACCTGCCGAGACGTGGTTCCTGTTTGAGGAAACATCAAGAATGGACGTGAGGGGGGACCACAGTTGGGATAATTTCGTGATTTAACTGTGCATGCCAACTCACGAAATTCGATTCCTAGCGACCGAAGGTCATGGTGGTGGTTACCTGTCCCACTCCGGCTACAAGGAACTTCCCAGATCTAGCGAAAGCCAGTGAATTAACAAAACCAACCTGTTCAGCGTATAATAGCAAACTAGAATGAGCAGCAGTTGAAAGGCAGTGAGTTTTCTAAATAATACGAGCCAATAAACTTTTGCAATACCAGAGGGAGATCATATAGCGGTTCAACGTCTTTGGTTTCACTTCTGATGGCCCACAATCGAACACAACCATTCCCAGCTCCTGATGCAGCAAGATCACTGCCACTGCATACAGCTACAGAACTAACCCAAGAATAAGCTGCTGAATTCATGGACTTTCCTGCATCAGATATGGTTTCTCCTGCAGCGTAATTAATATGACCAAGTTAGAGACTGAAATCAATAAATTTAAGCGATTGAAACTAACATAAGATTCAATTAGGCATAAAAAAATGAGAATACTAGTGAACATGTCCAGGTCAGCTCCTCAATTACTAACAGCTACTGCCTTCATGTTGAAGAAGTTTACACCTCTAGGGGTAAGTGGAGGGGGGGGTGGGAGCTTCTACTTGACACCGGAAATAATATTGAAGATTACCTTTATGACCATTGGGCAGCATCCCATTCTCTCCTCCAGCAAATCCATTTTCGATATTTAAAGGAGGATGGGCGTTCTTGACAATGTGCACTGGCTTCTTGCGCAACATGTTCCAAAGCTCAATACTTCCATCATCGGATCCAGTCAAATACTCATCATTGTTAATAAAGCAACAACATTCTAGAGACGATGTCGAGGAACGAAATACAATTCTTGTCTCCTCTGGGATCTGCGCTCAGATGGGTAAAATGGAGGAGGAAAAAGAAATGTCACTGAAGATACCATCAAATTAACTCCTAAAAAGTGCTTCCCATCCCATATCAGTGCAAACATCATTACACCAGCAATATAAATTCCAAAAAGAACAGAATCCACATACCACTAGCAAATGAACAGTCAAAAGGGAATAGCCCCCTCTTATTATCATTTATGCTTCTCCTTCTAATGTATTTGAAGTTCGCTATTGGAAGAGAGTGCTTTTGATTTATGAAAAATAAAGGGAGTTGACAGGAAAAAGCTTCAATGATATCACAGAACATTTAAAAAAATGGGTTCATCTTCTTATATTAATATTTTCAAACAGGGTGTAAGCCTCCCAACGCACATTATATAACACCAGCCATCTATAAAGGAATCTCCAATATACCGAGCTAAACACGCATAATTACAATATGTGAGAACAACAACCAAAAGACTACTACTTTTTTTATAACTAAGAGATTCCTGGGCTGGTTCAAAGGGCTTTGCCCGACTTAGACCCATAATATCCTCTTAGGACCGTTGTAAGACCCTGCAACCCATGACAACTGGGTAAGTCAGGCCCTCCAAGGCTGGGGTCTAGCAAGTACCCCAGGTGCGACTGCTGAGATTCAAATCTGGGATCTCTCAGGTGAATCCTCAGTGCCGTTATCACTGGGGTGTCCCCTTAGGGACAAAGACTAGCAACTTGATGAAACAAATGGAACAATAACATGATAAAACAAATCGATCCATGTTAATTTGTCTAAACAAAGAGAATCATAAAATAATAATCAATTTCATATATGAAAAAGAATGTAAACAAATGTTGACAATTTACCTTGAATAATTGCATCGTCCGATCACGGCCAACAGTCAATGCACGTTCCTTTCTTAGGCAATCTATAGTTAAAATTTCACTTTGGTGGCCAAATAAGGTGTTAATATAGGCTCTATCTTCTGCATTAAAAATCTTAATTGTTCGATCGAAAGAACCAGAAAGAAGTTCAGAGGTGCCCTTCCGAAAACTCAAACAAGAAACTGGTCCTCTGTGACCAGGAAACGCCTGAAAAAAAATGCAAAACTGCTGAGCTGACTTTACTCTGGAAGAAATCACAGTACACACATAGTAATTCATACAGAAAGCATGAATCCCTCAACAAGTCAAGGTAATAAAACAATGAACTCTAAATTCTAAAATTATCCATAACTGAAAAATCACCTGTATATGTTTACGTGTCCGTGTATCCCATAAATGTACATGGCGATCAAGCCCTCCACTCGCCAGATATCTTCCATCTGAAGAGAGAGCCAGTGCCAAGACATGCTTACTATGCTTTGAAGCCCTGCCTTTTGGATCCTTGGCCCCATGAGACTTTAATACTTCTTCACCAGGCCACAGGTATTTTTCACCTTTTCCGCAGTTAACATCCCACTGCAATATAGTCCCATCCTTGGAAGCTGAAAACCCTTTTAGATCATCTTCGGACAGAGCTACGGAAGTCACAGGCTGCCGGTGTTTCACCAAGACGCGAAAGCCACCTTCTGTCTCCGGTTTCTGTACCCTGCAAAAATAAAGTAAATCAACCCTAAAACACCAAACAAATGAATGCACATTCTCCGTGAACAAGGTACCATCAGCTGCTCCAAAAAACTATTATAATCTTGCAAATAACCACTCCCTTCATAAAACAAGCAAACTGCGCAAATGATTCTTCCCAAATGACAGACAGAAGGCCAAAATCTTCAAAATTCTAAAACACAACATCCCATCCATCCACCAACATCGCAGCCCGGAAATTGAACATTACTCAATCAACAGTAACTTAAAATGTAAAAAGCCCGCACATGGAAGCAATTTGCCGACGAACTCTGCCACTGTCCTCCAATTGCTTCTGCTGCAGTATCTTCGCCACCAGCTCATCCCTATCACCACCACGCCTCCTCCCTGCACTCCTCTCCGCGTCATCGTCCTCCTCCTCCTCCTCATCATCACCCTCCTTCTCTTCCTCCCCCTCCTCCTCCTCCCTCTTCGCAATCTCCCGAATCTTCTCCAGGTATGCCCTCGCGACACGCTGCCTCCTCTCGTCGGCTGTCTCCTCCTCATCCTCCCCGCCATTCACCTGAACCCTACCGTCTCCTTCCGTTTCCCCACCGCCAAACAAATCATCATCGTCCGAGAACTCCTCGCCGTCGGAATCCTCTTCCTCCAGGACACGTCGGCGTTTCTGCTTCTGGTTGAAGAAAGGATCGTCCTTTATGGACTTCTTACCCTTGCTCGGATAGGCGCCTCTCTTCTTCCCCGGCTTTGTCTTCATCTCTCGCTCGAACACCAGCCCAGTTCCCTAAGCCGCCTTCCCTTCGATACCCAGAATCAAAGTTGGAACCTTTTTTGTTCGGAACACCGAAAGTTGGATTCTTTGAGTGCCGGTGGCGACTAGGGTTTAGGGTTTTTTGGGGACAGAGGCTTACCGTTGGAAGCAAATAAATTATTACATTATATATATATATATATATTATGTAATTCACATGATAATTTCATCGTTGGTTGGTCATAATTGATAAATAGAATATATTCGGCAAGCTTGTTCCTGTTGGCAGGTGTAGTTTCGCCCCTCACGTAGTAGCAGCGGCGTAGCAAGAGGGCCACCGCCACGAGCATGAAGATGAAGAGCGTGGAGATGAAGAGGAGGTTGGCCAATATCTCGAGCTTCGTTTCCGTAGACCGGGGTGCCTGTCCTCTTGTCGACCTTGGCAAACCAAGGAGGCGTCATGTGAGTCCGAGCTATGTGCGTGAGGTACCGAGCCTGGCCCACCGCACCAACAAATGACCGCAACTTCGTTAACCTTCTAACCCACTATTAGCGAAAACGATTATTATTTCATACTTTGACTAAATTGTCTTTAACTAACTCTATTCCAATACGGTTTCTACGTTCTTCTGTTTACCGAATACCTAAAGAAATCGTCCCCTAATGGGGTTAGCGAATAATCGTTAAGTACGTCCCATTTCGTGCATATGCACATGAAAATAGTGTGAATCCTATGGTCATTCTATAGTGTGTAGTTTTAAAGCTTTTCACGCTTTCACACCGTAATACAATTAAACATGTGTCCTGGAATCATTCAGATTGCCCCTCATACACAAACATGCGAATACAAAGGCACATACGCACCAATACATACGCATGCACATTCAACAAGCCATATGCAATTAATATAAACACATTGACTCCCTTATACGTCCTCATCTCATATCAAACTTTCACAAGGTGCTAGGATTATCGCATGCATCCCCACTCACTCTTTCGGGTGCGCCCGGGAAACGAAGCAAATAACAACTGCGAGTGGCGTTATTTCCCCGCACTCCTCCGACTCTCATAAGTCGGGTATGCACCACAGTGCCTGTGGGATCGACATCCACTCATGCGCAAATAGTTGAACACATCATCATAAACATCATCGTCTTGGGATGAGTTGTCGTCCACTTCGACATCCAAACATCCCTGATCAATCCAACCAGGAACTACAACACAAACAAGTCCTTGGTAACGCCGGCTCTCAAGGATTCTTTCAGTAACCCATCATCAGACCACGTAGAATCCATTTTCCATAACTCACCATGTTCCAATCTAAGGAAAACATCTTCATAATACATACGAGAAGGCAGACAAGGGTCAATAGGAACGCACCACCATCACACCACATTTCCAACAGACACTGGCACCTTCAAATACATGTCAATGGCACGATACAGACCGTCATCCAAGGACCTTCCACACGACATTCACATTGAATCCGCGTAATGCACCAACCCAATCTACCTATCAAACTAACAACCTAGCGAATGTTTCTTGCAGGTCAACAGAGATCTCGTGCCGGATGGCACCATAAGCAACACACACCCGGTTGTGGGGGACGACAGCGGCAACTCGACAATCACTCCTCTTCTGGACCAGCATTCCACCAGGCCTGACCTCACATTCCACCTCCTCATCTCTGCTGCTGCAATATACCGCAGTCATAGAACTACCTGAAATCATTGCAGTCTTTGCGGCCAACGACCTTACGGCTTTCGTTCACTCAGGCATATCCCACCGTGGAATGGAAATCTCTGTAACGGGATATGAGGGGGAGAAATGCAACGCAAGAGAAAATGGGTATACTCGTCTTCTTACAATAACCTGCCGACACAAACATGGAAGGGGCAACGGAATAAAAACTATCAGCAGAGTAGACGATGCTTGCGTTAACGTTTTCAGTAAATCAAGAACGTGTGCACTTAACTGCTTGCTTACAACAATCCAAAGCATGGGAGGGGAAATTGATTAATCAAATTACAAGCAGTTGGGTGGTGATTATGACATGTTTTTCTATCAGAAATCAAGTAGTTAGCCTAGACTCAACGGTGAGATGCTCGGAACCAAGTTGTTCGATCGTGTTCTTTTTAACAAGATTCCTGCCCGAACGAATGGTAGAAGGAATTGATTAACCAAGATCAGAGAGACCATACAAGGATCCTAATCCTAAGTAGGCGCCCTCGTTCTCAATTATAAGTTGATATTGATGTTGCTGTTGTTGTACTGCTGTAAGAGGTGAAGGAATGTCTTCTGGGTCTCTCGCAGGCTGGACCCATCTTCCATGCTCATTGCATATAAGCCCCTTGTTTGCCAACTGATACCAGTTCTTGGGAATCCTCAACTCGTCCACCAACATGTCGCAGGACTTGTTGACCAGTGCCATATCCCTCTTTGCGTCCGCCCTGAAACCGCTACTAGCGCTCAAGTACCCGTCCACCAGATGAAGGTACGTCTCCAGATTGTGGTAACCCATTACGCTAAACCCGTGTTTTAGATGTGGCGATGAGGTGACGTTGAGCTCGAGCATTGTCCCTACATGGGTGTACACCCAGTCCAATATCCCAGTGATTTCTTCGATCCTCTGGAGGCCCTCGTTGAGGACAACCCCTGGCATCTTGGGGACCAGATCTTGTTTCATGACTATTCTCAGTGTTTTCACCCCCAGTGTTTCAATTTCTTCCTTGAACGCGGCGTTGCCTACTCTCGGGGCGCCGAATGATACTACGCTGACTGATAGATTGGGTATTGTGGATGCCGCTTCGTGCGCGTTCAGTAAGGCCAGCGCTCCACCGAGGCTGTGCCCTGTAATGGTAAGGCTAACTTGTTCTCCTCTATTCCTGTAGAATTCAACGACCTTATTGATCATCGTCATCACTTGTTCGGACGCGCTTGACTTGTTATACCTTGTGGACTCCCTCCTCGATTTATAGATACTCAAAAACCCATGTTCCACCTTAGCTTCGCTGTTGCAGCCTATCGGCTCTAACCTCCGCTGGAAATCCTTGAAGCATTCGGCCGGCGTCATAGTGCCTCGCCACGCCACGATGATATCCCTCCTACCAATCCGCAGAGTCTCCTTATCATCGCTCACAGCAACATATCCCATCCAGTTAGAATCCTTGCTCCATGCATCAAGAAAACGCGACCTCTCCAACCAACTCGGGATCTCCGTGTGCGACATCGCGTAAACATAGTCGAGCACCTGATAGCCATTCTTGGTCAACCCAAGCACGTCGAATAGCTTCTTCTTGTTGTACCTACAACTCCCGCGATACTTCGAGGACATCTCAAAGTCAAACCCGTCGTAGGTCGCCTGCGCAAACTCCCCGTACTTGATAATTTCTCGCCGCAGGCTGGGGTGGAGTGGGTCGAGCATGCCATCCCAGTCTGACGAGCCGTGGAGCTCACGCCACATGTGGGAAACCACTTCCTTGGGGGAGCTTGAAGGGGCCGAAATCCTCTGACTTTCCAAATGAGAGTTTTGTTGAAAGAGGGAATTGCCGATGATCTTGCTCTGAGGCTTGTCGATGCGAAGGTGGAGGAGATTAGAGAGAGTTTTCGCCAGGGGATTATTACTGCTTGGTTGATGATCAACATGAGCATTATGGGAACAAATTAAGGACTTCGGTCTGCCGGACCGATGAATCGGGATCGGAGAGCAACCGGGCATGTTTGAGACAGCCATCGGAATCGGAAACTAAGCTTTGTGAAGTTGGGTCATTGAATTTGATCTTGTGGGGAAGGGGGGGGGGAGCTTATAGTATTGCAAATGGGGTACTCAGTTCTAACATGGTCATTGACTTTGTAATAAGTTGCTGTTCATAAGTAGTTGGTCTCGGTCAATGGAACTACCAAAAAGAGACTTAACGGGAGGTTCATACATGCTATCTCCAAAATGCCCCCAAACTAGCCCCTCCCCAAGCTTCGTAAAGCCCTCGTCCAGGGGTTAGAATTGGAATTTTCCCTGTGACTAGATCCAGAGGAAGAGCTGTTCAACACGTTCATCTCTGAACCGAAAATTCCTCCATAACTCGTTCACATGGTCAAGTTGATGACCCCCCTAAAATTGTATATTCTGAAGATGTGAATTCGACTCTTTGCAGATAAGCTCTGACCAGACCCAGATGACAACATTGACCTAGCTATTCAATATCAAACATTGCGTTTCCCAGAGGAAATGACAAGAAAGAGTAAAGGCCAAGGCATGTCGGGATCAGAGGCAACCCAGGAAAAGAAAGAATGGACTGACTGACTACATGCAGCAGCTTGTGTAATAAGGACACTATGATAAACCTACGACAAAAAAGGAAACTCTGACCGCCAAGCAGCATCGACACACTTTTTACCTTAACAAACACACAAAGCATCTCCGCGTGGAATCTACGACTAAGCTGAGGGACCCAGTTCACGAGACTTGCGATAGCCGCGTCGTTGTATTCTACCGTGTCAGAGCTTGGAGGGATGTTAGCGAGGGAGATGAGCTCCAGTCGAGGAGTCTCCTTTGGCTCGTGAGAGGTGACCTCGAGGGAGGCCGAGCCGAAGACTCTGTAGAACTTCTTTGAGCAGACGTGCTTGAAGATGAAGGACAGAACCACTGCTGGGATATGGAAGGGAGCCTAGGAGAATTTCTTCAACCCAAAGTAGCCGAGACTTGGTACAGAATCAATGCTGCTAGGATTCACGTGTGCATGAGTGGCCACATTCTTACATAGGACTCATGCGCGGGAACATAGACTTTGAGCGCCTGTAAGTTTAGCAGACAATCTTAGCAACAAATGGGGTCGTAGATTTCTGTGGAGAATTGACGTCGGAGCGGAAGGTGTTCCTGATTTTGCAGAATAAGCATCCCAAGCCCAAAAGGGATAATCAGAGGAGAGATTACCAAGTAAAAGAGTACGATTGTCATCATGTAGAAGAATATCGTTAAAGCCACGAATATGTAAATTATGTAGTGCCTGACTTGCCGCTCGAAGAACATTATCGGAAGGTTGGTACCGTTGAAGTGATTTTGATGATGAGCATTGATATCGGGAATTATCCAATATGAAGTGGTTTTGTGTACCGTTCGGCTTTGCAGCTCGAACGGGTGTGTCCTCGAGAGATTAATTTTTGTACCTTTTAAAAAATGAAAAGAAAGAATGTAAGTGGAAGATGGCATGATGATTTATGAACATGCCAACCGAGCCTGAAATAACCATGCTAGATAAAGCCAAAGCAAATGGTTAGAGTCATAACATGTTATATGGCCTTCAAATACATATCTATCTAGACGGGCTTTTGACTCACTCTCGGACGAAGGGTGAGTTGGTATATGCCTCAGGTAAAGAGGTAGACAACCTCTCCCATATGGCAAGTATACCCCTAAACTTAGTTGTCTTTGGGTTTTAGGACGACTCACTATATGCATGGCAGAGACAATCAGAAAAGTAAAGTGCAAATACACTCCACACAAGGCTAGGCTGCTCCCCAGTTTTGAAAAAGATTTTTTCGACCCTAATTCACTAGAAAATCCCCAGCGGAGTCGCCAAATCTGTCGCGGGTGGATCCCTTTCCGGTTCCATTTAAAATAAATATCATTCCTTGACGATAAGGCTTTGGATTTTGAAAACGTATCGGAGTCGCCACTAACTTATTTTAAGTTCAAGTTAGAAAAACTATAGAGATTCGTTAAGGTTCGAGAATTATTGATTACTAAATCGCAAGCATCACAAAGAGAAGGGATGCCTTTATCGTGTGTTTCCGATGTCCAAATTTATTTGAACTTGGTTTTAGAAAAGAAATAGCTTGACATTAAAAATATGATCTCTAGCTCAATAATGCTTAAAACGTCCATATGAATAATTTTTATGAAAATGATTTTTCTGGCAAAAATGTAAGCAACATAAATTTATTAATGTCCTTAACAGTTTCTCCGCCAAAAATAAATTCAAGCGAGAACCGGGTATTTGTACCATTTCTCGCTCTTTATAGAACGTCACCGTTAGCGTTTATACCTCACAGTGCCGTTTTAGAGTAGGTTTACGATGAACCAGGCGAGCCGTTGATGCCGCAACATTGGTGAGTGTGAAGCCGTCTTTAGAGGGTCTTGACCTTCAAGAATCCGAAATAAACCCTCGAATATAAATATAACTTCATTGTCTTGAATGCGTTGAATGGAGTGCGTTCCTTGGTTGTTAGCAAAGCACGCCCGAGATACCTGCATAAATATCAGATAAACAAAGTAAACTATTCGAAAATAGTTTAAAATGGGATTAATTATAACATTATAGTAAACCCACGTATACGAACTCTTAATAGGTAACGACAAAAGTTGCCCTATGTTATAGGCAAAAGAAAAAAAATCATTTTTAAGAGAATTCGCACAACTCTTGAGCAAATACGGGAATGCAATTAAAATAATAATAATAATAATTAAAATAATAATAATAATAATAAATAGGTAAAAAAAATTAACACCTTCCTCTTCTCAGGTCCGCTCGTATAAAAATGCAATTAAAAAGAATAAAAGAACAAAAGTTAAAAATAGAAAAAAGCGTTACCTTCGGGGGTTTCAAGACCAGGGGCGAAGCCAGTTCTATGCTTAGCGTTTTTTATTTATTCTATGCTTAGTGTAGAAGCTATTTTTCATCTAAGTGTCATAAAGATATGACCATCATTGATTTATTCGTTTTCCGTCTAAGTGTAAAAGCTATTTTTGTCAATTCTACCTTCTATGCTTAGCGTTTTTTATTTGTGTATAAATATGCATTCGATTGTCATTGTAAAAGTACAGAAAAGAACAGAAATACTTGTCAGACGTTGGAGCTTGTAATTTTTCGTTGGTTTGAGTTTTATTAGTCACACACGAGGGACGTGAGCTACAGAAAGATGCATCGTTGGTGAAGTCTTCTGGAAGGGTGACTTGGGGGCCACGAGGGACTCGGTTGGGAAATTGCAGGAGACGTTGGTTGGAAGCGCGGCTGGGTACTGTGTGGCCAACGTGCAGTGAGCCGGAGAGAAGGGCAGAACCCCGGAAGCACAATAGGCGAGGGACTAACCGCTTCTGTGGTGTAACGTTCTGTGTGTGCAGGAACCTAGGACGGAGGCTGTCGTCTGCTTGCGTGGGGTTTGCCGCGTGCTTGCACATGGTTTGCTACGTGCTTGCAGTATACTACGTGCTTGCGTGGAGTTCGCCACGTAGCCGCTATCTTGAGGAGATCGTGCAGGTCGTGTAGAGCCGACGGAGGGAAAATCCATCCTTGGACAGGGGACACTGTCTGCTTGCGTAGAGTTCACTACGTGCTCGCATGGGTTATGCCACGAAGTCGTTGCCCGAGGGATTGCGCATTGGTTACTTTGTTAGTCACACTAACGTGTACACCGAGTCACTGCAGTACAGAATCTTACGGTCTGTGTTTTAAAATTCAGTCATCTGTAGTACAGAACCTTACGGTCTGTGCTGTAGAAGGTCGACATCCTTGGTACAGAATCTCATGATCTCTGTTTTACAATGTAGTCATTTCTAATACAGAATCTTTTGGTATGTAGAAGATTGACATACGGTACAGAACCTTCCGGTTTGTGCTATACTATTCAAGTAATTTCTGATACATAACCTTCTAATCTGTAGAAGCTTGACATCCGTGGTACAGAACCTTCTGGTCTGTACTTTGTTACTCAGTCTACTATAGTAATAGAACCTTCAGGTTTGTACTATAAAAGGTCGATTGTTGTATCATCTTCTGTAATCTTATCAAGTTACGTCTGAGTGAATACCATCCAAATTTTGGGCGAAGAGCGGATGTAGGCAAGTTGCCGAACCACTATAAAAGTCTTGTGTGTATACAAATCGCAATCACATTCGTACGTTCTGTGTTACAGAAACCTGTCTCTACGGTTCTGTTTCACAGAAGCTTTCTTCCCCTGCGGGGTTAATCGAAAAAGAGTTAAAAATCCTTAATTGGACTTTAACACTAATTCACCCCCTCTTAGTGTAACATAGAAAACCGTCGAGCATTTTATTCATAAGGTAAAAAAAAAAAGGAAAGGCGTGAGCGACTCGAGTTCGAATTTCGGGGCAGCTTAAGGCAAAGAAGTGGAGCCAGGACGACTTCCATGCTCAGGGCTTACCAGTCATCTGGGATTTCGTAATGCTCGAAACGCAACCGGCAGTCGGCGAGCTTGATCTGTTCTCCATCGCCAAATCCACATATCTGGAAGATCTCGTTGTTGGCATAGTCCAAGCAGTCATCGCAGTCTTCCTTCGTGATTTGACCGCTGCATGCGGCGACCCCATAGTACCCCTTGTATTCTAGGTATTGGCTGAAACCATGGGTCGGGGTCTGATCAATCAGTGTGGCAATAAGATATGATATGTCCCCCTCCTGATTGCTATCATCAGGATTGATATTGAGGTTACAGAGGTGTGATCGTTCACTGGTATCCTCACCCTTCACGGAGCTCAACGAACAAACGATCGCGACCGTGATAATCATGAGGATGGCAAGCCTGCTGATTGGAGACATGCTTGGTAAGTTCCCCAACTAATCGGCGGTACATGCGGTGACAAACCATAAAGCCCCTATATATATACATACATACATACATACTCCTGAGGAGCAGACAGCAGCAGCCATGACGCTTTAACCTGATCACTCGGTTAAGAAACAACGTCGTCCAAGTTATCATCGACCTCGTAACTATTGTAACTAAGTACGTGTTCCGACTTGGGTGTCCCCTTCAGGCTTCTCCGTTTCAAACGTGGACCATTTCTTTTAATGGTATTATATATGGGGAAACAAGTCTTTCCCAGCTGGAGGACATGGCAATTTCATTTTATTTAAAGAAAGGAAATAATTAAAACGAGGTTAAAGTAGTCGTCCTGCTAACCGCGTGCAAGTTGTAGCTGTTAAACGATAAAATATAAGCCAGCTAAAGTTTTTAAGTTAAACGGTAAGATTTTTATATAATATTAAGGTATTATGTTCAAAAAGATGTCGGCCTATTAACGTTTTATAAGGGAATAATAATAATAAAGTAAACCATGTCATTGTTATTGTTATCAAAACATACCATCTTTAGACGAAGTTCATAAATTCTTCGTTGTTGGCCGACCCGCTGCTAAACAATTCATCGACAATTTGAGCGCTTATTATTTCTTTACATGTTTGATTAAACTTTTTGGACCGACGAGATTCGGGCCAACATGGGGTCGGACTGTTAATAACTGTCATCACTCGCCTTGATGACACCTTACAGCAAAATCAAGGTATAACGAGGAGAAGTAATGGTTGGCGACACAGAGGTCACGATGGTCGTTTATCTAGAACCTTGCGAATCGTGCGGGTGTAGTGACAGGGAGGAGAAGTGAAATGGTTTTTCGTCGAAATTTCGCCAACGATGAACCCTTGCACTTCACTGATGTTGCCAAATTGTTTTGTGCTTAGTCTTAAGCTAGTTGGAGATTATGATTGTGGATAGGGTGGTAAGATTCGGTTGATAGTCCTATAAAACTATCAAACGTTCCATTCTTGAGGTATAACAACAGCGGGCATTTCGCAGTTACTTAAATTTCCTTAACATGAGTAGTGGAGGAACACGCCTTCCATGTTTGGGCTTACCAGTCAATAGCGAAGTTGTAATGTTCGAAGCAGAGCTTGCAATCGGGAAGCTTGACCTGTCCTCCTTCGTTATATCCCCAGTTCACGTAGATCACAGTTCTGGCCAACTCCAAGCACTTCTCGCAACCGTTGTTTGCTAGATTATTGTTGCATACCGCATACGCAGAGAACCATTTGAAAGAGATGAATTGGTTGTAACATTGACGTCTTTTCGACCAAATCACTGAGAAGACTCACTATGTACAACTCCTCCCTGCTCGCGATGCCATTCATTTTCGTGTTGCACAAATGTTGACGCGAAATTGTATTTCACAGAACTATGGTCGCCTTAAAGTAAATAAATAGAGATGAACAACAAACAATACTTAAATTGCAATTAAACAATGTTGAACTACAAGTACTGAGTTTTTACCATGACGTAAAGGGGAAAAACTACAAAGGAATCTGGAAGAACGACGACGGGGCTTCAAAAGCAGGACGCTGGATGAATCCAAAGATGAAGCTGAGATTTGGTTTGTCGGCCTCAAAGCATTGACTACACGATTAAACTTCCGCAAGCAGAGGAAGATACGGGGGGGGGCAAATGTTTACCAGATACGGGGAACAATAGCGGCAGGGAAGGACAAATTGAGTTTTGTGCGGTTTTAAAGAGACATCTTCTCACAACCGTATAAAAGGCTGGTTGCTGGCGATTCTGTGCTTTTCCTATGGTAAACGATTCTTTCATAATCTATCTGCCACATGCTTTTTTGAATTCATGCTGAAGTGTCAGGGTTGGTCAGGAATGAATTACTCATTTGGGTTCGACATGCTAATCGACCGCCAACAGTTATGTCATCTTCAGTTTTATCCAGTGATGGCATGCATATGGGCATCCTTGCTGCGGCCGCCCGAGGCTCTAACATTCGAGATTTTCCTATACAAGCAGCACCCTCTTAATTCACCTTTTGTGTATTTGTCATACGTACCCCTCGCTAAGTACGTAAAAGCAGTTTACCACCCCCCGGGTCTCTGTTGGAATGCGTTTTAGGATGCTCTTCGAGACAGAAGAATCCAGTGTTCGACAGTGAATTTCTCATTTTCCATTAGTTCCGCTCTTTCTTGTGGTGTTTCACACTTTTGGTGGGTATTGTGTTCCCAGATATATATGGGGACGATCACTGGAATTGGCGACCTGGATTCAGCTAGCTGGCAGAATTCACATTGGCGATCAGTGAAGGTTAGCCTGAATTTTACCCATGATAGAGACTAATCTAGTATTGCCCCTTTCGTGCTCAGGAGCTTTAGCTTAACCCTGCAGGCGGGCTGGGACGAGTCTACGGCCGAGGAAAGGCAGCCTCGAATGTCATTAATGGGATATTGAACCGTTGACAAAATTTCCAATGTACCCGTCTCCGCTTCCCCTTAGATTGAAGGGCCATGGCCGCCAGGGTTACCATCTTATCAGGGTATTGTGATGCTTAACATCTTCAACACAAAATTTGCCAAGTTGGGGAATCCTCCGCCGGGGCCAGTCCAACAGGTACAAGATATGAATACTGGCTCAGCTTTCTCAATGACGCAAATGATGGTGCGGATCTCAGCCTCTGCTGGTTATTGTCCAAGCAATTTGAGGAAATGAGCAGCAATCGGCCCCAGCTATGTCATTCAACCTTCTCCAGCGACAGTTGAAGTCTCCGCATTCCTTCAGTTCCGAGTCTCATATAACTTCGGCCCTCCGACCTAAGCCTTCACTTAGCCGTTAACTTAGTTTTCAAGCCTCCAACGGAATTCCGTTGACTAGCCTTCGGTCTGTCTTGGGTTCATTCAGTCATGAAAAACCGGTCCTTAGCTGCTTTCTTCAAAGCACACCGCAGTCCAACCCGTTCTTCCTTTGGGACCTTCCATGGTTCATTCCCACAGATGCAGCATCTAGGCCAGCTAAATCAGAATAGTCTTTCTCCATACTCCGTCTCTTTGCCTCCTTTCCCTGGCAGGTAGTGCTTGCTAGATCAAGAAGAAAGCCATGATCCCCATGGCCTTCCTTTGTTTGGTGTCGCTTCAGAGATCTTGCCGCTTTTTATGCTCAACTCTGTCTCAGGCATCAGAGCAGTTGCCAAAGAGAACGAATGATGCTCAACTTGGCTCGTCACAAATACAATCGGAGCTCAAGAAGGCGAATCAAGATCTCTTCTTCTTGCAGGGCTGCCACGCCTTCCCCGTTGCCACCTCCATGTTCCTCCTCCACCTACCACACCACCACCACCAACGACAACAACAACAACAATCATCATCCCCATCATCGAGAAGCCGTCCTGAGCACAAAGATCACAAATGTGTGAACTTTGACACGTACAAGCCTGACTCGAATAGGGTATTTGTAGATGTTCCCGGTGTAGGAACCATACCTGAAATAATGATAGAACCGACAACAGAAGCAGGACGGGTTATAACAGAACCTTACTTCTTCACAGCAGAACATTGCCTCTGCTGATGAACTTGTACGAAATAAAAACATACACAACTCTCTGAGGGAAATATCTGATTCCTCTGAAAACAAAAAATGGAGAGAATTATAAAAATGACCTGAAGATACGACATTCTTAAAGGAAAACAATAATTTGAATTAGGAAGATTACAACAAACTCCTTCCTAATTGTTAGAGATAAGATCAACTTATTTTGAAAACTAATAATAAAAGATATTTCCTATCAGGCTTGATCCAATCACCAACAAACTCCTCCTTGGATCAAGAGCGGATAGATATGCCAATCTTCTCCCAAAGCCACTCAAATCTGCTCTGGTGAAATGACTTGGTGAAAATATTAGCTAGCCTTCTATAGTACAATAGATCAACTCTACTTCTCCCATCTGTTGCACGTCTCTAAGATAATAATACTTCACATTAAAGTATGTTGTTTTACCATGGAAAACTGGATTCCTTGAAATCGCCAGTGCAGCTTGGTTATCAACAGAGACTTTTGTCTCCTTCTCCATTCTGTAACCCATATCATCTAGAAGCTTCCTCAACCAAGTAGCTTGATTTATAGCACCTATTGCTGCAACAAACTCAGCTTCTGCAGTCGATTAAGCTACAATTTATTGTTTCTTTGAGCATCATGAGAAACAGGCCGATCCCAAGGAGAAACAATACCCAAAAGTACTCTTCATGTCATATACAGAACCAGCCCAATCACTATCAGAAAAACCATAAAGCTCAAATTTCTGACACCTTCTGTACTTCACACCATAAGAACTCGTCCCTTTGAGGTACCTGAGCATCCTTTGCGCAGCTGTCATGTGTACCTCTGTAGCACAGTGTAGAAACCTTAAAAGCACACTTACATGAAACAAAATATCCGATCGAGTTGCTGTCAAGTTCATCAGGTAACCAATTAAGCTTCTGTAGAAAGCATTTTCTGCATGAGCAGAACCGAATGATTCATAGGAGTTGTTACGCTTCTGCACTCCTCCATCCGAACTCTTTTCAAAATTTCTCCAACATACTTCTTTTGACACAGAAAGATCTCACCTGGACTTTGATTCACTTCCATGCCAAGGAAGAATGACATCTCTCCCAAGTCTATCATTTCAAACATCTGCATCAGATTCTGCTTTAGCTTTGGTATGAGCTTATAATCATTTCCAATAACCAGAAGATCATCCACGTATAAGGAAATAATAATCACACTCAGATCAACCTTCCTGACATACAGAGTGTGCTTACTGCGACTTTTTTCAAAGCCTAACTCAATCAAATAATCATCAATCTTGTTGTACCAAGCTCTTGGAGCTTGCTTCAACCCATAAAGAGCCTTCCTCAACTTGTACACCTTCTGTTCAGGTTCTGCAACACAGAAACCTTCTGGTTGCTCTACATAAATCTCCTCCTGTAGAATTCCATTAAGAAATGCATATTTAGCATCAAGTTGGAATATCTTCCATTCCTTTTCTGCTGCAATTGCAAGTATCAACCTGATCGTGTCAAGTCTTGCCACAGGAGCAAAGGTCTCTGAATAATCTACCCCCCATACTTAAGAGTAGCCCTTCACAACAAGCCTAGCTTTATGCTTGTTCACAGAACCATCTGGGTTAAGCTTCGTTTTGTAGACCCACTTAACTCCTATATTCTTTCTATCGGTTGGTCTATTCACAAGCTCCCAAGTCTGATTCTTCTCAATCATAGCTAGCTCATCCTGCATTGCAACTAGCCATCTTCTGTTCTCCTTTGCATCCTCAAAACTAGCAGGTTCCAACACTGCAACATTGCATCTTCCATAAGCCTTAGTCAATGATCTTGTACCTCTTCCCGGTGGATCATCAATCTGCTCTTCAGAATTAAATTGTTGGTCAACATTCTGTTTCTTCACATTCAACTTCTGTGATGCATGCAAAGTCTGCACGACTTCCTTATCCTGAACCGTCACAGCTTGCCGACTCTGTGACGCAGGATCAAATGAAAAACATTTTTTCTTCATCTGTATCTTAAGTAGTTCCTTTCTAGAAGAATATGCTATCAAACAGAACCCTTCTTCAAACGTCACTCTGTACCCCTTCCCCACAAGTTGACTAACACTCAACAAGTTCTGGTCAATCTTAGGTACATACAAAACATCACTTATAAGCCTCGCACCTTCTAGGCCATCAATCAGTACATCTCCTTTCCCTTCAACGTCAATGTAATCACCATTCCCGATCCTTACTCGAGCACAGAAGCTTCAATCTAAACGTGCAAATGACTTTTTATCATACGTCATGTGGTGGGTACATCTGCTATCCACCAGCCAGCTTCTACGAGTTAAACCTGTAGCAAAATATAATGTTGTAAACATATACTCTACCTCATGATTCGCAGCAGCTTCTGCAGCATCTTGCTGAGAATCTTTCTCCTGACAAAACCTTGCAATATGCTACAACTTCTGACAATTATACCACTTCACATCTGGTCTCATCCAACATTTATAATGTGGATGATTTCTGCCTCCACAATGTTTACACGGATCCAGCCTTTCTCTCTGATCTGTAGAACCACTTTCAGAAGGACGCCACTGTCCAACAGTATTTCTGTTTCTGTCTGAACCTTCTGCAATCACATTATATTGGTTCCACGACTTCTTTCCCTTTTCAGAATCTGTCATCTTCGACCTTGCTGGTAAGGCTCCCTCCGTGGGAACTTAAACTTCCCATCTCATCAGCCTTCTTTGTTCCTGAGTTTACAACGCACTCAACAACTCCGCCAGCTTTATGCCCGACAGATCTCTCGTATTCTCCAACGAAGCAATCGTAGCTTCAAAACGTTCTGGTAGAGATACCAAAACCTTATGCACAATCCTCTCATCCTTCATATCTGCGCCCAGAACTCTCATTTTGTTAGCTAGATTTATCAACCTGTCAGAGAAATGCTTCACAGTCTCATCCTCCTTCATCTGTTGCCTCTCAAATTCCCTCATCAAATTCAAAGCCTTCATGCCCCTTATCTTCTCGTCACCTTCATACTCCTCATTCAAGAAATTCCAAATCTCCTTCGCGGTCTGGAACTTCATGGTCCTCGTGAATATTGTAGGCGACACTGCAGCATAGAATCACGACTTCGCCCTTGCCTTCTTCGTGATTCTTTCCTTGTGATACCGAATCTGGTTGATGGTAGGGTTGTGGGGGAGTGCATCCACGGTGTAGTCACCTTCTACTGCTTCTCACAAATCGCTACCCTCCATGAAAGCGTTCATCTTCACCGCCCAAGCTTGATAGTTCTCTCCATCAAACATAGGTGGCGTCGTAGAATAAAAACTGCTTGCACTTGTCTCCATCTCCTTCTTTTGGACGAAAAACAAAAATCTCAAATCCTTCACAAGACCTCCACAGCTCCTGAAAGATCACAAACGCTCTGATACCAATTGTAG
This sequence comes from Melastoma dodecandrum, assembly GCA_029817715.1. Lineage (NCBI taxonomy): Eukaryota > Viridiplantae > Streptophyta > Magnoliopsida > Myrtales > Melastomataceae > Melastoma > Melastoma dodecandrum. Next base: position 1,155,220 of record JARUPY010000182.1, read on the forward strand.
GTGTTCCTAGTGTAGTAACCAAACCTGAAACAAGGACAGAACTGACAACAGAAACAGGACGAGTTATAACAGAGCCTTAGTTCTTCGTAGCAGAACCCCGCCTCTGCTAATGAACTCGTACGAAATAAAAACATACATAACTCTATGAGGGAAATCTCTGATTCTTCTGAAAAACAAAAATGGAGAGGATTACAAAAATGACCTGAACATAGATCACAACAAACTCGTTCCTAATTTTTAGAAATAATATCAACTTATTTTAAAAACTAATAATAAAAGATATTTCCTATCAGGCTTGATCCTCGTCAAGAGTATCGATCATTCAAACCTGGTTCGAACACGGAGGCACTTACGAGCCCGTGTGAAAAGGGTTCGAATCAATCTCATCCATAGCATCCCATTGGTTCGATTAAGGATCTTATCACGACCCGCCTCATGAGGATGAAGACGACACCATGCTAACTTGGTCCATGTAAGAGAGGACAATGATTTTGATTGGGAAACTTACCAAATGATATGTGAGTTTTTGCGTGGGAGTCCATTCCAAGGAGGAGGAGGAGAAGTTTTTGCTAACAATTTGACATGTACCAGAGAAGAAGCCCTTTGAAATCCAAAGCAACCGGATGCATAAGCATAATGCCCCAAATCCCAATAGTTTGATTGGTGGTGGTGCCGGTGCTTTCAAAAAGGGTAGGAGTAGGAGTTCTTAAGAGAAGGGGGGTCATGTTGTTGGGATCCAGAATCCAGATCTAACCCAGAACGCAAGAACCAAATAAATTACATGTGACTAGGCTCATTATTTTACTTCTCACAAGAGGCCGATGCATGCTATATGTAAAACCACTCCTTTGGAAAGCAGGAGTTGATGCCCCCCTGGAATTGGATGGAACTCCGGGTAAAAGGCCAGTTGACCCCATTATCTAACTCGCGGGATTCGCCTCACCGGCATCCCGCGCGGCCGATGGATTGGGAGGATTTGAAGAGGAAGTCGCCGTCCTCGGGGACAACGAGTAGCGGGACTCATTCGGGCCGGCTTCCCTCTCCTCTTCTCTGATCGTCTCGAGCATCTTCGTGGTCCTGTGCCTCATGATGCACACAAACTGCGGTGGGGCGACCTCCATGACAAATCTCGCGATTCTCGAATTTGCCATGTTGAAGTAACCTGAGAACTCGATGGTGAAGAAGAAGCAGTAAACGGTGGTTCGGATTTATAGAGGTAAACTGCTGGGGGCCTAAAATGCAGCAAAGGTCCCGATCAGAGTTTGTCCAAATCAAATCCTCGACGTTTAGTGCCGCCTATAACTTTTGACATTTATTGCGACGTGCAATTTGTGCAATCTCGATTTACTGGAGAACTTGTCTGGGTATCTTCACTGAAGATATGAATCTTGTCGCCATCGAAAACTAGCATTTGTTGCACTTCTCTAGGGACAGGGCGGCAAGGCCGACCTGCTCCCTGATGTCGACCTGTGTCGCTGAACCAGAAACACATGGAATGACTTGTATCCTGATAGGCATCCGAGAACTTGATCGTTTGATTTGATTTTGATGCATGAATTTCCTTGTTAAGGTCGTTACTAAACATGCTATTTCAGTATACGCTTTCTATGTGTTCATACACGAGATGGAGCATATACGGGGTCTAGCCTTTCTATGTGTTCGTACACGTGATTCTGATGTGAGAAAGTGTCGTGGCCACAGCTGCAACATAATATTCCGATGGCCCTTGGTCGATGTTCGAACAGAAAATGGACCCATGGCAGCCAAGACTGATCTGGAAAATAGATCTGGATTGTGATTTATCATGCTCAATGCCAAAAGGCTAAGGGTTCCATCACCATAATGACAACCTCATGAGTTGCCTGGGTCGCAGGGCATGTTGATGTTACGGAATTAGGACAGGACCAGTTTGCACGAAAGATTAGTTTATCTCCAACTGACTAGGCTCGTGCTTAGAAAGGAAAGTACTGCGATAACTTTTCATCCCGGTCTTAATCGGCCGCATGGTTTTACCTTCGTATGAACCCATCAGCTGCTGCACGTTGTCATGAATCATATCCTGAGAAAGGAATAGACATGGCAATAGGCATTGGATCTTTCAAACTCAGTTTCATCGCAGAGAGTTTGTGACCAACATATTACTACTTGTAGAATGCTTCGGCAATGTTAATATTGCTGCTGTTGTTGTTGCTGATGCCGAAGCGCCGTGCCGAACACGTCACTGCTTTACACGGAACGATTTTGGTCCTACTTATCGTTAGGTTCTAAAATATCAGCATCTTCTTCTTATTCTTCTTCTTTTCTTCACGTGAATTTTGTTTTCATTTTCTTGTCTCTCCTTCTGCAACTCAACTCGTACATCAATCGAAGAAGACTCATAGGATTTTTCCGAGGCTTTTGTCTGGATCTAGATTGTAGTCGGCTTAAGAAACACGGCATCGGACATTCCTCTCCGTACCGCTAATCTTCCATTAGAAAAAAATGAAGGGGACGGCCGATTCTTCAGTCATGGGAGGAAAATTATATTGATGAGCGAAATTCAGTCACCGTAGCTGGAACAGGCGAATCCCTCCCTCTATCACTCCTGTAATATGACGTGTATATTCGTCCGACGAATTTGCGAATACCTCTCCCAGTTCTTCCGGAAGTCGCGCAGCTTCTTACACAATTGTTTCCCGTCGAAAAATTGAACATAACAAACGACCTTTTTTTCTGTAACTAGAAATAACAGAAACGCATCTGTAGAATTACATGCTTTATATGGTTGTCCTATTTTGGCTCCCAGCTTACCTGAAAATAACTGTCGATTGGTCTCAAATGGCCAGCCAAATCCACCAAATTTTCATTTGTATATAAACCCCAATTCCCCTTGATCATGATTTCCCATCCCTAATCTCTAATTGTTCTTCTCAGGCAGAGGGAGGATCCTCCGGTTTAATTTTGAAAAAAAAAATGGTGAGGAGGATGATGCAATTGCAGAAGTCGACAGGAGAGGTCGCGCCAGCCATGTTATTACAGCGCAGGAAGATCATCCCGAGATGTCCGTCGAGGCTGGAGACGATCTTCGAAGAAGTCTCGATGTCGCCAAGAGCAGCTTATCGCAATAGTCTTAACAGCAATGCCGACGACAACAACCGGATTCTACTCAAGGGGGGACAGAACAAAGCGCTGTTGCTTCTGCCGGTGGCCCTGTCCGTCGTATCTTTTAGTGTTATGCTGGTTTTCAGATTTTGATTTCATTTTGATTTTAATAAAAAGAAGAGGGACAAAGATGGAGATTTGAGGAAGAGATGGGGATCGATTTGTGCTTGAATGATTGAAAGAAATTTGTTTATGGAAGAAATAGCCATTGCGAGAGATGGAGAGATCCATGCAACGTGCAGCCGCGACGTTTCGGCGTGCAAACCACCTCTTTGCGTAAAAGGAACCCGTCCTGACATCGCCACGATAAATGGATTCCGGAGCCAAAATCTAAGTGGCCATCCTCAAAAGACTACCGACTCTGCGTCAGGACATCTCCAGGCCAACCGAGAAAAGAAACCTACGAGCTTAACCATGTTTTCTTTAAGGATGCCCACAGCTGATGGTAAGGGTAGCTCGCTGCAATCGGTGAGATGTGACTAGCAGCAGGGATTTTGGCCGAGGATGCCATTTCATGAACGAACTTGACGGATTCCGATAGCCGGTTTAGCAAGTTCATCAGAGAAATAACTTCATTTCTCTGAAGCTGTAACTGAAGAAACAACATGGGATTTACAAAAAAGAATTGTCACCTCTGCATCTGGTAGAACAGGAGTAGATTTTCAAACCAGATTAAAGGAACGGCTTACATTGCGATTAGCTTGCTCTAGACCATTAACAGAGAAGAGAATCTTCAGTGCAGTTGCAAGACCAAGAACTTGCAGTTTCCCCCACAAACGACACTTCTCGCACCCCACACAGTCCATGATCGCGCTGCATATATTTAGGAAAAAAGCAGAACAAATCGGTAACCACATAAAGTTACAGCTATACTTTCATTCCATATTCAATTCAACTGTGCTGATCGATGACTACACAAGAAGTTGATCATCGATGGCTGAAACAAAATGAAAAAGGAAAAGAAAAACCACCTTATGTTTCGGAATTGCTTTTGAATCTTTATCTTTAGTTCTGGACCACTTTGTCCTTTCCACAGTTTCGCCTCTTCGAATGGGATGGGGCAAGCAGCCTGTAGCTTTGGATCATAAAGTAGCAGCTTCATCAATGAATGCGCCTTCAGATCCTCCTCAGAATTGCCCGTGTCGTATTCTGCGTGCTCCAAGTAATCTGCTGCCTACAATAGAGGCATTAACAGGTCAAAATAATAGGTCGTGATTGAGAATTACGGTGCAGCCACTAATCCCATAGCTAACCATCATTGCCCTTTGCTCACCTTTGTGGTAGCCCGTAGAACGAAGAGAAATGTGAAGTAAAGGTTTCTGACACGATCTGGGTATCGTAACACGCGATCATTCAGCAACGAGAGATTCGGACCCCACTGCAATCATGCATAGAATTACTATGTACAAAGAGTCCAAGAAAAATCATCATCATGTGCATTGCAGAAAGATTTCGAGAAGAAAGGATATGCTCCAATCATGCTTTAACTTGTACAAGAGTAAGGGATCATCCTGACCAGGACTCATACAGAGCACAGAAGGTGTGGGATTATGACATTTTTCAGAATACTCTAAGCTTTTAACTCGTTAAAATCAGCAGGATCTTTTAACCTTTCCACGCAATGCAAAAGTTCAATGAAATTTTCATCAATCAAAGAGGGAAAACAAACAGCTGAACCCATGACGTGGATCATCATGGAAATCAACAGAGGATTGTCAGTTACCAAGTTGGTTTCCTCATCAAGCAAGTAATCAGCTGCTATATGTACTGAAATGGATGAGTGAAGACCAGAGATCAATTTGTATAGTATCTTCTCTTCTTGGCACAAGCCCTCGGATGGATCTGCAGCTCAGTATTTAGTACATAAGTGAGCTCAGTTCCAACATCCAATTAATAATTGCCAAAGGATGACAGGAAAGATTGGAGAGGTACATTTGGGGCAATTTTCTGAATAGATAGTATCCCAAATTCTTCCAGCGAATGGACCAGCGTAGCCCGTATAGCGTTCGGGGTTCAGAAGGAGATTGACATAAGTCATCTCAGCTGAAAGGAGGAATACGAAAATCATCCTCACAGCTTACACTCTTAACGTGCAAAACAGAAAAAGAAACCTAAAGATGCTAAGATAACATCCAAAACATATGCTAAGAACGATCAGAGTTACAATTCCCAGAAAAAGGGGGCGGCAGTTACATACCATTATCTGTTTCGTCATCAGTTGTCCAAGGATTATCCATTTCAGACCAGCCTTTAAAAGAGTTCTCGTTGAGCGTACGGTCTACAGCAGCTTGTGGTTTCCCTTCCTGACACCTGAGATCATCGGCCAAAAGTACAGAGGGGCGCTTGAAGATCTCAGGAAATTCAGTATCTGGGCATTCACAAACGCTACAGTCTCGCAGGAGGCACATTCCATCATCAGGCCAGAAAAGGCAATCACACCACAATTTGACCTGCGATTAATTAAGATGGACAGCTAGTAAATCGCATCCGAGGAATATCTGGCTTCCAATAAACATGCCAATTACTGGACGCAAAAAGCCTCGAAATGCGATTAAGCTAACATATTTTGTGTGGTTTATTAAATTGACAAAACAAAAGAAAATCAGATATGACATGTGCAACTCTTCTTGTCAAGATAAGGCCCAGATGTTGGTTCCTTCAAAGATAACCGAGGTGACTTGCCCTCGTAATAACTATTAGCAACTTGTCTTTTGAGAGGACCGACTTCAGACCGACGTCTAAAATTCTACTATATAAGTGAATCGCTGTAGTCCACAAAAAGTCTTCCTATAGAAAATTTAAGCTTGCGTCGCTGCAAACAAAAGAGAAACTAAAACGGTCAAGAATGGAAAGAATGATAACAGCAGGGCTGGAGCAACTCATCCTCGTCTGGAGCAACAAACTTTCTGCATTAGATGGCTCCATGATATTTAAACACTGGGAACACAACTCTACTTAATACATCAGTGAAAAACCTTGAAGTATCGGAAGAATGGGGTCTTGACTAGATCTTGTAGCAGGGGATGCAACACGCCCTCATTGAGAGGGTCGACTGTCTCATAGTCACAACAACAATCTTCCACTGTACCACTATACTCGCGCTTATCCTGCCCAAGGAAATAATATCACCACAAGCCATTGATCCCCCAAAATATCAATCACCGCCATGCAGAAACTCGAATTCAAACACCCAAATTCAAGCATTTCCAAACCCCAACTACAGACGATTAGAGTCTTGACAACCATGCAGGCACATTACAGGAACTTTCACAAACAACACAAGACAAAAGTTTTGCAGAAAACCCCACATCTTATAATCCAACACGTAAATCGTCCCATCACAAAAATGCCATTATCACCTTTGAACAAGAACAGGGTCCGTCGCCCTCATCAGTCCTCGTGAAAGAACCGATCTTGGGACCGGCCGTCGACCAACTGACGACGACGACTGCCACTGACGACACGAGGAGAGCAAGACCCAACCCCGCACTCCATCTACTCTTCCTCTTCTCCTCTTTCCGCCCCTCCTCCCCCTCCTTTTCGATCACTTCCACCATCCCGCACCACCCCCACCCCCTGCACAAAAAAAAAAAGAACTTGCACGTAATCCCGAACAAAGCTCACCTTTTTCTATCTACCCAGTAAAAATAAACCCCTTCTCCATTGGAAAACAAGGATCCCCACCCCAAAAAATGGCAGAGGAGGGGAGGGTGGCCTGACGTTGTTGAGGACACCAGGCGGTGAGGTGACGACGGTTTGCCATGGAATAACTAATTAAATTAAATTAATCTGGGCTTTTCTGGGTTTCCAAGGAGGAGGAGGAGACAACGGGAATTGGGCCCTAGGCCCAAAAAGTCGGTCCAATTGAGCCTGTTCCGACAGTCCAGTCATGTAGGCCCATTTACGAGGTTAACCTTTCATGGCTTGGCGACCGATTTTCATGTTCGCTCGAGATCGGATCAGAGCCTTCCGAACCAGGCCTCATGCCGATGCTGCCATCGACGACGACGTTGGCTTTCCAGTTTCAGTTTGACGAATTTAGAATGTGATAAGTTGTGGACGAGCCTTGTTTTGTTTACTTCTCTTCTCTCCGCTGGAACGAGAATGCGATTCTTGCCATTCCGAATAAGTATCTGGGCAGGAGGAACAGCAAGTCATAAGTGTTTGGTAAAAAGGGATGAACGAGTGGATCTAGAAATAGCTGGCTCGTCAGTCAAACACCGTCAAAGTCGGAGCCGAATATGAAAGATCACCGGAACGAAGCTAGGTATATAAACAGAAAGACATCTCGCCTCTCGCCTGCGACTTTACGAATACGGTGCGGGCGCGATAAGATAACATACGATCTGGAGTCTTCTCTTCTCTCTGGACACCGAGAGAATAAGTACGAAGCAACGACTACGTGGTTTATTTCGAGATTCCGGAAGACGAAAACCAGCGACGGAAAGGAACGCAACGCTGAGGGCGGGGGGCGCGGGTCCTTGATGGCATTGAATAAAGAATAGGGCCCCTTCATTGCAGGAGACTGTTGAGAAATGCAGCAAAGGCGAAGGCAGACAGAGTGGGGATGAAAAATGAAAAGGATCCCCAAGAGATGTTAATGGTTTTACGAAAACAAATGCTGCTGACATGAAGATCTAAAACTAAAATCGTGCCGAAAGCAACTCCTTACAATTAAGAAACGAGGGAGGGAGCAGCTCTTTTTTTTTTATATCCCTAGGAATAAATAGTATCTCAGCATGCTGATGGCATTCCCCCCAGTTTCATCATTATCTTATTATTAAATATTTCATTTATTTTATTAGCTTAGCTTAAGATAATACTGAGTGAGAGTTCTCGATGCGAGTTCACTTTCAACCGATTTCTTTTTACTTTTTTGTTTTTTTAAACCTGTCGGGAATGCCCCCGTTTCTCCAACGTATTCACCACTTTTGCCATTCACTTACTATTCCATGGAATTGGAGAACACCAGTCAGTATGTCTGTCCGAAATGAAAATTGACTGCTGCTTTCGGATAAATGTCGGAAGATGAATTTTGGACTACAAAAACCAAAACCATGGGTGAATTGTACTAGATTTTAGTACAATTCCACATCAGTGATGGTTCTTTTATTTCGATCGACACACGCCTTTCTTTTTATTTTTTGTTTTTTTCTTTAATAAAAAGAAAGTGAAAGAAGGCAACGTCTTATCCTCGAGACAAACAAATGATTCGCAAAATCTTAGTGGATTTGGAAATACACTAATTTTCTTTCTTGACACCCAAAACATAAATATTGATTTTACATTATATAGTTTAGTTTCATCGGAATTGGTGTTTGTCCTTTCTTTCACATCCACAAATTCGAGACTAATCCTCGTATCCCATTATTACATTTTTATCCTTTTTACTAAAACTGGCTGGCTAATCAAGACAGAAAGGGAAGGAGAAGGAGGGCAAGAAGGTCGGTCAAATCCCATAAAGTTTTACTACAAATCAATCTCTCTGTTCACTCTAAACCCAAAAAGAAAACTGAACCCAACCCCACACACACACCCCTGTCCGTTCTTCTCACAGTCAATCGACTTCGTACTGCTTAGGCTTCCTTCGGACACGCCCCAAAAGAATTAATAATTCCAGTGTAAGGGTGAAAAGAAAAAGGAGGCCTCCTCATCTTCTTTTCGTGCTGCTGCAAGGAGCAACCAAAGATATTTTCATACTTCTTCTTTTGGGATTTTTCTTCTTCTTCTTCTTCTTCTTCTTCCTGAAGAAGAAGAGTCACCCACACAGACACGCGCATCCCCACCCTTCACCCAGTCAAAAAAAGAAAAAAAAAAGAAAAGAAAGAAACAACCAACCAACCGCAACCCAGAATTCATTTCCCTCTGGGGCGATGTGGGTTTCCCTAAAGTTGCCATCTTTAGCCGGGGGGTTTGTCCTCCAGGGGGTTAGATGGATGGATGAGTGAGCAAGTGAGAATGGCGCTGATGGTTGGATGAAGGGAGGATTTGGTGCCGAAAAGAGAGGGATTACGGGTAAGGAAAGAGCAAGATTTTTTTGTCTTCCGTACTCCTCCGCTGTGTTCTTGCATCTTCTCCCTTCCTCTTTTCTTTCTCGTTCTCTGTCGGAAGGTCTCAAAGCTCCGCAAGACTATCTCAGGAAACAAAAACCAAGGGGTAGAGCCTTTTTCTTCCCGTCTTTTACTTCTTCAAAGAGGAGGGATCAAATAGGGGGGAAAGGGGCAGATCTGTGGAGCTACGAGGAAGTTGGGATTAGGGACTACTTTTTCAAGTTAGCAAATTCCTTTTTTTTTCATTTGCATGCTTTTTTTTTTTTTTGCCTCTTGGTGAGGGCCAAAGAGGAATCAAAATCTGGGGACATTTTCTCAGCTCAGAGCTCAACACCTGTCAATTCCACCCTAAAAAAACATTGTTTGTTTTATCCTAAACACCCCCCTCCCAAATCTCCTTCAGCTTCGATTCTTTCCGGTTCCCATGTTTTCATTTCTAGTTCCTTTTTAAGGTTAAACCTCGAAGGAGGAGGTTGCCTTCCCCTCATGTTGGTGTTTCAAAAGACAGTCCTTCCCCAATCAACACCTGTATGTTGGATTCCTTTATTTCTTTTTTTTGCTTGTGTTTTTTGTTTATTAAACTACTGGTTGTTACCAAGTCCTTCTGCTAAAGAAATGGCCGGTTGAAAGGGAACCGAGCTCAGCTGAGAGCATCTTCATCGTCATCATATTCTTCTTCTGTGTCTGTCTGCCATTTTCATAGGGTCAAGGACGAAGAGGAGGAGGAGGAGGGTGGGAGTACTCCCCAGCTCCGATCAACTGCGCCACACTCAATTATTGCTCTTTTTTTTTTTTTGGTTTCTGGAGATTGATAACTCTGAAATCATAAACAAGATTTAGTAGAAACCTCATCTTTTCGATTCTACCTTTTTGGGCATACATTTTTCTGTAAAAGAAAAGCACATCTCCTTGAGCTTTTTTAGGCCGCAAAAATGGCGCATCTGCCAAGCCCTATTATTATTATCAGTACTACTCATGTGTGTGGTTTGGTTGAACATGCTTAATGGTTTTCATTCATTCATTCAGATCTCTCTTTCTTTCCTTCTTTTTTCAAAAAAAAGAAATTTGATTTCGGGTTAGTTCTGGGTTTCAGGCCTTAGCTGCAATAATCTGCCGCTGCTGTTTGCTGCTGTCCACCAGGCTTTTTCTTTCCTTTACTTATCACCAAACAGGCGCAAAGTCACTCCTTCCTGTGTTATCGCCATCAATGCAATAGGACGAACAACAAGCCACCCTCAAACCCCACCATTTCTCTTCCTTTGTCTGAAGACCCCACCCTCTTTTCTCGTCTTTCCATAACTTCTGTGGTTGAAAAGGCATGAACTTGCAATGGAGGTTGAGGAGATCCAACCTCAAGCCTGTAAGTTCCCAAGGATGGCCAGCGGAACCGGAAGGAGTCCTGACTCCTCGGCTAAGGTAGTTCATCAAAAGATGGGTTTGAACGAGCTCCATTATCCCAAGGATGAGGACGATGTCCAGCAGAAGAGGCCGGGCCGCACCGTGGGAGCTGGAGCCATGGCGGTGATTGACGAGAGTACTCATTTAAGAGGGTGGCATCACCCCTCACGGATTGTTAGGGTTTCCCGGGCTTCGGGCGGGAAGGATAGGCACAGCAAGGTGTTGACTTCCAAGGGGTTGAGGGACCGGAGGGTCCGGTTGTCTGTCCCCACGGCGATTCAGTTTTACGACATCCAGGATAGGCTTGGGTATGACCAGCCTAGCAAGGCCGTGGAGTGGCTGATCAAGGCTGCTGCCGATTCTATCTTGGAGCTGCCCTCACTGAACGGCTGTTTCGGGGGGAGCCCAACTGGACAGCAACTTAGTGACGAGAAGAGGACCAGCGAGGAGAATGCACCTGATCAGAATGGTTTTGATTCAGCGGATGTTGAGATGGACGGTGATAACGATCCGAGTTCTCAGTATGGCCAACAGAATCAGAATCTCTCCCTGTCGAAGTCTGCTTGTAGCAGCACTTCCGAGACCAGTAAGGGGTCGGGCAGCCTTTCATTGTCAAGGTCTGAACTGCGGTATAACAGGGTCCGTGCACGGGAGAGGGCGAGGGAGAGGACCGCCAAGGAGAAGAAGGAAACCGGTGGCAGTCAGCAGCCTCTAAACCTCATCTCCCAGAATTCTTCCTTCACCGAGCTTCTCACTGGTGGAATCGGCAGGAGCAACGGCGTGAACACAACATCAAGTAGCCCTTCAGGATCGGGTCATCCGAACCCGAGTAACAGCGCAAGGCAGTGGAGTTCGGCCCCGTTGGATTACTTTGGCGGCCGATTATTGAGCACGCCATTGTCCGGAAACTCGCCCGGGTTTGTGGGCCAGCTTAAAATGGCGAACAATCAGATTCCGCAAGCGCTGCCGATCCCTCCATTCACGATCTCGAACGGCAGTGACGGTGGTAGCCACCATGAGCTGCTGCCGCATCATTTTCCTTTTGTTCCTGAGGGCTATATCCCAACCTCTGCCCAGGCTTCCTCAACCGGGGGAGAATACAACCTCAACTTCACGATATCCTCTTCGTCGGGATCGCCGGCTGCTGGCCTTGGTGGCTTCAATAGGGGGACCCTTCAGTCCAATACATCATCACCACTGTCTCTTTTGTCTCACCTCCAGAGGTTTTCCTCAATCGATGGATCTTCTTCGCCTCACCATCAGAATGTCAACGTGCCATTCTTCATCGGAACGGCAGTGCCGCTCGACAGCAGCCACCACCACCACCACCACTCCCAGTTCCCTTCCACATTTGACGGCCGCCTACATCTCCACTACGGGTATGACGGGAAAGAAAAGCACAAAAGCTAAACCCTAGTCTCGCGGATCCAACTACGCTTCTCCATCTTGTTCCTGGTAAGTTAAAAGCTCTATCTATGTAACATAAAGTTCAAAACTTTATCATTTCCTGTGCTGTCCCAGTTTGTTTTCCTGGTTCATTACATCATTCGGGACATGTGTTTGGTCTGGTCTGGTTTGGTCCGGTTCGGTTGTTCTTGTGTAAGGACAACTTATCCCTGTCTACAGTAGTCAATTAATATATTCTTTTTCCCAGGGAACTGTGATAAAGTCTCCACTTTTCTGGATTGACGTGGCGTTTGGGTTGTGGGGCATTGTACTACGAATGTTATGTTAATCCTGCTTATATATATATTTAATCACTCAGTATTGTTCTTGGGAAGAATAAAGAAACTGGGGCATTGGATTTTGCTTTGGTTTCTGCATTTGGTTGATGTGAGTGGGAGATCGGCTGACTGTCCCCTGGTTTGTTCACTCCACTCTGGTTCCCTTCTGCTGTAGCAATACATCCCTGGAATTTCAAATTAGCCAGGTGTTACAATTTATCTGACTCTTGGATTGAATTGAAAACTCCAAAAAGCACCAATGGAAAGGATGTTTAAGCAATGCAGTAGGAAAAAGGTCCCTTTTTTTTTTCCTTTTTTGCTTTTACTAAATTTTGGGACTTTTTGGCAGCTACTTCGTCAGTAATAATGGGCCTGATTTTAGGCAGTTCCCTTTAAGGTTGCTCCGTGTGTCTTGATTCGGCTGGTTGTCGGTAAGGTGTTGGTGGAACATGGGGGACTTACGATCATCTGTTTGGCATCTGGTTAATAGATTAGGAAGGGATCCTGTTCCTGTTGGACTGCCATGGAGAAGCGATTGTTGATGTTAGGGATGAATCGTGTTACTGATAGTCGGACCCTAGTTCAAATCAGATCGTGAGTAGTCATCTCATCGTGCTAATGTAGAGGGAGGAATTAACTGTTCGATTCTTCATATGCTCTGCTATTAAAACAATAAAGCCATGTAAACTAAGTCATAGCATATCAAGCTGAGATGCATGATGTGTTGTGCATTAGTCTGAGATAAGCTGGGGTGAATAATACACCCGACAGGGCCTTCTACTAAATTAGAACTCGACTAGAGAAGAGGGATAACAGTTTTCAGTTGAAATCAAATTTTAGATCCAAGGATCAACATTCATGTTGTGCACTTTGAAAAACAGAAAGTTTGATGCCACGGTCTTGGCGACCTCCACTTGCTGCAGAACTTTATTTTTTTAGGCTTCTTAAGATAATAGAGCTGAGTTCATTTAAGTCTCAATCTATCAGTTTAAGTCTGGAGGGCTTATGATTTGTTATCTGCTGGGAGTTTAAGCTTCAGGCTTGGATTTTAGACCAAAGGTAATGAAAGTGAGTTTTATCGCATCTTGTTGACAGTCACCTGCTGCTGATGTTTTCTTCCAGATCAAGACCATTTATGCCGCTATGCCTCATGCACAATCAGTGAAAATCCTCGAATATTAAGTTGGGATTAGTTTATATCACAATGAACTCTTTTCTAGGAAACTTGTGTATATTGATGCTTGGTCTGATTCGTAGTTGGATATTCCACCTCTTGGGCACTTTTGAATCCCCAAAAGTAAGGTGAAGGTCCAGTCCTCGCCATTGGAAGCAACAATGAAATATCGTGTATGCCATGGTTACTTAGTCGTGCTCATGTTAAATGACTCAAGTTATCTCGTTTTTGCAGGTGACATTTCTCAGCCGTTCAAACGGGTGAAAGCTCGCGTAGCATCAAGGGAAAATGGAAACAAAAAAATCAACAGTGAGCTGCTTCTGGGTGATTCTGAAGCAAGCACTCTCCTGGAGATGTCTTGCATCTGGTCTCATTTTGTTCTATTTAGAGTGGTTTTTTGGGTGTTGGTCCTTGACTAGCCAAACCTTTTGCTTCCGCTTTTGCGTTCGATTGATCCAGGCGATCCATGTATGCAAAACTTGTGTTTAATTTATTCAGCTGCAATGAGAAAAGTGAAAACAAGATTGTGTTTCTTGGATTTAATCATTTGTTTCTGGTCGATTCTCCTTGAATCGTATTCTTCAATCACATGTGGTTTTCTACTGCAACTGTTTGAATTCCATCAAGCATTGTAGTTAAGTTCCAAGATCCAACTAACTTCTGCAAAAAGTGTTCATAGTGAGGTAAGCCATTGCAGTGCAGATTGCAGGAAACACGCCTTTGGGGTGTAAAGTTGAAAAGTGGGAGACAATCCTGGTTTTGCTCATGCACTGCAACCATTTACCAAAAGCTGAACAAAACCACAAGAAACGCATGGTTGGGAAAAAGAATTGAGCCAAAACCAAATTATGGTTTCAGGACATGAATATTATTGGGGCCCAGTGTGCACTAAATGGGGCATGTCATATAATTCCACGCTTTCATCATGTGAATTCCCCTGTGATGTGTCAACTGTTCTTTCTTACTTATTACAGACGAAGGCAGTTTGAATGGTAGACATCTGCTCTACTAAATGGAGTTGCAGCAGCTAAGAGGCGTCTCTCAAGATCAGGACCAATTGATTGTTGGGTGTGAGAAGGGTGATGACTCATGATCAGAGAAGATAAAAGGGAAAGAAGACCACAAACAGGTGACACATCCAAGTCAATCAATTATAGCAGCCAAAGGAAACACAATGGAGTAAAGGGCTGTGATTACTGTGACAAAAATGTGTTCCTCTAACAGCCAAAAGAATTTAATCTTATCGAGAATAAAAACTAGCAAAGAGGAGGATGCAAGTTGAGAGGCATTAAATAGTCTGGATGGGAACACCCATAATGGCCCTGTTCATCCATTCAACTACAACCACTTGGTTACAACTTTAAAAGTAGTGGGGCATGAATCGCAACCCATGCGGGGAAAGGAATGGTTGGCAGAAGCATCTAGGCCTTTGGATTTTGCATGCTCAGGAAAAAATATCTAAATCAACCCAGCCTTCATTTGGTGTTCCAGAAATAAATAAAGAGGTATGTAAAACCCACCCAAAGAAAAAACATATCTTACCACCTGCTCCAGAATCTCCACTAGACATGCATCTGAAAAATGCCACCAGAATCAATTCAAAACGGGTGATGCTGAGAACTCCTAATGGGATTGGACCCAGATGCCGAAGACAAGTCGCAGATCCTTATGAAACAAGCACAACATCATCAGGACCATGAGTGCCCTATTCACATTCGTGGCCGATAATTTAGTTCCCAGGTCTACAAACTAAGGAGCTTCTGCGACGGAGATTCCGTAGCTGCTCTATGCGCAGTTTCAGGCGCATGCCTCTAGGAAATACAAGCATCCGGTAGATGCATTAACTAAGATCAGTTTTAGCAGGAAAAAATCAAGATACTAGTGAGATGCAATGAACCATGCAGACACATCATGGGAAGGAAAGGATTGGGCTTCTCATTGGAAACTGCATCGCGACCAGCACAAACTCGACCAAAATTGTCTTCCAGTATTCAGCATAGAGGCAACGCTGGGTGTGACGGACCTCTCACTTGATATCATTCCATCTTCCAGTAACGGCGTGATGATTCATCTGTTTTAAATTAAAAATATAATAATGAATTCTGAATCCAGTATAATCACAGCAGTTCAGGACACATCATGGCAGATAAGAAAATGAGAAAGAAAATGCAGGCGGTTGTGATTTTCCAGGAAAAATTCAGCCGAGATCTTGTTTTTGAGGAATTAATCTCTCCTGCCATAAGAGCATTCTAATTTTTACCACTATAATAGGGATACCTAAGTAAGAATGGTTCTAGAATCAGGACCTATATGGTTTAGCTGATATACCGATGAAAAGCTATTTGCAGACATGCAGTGTGTTATATTCCTGGCAGAAGGATCATGGGATGGTCTGTCTTTCAATGTATCAAAGCATGTAATCAACACAAGTCCAACCAAACAAATTGAATCCCTTATTAGTTTCACTTTGCTCACACTAGCTCAACAACATCAAGATGTCCACTACGAGCATGGTTATCTCCACAAACAGAACATGTGTTGTTGACCAATGACAGATTAAACAAGACCACTGAAGAATCACATTCAAGTGGAGAAAACAAGCACAATGATGAAAAGAAAACACTTTCCTGTTTCGAAAGTCTTTACAAAGTCAAGAGCATGGATCTCGGGTAAATTTCTAGGATAAGCACCAGTACCACGTATCATCGAAGGGCCCCGAACTTTGTCAGAATTTGGTTTTAGGTTAAATGATGCCAACTATCAATATTACAAGCATTCTTAAAACAAAATATCTCCACCATGCACTCTCAATAAACTTAATCCAGTTCATAAGGAAGATGCATGATTTTGCCATTTTTTTTCTGTCCTTTAACGCAATGGGATTTATCCTTAGAGTTCATCTCAACTAAGAAACAATGATGTCCAAGAACAAGTTACTTCTTTCACATATTCAAAATAACAAGATCGCTCATAATCAGAAAGGAATACATACCCCAGTCAAAATAAACATCATCGACAGCAAAACAGATGACACCAATGACCAAACCCAGTAATCAAGTATCGCATCTCACCAATACAAAGTTAAGGAAGATGATGCGGGATAACCCAGAAAATAAACCCATGTAACAAGACGGCAGCATATAACAGAACAAGATTACAGTTTGATCTAATAATAAAAAAAGCAACCCCCTGATTGGAGCTCAATACACCACAACAAGCAAAGCATAACACATAACCAAACAAGCTTTAGCCAATTCTACATTGAATTTATCCCATTTCAATCACACCACAACTTGGAAGAGTTAGTCTCCCAAGAAGGAAATGCAACCAATCAATCAAACATCCCTTCTTGGAAAAGCCTACAGTGACACCCATATAAATCACAAATTAGCCAAAGAGACGCCAATTTACTGAAGATCATACCTCTGTACGCACAGGATGCCCATATTTTGCCCTCTGCATCATCAGAACGAGTTCATCTCGAGGCAGTAAGTCCTCCTCTTGACCAACATTCTAACAGCCTCTGCATACATCCAATCCCCTTCCTCCCCTTCCCCATCAAATGCCTCCTCGATCCAACCCAAACCCATTTCCTTCTTCTCCCCACCACTCGGTCGAATAGCAACCAGAGTCGCCCCTTTCAACACCACCCCGCTGGACAACTCAAGAATAGGCGCATACCACAACCTCATGCTGAGTGCCGGGACCATTGTCCTCTTCGATGCAGAGGAAGCCGAGAGGGGTTTCGTCCTCAGCTCCTCGAGCTGCTCCCTATCCATTCGCAGCACCCCCTGCCCATCAGCATCCGTTAGCACAAGGCTCTCAAGGGTTGGATGCTCAGCGATGATCGGCTGGAGCAGATAGTGCCGCGCAGAGGCAGCAATTAGGGATGATATCGTCCAGACCACACGGAGCTTCAGCCCACCATTCGTATAGAAAGACTCGGGTATTGTGCCGTTGTCCACCGTAGCGGATTCCCCACCTGAACCTGCCAGACCAGTGTTAAGGGATTTGGCATGGGAGGCAGCGGCAAGGATGAGGCAGCGGTCGAGGGAGGAGCCAAAGTGGGCCCGCCAGCGAAGGAGGGTAGATGAGGAAGAGGAGGTATCCGATGAAGAGGAGGAGTCGTTGAGGGAGAGCTCTCCGGAGGGCAGGTCAATGCGGAGGGACCGAAGGTCAGAGAAATTCTTGAGGACCTGAACGGGGGAGTGGTGGGTTACAGAGGAGGATGCGGCCGAGGGATTGGAGTCCGCAGAGAGAGAGGGAGAACCGGGGATTCGGCGGGGGAGGGAAGAGAGGAAGCCGAGGGACTGGAGGGGTTTGAGGAGGATGTGGGAGACAAAGGATCGGAGAAGGGAGGAGAAGAAAGGGAACGGACGAAGAAGATGGAAGGCTTGTTGGTGGCGTTCAATAAGGAGATGACAGCTACGAAGGAGGTGGAAGAGGAGGGATCCGGGTTGTCGTTGTAGATGACGCGGTCGACGCGGACGAGGACAAAGGAGACAACGGGGGCGAGGAGGCAGAATCGGCGGAAGACGGCGGAGCAGCGGCCGAGGGACTTGATGTCGGAGATGTAATTGAGGATGTGGAGGAGGAGAGGGTCGGGGAGGCGGTCGAGGTGGTCAATCGGGGCCGGATCTGATGGAGGAAGGTGAGTAGTAGGGAAAGGGGACATCTTTGGAGGGGTTCCGATCAGGTTGTCGTTCTGGGTCGACGCCCGGCGGCTGGGGGGAGGTTGGTCCGTTAGCTTTATTGCAGGCGAAGTGGGAGGAGACGGAGCTTAAGGAAGAGAGAGAAGTCGGAGGTTTAGGTGTCGTTGGGTCTGGTTTTGTGTTTGGTCCGACTCTCTCTCCTTCCCTCTTTCCATCTCCATCCGTCTGTGTCTGTCTGTCTGTGTGTGTGTTTGTGTCTGATATGAGCTTCTTCTTGTTGTTGGTTATGTTATGGCGTGTTTGGTTTGGTGTTGTGAGAAATAGTGATGATGTGAGGGTGACGAATAGGATCGAGGATTAGGGGAATTTTTTTCTCGTTACCTTTTCCTTTTTACCATTTTGTTTGGATCTTGAGTTTGTTTTACGTGTGTGGGTGTGTCCATTCCATCCACGCAATGAATCTCTCGGTGATTTATTTAGATCTCCCATCAATTTTTATCACATTCGCAATCCTTTTATTCCACAATCGAGCGACATGTGCTTGGATTTAGTGTCATTTTGTAGGAACAAACAAAAAGTCGATGGTTGTCCTGTCGGTGGACAAAGTACTAAACTCTACTACCACTTTATCCCCCCCCCCCCCTAATTGTAGTGACTCATGAATTTTTATTGTAAAATAATTTACCAAATAGAGTTAAAATTACTCTTAAATTACAAACTCTCGTAATTGTTTTGGGTTTGTTTTCATTTGGACGGGGTTGGAATGGATTCCCGTGACAAGAACGAGATGATTAACGCGTCTTTCATGACAATATGCTTTCATGGCTTGAAGCCTTGGGTGATGCCAGACTTGTCACTTGATACCGCAACCATTTGGAAGACCCATAGGAGGCCAGCTCCAGCGGCCGACGCGCCCCTGTTCGACCATGATCCCGGTTTGTTTTCCCAGATCTCAGGGACGTTCAATTTGCTCTGCTTTGACTTGATCTTATAAAGACCAGAGATGGGACCCAAACACCGGGCTGCAGCCATGGTTGAATGTTCCCGGAAGGCGACACGGCCTTGGTTACCCGTACAATCGTCCTGCAACTGGTCAGAAACGCATGATCTGTGTCCCGCATATATATATGTGTGTGTACTTTCGCCTTCGATGGAAAGTTCCTACCGCATCTGTCGTGGATGCTTGAAGAAGCATGTGTCCTGACCGGTGGAGGTTTCTCATTTTGCATAGTTGGAAGATTTAGGGTCCAGGACTTTGAGCAGGGCCCTCTAACCCCCTTCTTAGCTTCTCCGGGCCATACAATTTTAAGGAGACTTCTACAAACTCACGCTAGAAAACGACGGGAGATGTTATCTCTGTACCTCATTGTCCGGGAAGTTGCTACCCGAGGATGACGGAGTCGTGAGTTGGTTTTCACGAGAACTCCTCCTTCAACTTGAGACAGATGTCATACTCGGAGAAGGGGAATGAGCTGATGGCGGTCGGCTCTCAACTTCTCGCTCACTTTACCAGATCTGTAGGGGCATCATCCTGAAGTGACAGGCAAAAGCTTACCAGAAAGTATTGCCCGATATTTTCATCAGAAGGCAATGCTGTGACAGAAAATCTTGAATTCTTTGACCACATAGCCATAGAATCTGATTGGCGATCTGTGATCGATGCTTGACGTGGATCGGTTAAGAAACATCTCAAGAGCTGTGGCATTTTGACAGCCATTGGTGGAATCGATTTGCTTCTTTTGTGACTGGTATCCCTACAATTCTGGAATGCAGAGGGGAAAGAAAGAGGGAAGCGCAGCACCTCTCGGCTAGATTCATGCAGGCCGCCATGGCCGCTTACATCAGCAAAAGGATCACCTCCAAAGGTGCTGAAGGACGAATCAGTGGCAACAAAATGGAATTTCTTGGGATAGATTTTTACAATTGAACTTAATGAAATAAAGTACTATCATTTGTATTCTGGATATGTCTCAAACTCTTCCAGAACTGTAGGCTTTATATGGCATCCTTTTATCAGATAAACACGACTTCTTAAATCTTATGATCGAGGAAGTTCCAGGATATTTTATCAGACGCAAACTTTGGCTCCGATTGAGATGGGGAAATAATATGAAACCAGCCGATCAAGTTACAGGATGGTGAAGAAAATGCAGCTGTTATCGCCAACCTTCCATGCATTCTCTTCCGGCCACAGCATTACATCTTTATCTGTATGCATAGCATCGGTAGGTATCACTCCACCATCCAGAGCTTTGGCCTAATAACTAAAGAAGAGTGATAAACTTCGGTAAACTGATCGGGGAAACTGATCTCAATCTCCCAAGTGGGGGAAACCAGATAGAACTATATCGAAAGGATTGGAGAAGATGCCTTGCCACAACATCAGGGCAAATATCCTCCCAATAACAGGTGAGCAACTTCCCTGACCTTGCTAATCCAGACTGCACTTTGTCAGCAATCATCGGAACGCTACATTTCATGTACAGATCCCTGACCTCTTTTTAAATAACCATCGGTAGGAATGATGACCTCTCGGTTTGTTTTAAGCTCAGAGTTTATTGTTGCCCGAAATGAGGAAACTACAAACCAACACAGAGGACACATACCTTGGCTTCTCCTGCAATTGGTTCAAACAGAAAACCGACGATCTTTTCTCCTCTTTCTGCAATTGTGAGTCACAGAAAAGAAGGCTGACCCAAATTCTTATGGCATGTTTTGACAAACATTTCTCGAGAAATCACTGCAACAAATAAAAACCTCATGACAAAAGCATCATCGTCACATGCTCCCGTCTTATACCTTCGAAAACTGTCTCAAGTGCGTTTATATCTCCAAAACAAATCACGACAGCAAATGGCTTATCGAATCAAGCAAGACAACTATAATTAACTGTACATTTGTTGAAGCAAATCATCAACTGGTCATCTAACTGGGGCAAGTGGGGTGAAAAATGTGGTTCTGTCATGTACGTACAAGCATCCGACAACAGTCAGCTAAGTACTTCAAAGATATTAGTTGATCCTTTGGTGTTTTCTTCTTCTCACATCCTCATGTCCGAGCCAACTTCAAGCAGTTTCAACAGCTTCAGCGACTGTGTTTACTAGCAAATGCCATATCATAGCCCAGAATACTAGTCAATACATCAGCCAACAGTGGAAAAGTTTATTGTTGTAGAAAGCCCCGCCTGCTCATGTAGGGATTTCTTGATCTTAGGACGGCAACCCTGGACACAAAAGGCTGTTAGTTACACTCTCGACATTGTGAAAAGCAGGTTAAAACCCGAATACCACAGCATCATCCCAGGTTTTGGATTGGCGAATGAAGCCAGATCGTAAAAGGAAAGGAATTTTCATCCCTTGGCTTGAGAAGATGCAATGGGGAACTGGATTATAAGCGCATTCATTTCAACATCACAATGGAACATCATTCCGGGAGCTTAATCAGGGTTCGGAACCAACATCTTTGACAAACAGAGGAGAACATGTTCAGTCATTCACATGTCCCAGGATCTGCCCTGTCCAAAGACGATACCTTCCTGGTCTGTACCCAGAAAGGGACGATAAATTCCGCTCATGAAGCCCACAGATGGTTTGCACTTTGGAAACGCTTTAACAGATGCAAATAGACAATCCGAACAAAAAACTGACTAACTTGTGAGCGCTGTATCAGTACTCATGTCAATGATTCAGTGCCCTTTCGCAAGAGCACTGAATCCCCAATGCAGGCCCCTCCTTGGAGCACCAGCAATCTTGCCGATCATTGCATCGAGGAATCGCGAAAGGTTCATGTCAGGCCCTAGGAGGGAATGTCTTCCGTTAAACGCAACAGAGCAGAGGATCAGATCATTGGATTAGAGGGCCATGCAGGTCGTTGCACACTTCCCTGTGTTGGCCATCAAGATCAGAAGCAGCTTTTCAGTCGGCGAGTTAGTAGTAGGATGTCATGACATTAAATTGCAGGGGTTCTGTTCCTGTTCATTACGTTCAGTGTCAAGGCATCGATAACCCCATGGAGATCAAAGCTGTAAGTATAGAGCGATCCGATTCCTTTGTACATCCTCGCAAACCCAGTATGAAAGGTGCAAAATTCGACAGCAACTTATCATAACAACCCCAGATAAAAGAAGCTTCAACAGGGGTCACTGTTCTTATCATTCTAACGAACATTGCTGAAGGGAGGGATAAGGGATAGGCATATCATCACAAGGATTCAACCCAACAAAGAGAGGCACAGAAACACGCACGCGCCCTGTCTTATGGAAATGGTAATGATAAGATTTGGTAATAGGAAGAAAAAAAAGGAAAAACCCGTGACAGGACGAAGGAGAAGAGCCACACGAGCCTGACCTGACCATAGAAACCAATCAGCAATTCCTCACCTTGAAAAACCAATCCAAATCCCCTCCCTACCTCAAACCGCGACAAAACCCCAACGTTTGTCCTTGTCCCTTATCTCCTAACCTCATCGGCAGAAAATAACATAATATTAAGTTTCTCTTTTCCCTCCTTGTTCTCTTCCTACGTAGTCTCTCAGAGACATAAACGCTCTCTGACAAACACCTCCCCCCCCCCCGCCCTCCCTCCCTTCCTCTATTTGTTTTAGGGGAAAACAACGCTTCCCCATTAGTTTCCTGGTGTTCTTCTCCACGTTCCGCATCCAAAGGTCTCTCCTTTGATCGTCCCTTTTCCTTTCTTTTTTAATCATGCTCCTGTGTCATGGAACCGAAAGGTCCTATGTGGAGGCAGGCTGATTGATATATATTCCTCCTGGGATTATGTTGTTCTGTTACCGTGTCACCCTTAATGAAAAGATGAAGTTCCGAGCTTTCGGGTGCAAAGATCATCGGAAAGTTGATCGGCTTGAGTTGATGGTTACTTGGGGATTGGTCAGTTTTTTCATGGATATGCGTGGATATGATGGCTCTTTTCGCTCTGCTGCTAGTTCCTTGAATATTCAATGGCATCTTGACTCACGGATATGCATGGATATGACGGTGGTTTTGTTTTTTAATTTTGTCTCCTATTTTTGGTGATTTGTGGTCGATGTTCGAATTCCTGTGGTGTCATTTGGAGAATATGCGGTTGATTTGCTCAGACCGAGGTTTTTGATGGAGAGCAGGAGGTCAGATTCGCTTACCAACGAGATGGAGATCACCAACGTCTCGGAGTATGAGGAGCTCGCAAGGCAGAAGCTACCGAAGATGGTGTTCGACTACTATGCGTCGGGAGCTGAGGATCAGTGGACTCTCAGGGAGAACAGATTTGCGTTTACCAAGATCCAGTAAGCGGTTCATGTTCTTAACTGCTCATACACGTTGTGGTCATTTTTCCTCGGCCCTCCTCCTGCATCTAATGCGTGAATCTCTCATGCTAGGTTCCGCCCTCGCATCCTCATTGATGTGAGCAAGATAGACATGTCAACAACCGTGCTAGGCTTCAAAATCTCGATGCCTATTATGATTGCTCCCACAGCTATGCAGAAAATGGCCCACCCTGAAGGTGCGAATACTAGTTCCATGTATTTCAGCACACTCGTTGACTGACGGCCATAAGCTCTCTTTAGCTATTAGCTATCTATGCCTTGGAGTTCTCTTCTGCTCCACATCCCGTGGTTCTACCTGTCCTCACCTTAATTCGACTTATATGCTGTAACGTTCATTTCAGGTGAATATGCAACTGCAAGGGCAGCATCGGCTGCTGGAACTATTATGGTTCGTCTATTGCCCTACAGGCTTGCTACTTACTGGGTTTTCCGGATAGTTTTCATCTCTATACACACCGTCTTTACATAAGGAGTGCAATAATGATTTCAGACCTTATCATCATGGGCTACTTCAAGTGTCGAGGAGGTCGCATCAACCGGACCTGGCATTCGCTTCTTCCAGCTTTATGTCAGTCCTAACACTTTACGGTTATAAATAGATACGATGTTCACACTTTATGTTTCAGAAGTATTTTTATTGTCGGTCCGCGATATCAACATATGGTATGGATGCAGGTGTATAAGGACAGGAATGTTGTTGCACAGTTGGTGAGGAGAGCTGAAAGGGCGGGCTTCAAGGCCATTGCCCTGACTGTTGATACTCCAAGGCTCGGCCGCAGGGAAGCCGATATCAAGAACAGGTAGGTGAATCTGGAAATGTTGCCAAGTACCCGGTCATCACATACTCGCATAACCTTTTGTCGGGATGCTCTCCGCTAATGAATATACACGGTCTATTGGTAGGTTCACTCTGCCGCCTTTCCTAACACTGAAGAATTTCGAGGGGCTGGATCTCGGCAAGATGGATAAGGTACGATTCATTGAATCAGCCAACGACGCCATGTTTCAATCATTACATCTATATTTCGAATGTCCATCCTGGGCAATGGATCATTTGTCTGGATCAAACTTGATTTGACAGGCAGATGACTCTGGATTGGCTTCCTATGTCGCCGGACAAATTGATCGCACCCTTAGCTGGAAGGTAAAATATTTGTTTTCCATGAGATTGTAAGCCAGAATACATCTCTAGGAGTTTTGTCCAAAATTTGAGTTTTTTGGCGCTTAGGATGTCAAGTGGCTCCAAACGATCACAAGCCTGCCAATCCTGGTGAAGGGTGTGCTCACTGCCGAAGACAGTGCGTGCAATTACTCTTGCTCTCTGCAGCTGAATTGCATGGTCGTTTTCATTGAAAATTGTTTTACTTGGAAATCACAGCAAGGATCGCCATTGAGACTGGAGCTGCCGGGATCATCGTGTCCAATCACGGAGCACGTCAGCTTGATTATGTCCCTGCGACAATCAGGGCATTGGAGGAGGTATGATCGAAACATCGTTTTTGTGGCATGTTGCTTGCATCCAGTACCTAAATTAGCATCTGGTTTGTCCTTTTCCTCGAAAATATTTCAGGTGGTGAAAGCCGCACGAGGCCAAGTTCCTGTCTTCCTTGATGGCGGTGTCCGCCGCGGCACTGATGTCTTCAAGGCCCTTGCTCTCGGGGCATCTGGAATATTCGTAAGCACAGACCTTACTAGCAAGCAGGCTAAAATTTGATCTACTTGAATACGGGGCATATCGCGTCAAGTCTGATAAGCAGTCCTTTTTCACTCAATGCAGATTGGGAGGCCTGTGGTGTTCTCACTGGCAGTAGAGGGTGAAACCGGGATTAGGAGAGCTCTCCAAATGCTGCGTGACGAGTTCGAGCTGACGATGGCGCTGAGCGGGTGCCGCTCGTTGAAGGAGATCACCCGCGATCACATTATTGCAGACTGGGATCTCCCGAGGATCCCCCCGAGATTGTAGATTGCCCGCCAACTTTCCGCGTGCTACTTCAGAAGCCTCTTGCGCATGTCCGTGTACTATAATTCCGTACCTGGGGCTGTTTCAGCCGTGCACTTCTCTCCATCGACATTGCATTTTTCTTTCTTTTTTGTCCAAGTATGAAAAACTTTTTGATGCTCAAATTATAATGTCCCTGGTGCAAGGGCATATCGCTCCCCTGTATCATGAGATTGCACGAAATGCTTCTGAGCCCGGATAGGGCCCCGGCCTTTCGAGTGAGTGGCGTGAGACGAAACTGGTTTCGGCGGCCGACATGGCTAAAAGGCAAGGATCGGATTTTTGTCATGCTCGGCGCAGTGATTTGGAAATCTAACGTCGGATTTGTCGAAAAAGTGATGGTATGATCTAAGTATAAATAAGATTGGAATTGATTTCGGTGGCTGGACAGGCTAAGTGTTAGTCAGGGAAGAAGCAGAAGTAACTTCACAAACAAGACTAAAATGTGCCAAAACTTCATTCTTGCATGTTCATGAAACACAGTGGGCAGATGTTAAGAAGAGGTTTCTGGTTGGGATAAGGCTGCGCCTAATTGTCAAATTGCCAAACTGGTTGTCGGATTGTTTGTTAGGCCAGTGTTCGTTACTCAATTGAACACACCTTATTTAGAGACCACTGATAATTTTGTTTTGATGGAAGGATTTACTTTCCTGAATGAGTTCGCGAATTTGGGCATGGTCTATTGGGTGGTAGTCGACGAAACTCGAAACCAATCATCGTGAAATGTAAGGACGCTGCAAGGCATGTTCCTGTTACATGAGATCAACAAGCAGAAGCAGCACAGCGTGAGTGGCTCTCCCTCTCGGGTCAATCATATCCTACTTAATCCCGATATGGGTTCATGGATCGGATCCGATGCTTTCTCCTCTCGAGGAACCTCTGAAGTGACCGCTTCATGGAGAGGTTCGTCATTGGGTTTGAGGAGTACGGTGTACTAAGTTTCCCATCCTCTCTTCCTGTTCCTCTCGTGGCCATACCCATGATCGACCTCGCCTGTCCTGACAACAAGAGATTAAATAACAATCCAAGACAAAAAAGAGATGCCACACGATGTTGATCAAAACAAGAATGAAGAAGAAACAGAGGGGGACGGGGGGAGTCATCTCATCACCCGCTGCTGATCAACATTGACAACACAAATCTCTCCGGCGTAGAATATCGTGAGAGGGAGCTCTCCTCCAGGCATCTTCTCCCTAAGAACAACACCAGAAAGCAAAGAAGACCTCGGGATGCTTATCTAGGAAATCATTGATGCCAAAAAGGGATCTGGGAATGCCTTGAACTTACAAGTGAAGTTGATGTTGGTGATTGAGATGATCATCCAGTTGATGTTGTCGGATGGAAGAAGTAGATCTAGCTTCCAAAGAAGAAGAAGAAGAAGAAGAAGAAGAGGGGTGGAGCTGGAGGTCCAAGTTACAATCAGCAGTCTCCTCCATCTTTTGATGGGTTGTGATCATGAATAATGCTTTCAAGTGTGAAAAATGAATCAGATATAAACAAGACCTGGGTGTTGCATCTAAATTATGCACGTTTAGAGGATGATGCAAGCCATATGATTAGGTTAATCTGGTTTTCGGCTAGAAAGCAGCCATCAATCTCCATAATGCAATTTGATGATCCACCAAACCTCGTACTTTAAATTCAAAATCGCTGCCGAATACCGAACTTTTTGGAACTCCGGACCCTCAGATATCGTCCCATCAAAGAATTTACACGATTTTGCAGTTGATGATAGAGCTGTAAAACCATCTTCTGCACATCCACAAATGAAGTGGGAGAGATATACAGAGTGAAACAGTACAATACCGACAGTCCCACAACACCATTCCTGGTATTCACCCAATCGGATCTTTGTCATCCCTTGAACAGTTTGTTCACCTGACGCTGCTCCTATGGATCAGCTTTCCCACCTTCTGTCCCTGCCCTGTTCTATCATAGACAATAATATGGCCAGCAGTTGATCGGCATTGTCCTTGGAAGCCAGCACCAAATCGATCTGGGAGAGGGGGAACGCTTGCGGACCACTCCACCGGGGCACACTGTCCCTGCCCTTCCTCGTTTAATGTAAGTGCCATAATAGCCTAAAATATGACAATGTATGGTGATCACTTTCGATCCATGGATAGACACATTATTGAAACAACTAAATGGCCGGTTCAAAGGCTTTGTCCGACTAAGACTCAATACATCCTCTTGAACCTTTGTAAGACACTGCAACCCTTGACGACCGGGTAAGTTGGGCCTACCAAAGCTAAAGCCTAGGATCTCAAGGTGAATTGGGATAAGTTTTTTGCTTAGAGTGATGTTTGGGTGTGTTTGGTGGTGGTGAAACCCAATAAAGCAGGCCCAATATGGGTTAGGCCCATGGGCTCAGCCAGTGTTTGTGTGTCTGTTCTGCAAATGGGAAGAATACGGGAGCGAGGGAGGGGGAGGGGAGATTTTGATTGTTACCAAACTATATGACTGCGTTTCTTCCTAACACACATCTTAATCGGCACAAGAAATGCATGAACCATGGCTGCGTGGACATAAAAAGGCGAGTGCCGAAGACGGGGGGGGGGGGGGGGTTCTTTTTCCGAGCACCTTTTATCCCAGACGAATTCTCGACACCATTAACAGGCGTGTTTATCCTAGAACCAAAAAGAAAAGACGAATCAGGGACTACTATTCGTGATCTTTGCTCCTTTTTTGGTTTTACAGAAAGGAATGGGTGGACCGTATGCCTCCCTTATCGCCGCCTTCCGAAAACCCCCAACTAAAACATCGACAAGCTAACTCCTAGTTTATAATATGGCAACGCCGTACAGTCACCTCGAGCAGCTACCGGCGCAAATGAAGTTACCCTCATCCTTTTCTAACTTCACTTCCTTCCTAAGACAAACACGACCCTCCATTTCCTTTTAGTCCCTTGAACGAGAGAGAACATGTTTGTCCCCGTCGTACTTTTACCAATTCCCACTTTGTTTTTCACGGACCGATTCATGCATGTCACTGTAATAACATTAGAAAAGAAGGGTCCGACTTTGATGAAACTGTGCTCTTAAGGTTGGCGAAGGAAGTTGAATCTGGCGTCACCAACGCGAAAAAAGGCAACGAAAATGAACAAAGTTTCTGCCTTTCTCTGTTTTTCTTTCTATCTTTAAGATAAGGGCAACTTCATTTCTTATCACTGGCACGTAAGACGGTCACATTCAACACACAAATCCCTTATCCATCTTCACCAACCCACCAAACTTAAAAGAGCTTCTGGGTTTGTCTGTGTGGTCTTACGTCGTCCCGACTCGCTAAGCTTTGCCACATTCGACGCCCCCCACTGACGCGGGCGAGACGACGAATACCGTGTCGACCCCCCCCCCCCCCCTGATCCGGCCGCGGTTAAGTTTTCGTCGAGAAGTATCTCGCTGAAAGCAGCAATAAGAATCGTGACCATATAATGTGCAGACTATGGCTCTGATTTTGCTCCCAATTCTTTCATTGGGGGAGGGCTGTCACGTCATTTCGCATCCACAGGCCAAAGCCGAAGGTTGTCTGAAGGAAGCCACGTGACGTCGTCCCAAAAGCCAATCACATGAACCCAAAGCCAAGTCACCCTCCCACCCAAACCCAATACAATAAATAAAGACACTTCATGAGGTAAGATCCAAAGGGCCTTCCATTCCAAAATCCATAAAACCTTGGCGAGTAAGGCAAACCGAACCATACAAAATCTCCCCCATTTGTTTCTGATCATCATCTTCGGACAAGTAAAGAAAAGAATTCACGAAACTTCTCTGCCTCAATCTCTTCTCTTCTTACACAATCCAACTCCATTGCCTTCCGTATAAATTCCTTCACATACTTGTTCTCTAAATTCCCCCCTTCTCACCCCCATCTTCATGTCCCATCTCTTCCCAATATGCTCAGAATCTTCCCAAAGATTTCATTGCTTTATCCCCTTGTTCTAGTCTGCATAGGCTTCCCGGAGTTACCTGGGGTCGAACCCCTCGGGATCAATTACGGGCAAGTCGGGAACGATTTGCCGGCGCCAGAGAAGGTCCTCGAGCTCCTCAGGTCCTTGAACGTCACCAAGGCGAGAATCTACGACACCAACCCTCAGGTGTTGACGGCGTTCGCCAACTCCAATGTCGAGCTCATTGTTACAGTGGAGAACAAGATGTTGTCCATGCTGTCGGACCCGCAACAGGCCCTCTTGTGGGTTAACATCCACGTGAGGCCTTACTTCCCTGCCACGAGGATTACTGGGATCGATGTTGGGAATGAAGTCCTGACCGATGCAGACACGACCCTCCTGGCATACCTTGTCCCTGCCATGGTGAACATCCATGGGGCCTTGGTACAGTTCGGGTTGGACTCCTATATCCGTGTCTCCTCCCCGAATTCCCTGGCTGTGTTGACGGAATCCTACCCGCCGTCCGCCGGGAGCTTCAAGGCAGAGGTCTCCATGGTTATCTACCAAATGCTGCAGTTCCTGGCGGGCACAAACTCCCCGTTCCGGATCAACGCGTATCCGTACTTTGCTTACAAGGACGATCCCTCCAGGGTCTCCCTGGATTACGTCCTCTTCAACCCGAACACGGGCATGGTAGACCCCTACACCAGGCTTCACTACGACAACATGCTGTACGCGCAAGTCGACGCGGTGGTGTTTGCCATAGCGAGGATGGGGTTCGGCGGGGTCGAGGTCAGTGTGTCGGAAACTGGGTGGCCGTCGAAGGGGGACAAGGACGAGGTCGGGGCGACCCTGGAGTACGCTGCCGTCTACAACAAGAACCTAATGAAGAGGCAAAGGGAGAACGAAGGGACGCCGCTGAGGCCTAGCCAAAGGCTGGAGGTGTACGTGTTTGCACTGTTCAACGAGGACATGAAGCCAGGGCCGACGTCGGAGAGGAACTACGGGCTGTTCCAGCCGGACGGGAAGATGGCCTACAATGTGGGAATCACCACGCTGTCGACCTCGTCCTCGTCGCCCGCCACGGTATCTCTCACCTCCTCGGCCGCGAAAAAGGTAAATGAAGCGAAAGCAAAAAAAAAAAAAAAAAAAGGCCAAACTGAAAACTGAAAACTAATAATCTTTTCCATAGAGGATTGAAATTCGATCACGCAAATAATGGGAGTAATCTTTTCGATCGAAAGCAGGGAGGAGAGCAAGATCAAAGCCAGGTGTACTGGATGTTCGTGTATTTGATCATCACCGGCCACCTCCTGTCCTGACCAAAACGACCGTCGACCCCGCATTCCGATCTATATCAAGTCTCCCGTGGAATTCTTTTGTACTGTCGTTCGTTCCTCACCACCCGAGGACATGAGCATTGAGGATTGAACATTGAAAATGGAAAAAAAGCTAATCGCAGTCAATGCCACGTGTTTGCTTGTTCGACATTACATTTACATGGTTATGGTATGTGTCGGGGGGTTGTAAGGAAAGAAAGCAAAGGGGACTCTTTTACTTTTTGGACGTGGAATCCATTAGCTGCATGTTCCGCATCCTAAACTGAGAAAAGTAGCAGCAACAATAGTAACGCTTATAATATGAAACGGGTTCACGATAAATGTGGGTGGTGTCGCCTCCCCCACGACGTATGCACATTATCCTTTCCAAAGGGCAAGGGGGGGGGGGGGAAGCTGAAAGCTTTTTACTCCTTTAGTTCTTGTCGGACGACACTTCGTAAGGAAGAAGCGTATGATGATGCTGCTGCTACTAGTTGTTGGGAGGGGAGACCAGAAGAAAATCAGACCAAATAATTATAAATTTAATTTACCTATTTTATAAAATATTTTACAAACTAAAACCACATCAAAGTAAACACATTTAAAATCGGGAGTTATGTTCTCAAATACAGTGTTAGTCGAAAAAAACGCGAAATAGTATAAATAGTTTTTAAATTTTAAAAATAATATATCAAAATCGAATTTTACAAGTAGTCCAAACAAACTTATAAAAAATCTCCTTTACAAAAAAAATTAAATTTTATAAATTTAAACTTTTTGAAATTATCGATATTATTTTACCAAACAGTTGCATGTAAAGCGATTTGAATCGAGTGTATGTGCATTCTGCATGCTTTTTTGCATGGGTGCTGACGTGGCTCACGTGCTCCCCAACTATTTGGCCCCCCAATCCTAACTTTTCGTAAATGGGTAAAGGCCATAACATGACTGCCTAAATATTCATTATTTAAGAGCAATCATTATAGTTAGAAAGACATGACGTGAAAATTTAAATTACGTACAGGAGATTTATGTTATATTTTGAAGGTGGTTGGTCTGCCATTGGTGGTGGGGTTTTTCTTAATTTTTAGTGGATTAAATTAAATATTAATCTGCTTTCATTTCATCTCTTTTTTGGTTTTTTCCCTGGTGGCGAGGGTAAAAAGGTAATCTGACCGGGCCGAAGATGGGACGGAGTGGAAGCCCAATAATTCCGGCCCGAAAGTTAAGCCCGAACCCGAAACCGTTGCAAGCTTCCAGAAGCTTCCGTAACTTCCTGAAGTTTCCTGCCTTTCTACTACTTGTTCGGGGCGCATCGCGGGAGATTACGACATCCTCGTATCAGTTGGGCTTCTCGTACTACCCGGACGGTGGAAATGGCGGACGCCCTGGCTCTCGACTTGGAAGAGCTCCGTCGGCTCCGGGACTTCTGCAAGCGCCCCCGTATACTCTCCATCATTTCCTTCGAGATCCACCGGTTGTAACAGGTTTTGCGGGCTGGTTCTCTCTTTTCTAGTTCGTTCTCGGATGGTGTCTGTTGTGACGGTTTTGACCTCCTAGCACGAATCATTTGCGGTTAGGTTTAGATAAGTGTTGGCTGATGTCGCAGACGGGATATACAGGAGTATATGTGTTGACATGGCAAAAATCTCGGGCCTAATTATGATGAACCCATAAATTTAGGCCATTTTATGAACGAGGGTCCGCGTTCTACGAGGGTCCGCGTCTACGAGGGCAGAGTCTACGTGGGCCCGCATTTACGGGGATCCGCGTCTACGAGGGTCAGAGTCTACGGGGGTCAAGTCTACGAGGATCAGAAAAGATCTTGCCTCTGAGATTTTTGGGAAGAAGATTATGGGACCACGTTCCCATTTGGAAAGATCTTCGTATGGAGAAAATATGGGGATTTGATTTAATTAATTTAATATAAGAAAGAGAAGTGGTTAAGTTGGATAAAAGCCACGATCGGAGATTGTTACCAAGATTTTAGGGAGTTGATTGAGAGGGCCACGACCTTCAAAATATACTAAGAACGTGTCGGACGTGCTGAGCATCCTGAACACCACGAGTCTCAGTATAAAAAGGGAGCAGATTCTCCTTAGGAAAATTACGATCAATCAGCCAAACATAAGCTTTGCATTGCTCGTCACCCTTAGTTTAGTAGATACATCGGCTTGGGTTTATTGGGTCATCCTTCCAACAGCGGAGTGAGCAACCGTAGCTCCGTTGATCAACCTTCCGCCAGCACTCCCATCGTCCAGACGAGCAGCCGTAGTCTCGACACCCAGCTTCCACCATCGCCTCCATCGTCGGGACGAGCAACCGTAGTTCCGGCGATCATCCTCCACCTGCATCTCCGCCACCAAGGTGTTCATCCAAGGCCTTAGCATCCACATCCGACATCCGCCAGACTCTGCTTCACGGGGCGCAAGTCTACAGCGCACTGTACCGAGTCTACAGCGTCAGCAGTGACGTCAGCACCAGGCGACAACGAGTCTACAGCGTCAACAGTGACGTCAGCTCCAGTCGCACCTCCAGCAGCGAGTGTACATTGCCTCCGTTGTCCATACCACCGTTTTTTCCTTCATTTTTATGGCTGTAAGCATTCGTTTCTTCTTTTAAAACTTTGAACTTGTAACAGCCGTATTATTTATCATTGAAATTCATCTTTCTGGCGACCACATACAATTCCCTGTGAGTCCAATTGCCAAATATTTCCGACGTGGTCCGTTTTCTACGCGAACAATATGTATCTGAGACTGTGTATAGTTAGATGTTTAGGTGATTTGTTCCGATTGCTGATTGTGTGAATGGTTCGTGGGCAGTTGTCTGTCTCGCCTGCTGCTCAAACCCCGGTGCCAATCGTGACTGCCAAAGTTGCTGCTGCTGCTGAGGCCCCGGCACCTATTGTAACTGCCAAGGTCGCGGCTGTTGTTCCTGGCGTTGGTTACACTACCCTTGGACCTTCAGCTGGGATCAGGACAGCGATAAAGTAAAGGTATGCCAGTCGCTTCTGCTTTTTGTTTTGGGTTTGATCATAATTTTAGTACCGATCCCTGTCTTGTGCGAGTTTTCGTTTCTAGGGAAGCCTGCTTCATCTCTCGGGTCTTGTGTTATTGTTTCGCAAAGCTTTGTATGGTGGCAGATTTATATTTCTCTTGTTGACCAAGAAAAGATTGAAGCTGACTTCAAGCTGATGTCTGTAGACATAAGAATCCATGATGTGAATGGGATGAACTACCGATGTGCCATACCTAAGCTAAACAAGTGTAAGGTGCTCGTCAAACCTACTAGGATAGTTGTTACTTTGGTCAAGGCTTGAAAGGGCAACTGGCTGGATTTGCATTTCAAGGAGGAAAAGGTATGCTGACCTCTGAAACTCTGCAAGAATTTAACTCTGGTCCTTTTCCAGAAGCCTCCTGATTGATCTTGTTTATTTGTTTGCTTTTTTCATCTGAAGCCTGGCCTTGATAAAGAGAAGGACCCCATGGCAGGAATTATGGACTTGATGAAGGTAGGGTGTTGCATTTTCTTCTTTGCGCTGTCTGGTTCACATGGCCGCTCCATTTATGCTCCATATCTATTCCATCTTCAGCAGCATCCGCATCTTCTTGTTACTGTATTTGTCTCTATCGTTGCTGTGCCTTGCATCGACTGTGCACGTCCATTAGGTGGTCCCTGATTGTAGTGCTTGAAACATGTAGATCACCATGTGTTTGTTCTGTATTCTCTTCTCACTTGGCCTATGTGCACAGAACATGTATGAGGAAGGCGATGATGAGATGAAGAGCACTATCGCAAAAGCTTGGTCCGATGCCAGATCCGGCAAGACGGCAACAAACCCTTTGAAAGGATATCGTTGACAACTCCAGCTACCTATCTGAATCTTGAAGTTGCACTAGGGGTCTGGTTCTTGTTTCTTGTAGAAATCTGCAGTTGTCTCACTTCTGAACGATGTGTCTGTTATAAGGCTTATGTAAATTGATCCTGCTTTTCTTGGAAGTGACATTTTGTTTCATGTGATCTTTTTCATAAAGATCATTCCATAAAGCTTAGCCATTGAAATACGTATACAACGGACAGAAAACTTGTCCACATAGACAAGGGAAACTCAGGTTAGATGAGTTCAGAAAATGCATCCAAAATATACATTGCCGCGTGATTCGTCTTGGATATTCTCGATAAGACAATCAATAGCTTTCAGTAGAGGCTGCCCCCACGAAACATATTAACCTATCCAATCGAGGGATCGTCTGCTTGCCTTTAAACCAGAGGATGAAAGAGCAAAGTTAAAGTTAAATGCCATCGCTGATAATAGCATTAGTCATGAGTATAATTCGCTAAAATCTCAAACAGCTCGAAGTAAAACAATGGGCATTGCGGAACTCATACGGCCTCTCGTTGAATCTCCCATTCGAGGACCCGTTGGAATGATTCAAACTCCCAGCCTGCAACACCGATCCTGATTGTACATCTCATTTCCCACACTCACGGCATTACCTGACTCCCGAACTGCTCGTAGATGGCCATATTCGGTGGTTCTTGGCATACCCATTGGGACCATTGGATGGCGCCTCAGTTTGAGGTCCTTTTCCTTCCAAACTTTGGCATCATAAAACATTTCAAAATCCTATTGCATGTTTTCCCTTCAAAAGATATATGACAATTCCATGGAGAGATTCGCACTTCACATTTGTCGAGTCGAACTCACAGAAGAATGAAAACCAAGAGCAGAGAGTCCAATTTCTGAGCTCCAACATTGCCAACAGGTATGGATCACAGCCATCGCCAGAACCAAACCAGAGTCATCACCAATTCCTCCGCCTCCCTTCCCACATCTCCGGAACCCAACACTCAAGTTCCCATCTTTCCACCACCAGGACACCCCCCTCCCCCCCCCAAAAAAAAAAAATGTAACTTCCCGACGACCCAGATCCCCCCGCGTCGACCAAAAAGCAAAACCAGACAGTTCCACGATTGGAGAACAGGAGGACAGCGGGCGTCGGTTGAATGCCTGAGCAATATTATTATTGTTATTACCAGAGAGGGCCAGAGAGCCTCGGACGGCTCCTCGGACATCTTTTGGATCTCTTCTCACTCCCTCTGCAACCGCAAAAGAAGATGGTGATCTAGGGATGCCGATCCGACATCAAAATCAGGGGAGGGAAGGTAAGAGTCAAACCGTGTTGTTTGATGTTTGCCTCATTAACTGAGAGCCCATCGTGGACAATGTAGAGGCTTTCTTGGGACAGAGTAATGGGGACTTGCTCTAGTCTAGAACATTACGCACCCACATGACATGCATGACATCCTCCTCCTCCTCATTCAATTGTCTGCCCCCCCTCCCATCTCCATCTTTCCCACGTCATGATTAGTGAGAACATGTTCTTTAATTATATAAGAGGGACATTTCATCAATCCTCAAGACAAAACAAATTAACACCATGATGATATCTCGACTTGTGGGGTGAAAAAAAAAACCAGAAACCAGACAAAGATTGGTGTGAGTCAGGAGTTTGCTGTCTTAAGGAGAAATCTCGAAGAGGGAGAGCCTGTTGTGAGACAGGTTAGTCTTGTAGGCGGAATCCTTGTACTCTCCCCAAGTGAACTCCTTGTACATGCTCTTCCCCCCTTGTTCTTCTTCCGACTTCAGCAACCAAGGCAGGGGTGATATCTTCCTGTCCCTGGCTGGGCTTCCGAAGTAGATCATCGACAGCCTCGCCCTCTCGTTCACGTCGTGCACCAACACCCTGTGCTTCACGCTCCCCAACTTCCCGTTCGTCAGTACCTGAGTCACGAAACAATCGCTCGGTTTTCTCATTAGGGAGAAGGCAGAGAATTCAGGGAGTGTGTGTATGCGTGTGTACCTGCAACGTGTCGCCGACGCAGACGAAGAAGGAGGATTGATCCGAGGGGACAGAGACCCATCTCCCATCCCTCAGCCGTATCTCTAGCCCGGCCGTGTTGTTCGATCTCAACACCGATATTATCTGCGGGTCCGTGTGCTCCCCGAACCCCACCAGGTTTCTTCTTCCGTCGCCCGTATTCGTCGTCGACCCCAACATCGTGTCGCTCTCGCTGTGCTCGTGTGGGGCCTTCGACTTTAATGGCGGGTAGTGGTTCATCCGGAAGCATCCGTCGTTCCTCTCATCCATCGCTATCGAGCTCAACACGTCCCTTTCCTTTATCCCAAGCCCTTCCGCAATCAGCTCAAGCACCTCCACCGTGAGTTCTTTGACTCTCACCGTGTACTCCTCCATCGCGCGCCTAAAACTCTCCCTTAGGCAGCCATGGAAGAACGAGTTTGCCTTCTCGGAGGCATTCCCACGATCCGTCGGGAGCAGGAGAAACTCGACCCACCCCACGTCGCCATTCACTCCGATCATCCTCGTACCGTACCCGAACGGGTCGGGAGGTCCGCCCTCCTCCTTAACATCCTGTGGCAGGCCAAAGAAACCAAACGCCTCCTCTTCCAACCTAGCCGACACCTCAGGCGGGACCCCGTGTTTCACCACCTTGAAGAAACCGTACTCCTCGCAAGCCCGGACAATGCGGAAGCACGCGTCGGCCGCCGAAAGGTCAACAATGACGGGGACCCCGTCGAAGGAGTTCGTCAGCGACTTGCGTGTCCCGATGGGGGAGGCGCCCAAGTGGTCCAACGCCGACTTGGGGAGACCAACCATGGCTTGAATGTGTATATATGTCGGTTGTCAAAAATTTAATGTGGAGTTGTGCATTGGATGGGAAGTGTGATGAAAACAATTTGGGTATTTATAGCAAATTCTGATATCACTCTCTCTCTCTCTCTTCTCGCCAACTAAAAGTAGTAAATTCGTTGTTGGGTTGCTTGGTGGGACAATTTGCTTAGTACGATTGATTGAATAAATTAGTAGTAGTAATAGTAGCACAATCCTTATTGCATCCTTCTCACAACAGCTTGGATGAAAATGTACTGTTCTTGTTTTGATGCAACCTCGAAGTTATGGATGGTTTCTGCAGGAGGACAAAGAGTCCGTCCAGCTAACCTGGTCTGAAAAAAAGATGTAAGAAAGATAACCTCATTCTCAGAAAATGACTCCCTTGGGACATTTGTTGTAAGGAGGGAACAAAAGGGAAGGGAGGAGGGGCCGGATCGAATCAAATGGTCAACTCCCGAATGCCAAACGACAGACACAGACACCAAAAGGAAGTGGGACGATGCAATCTAAGGCTCTCCTAAAGACTTTTTGTGCAGACCAGTTTCCACCTACTGCACCGAAAGCATCCTAAAAAGGGGTTCCTCCTAAGATTAATCGGTCGAGCTTTCCTTTCTTTCCCAAATGACAGCTTTTCCCTGACAGGGAGATCACAGCGCAGAAAGTTTGCTTTGATTTATGTGGATGGTCGTCCCACTCGAAGAATTGGCCTAATATGCCTGCCGTCAAAGGGTACCGGCCTTAAGCGTAGTTGCTTCCGCTCCGGCGTGACCGGAGCGAGGCTTGTTGGACTCGTGGTGTTAGAAATCTCTTACTGTTATGCTATATCAAGGGTGCCCCAGCAATCAAGGTTCTAATACCGATTTTTTAACATTAGCAAAGAAGATGATGAGTCTTGACGCATGTCCCTTTTCCTCTTTTGCAACCAATCATTTCAATTCTCTCTTTTACGGTGTGGCGTTTTGGGCCGGAACAACAGGTTATTAGGCCCATAGAAGAAAGCCCAAATGGGCCGATG
Organism: Melastoma dodecandrum; assembly: GCA_029817715.1. Lineage (NCBI taxonomy): Eukaryota > Viridiplantae > Streptophyta > Magnoliopsida > Myrtales > Melastomataceae > Melastoma > Melastoma dodecandrum. The sequence goes on from JARUPY010000182.1 coordinate 1,193,601, forward strand.
TGGAGTGTTTCTTCTTCATTTGCCGGTCCAACTCGACCGGGCCGAGGATTATTGAAATAGTCCCGGGGGGTGGGGAGATATGACGAGAGAAGAAGTCAGAGAGAGAGAGGAGAAAAGAAAGGACGATCGAAAAAACCCTCGTCGTTCCCCTTCTTCCGTCTCCCTCCCTCTCTCTCCCTCTCCCCATGGACGGGGCATTGCTCGCTGTGGAGGTCCCCGAGGAGACTTCGGTGGTTGCCCCTCCATTGGTGGATGCCCAGGATGACCCTGTAAGCGCTCTTGAAGAGAGCGACGCCGGTGATCGGACTCGATCTCCTCCCGGCGATGAGGATGTTAGTCGGGATGGGGATGGTTGTGATCAGGCTACGGTTGATGAGCCGGGGGATCTTGCCGTTCTGAAGCAGAAGATTATTCGACAAGTATTTCCCCCCTGTTTCTCTTTTGTTGTTTTCTTTTCTGTTGAAGTGATTCTATCCTTGATTCTGGGAGCTTCGTTTTTGAGAGTTGGTGTGGAAGCGAGAGGCGCGAAACTAATTTCCTTGTTCTTGGCGGGGTTCCCGCCTATCCGTTGTTGCTTATGCATATGAATGTGGTGGAGTCAGCCTCATTACGAGGATTTTCATTGTTCTTTAATCTTGGTCTCTCTTTTCATTGTAGCATCGTTACTGTTGATTTGATGTGACATTTTCTTGGTGTCCCCAGTAGAAGGATTGTTTTCTTGGTAGTTTATTGAAACAAGATTCTCTTGTTGGTTAGGTGGAGTATTATTTCAGTGATGAGAATTTGCCTACCGACAACCACTTGCTGGGTTTGATTAAAAAGAACAAAGGAGGATTTGGTAAGCTCTTGACATAAAATTCTTTCTTTCAAATCAAGGACGGAATGACGGATTATATGTAATTTATCAAATAAGTTTAGAGGTTGCTTCCTATTTATGGCTTTCTTTGCAGCTTCTCTGTTGTTTTAAAATGTGATGAGATGCTAGAAGGTTGCAACACGCGTCAGTATTTTTCTCATCTGATGTCTCTGGAACAGACATTGAGACATCAATAGCTGTAGGTATCGTTATTTTCATCGATAAATAATGTTTTTTATACCATGTAAGTCATAAGAAGATCTCTAGGGCTTGTGGCATTTTCTGATGCAAATTTCTTTATATCCCACAGCTTTCCTACCTTCCTTCTTTCCTATCTACTTGGTATTAACCTAACACTCTCAATGAGGAAGTATTTAGTAATCTGAAAATGTGCATGAATTGTTGGGGGTAATTATCATGCGGGGCTCCCTTTTCAGTTGAAAGGTTGAGGAACCTCATGCTCCTTGTCATGCCAGGAAGATACTAGGCTCTCTGAGGGATGAGACTTATTAGTTGGCTTATTGCTAAAAGGATCCTTGGTGCTTCAGGGAAATGTTTTGAGTTCCATTTTGAGGTTGACAATTTAAAAAGTTAAGTGGAATTGGGCTACAGTGTAGCCATGACCATAGGAGGCTTTTGATCTCTGTTGTGGCATCCTCTTGGGCATTTTATTTTTTGTTTACTTGTACACCTTTTACTAAAATCAGAGAAAAAGTTGCACCATGATCATCGTCTTGATTTCTCATGAAAGAGAGTGATGTTCTGTTCTGAGTTTATTATTTGTCTGTATAAAATATCAATATGTCTAGCAAGGTTGATAAGGTGGTGTGCTTGTCTTTGCAGTACGTATTCGTTTCATCGCTTCATTTAGAAAGATGAAAAAGCTCACTGATGATCAAGAATTTATCGCAACTGCACTGAAGGAGTCTTCGTTTCTTGTAAGCTTCTTGAATTGAGTTTTGTGGGTTCTTTAACTGAGCGGGATGTGGAAACTTTATTTGATATTTATTGCAAGCTTCATGGTATCTGCAGACCGTAAGTACAGATGGGAAGAAAGTGAAGCGCTTACATCCTCTGCCATGTGAAGTCCGGGATGAGAAGGTAAAGAACATCCCTAAAAACGTATCTATATGATTTATTTCTCCAATTTCATTGTCTAACTACTATCCGGATTGTAGTTGTTTACTGTATTGGTGGAGAATCTGCCAGAGGATCATTCATTGCCAAACCTTGAAAGAATTTTCAGGGAAGTTGGAAAGTATGTTTCTCTTGAATCTTCTATTTTTCTTTCACTTGCTTTTCTTCCTGGATTCATTCATTCATTTATTTATTGGGGTAATTCAGAATAAAGAAAATTTGCATTCACGATCCAAGTTCTGCAGAAGTATCTAAAAAAGGCGGCAAGATAGACAAGTTTCTTATAAATAAGGTTTGTGCATACTGATTTTGTCACTCTTTTTTTCTTTTTTGCATTAATATCGGCCGTCTCTTATCATTCTTTTCTCAAATACCCTGGAATCACCTAATATTAACCATATTTCTTAATGTGGCTCTGGCTACCTTTCACTATTGGATATGTGAAAAATGGCTTGAAATCCATCTTCATTTGAGGCAATTCGAATCTTGCATTCAATATTCACTAGTCTCTATTAGGACGCTATTGTTTTTTGTCATACTAAAGCCTCTTCCATTTTCCAATAGCAATTCTTGATTTTTTTACCGTCGTCTTTAGATAAACAGTACTGTTTTCTTCCAATATTTATCTGTTCAGTCATGTTCTTAAGGATTTTATGATTTCATGTAGTTGCATGCCTTGGTAGAATATGAGACTGTGGAAGCAGCTGAGAAAGCGGTTAGTTCTGTCATTTTTTCTTCCAAATCATGCTATGAATTACACAGCATGCATGTAAAATTTGTGAGACTGCAGCACCTGACCTTATTATGCTTGGTTAGGTAGCAACACTACATAATGAAGCAGATTGGAGAAATGGCATGCGAGTCAAACTTCTTAAGCGCGTGGTAGTTCCTTCTTTTTGTCAGTTCTACTTTACTAGCCATGTGGCACTTATTGACTTTATTTCAGGTTAAGCCGGGGCAGAAAAATGCATGGAAGTCACCAGATTCCGAGAAGAATGGGACTGGTCATCCTGCAGATGAGGCCACAAATGACCAGGTTCATGACTCTAATCAGCATAATGACCATGTGGCGGTTGATGAGGTGAGCGCTTTGATGATGTTTGGATCTTTTTCTTTAACTTGGGCTCCAGAATCTGGCTGCCTGTCCAACTGGTCTTGGGATTGTTAATGAAATTAAGAGAACATAGTTGCAAAGCAGTCATGCATTATATAGTCCCACACATCTGCGGAAGTAATTGTTTGGAAGGAAGAGCTTGAAGGGTTTATTCATTAACAGAGACCCTAAGTGTTTAAACGGAAGAAATCGACAAGAGATAACAAAGATTCATTGCATTACAAATTCAAGATTCTTGGGTTACCCAAAAAATGGGGGAATCCATTATCTCGGGAATTGACATTCCCAATGTGCTGGTTTTTACATTTAGATTAGCTTGATTCATTCCATTTCATTCTATATTACACTTTCTTCAGATGCCACTGTGGCATGCTTTAGGTTGTCCGATGGGTTTGTCTTTTCCAGCCAGCCAAAAACTTACCGTGTCTATAATTACTGAGAATGATAGACCACTGTCTCCAATCTTCAAATAATGTTCTGCTGTTTGCATGACTGATCATGTGTCTGCCAAAGGGGAAAAATGAGGAGGGAGGCAGAAATCAGGTCCGACCAAGGAGGCATAAGCATCGAGGTGGCATAAATGGATGTGGTATTTCTCCCGTCTAACGATGTCTCTTTAACTTAGTTTCTCCTCTATCATTAAACCCCAGTACTTATCATGCGCGAGACTCGCAGGTCATGGGACAACAGCATCGAGCCACAATGTTGACATATCGAAGCCCCCGCCTGGTCCAAGGATGCCGGATGGAAGCAGGGGGTTCGCCATGGGGCGCGGCAGACCTCCTGTCCCTGACCACATTTAATTTTTTTAACAAATCGGTCAGTGGGACAGCAAGCAGAAGAAAGGGGGTCTGTGTATTTGTATTATATTTCCTTGTTCAGTTGCTTCTTGTTGGCTGGCCTTTTGGGATGAATTTATGGCGAATGGATTTTTGTAACTCACTGCTGTTGGTGGTCGGTCGATGTACCTAACATTCTCAAAACTAATTGTTTCGGATAAGGATGTGATGGGTTATGTCCGTATTGAGTAAACTGTTGGCGTTTGTGTTCGTGACGTCGCCGACACGACCAAGTGCAACATGGCCCTGCGTTCTAACGGACACAGCTTACGGCGAGAAAAATGTAAGGTTTGAACGGAGAAAACAAGGGACCGCAACCCCCGACTTACTCCCTAAACAGAAGTCACACACACTTCATTCAAATCTTCGTCGGCGTTCCACTTCCAGGGGACGCGGACGGAAATGCCGCCGCACCTCTTCTCCCTCAGGCAACCCAACCGTCTCCCTCTGCCCCGCGGTCTCCCGCTCCCCTCTGGCGCCGCCAAAGCCCGCCGATCGCGTCCCTCTCTCTCCCTCGGATCGCGCCGCCATCCCTTGAAGGTGACGATTTTCTCTTACCTACTCGATCGGGCGGATCGCTCCTGTCTTCCAATCCTTGATGTCCGCGTTTCTGACTTGATTCTCCGTTGTTGTTTATGCCTTGTTTTGTGCGATCAGGTCGGTGCGAGAGTTGGGCCGGGCCTCGTTTCCCGATCGTCACGCTGTTCTCCTCCACCGCGAGCGTTTGATGATGTATGTGCTCCCGTGTTGCTTCAATGCTTTAGTTGACGGTTGGGTGTTCAGGATGTTGTTGAGATCTTAGTATCTGAAAAAGTTATTGTTTGTGGGGCAGATCGTAGTGTTGTATTGATAGGTACCGTTAAAAGTGGACTTGAGTGGGCTGTACGGGCTTTAGCTTTTGATTGTGTATTAATCAGGGTTTTGCTGACATTCCCCCCCTGGTGGATTGGGAGGACGTTGAAGGGGTTAGTGGGTACCTGCTCTCTTCGAGCGAGAATGAGGACAGCGATGGTGAAATTGTTATAAGTGCAGCACCGGATGCGGATTTGCCTAAGGTCAGCGAGACCACAAATGAGGCTTTAGCTGTCACAGCTCATCGTTTTGCCATGCTGGGCCGACGGCGCAGGAGGCGCAGGTACTTGCAGCTATTGAATTTTTGCTTGTTTAGATATTGCAAGATGAGTTAAGGTCACTGATGTTTCTTTTATCACGCCCACATTTGCAGAATTAGAGATGGGATACTGATCATTTTGGGCTTGATAAGTTTCTTGACCGTTTGTCTGTTGCTCCTAGATTTGTATGCTTGGCGGATTGTCAGATTGCCTCTGCCACAGTTTTACTTGTCCCGTCCCTTCTTTATTTCGGCTGCTATATCATCGTGTCTGGGCTATGTGTTTGTTCCCATTCTTCGTAGTTTGAATATCTACCAAAACAATCAGACAGGAGGACTTGCCCGACCATTGTTTAAAAAGATAACTCCTACGATGGGAGGATTGTTCTTTGTACCAGTCGGTGTAGCTGTTTCAGAATTTGTAGTTGGATTTTCCAGTGTCGAGGTCACTGCAGCGGCAGGAGCAACTCTTATATTTGCTGTTATTGGGTTCCTGGATGATGCCTTGAGTTTGATTAAAGATCAAGATCACTATTTGTCTGCATGGTTCAAGTTATCATTGGAGGCAAGGTTGCTCTGCTCATGATATTTCATTATCTAAATGAAGGCATTTGTTATTATAACCTTGAATCTGATGCAGTCTGGTCTTTATGTGATTGACAGGTTGCTGTTGGTTGCTTCTTTTCTCTTTGGTTGGAGAGTGCCAGCATATCATCACCCTATGGCATGTATACCTTCATGTGACCCGGTGTCACTGACCTTGCGAAGTTTTCCTTTCGAAAATCCCATTCACAATACTCTGTTCATGTTTGATGTTGCTTTTCCATTTAGCTTTTTCCCTTTCCTCCTGAGCTCGCCCTCCTTCTATGTGGTTCTGCCACTCAGTTTTAGTAACATGGTAGATAGGTGATGCCTGGTGATTTTGGACTTTCTTCGTTCGTGTCGGGAAAATGGTTCCTTGCTGCTGTCTCACTACTTTATTGGATTGTTACTGGCTGCTCTAACTAGTTGACTCTTTTGTGATGCAGGAAAATGTTGGTTCCCCTACCATCACCCCTGGGTCTTGTTTGCCTCGGAAAGCTTTACTTCCTGTTGACCTCTATTTGCTTTGTGTCGACGGGGAATGGAATAAACATGATAGATGGTGTTGATGGACTGGCTGGAGGAGTTGCTGCATTGGCTTTTATAGCAATGTCCATAGTGGTTCTTCCTATATGTGCCGGTGGGGTTTCTTTTGCAAATTAAATAATTTTCCTGTATTATGAGCAGTGTGCTGATAATCTCAATACCATGGAAGGTAGATCTCGCCATTTTCGGCTCATCAATGGCCGGGGCCTGCATTGGGTTTCTTCTGCATAATCGGTACAAAGCATCTGTCTTTATGGGTGAGACAGGATCCCTTGCACTGGGAGGAGCACTGGCCGCAATGGCAGCGTGTACAGGAATGTTCTTCCCATTGTTCATTTCTTGTGGGGTTTCGGTAGTCGAAGCCATACAGTTTACTGTGCAGGCTAGTCCTCTTCTCATCGCTGTTGAGCGAGTTCCTTTTTTTGTTATTCTTAGTTGCAAACCTAACTATAATTTCCCTGTGCCGTGGTTCAGGCATCCCAATTCAATGCCGCCAAATGTTCAAGCATCCAGAGACACAACAGGCGCCGTGTTATACCCTTACATCACCGGTTGGTGTTACACGGCTTCAAAGAACCAGCCATCGTGGCTGTGGCATATGTAATCTCACTGGTCTTCTGCATACTGGCCGGTTACACAGGTCTCACATCAGCCTAACTCCAGATCAGGTCATTCATTTTCTTGCATTATTCTTTCCCCGTCAATAAGAATTGTATTCGTCGGAGGAATGCATCGGCTGATGCATCCGTTTTTCGTTGTAAGATCACACTAATCTATGCAAAGCCATGAAATTAAGACAGCAACCACTTGCCGGCCAGTATGCGCTAATCTAAGCTTTGCCGAGGACTATGATTAACACTCCCACAAACTCATAAATTTGTCGAAACTCTCTGGGCCGGTAAAAGTTTAGGAGTAGAAGGCCCAGAGCCAGAAGTAAGGGTATTCTGGGAATTTCATTCAAATTGTATCATACACAAAACCCTAAACTTTTTCATATAAAAGCCGCCCCTCGGCATTTCGCCCCGCATTCGCGCTAGGGTTTCCGTCTCGCAGTCGACAGTCCCCCCCACCTCGCATCTTCTCCGCCGCCCGCCGACACCCGTCGCGATGGTATGATCCTTTTCCCCTCTCCTTCTCTATGCATTCACGGCTCCTCGTTTAGTTGGCTAGGTCTCCGATGAACTTGATTCGCCGGGCAGACTGCGGCGATTAGATGGTTGGTCATAGATGTCGTCGTCGTTGGTGGTGGTTCTGATTTTGCGGTTTCTGTTCTTAGTCGAAGAGAAAGGTCCGGGAGCCCAAGGAGGATAACGTCACCCTCGGACCTGCCGTGAGGGAGGGAGAGTATGTCTTCGGTGTTGCGCACATTTTCGCTTCCTTCAATGACACCTTCATCGTGAGTGAATTTTGATTCCGTTGGTGCTTTTGATTAGTTGTGTTTGATTTGTATCGGCCTGACCTATGGCTTATTTCCTGGTTCTTGGGAATCAGCACGTCACCGATCTGTCTGGGAGAGAAACCATGGTTCGCATCACTGGTCAGTCAATCTGTTGGGCTTCCGACTCTTGTTATGTTCATTGCATTGTCAGTTTTCCTTTTAAGTCGTGGGCTTTACATCTTGCCTAATCTTCGGATGTATTGATTCTTGTAGAGAATGCCTGGTGTGATTTATGAGCTTAGATTTGGTAAACATCTAGTAGTCTTGGATTTTATGGCTGGATCTGCTGACCTGGTCATTGTTTTGTTATATTTTGATGTGGGTCACTTATCTCAAAAATTGTTTCATGAATCAAGAGTTCGAATCCAATGGATGGACTTATTAGTTGTGATTTGATAAGAAGTAAATTTGGATGGATAGATGGAACGTCTCTCTCTTCGGACTGTTAATTGGGAGGAATTTTTCCTGTTTTGTTTGATGGTTGTGATGTTTCATGTCATTTTTGCGCTTTATCATATTGATAATGAAAGCAGCATGATTGAACTATTTGGGCATGCCTAAACTTGATTCAGGAGGCATGAAGGTGAAAGCTGACAGAGATGAATCTTCACCCTATGCTGCTATGCTGGCAGCCCAGGATGTTGCTCAAGTTTGCAAGGTTTGTCTTTGTATTCCTGTTTGTTAAGGCTTATTGAATAGAAAATGGAGAGAGCATGCGGCAGGTGCAATCAGTGATTGAATTTTTTATTAATATTGATCTTCATATTCGATCATAAACAGGAACGTGGCATAACTGCCCTTCACATTAAGCTGCGTGCTACTGGTGGGAATAAGACCAAGACCCCTGGTCCTGGGGCTCAGTCTGCTCTCCGAGCTTTGGCACGTTCTGGAATGAAGATTGGTCGTATAGGTATGTTCTATTTTGTGGTCTATTAAAGTAGATTTTTGCCATTCATGCATCTGCTGTTGAAACACTAATGAGCCTTCTAGTTGTTAGGGTCTATTAAAATAGATTTTTGCCATTCATGCATCTGCTTTTGAAACACTAATGAGCCTTCTAGTTGTTAGGGTAAATTAGTCTACATGAAAGGATTACTAGCTGTGACTAGGATTGAGTTATAATCTACTGATTTGGTTCCAACATGTCTGATTCTGGGATTGCCTGACGGAGTAAATGCTGTCTTTTTTTCTGGCCACTTATTACAGAGGATGTGACTCCGATTCCAACGGATAGCACCCGCAGGAAGAGTGGTAGGAGAGGAAGGAGGCTGTAGAACTGCTTTCCGTCATTATCAAGCATTTGTTATCTATGTGGTTTGAACTGTAGCCATCTTTTGTTACAGTCTAGCAAAACTCAATTACAGTGAGGTTGATTGTGGAGTCCTTTTTATTAGTTTTGGTTTATGAAACTTCCTTTTGAAGTCTAGCGGTTGCTTATTTTTCATCCGTTCATCTAGAAAGACAGGGATGAAGAGGAGTTTAACGTATTTGCGTGTTTTGGGGAAGTGCGGTGATCATAAATCACATTGCAAAGAATTGACCAGCATCTACCTCCCCCTCGTTATCGGGGAAGAGGTATGGGTTTATTATTCTACATGTTGGTTGGACGGGGAGGCTTTGAAGTTGATATTTTTCATTCCATTTCAAATATCGATTTTCTCGATTTTTTGTGGCATGTCGATTGAACTATGTTA